>CM034149.1:762630775-763253775 GCA_019776745.2 Taxus chinensis
GAGAAACTGGAAGAGATCAAATTGCAATTGAAGTCAGTTGCTGAAGAAAGCATTATTGAAGATTTTTTTGTTTCATTTGAAGGGCCTAATTTGATTGATGAATCCATGATGGAGGAGATCTATCAAGAAGAACATGCCACCCCAAATAGTCCTCTAGAGCAGAAAATTTAAGATTTTGATCTAACAAATTTCATGCGAGAGGAAGAGGTTATCCAAGAGAAAGTCAGTCTTCAAGAAACAACAGAGAGAGGAAAAGAACACAAAGACACCATCTCTTCAACACCATCCATTCAGGAAGGTCCGTAGGAAGAATCCTTTTTTGGAGTTGAATTTTAGGAAATGGGCACATCCATCGGATCAGACCGTGCCCAATCATGTACTTGGCTTCATTGGAGCCGAGGGAGAAGTTGAAACTGGTCATGCCCATAGTAGGGCATGAGGATTATATTCATAACACAAAGGGTCACCATAAAAACCTCTAGGAGTCCAATTCCAATCATCTTGAGGAGGTATTTTTGATTGATACTTTGGTTATTTGGGTGGAGGATCGACCTCTTGTCAGATTTTCATTGAAAATATTAGCCATGTATATCTCTAAATCACAAACATGGCTGCCAATTTTGAGAAAGGGAAGCTACTTCTCCCTGCCAGTCGTAGGATTTGTTTGAGTCCCCTCTATTTCCTATTAGCGTAGAGTAGGTAGATTTTATTTTAGTAGAACATGTGCTTTTACATAATATGCATGTTCCACTTAGGGCAAGTAAGATCATTCCCTTTTGTATATAGTGTGTTGTGTTGTTTTATTTCTCATGCACAATACATTGGAGGTAGCACTTGGGGGGGTCATCCCAGTTCCAATAATGTTTTAGGTGCGAGGTCCAGGTCAAGAAAATTTTCAACTCTTAGAAATATTGTCTTTAAGAATTCTTATGAGAATTGAGAGTACAAGCAGTGGAGCAGGTTTAGGATCAACAAGTGCGAGAAATTGGGGAGAAGTTTCAAGTAAAACATCAGTATCAGGCTATCATTATTGACTCCATGCCCAATGGAATTCTAAAGCTACTGGTCTCTTCATCTAGCATGCAAATGGCCTCGAAAGTCATGAAATTGTTATCCAAATAACCCTTTCAGCTATTTGGATTACTTTTACTTTCACTCTGGCTCTGATGCTTTACATTTCAGGTTATGCACCCACAAGATTTCTCATTTGGCACCATTTTTATAGTTCATGGTGTTTCCATGCACTCCTCATGTCATGTAATTCTTCCACACACCCCTCTGTAGATGCCTTCCAAATTAGCTAAGTTTTGGGTCATCCTATCATATACCATCCTTCCCTTGTACTGTCGTGTGGCCTTGCTTAGTTGGATATTCACACCCTGCTTCCATACTCTCCTTTTGCATTCTGCTTCCCTTCCCATTTCCTCACTTTATTCTTTCCCTCCCATATGCTCACTTTCTTCTCTTCCTCCCATGCATGTGCCTTCTTTTCTATCCCCTCACACCCTATGCATGCACATCCTCTCTACTTTCCTCTCTCGCACTTACATCTTGCCACACACCCTACTTCTTTGTCACCTTATTTTAGCATGCCCTTATGTGCCTTCTTGTTTCTTCCTTTTCATTCTACTTTCCTTCCATTTCACATATTCCATCTAATAGGAAGTGTTCAATCAAGGCCTAAATCGTTTAAGTATGAAAAAAATTCAGTGAAAGGCTCTATGTGTCTAAAGCTTGATAAAGTCACATCAGCCGTCAAAAATTACAAATAGTGGAAGGCACCACATGTTAGCTCAACACACTTTTAAAAGGTACAAAATAAGTGGGGACCCCAAAAAAGCGTAGGTTTTCCACACGGTCAGATCCCGGAAAGGTAGAACTTCCCGTTGAATCAGCTAAGTATGAAAGAGTTATTTGAAGTCTCCACATGTCTCAATGACACAACTTCAAATTCTATGACAAATACGGGGTCCCCAAACAAGCATAGGATCTCCACATGTCTAGGGCCTGAGATAGTTACACTTACCATTGAAAGGTCTAACCTCTAGGTTAATATACCATGTGCTTCATCGGTGCAACTTCAAATGTTAAATCCAGAGGTAGGGTCTCCAAACAAGCACAGGCCCTCCACGTGTTGAAGGTCCAAAAAGTTTCTCCTAAATGACCGGAAAAATTAGATTCAGTCGATGAAAATTCTAAGGCCAGTGGAAGGTGCTATTTATCAGTTCAAAACAATTTTAAAGGTAAGATCGAGAAATGTAGGTCCCAAACGACCGTAGGCTCTCCATGTGTCTGGGATCTGATGTAGTTGTTTTGCCAAATATGAGGGACCTAGCCAAAACACAAAGGAAACAGATCAGGCCCACGAATGATACCAAATGTCCAATTGACACAAGTTCAAGAGTGAAAGGAGGGAAGTGAAATCTTAAGATGCGTGAGGCTGCCACTTGGATCTTACATGGATAGACTCTTTTAAGTATTGTGAGCCCACGTTAGGCACCCAACCCTGACCTTCAAAGAGCCATATCTTTCAAGTCGGAACTCAGATTTGAGTAAGGGAGGACTTTTTAGAAATCTCTTAACATCTGCTACCCACCTACCACCATATTGTTTCAGTCTACCATTTAGAGGCTATCACACTTCTCACCTACCACTATAATGAAGAATGATCTTCCTTTCTTACCCAGTAAGGACAATTAATAAAGGCATGGGATTTGTTAGGGAACCCATCATTGTTGTAGGAAAATTTCAGTGCTTTCTAAGGTGGTTGGAGAAGGATTCAAATTTCCCCTCTCTCCTTCTCTCATTCTACAATATATTGTAAAGGAGGGTCATTTTTTTTAAAGAGTTGATCATTTTGTCTCTCCTTTCCCCTCGCTCCTTCTTCCCTAGGGTTGAAAGAGGATGCTTAAGCCTCCTCTCTTTGCTTGATAATGGAATTTTCTTACCTCTTTCCCACTAATGATTTACTATGTGAACTCATAGAGCAATGAAATTTGTTTTTTGATACATTTTGTCCATCATTTTCTTATTTTGTTGTATCTTATTTCCTCTCATCATTGCAGGGTATACTGTAAATATTTATGATGTCTATTGTAGTTTCTGAGAGCTATTTTTGATGGATTTGAAGTGTTTTTTTGTGTGAAATCTATCTTTATTTTGTGATGCATCATTCTATCCTCTCCATTTCTCACCTTTATCAAGTTTAGGTAGATGAGATTGTGATCAACAACCTCCTTCTATGGTATATAACCGCTTTAGTGTAGGCTTTGTTTTCATAGACTCTTTCTCCCTTATCCCTTGGAATAGTTAGATTAGGATTAGATAGTTTTCCTACATTAGATTAGCCTGTGGTATGTAGTTTAGGAGTAGGAACCAACCTTCTGTGGAGGTCCATCTCAAGTTTGTAAGTCCCACAGCTTGAGAGATGGTCCCATGTTATGCAGTCACACCAGATGCCCCACTCAGATATGAGGCAATTCGGGTGGTGATGTGATTCTGCACTAACAATAAGATGATCAATTATAGAATTTTTACATTCACAAGAAATAATAAAGTATACACAAAGCTGTAAATAATTGGAAAGATAGAAGTCAATTCTCATTCAAAGGGAAAAACTAGCACAAATTGCTTCAACAATCCTGTATCTAAAAAGTCCTCCATTGTGCCTTGCAATTGCACACAATATATATGAAGTTTATTCATCCCACCCATCCTAGAAATAAACTCAAAATTGTACTCTCCCATGCATTCTATTTATATCCTTTATCCACAATAAATAAAGAAATAAAAATAAGCATGTTAATATAATGAGGCATTAATAGGCTTGATTAAAAAAATACAACTCAGTCAAAATGTTGTGGACTGTTTTATTTTTAAAATGAAATGGGTTAAATAAATTGGCTAATAATAAATATTTTCTTGATGAACAAGTCTTCTCCAATAAATGTAACTTGTATTCAATAGACTCATGTGACATCTATAATTTTATCCACGTGTAATTATAAAATTGGCAATATAAACCTACCCCTTGGATGCACATGCAAGAATAAATATCTATGTGTGAGTAAAATATTTTCATTATTTGTAATACTTTACAAAAATAATTCATCCATGCATTCATCCTTATGGGTATCATGATGACTCACCCCTTGGAATTTTTATCGATGGTATACTTTACTACACTTTAATTAGGGTTTACTCTGATATTGACATGTCCATGATCCTATGACCATGGGTGGTCTGTGAATTTTCATTGATCTTGATGATTTATTCTTGATCATTGATTATTTTACCTATTTCCTTTTATCATTTGATCCCTCTGACCCTCGGTTAGGGTTCTGAACATGTAATAAAGATGGTCGGTGGCACTGTAACCATGGTGGTTTGCATATGATTTGGTGGTTGATTATTTATCATTGATCCTATTATGTGTCAATTTCACACCATTGAACTTTATTTGATTTCATTATTATTGAGGAATGCACTCTGGACGTTGATCTTGTGTACTATGATCTGCTCCCTTGTGGGTATTTTAATCTTGTCTGGCATAGCTATTTGGGACCCTTTTCATTTTATTTCATACTTAAAGATGTGCATCCTCAATCTATAACTCATTGGTTGAGTTAGGATTTACTAAAGTTAGCTAGGTGAGTAAAGATTACTCAAGATCTATCATTTTTATACATTCTTTCATGCTCTTTCTGAGAAGGGAATCCCTGGCCAATTTTTAGCAGACCACCATTGTTTTAGTCTTCAAGCTCAGTTTATTCGTAAAGAAGAATTTTGCAAATCGGTATTACGAAGCCCTTGTGCATACATGTTCTTGGATATGGCCATTGTCGATCTTTCTTGAGATCTTTGTAATTTTTCTTAGCAAGATCTCTTGAGGTACTGCGCATTTAGTTTTCATTCTTTGAGGTTCTATGAATGCAAATACTTGCATATTTTAAATATTTTTCTTTTTTGTTTGCTATATTCATGGGAACTCTAATCTTATTACCATTTTTTCTACTGTTCAAGATCTACAAGATAGTGACCATAATGAGTGGTTAAAGGTGAGAAATTTTTTTTCTTTCACATGTATCATTCTATTTTTATTTTTTCCTTGTACCTGATACTGGATATTTTGAAAATGTTTGTGGGTTTTATGATCTCTTTGTCTTTCTTTAATCCCAAGTTTGAAAATAATTTTGGGTGATCATCGTTTTACTCTAGACTTGATCAATTTGATGGTTTCATGGATTTTATCATATTGTACTGGTAAGTTCATTGCATTTTGATTATCCATGCAAACTCGATAGAACTGTATATTTATTGATGTGGGTATTTTGAGTATTTGGCTTCATCATTCTCTTTACTTTGAATGTACATTTCTTTTTTCAAAAACTAAGGCATTTGGCATCCATTTATTTGTGAAGCTTTAAATTGTGAAACTTCATTGTACTTCATTGTGAGCTAGGATTTATATCTTAATTTAAAGACAGTTTACTCCATGAGCTTCTATAAAATTTCTTTCGAATATGATTGTATTTCTTTACTGTTGATACCCATTACCACGTACTCGTACATGGATGAGATCTAGGTTCCATGTTTCTTTTGTTGCTTTCAAAAATCTTGTGATGGCTTATTCTTACTCAAACTGATAAGTTCATAATGATGCTACTACTTGTGATTCCCTTACACCAAAACAGGTATTTTCTATTCTATTCTAAAATCATAAGATTTGTTGTATACGTGACATGGGTATTAGATTTTCAGCTTTAACCTTTCTCTGATAGTTTCCCTTTTTACTATGGCAACCATGTATGGGATTTTGGAGATTAAAGTAATTGTAATATATCCACAAATTTGATGAGGGACACCATTTCTATGCCATCAATCTCTGTATCTTCTAGATTTTTTTGGGATATTTTCTCTTTATTCTTAGTTTTGAACTAAATTTGTGTTTCATTTTATGTTTAAGCTTGTTGAATCTTTCTTAATCTGGATACCTGAGATGGGCTGGCACATTTATGTAGATTTAGAGGTTTTTGCATCGGTTTGAAAAGAATTCCTCTTCTTAAAGTGTTCCATGCAAAACTTTGAAGATGAGTGTACCTCATCTCTTCATTTCATTATATGCCCTGAAGTTTCTCTAAAATTTTTACCTGATATTTCTTTGTGCTTATTATATAGATGCCTTATGATTTAGAGGGATGAATATTTGTTGTTGGAAAATTGTTTGCCTTTATTATTCAATAACTTGAACATGTTACTTAATTTCATACTATGTTGCATTCTTGCTGACATGTTGCTTTTGTTGCATTATGTTTTCAATCTATGGTGATCTACCTTTTGAGATGACATTATCACTGTTTCAATTGCTTGGAAATTGTTGCTCACTTTTGATAGAAAGTTATATTTTTTATTCCTTTTGCATCAATAATGCCTCATTAGCTAGTGTTATATTCAAATCACAGTTCTTTATAGTTTTCACAAGTTTGTGTGATTGGATAACATGGGTAATATCTCCAAGTTTTGGGACTTGCTACTTGAGATAGACCTCTAGAGAAAGTGGGTTATTACTCCAAGACTACCTACCACAATCTACTCTAATGCAGCAAAAACTATCTACTCCTAATCTAACCTTCCAATGAACTAGGTAGAGAGAATGTGTGAAAAAAAAATCCTACACTAAAGCGGTGATACACCAGATAAGGAGAGTGAGAATCATTTTTCAATGTGTAGAAATTAGGAGCAAAATGCATACTATATCGAGTGATAACAGTTCTCCACAATCTAGTAACTTCATTCACAACAATATTTCATCCACACACAATGTTAATGAATCCTTACAACAACATAAGATAGACACAATATATAAGCAATAAGATTGAAGGGGCTAGAGGAATTCAAAAAACACAATAGTGGAAGATACATCAAAAAACATGCATTTATTGCTTCATGATTATGCACAATTGAACCTATTACAAGGTAAGAGGCTATATCGCCATGTAAGGAGTCCACTACAAGGTCCTGCAGTACATTGGCTTCACAAAGCAATTTTGACAGAGTTTTTCTACTTATAAACTATCTCCCTTTTACAATGAGCCCAACACTCTTATTTATAAATTTCTGAGGAGAGAGAGAGAGAGAGAGAGAGAGAGAGGAAAAATGAGAATCATAAAATCTGTCCTTCAACCACTTGCAAGATGTAGTAAATTACATGAAATGATGTTCATTTTCATGCAAAGGACCCCCATAATGTCCCATAACTTACAGCAGCGAGAAATCTCAGCCCATGCTTCATTGAATGCATCCTGACTACCAGATAAAATCATTGTCCTAAATTGGGAACATTTTCCTTCAAATTCTATATTTCTTGACTTCCTTTCATTGGGCTTAGAAACTATATTCCAATGATACCAATTTTATGTGTTTTCGTTGAGAAATGCAAAATTTATGGCCTTCTAAGTGTGAGAAACTATTTTGGGTCTACTAGTCATTTTTTTCATTTAATGGGAATGACAATTTAATTTCTTTGGCATAGAGGACATTGTGCTCATTCAAAAAATGTCCATTTTTTTGAAATTCAGAGCTCGCGGTCAAAAGTTATGGCCATTTGAAGTTTAGAGTCTGATTTGCAGTGTTTTCCCTTGCATGCAGTAGTATTGGGTATTTTGGATTCTGCTGTCCTAGATGTCCCTTCTGTGACTCGGGCCAAAAACCTCCACTTCACCTACATCACACCTGACCGGCCTTTCGGGGAACTCATGTCCCGTGTGTACCTATTTACCAAACCATGAGGGCCGTTGAATCCCTCTCTACCTGTATCTCTTTCATAATTGGCTATTTCATCCTTTTAGATCCCATGTGTACTTCTATCCCAGTTGTCCCATGGACTGCACAGGGAAAAAAAATATAATTTTTCAATTTTTTTCTTGGACTGCAACCTTTTTGGATTTGCTGGTCCCTCATGTCCCAATGTCCTGTGGACCACGTGGGACAAAAATGTCCAATTTTCCCATGCAACAAAGGAATGCGGCCATTTTGGGTTTTCGGGTCCCGAATGTCCCATGTGTACCTATGCCTCCTAGGCCCCAAAAACCTGATTTACCTGTAATACACTATTGTGATCCATTTTTTTAGATTTTTTCCATTTTGCCTAACTCGAATTTTTTCCTTGGATGGGGAAGTCAAAGAGAAACAAGAGGGGGCCCCAAAAATCCAAATTTTTTCCTTCCATCATGTCTACTTGCTCCAGCATAAGGAGATTATGCAAGCTATCCAAATTACCTCGAGGGGTGAATTTGGGATAACAACTAGAACTCAAACATAATTACTAACCCTCAGTTGGTAAGACTTGCTAAACAAAACTCTTCCTATTCTTTTGAATGATGATTTTCCTCATAAATTTTACAATATCTTGATAATGAATACAACCCTTTGATTCAATGATAACCTGCATCTGAGATATTTTATGGCATAATCTGTTTTTATTTCTTTAGTATTTGTGAAGAAAAGATTTGATGAATTATTTTCCAGTATCTTATATCAACAAAAAATTGATAAGATTTTGCATCATGTATCTTGGTTATCAACCATTAAGAGTATTTGCAGTTCATTTTTTTTAAATCCACTTTATGTAATCTTAAATATGTTCAACTGAAAGACTTTGAGAATTACAACATTACTTTTCCCTTTTCTGTTCACTTGTGAAAGTATGGGAAATATCTTTCAATTGAGTTTTCCTTGTTTACAACATAAATAATTTGTTCCATTATATTAAGTTGATAAACTGAAGTTCTGATAAAATTGGAATTCAAGAGTCTAATAATTTGTACTTGGTAATAATCTTATTTAATTTCCTATGAATTTTTTGTCTTCACTTATTCCCTGAAATTTATTACCTAAAATGCATGCTTTCTATTTTAAGTTCTTACTTACTACTTGCACTGGCTATATTTTTTGTACTCATACTTCTTTGTAAGTTGGTATCCATTTACTTAGCATCTCTGTTATTACATGCATAAATGATTAAGACTCCATTTATCATATTATGCCTATAAATTTGATTTGTTGTAGTTGATTGTAGCTTATGTGCTTGAGGATTTTAACTTTCTTTTCATCAACATAGTTGTACCTTTAATTGAAATGAGAAAAGGAGATGAGAAATATGAACTTGAAATTCATCTTTAGGCCCTTATTTGTTACTGATTTTGAGTTGAATTTCTATAATAATCCTATTTATTCAGATTACTATTTGATCAGTACAATAGTTTATCTTTTTTCACAACTTTCAAGGACATATTAGTTGTGAAATAGCATGAGGAAAAGATGTAAAATGTCCATTTTACATGGCGAATCCCTGTCAAACATTTCTCAAATTTCTTTTTCCATTATGTTTCAGTTGCAATCTTATCTCGTTCCTTTTGTTAGAATCTAGAGTACTAAACTTGCATTTCTTTTATGGATTAGTACAGGCACATATTTGTATATTCATCCTTTAGTCTGAACTGAAATAAATGTACTCTTCTTATTAAATTTATATAAATAATACTTCTGATATGTAAAATAAACAATTAGTGTTTATTTCCTTCTTCTTACCTGTACTTGCACATTTACACAAAGTAGTTAGAGAACATTAGGCTTTTTGGCCTCTCTTTTGTTCCATAGTATTTCTTTTAATAATTTCTCTCTGAAATGATTGTGATAATCATATGTACTGATGTAGAATACTGTCTTTTGTTTGCTATGCATTTATTATTTTTGTAATCATACCTCCTGATATCAGGAGATTAATTTACATGAAGATAGACAGTAAAAGAACATGATTTTATCCTAAGCTTGTGACTACCATTCTCTTTTCTGTTTGTTTTTTAGGTATAGTACAGTGCTGAATAGTAAGGATGAAGATGAAACAAAGATGGAAATGGAAGTGGAGCAACAGAGATAAAAGAAACAAGGACATGATGGGTTCCTTCATATTCTTTTAATTTTACTTTTATGCACATGCACCTTCTATTTCAGTAGTTATGATGTTTACTTGAGTAACATCCCACAGATTGGGTGGGAAACAAGTGAAGTTCCTTATGAATAAAACATTAAATTATGAAACTAAGTTGTGTAATTCCTATTGATGGTGAATCATGGCACCCCTGAATGTCAGCAACTCGATGGGTTGAGACTCTCAGTGCGATTTCATAACATGGATCTTTTCCCAAGTGTGGGACCTAGTGAATTTGGAAAGCTCTCCGGATGAAGGCCAATTCCTATTCCTCTTTTCAGATGCACACATAGATATGTAGTCATAGTTGGATAGAGGACCTTATAATATTTCTGAAAAGTTCAACCTTGCGTGAATACGAGCTCCCTGTGAAATTGTTATGGCCATTTGAATATCTGGGTCAGGGTTTGCTTCCTATCGGGTTTGGGGTGTCAACGCTCAAAATGTTGTGCCTCCTGAAGGTGCACCTCAGCACATCCATCCTAATGTCAACATACTCTTAAGTGCACCATAGGTGCTTAAAATGTGGTGTTAATGCCTTGCAACTTGCGCCAGGGCACAACCTTTTTCATGTCGACATTTTTCAACCTACACCAGGGCGCAACCTTTTTCATGTCAACATTTTTCAACCTGCGCCTGGGCACAACTTTTTCATGTTGACATTTTTCAACTTGCATCTGGGCGCAACCTTTTTCATGTCGAAAATTTTCAACCTACGCTAGGGCGCAACCTTTTTCATGTCAACATTTTTCAACCTGCGCCTGGGCACAACCTTTTTCATGTTGACATTTTTCAACCTGCATCTCGGCGCAACCTTTTTCATGTCAAAATTTTTCAACCTACGCTAGGGTGCAACGTTTTTCATGTCAACATTTCTCAACCTGTGCCTAGGTGAATCCTTTTTCATGTCAACATTTTTCAACCTATGCCAGGGCGCAACCTTTTTCATGTAGATATTTTTCTACCTGAACCACTAGTGGTGTAAATAAATGTCAGGTTTTGAGTTTCTTGATTTCCATATTCTTCAGTTTGTCCATATTTACCTGAGGAGGGATATATATACAACAATTCCTTCTACATTTTAGTTTTGTAAATGGATTATATAATGAATTAAACAACTCAATAACATAATTGAATGTATTTAATCATGAAGGAAAGAAATTTAAAACACATGTAACCTTAGTAATGAACTTTGATATTGTTGTAATTCATAACTTTGATTGTTGTTCCAAAATGTAAAACTTCATCTATTATGTATTTTCTATCTTCATCAAGATTACACATCTGTCGTTCGAGGTGTTTGTGTTCTATTGTTGAAGACAAACATGAGATTGCAGACTAAGTGATTTGTCATATTTTTTAACAACACACATAGCTGCAAATAATATGTAGTCATTAATTAATCCAAAGGAACAAATATTAAACTCAAAGAATCTTCCCTAGCTTAGGTTCACTTCACCAATGCCATCCATCGTAATGAATTTTCCAGTTGCCCATTTTTACACGAGTGCAAAAATTGTCAATACTACCTGTAGTCTCAATCACCGTGCCCTTGTTCTCTACCTGGTAGTTCTTGACCACTCCATAGATCTGATGGATACATCTAGTTTTACCAATTGTAGGCTCTGAAATCAGGGTCTTACCCTTGTTATTAGGTTTTTTTGGGGCACTCTCTCTAATAATTCCCAAGTACATTATATCCATAACAACTACATGGTCCTCTCTTATGAGATGCAAATCTAGTACGTACTTGAGTGGGCTATCTTTTGGATCCTCGTGATCCTATTACGGATTGTTGTGGTCGGTACTGATGGGCTTCTTCTGACTCAGCTCTTGGTATACCTTGTGCCCTAATGGGACCCCTAGGAGGAGACCACATACTCTGTCCCCTCTAATGGTAAAATCTCTCTTGACGTCTGAATGGTGGATGAGTCTACTATTCCTACTACTGAGGTGGCCTGAATGAATACTGTGTAGAGATATGTCGACTACGAGGAGGAGGAGATGATCCCATTGAGCTGTTATTCTCTAGCTGCTGAATACAACTTAACACTCTATCTCTTTCCTGCTAACTCTTCCCCCAAGTCTCCTCTGCAATGTAGGCCTTCTCAACAACATCTGCTAAGCTCTGTAGACAATGAAAACGTACAACACCTCAAAAATAAAAAATTAGGCCCTTGATGAACCTGTGAATCTTGACCTTCTCATTCTGCATATAGTTGACATATTGAAGCAAGTCTTGTTGGTGCTCAAAATGGTCTCGCCCTAATTTTCCTTTGAAAATCTATCGATTTAGAGCATCTTTCATTTTTCCTTCCACGTGTTGAGCTTGGTTAGTATTTGTGGCCATTTTTAATTAGTTCCTGGGTTGTCAATCACTTAGGGGTCCATGGTTTGATCCTTTTCTCTTTTTTCCTCGTGAAAGTGTCTGTATTTTGAGTATCTCGTACTCTGTTCATCAAAAACTCATGTTTCCACTTTGTTTTCTGTTCTCCATGGTCAGGACTTGTATCCCTTATCATTTTTGGCTTGAATACTTGAAGAAAGTGATTGGATGTATCCCTAAAGAATGTATTTGAGCCCTATAACATTTCTAAAATTTCATTTGTAGGCTCAAATGGCCATTTTTCTGTGTTTTACGGTTTGACGGGTGATTCTCCTGGTTAAATTTACATCCTTGTATCTATAAGGAGACGTTGCACCTTTTGGTTGGACATGCCTCAACTAGGTACTTAGAAAATTTCATTGAAATCCTTAACTCAAATTGTGTCTACGTGGAGGCACTATGCTCATTTGAAGATCTACATTATGGTTTGGGTTTGGAGCAACACCGAGAGGACACGTGGAGGCTTCCCACTGCTTTGCCCGGACTTTGACAATTTTTTATGCAGTTGGAGAAGTTTGGTGGAATAGGACACATGGTGAGCTCGCGCTCATTTTAGGTTCTATTCTTTGGGCACCATCTTGAAGTTGAGCCATGGAGACACGTGGAGGAACTGCACATGTTCGGGGACTAGCCCTTGAGTTCCATTTTAAAGAAGTTCCAAGCTAACACATGGAGGCCTCCACTTACTCTACATTTTTCTTAGACTTTTTAACGGATAAAAGGAATTTCCTCAAAGGATGACATGTGGCACCTTCCACTGAGATTCAACCATTCAGAGAGACTTTTCCATAACAGGACACATGGTGAGACTACACTCATTCAAGGTATCTAATTTTTGGGACCGTCTCAAGGTGCGCCATGGTGATACATGGCAATTTGAAAATTAAAAGATGTGGGGAAGCGGCCCATCAAAGGCAACTTGGATTTTTTACACCTTAAGGATTAAAATTTCAAACTGGCCCACAAGCCCGTTGAGCGAAAAGTCAATGTTTTACCCCAATCAACGGCAGACATGTAGGCTCTTGGGGGAAAGTTGGAAATATTTCATTTTGAGAAAAAAGAGGAAAAAGTAAAAAGTAATCATGGCACCACTCCAATCACATTTGTACACATGTTAAGCTCATTTCTCGAGGGCAGAGATGTGGGAAAAATTTGGAAAATTTTCCTTTTTCCAAAAAGAGAATAAAATTACGGAATTTGAGCGTGGTTCAGCTCCATTCATATTTAGAAATGTGTCAGGATCGTTTTCCAAGGGTGGAGGTATGGGGAAAAATGTGAAATTTTTCCTTTTTTTCAAAAAGTTATAAAAATTCAAGGGAAGCCCCCAGGTATTATCTAAAGTTTGAAATCTTCCACATGGACGACCCAAATTCAAAGTAAAGATCAGCGGTAACTGTGAATATAAATATGATTTTCCCCCTGTTTTCTCTGAAACATGTTTGGAAGTGTGTGTCTCCATGATTTCTTGGTCTTTTCTACATGCCAAGAAAAGAAGGAAGTTAATGTTGATATCTAAAGTTTGGTGGGAAAATTTGGATGACATCTTTAGCCATTAAAATGGTTTGACTTTCATGCCTAATCGGATTTTCCATTTTTCCTCTCCAAAGCACATAGGGGGGAAAATTTGATAGATTAGTGGCAGAAGTGGTTGGAAAATTGAAGGAAGTGTGATCTACTAGAGCAAGGAGTTGAATGCGGGAGGCATTAGATGAAATCTAGCCCCTCGAGCACCTGGATACTTTTATAGATATGATTATGTGAATCATGAAAGAATCATGGCGAGCACTGGTGCATTAAATGTTTTTTTCTTTTGGGAGGGAGAGGCTATGTTGTAAAGGTTATAAATGGAAAAAAATTCTTGTAAAAAAGGGTTGGGAGGTTGGAAGTTGGAGGTCAGAGTGCTAGAGATCAAAAACAATTCGCAAGAGGAAAATTTGACTAATCCTATCTTTTGAGAAACCATTCAAGAGGCTAGAATATCTATTTTTTATTAAAATATGATTATGTCAAGGTGGTTGTAAGTGTACAGCCATTGAAAATCTCTGAGACTGTTCTAGAAACTTTCCCTGACTGCTATATTTAATCAAACTCGAGTTATTTCTGTGTTGTCTTGAGAAAAATGTGTTGGTTTTATTTCTGAATGTATGCAAGTAGTTTTTCTTGTTTCTATTGCAATCTTGTATTAAAATTTGATTCAATCACATTAGCCTAAATCCTTGTGAAAGTTTAGTGGCATTTGTAATTCTATTTCTTGGAAGATATTTCATTTGCGATTGGAATAAATGATTTAAAATCACTTTTCTCTCATCTGTTAATAGAGATTATCTGTAAGCCTTTCAGTGTACCTTAGGTGTGATTTGGCTTAGACCTTGATGCTTCATTGATTTTTCTAATGTGAGTCTTCATGATAGAATCTTAGAGATTGTGTGAAAGAGTTTTAATCTAGGCCTCCACTGAAGCACATATTCTAGTTGATGAAACATTTTAACTATTTTGTGGCATTTTGTTGGTCTGACTTTCCATTTTGTAAGTTTCCTCAATGATCTGGTGAATCTAGTTTCACCCTGCCCCACCTCCCACAAAAAAAATCATTAAAAAAAAACAAATCTTACCCATCCTACCGCTGTTTTTCATGTGTGTATGCCAATGCACAAATCCTCATCACCTAAGCATGCAGAAGCAAGCAGGGTCTCCAATGTCTTTAGTAACCTTTTCGTTATTGTGAATATATCTCCATGATCTGGAAGTGACAACTTGGGAGAGTCATATCTAGTGTGATTATCATATTTTCCCCACGGTCTTTTCTATAAAATCTATGCAAACGAAAGGTACATGTATCTCCTTTCATATAACAAATGTTACAAAATAGTTTCTCTTACCTTGGTTGAAAGGAACAACCTAAAATAGTGAGGATAGATCAAATCATCTTGAAGGTGCTATCCATCTCTCCACAAATCCAAGTAACAAAGGGAAAGTTAGATTTCTCCTAGGATAAAAAACAACATATATTTGTGATCTAGCTTCCTCTAAGCTCCTTGTTGAAAATATGTGTAGCTACTTGGCTTGGAAAGGAGAACAAATTTGGATACCAACGCTTCTGGCACCATTTTCAGGGATAATTGTGATTGTAATTCATATTCAAACCCTGGTAAACATTCCTTGTATGCTCTAAAGTGCCAGAAATCTAAAATATTATCCTACATTCTGTCCTATATGAAGTTTCAAGTTACAATTGTTTTATGTAACGTTTCCAGTCTCTACAAGTTTTACACCGGTATTCACTGATTCAATCTTTGTCAAGGAAGGTCAGAGCTTTCATCTCTGATTCATAAGTGCTGACAGAGCATATTTCAGTGCATTTTCACAACTAAGGTGGAAATCCTTAGTGGTGACTCCCTGATTGATTTGATTTGGATAAGGACCAGTGTTTTAAACCTCTATTAAGTAAGATTTGTTACTAACATTTACAAAACTGGAAGGAAGAATATCTTTCTTTGCTAGAGATCCTGCTAGGACATTGTTTCCTAAGTTAGGAAAAGCAAAGTCAGAAGGAAGAAAATCCTGTAGAGTTATGGGAGAACAACAGACAAGAAGAGGGATCTCCATTGATAAAAGTGAGTGGCCTATCATTAAATGCTACTATTCAAGTGACTTTGAATTAGGTAGCCTCTTTATGGAATTGAATTCTCCAACTTGACAAGGGCCTTCATTTGTTTTTTAAAGGTTTGCTTCACACTCTTCTCCTATTTTTTCAGAAGTTAATAGGGATTTCCAAGAAGCTAGGCCTTGAGGGGGTATCCATTTTGAAAATTATACTGCTGTGTTTCAAGGGCCCTCTGCCGCTCATCAATTTGCTTCTCCCCCAAGATCACCTCCTCAAATTAATATGGCTCAACCTAGGCCTCCATTTGTTGTAAACACCTTTAGACCTATAAATTTTGTGGGAATGGTTGGTGACCCAAATGTAGTAACTCAAGATGTAAGGAACAAGCTACCAAAGTTCCAGGGAAACAATGCTATAACTGGTGACCAACATCTGAAGCTCTTTCTCAATATGATGGAAGACTTTGAAATTGAGCATGAGGTTGTATACATAAAATTGTTTGTCCACACTTTAGAATAGGATTCCAGGGACTGGTATAAAGCATTACTGGATAACTCCATTGATTCTTGGGCTGAAATGAACAATCCATTCATATTGCAATATGGTGATAAGGACTGACCCTAGGTTTGTTCTATCAAAGTTTTAAAACATCAAGAAGAACCCAAATGATTTAGTATATGACTTAAATACAAGTTTTAATAAAAATTTGAGGAGATTACCTATCAGGATAAGGCCTTGTGATGAGTCATGTTTGATCAAATATACTTATGTATTTGATAAAAAGGATGCAAATTACTTAAGAGATAAGAACCCAACAAATTTGAGGCAGGCCTCCACCATGGCTCTCCAAATAGAGAAAAACATCAAGGAAATTAGGAAGCCTCTAAAGAGGGAAGTTTTTAAAGCTTGTTAACCTAGAAAAACCTCAGATAATCAAAGATGTTGGTTTAGAAGAAGTTGTGAAAACTTTGGCAAGGGCTATCAAGGAGATCTCCTACAAGCTAGCCCGAGCTAAGAAAGGAGTTGGGAAGAGTTTCACAAGGATAAAACAAGAAAAAAGGCCAATATATATTCACAAATCATCAAATAACTGATGAAAGAGGCAAGAGAGACTTATTGGATTTGGAAATAGGCATCACCAAGGTAGAGAAAATAGAATGGTGTCTGATCCTATGGCTCCCAGGGTTCCTATGATGGAAGATATAGATGTCATTGATTAGTGTGACAAATTTTTTATGCCTCATGTTCCTTGTGACAAAGATCAACAAGAAGAAGAAGAAGCTAATGTTAATGATGATGATGTCTGCATGATGGGTTACCTCACTAGCTCACAACAAGGGGCAACTTCAACTGAGGTGATAAGTTCTAGAACTATTGCCACCTTTTGGGACTGCATTCATAGGGTGCCTATTCTTCCTCTCTCTCATACTTTAGAAGTAGATAATGTACAATATTTTGAATTTCCCAATGATGATTTTGAATATTTAAGGGCTTTAATGATCAAAAATTATGATAGAGGAATCCCATCTGAGGAAGACATGTAGTTACTGATGATTGTTGTTGTGGCTTAAGAGAGATAATATAACACAAGAAGTAAGGTTGTTAAAGGGACATGGCCTCAAGCCAAGCCAAAATCTCCCTTAATTTCTAATATTCCTAAGGATGTTCCCAAGAAAGATGCATCTGTCAAAATCCCCGTAGTTCCAAACGAAAATCATACCCCTCCCCATTCCCAAGTTGTCAAAAATCTTGTACCACATAATGAGTGTGTTGGCTTTCCCTCTAATA
The DNA here is from genome assembly GCA_019776745.2 of Taxus chinensis. NCBI lineage: Eukaryota > Viridiplantae > Streptophyta > Pinopsida > Cupressales > Taxaceae > Taxus > Taxus chinensis. Next base: position 762,648,542 of record CM034149.1, read on the forward strand.
TTGCCTTTCCAAGGAATGTCCCATATGACATTGGCCAAGTATTCAATCGATTCAAAGTCTTTGTTCCAATTTTTTAGTTGCTTAGGATTCCTAAGCATAAAAAGAGAGCATTTGAATACTTGGGGTTGAAAGACAAGAAAATTGCCCTAGATAGAAATGTAAACATTGTGGAGACTTCTCCAATCATTTAAGAACTAAAAGCACCACTAGCATCAGTAGAGATAGATGAACCACTTGAGGTCTATTTGGGAACATCCTTGGTGGACTCTCAGATGAATGTGGATCCATTCTTCATTACTCTGATCATCAAGGATAGACTGCTCCATAATTGTATTTTTGACTCAGGGGCATCATGCAATGTCATGCCTATGGAGGTCATGAATGAGCTGAATATTAAGGTAACAAAATCATATGGGAAGTGCACTTCCATGGACTCTAGAGAAGTGTCAGTAGTGGGATGTGTGAAGGGTTTAGTGGTGCAGCTTGCAGCTTACCCAGGTAAAAACTTAAAATTTGATGTTTTCATTGTTGACTGCCCAGCCAAGTGTGGCAAGCTACTATCAAGAAAATGGGATACAAGTGTTAGAGGGTGTGTCCAAATGGATATTTATAATGCTACCATTCTAGTTGAGGGCAGCTTTGTCAGGTTGTATGGGGAAAATAAAATTTTACATCTTATTGAGGATCGCAACAATGCTACCTATGAAGTATTGTACACAAATCTTGATGCTGACAACTTTGTAGGATTTGTTAATGGGAAGGAGCCCAAGATTGAAGAATGCAAATTTATTGAATAGATAAGCTATCCCTAGACTCTGTTGTTTGATGGAGCTTGCTCTAGGTTTGGGAAGAGTGTTGGTGATGTTTTGCTTTCTCCAAGCCAGGAAAGATTTTTTTTCTCCTTCAATCTGAACTTTGAATGCACTAAGAACATTGTTAAGTATAAGGCACTATTGATAGGTTTAAGAATTTCTTGGAACTATGGTATCAATGACATTATTGTCAAGGGAGATTCAGAGTTAGTTTTCAAACAAGATAGAAGACTGTATGGTATAAGGAATCAATGAATGAAACAGTATAAACATGTAGTTTGGGATCTTATTGAAATGTTTGACTCCTTCAACATTTTGCATCATGATACAAGATTCAATGACTTGGCTGATAGGCTTGCAGTGTTGGGGTATCGATTTCACAATTGTAAAATGTCCCCATATTATGAATATGAAGTCAAGGTATTGACAAGACCCTTTTTCCCTAATAATATTAAATAATGGTAGGTTTTTTATGATGATTCTCAAGTCAAAAGATTTATACAGAATAAATGAGAGTTTTTTGAACAATACATTGATGTGGAGTCAATGGTATGTACCACATAAGGAAAAGAAACCTAGTTTGGAAAGGGTATCATCAAACTAAAGACCAACACTATTCCTAGAAGGCTAGTTTCTCTTGAGTCCAATTTTGATAATACTGATTGCATTGTTAATTGATGTATGGTAGCCTCACAGGATTTTGAGGAGCATGATATTGGTACAAAGGAGAATCCAAGGAAAATATGGTTAGGCATTAATCTCAGCAAGGAGGAGAAGTAGTCATACATCCAGCTACTAAAAAAATACCAAGATTGTATGGCTTGGACCTATTTTGAACTAAAAGCATATAGAGAGGACCTATTTCAAGATGAGATCCCCTTGGTGACTAATGCAAAGGAATTTAGGAAAAAATAGAGACCCATCAATCCACTCTTATCTCTCAAAATGCAAGAGGAACTAAAGAAGCTAAGAGATGGTGGGATTATCCATCCCACAAGATATTCCTCTTGGGTTGCAAACTTAGATCCAGTGAGGAAGAAAAATGGTGATATCAGGTTATGTGTGGACTTCAGGAATCTGAACAATGCTTCAATCAAGGACAACTATCCTTTACCAAATATGGAACACATGCTGCAGTTGGTGACTGGTTCTAAGTTGCTTTCCACTTTAGATGGTTTCTCTGGTTACAACAATGCTGTGGTGAAGGAATCAGAAAGGATCAAGACAACCTTCACTAATCCTTGGGGGACCTATGTTTATGTTAGGATGCCCTTTAGCTTGATGAATTTTAGAGCCACCTTTCAAAGAGAAATGGATGTTTCTTTTGCTGGTTACGCCAATGAATTTATTACAGTCTATCAAGATGATGTAATAGTATTTTCTAGGAAGAGAAATGACCACTTTCTGCACTTAGAGAAGATGATGATAAGATGTAGGGAATATGGCATCTCACTTAATCCAAAGGAATTCCATTTTGGAGTGCAAAAGGAAAATTTGCTTGGTTACATAGTTTCACAAGAAGGAGTGGTGATTGATCTAGAAAGAGTAGAGGCCATCAACAAAGTCCCAATCCCAAGAACCAAGAAAGGAATTCAGTCCTTTGGGAAAATAAACTTCATTAGAAGATTCATATAAAACTTTTTTGAACTAACCATCCTAGTCACTTCCATGCTAAAGAAAGACCAGGTCATAAAATGCGAGGAGCCTGTTCTCCAAGCTTTCAATGGAATCAAAGAGACATTGAAGCATGCCCCTTTTTTGGAAGCCCTAGACTATAAGAAACCTTTCTAACTATTCTCTTTTGCTTCAAAGAACACTATTGCTTCTATCCTACTACAGAAGGATGATGAAGGGGCTGAGAGGCCAATTTCCTTTTTCAGTAAAGCATTACAGGGGGAAAAACTAAAGTATACCATTATGGAAAAGCAAGCATTTTCCTTAGTGAAAGCAACAAAGGTTTTTAGGCCTTATATTCTAAGTTCAAAGGTTGTTTCTTATGTTCCCCATACCATGGTAAAGGACATCTTGTTAGAAATGGAGGTCTCAAGAAAAATATGTAGATGGGTGAACAAGTTGCAAGAATATGATATGGACATCCAAACCATGAAGCTCGTAACAGGTTTGGGCCTTGCTAAGCTTATGGCTAAGAGAAACTTGCAAAATATTGAGGTAAATGAGGTAGAAGAAGAAAGGGTAGGTGTATTTGAAAGGTTGATGAATTTTGAGTGGTATAAAGATGTAATATTTTATCTCAGACATTTGAGCTGCCCTGAGCACTTAAGTAGGAAATAGAAGAGATCCCTTAAGTTGGCTTCCCAAAAATATATCATCACTGATTATGGGTTATCTTAGAAGAACCCAAAGGGAGTCCTCTTAAGGTACATTTCTGAAGAAGAAGCCCCCAAGATAATTTCTGATCTCCATGGAGGAGTTTGTGGGGGGCACTTTGCTACAAGAGTCACAACACATAAGATTCTGAGGGCTGGTTATTAGTGGCCAACTCTTTTCTAGGATACAACCTTGTTGGTTAGAAGATGTGAGAGTTGTCAGTTGTTTTCTTGAAGATTGAATTCTTTAGGCTCCCTTCCTTTATAGCCTGTATCAATTAAAGTCCCATTCAAGCAATGGGGGTTGGATTTCATTGGTGAGATTTCAAACCCTTCAAGTGCTGGTCATAGATGGATTCTTGTAGCAAATGATTATTTTACTAAATGGGTGGAGGAAATCCCTACTAAGAAGGGAACACAACAATTTTTCATGGATTTTGTGCTAGAAAAAATCATCTGCATGTTTTGGGTACCAGTCAGGATTATTGCTGACAATGCCATGAGCTTCAAAGCTAAACCTTTGGTGGCAATGTGCAAGGAGTATGGAGCCAACTTGACATATGATTCCAATTACAACCCTCAAGGAAATGGACAAACTGAGTCCAATAATAAGAATTTGTTGAAGATCATCAGAAGAACATTGGATCAAAACAAGAGAAAGTGGGGTGAACAGTTGAAGTTTGTTGTATGGGTAGATAGGATCACTACCAAGAGGGTCATTGGAAAGAGTCCATTTGAGTTGGTGTATGGGACTCGGTCTTTGTTGCCTCTTCATATACAAATGTCTTCATATTATTTTATACAGTAGCTAGAAGATCAAGAGGTAGGCCATTCTGATGCCCGCATTTATCAGATTGTTGAGCTTGATGAAGAATGGAGGGCATCCCACCAGAGGCATATAAAGTTCAGAGAAAAGATGAAGAAACTGTTTGACAAGAAGGTTACTCCTAGAGCCTTAAATATTAGATATCTTGTTCTACTATGGGATAGAAGACATGAGGATAAGGGAAAGCATGGAAAGTTTGACTCATTATGGATGGGCCCTTGTGCTACTGACATCATAATTGGTAAACATACCTTCTTCCTCAAGGACTTAGATGGTGAACTTCTCGAGTTGTATGTTAATGGGAGGCATTTGAAGAATTTCTTGGATTGATGCTTCTGGATCAAGAGATTCTTTTGTACAGTGTAAAGTTTTTTTTTTGTTTCCTGTCTTTTGTGTTTTTGCTTGTTCTGGTCCTCGGTGACCTATTTTTGATGGTTTCTCTGTCTGTTTCTGAAGATGGCTTTGCTTCTCTGCTCTGCAAGATGACTCTGTTGCCTAATGGATATTTTTTGGCACTTGGTCTAATTTTTTTCTTGTGGAACTTGCAAGGAATTCCGATCCCCAAATTGGAGCCTATGTTGGTGCTCAAAATGGTCTCACCCAAATTTGCCTTTGAAAATCTATTTATTTACGACCTCTTTCATTTTTCCTTCCCCGTGTTGAGCTTGGTCAATCTTTGTGGACATTTTTAATTAGTTCCTAGGTTGTAAATCACTTAGGGGTCCATAGTTTGATCCTTATCTCTTTTCTCCTCTAGAAAGGGTCTGTATTTTGTGTCTCTCATTCTCCATTCATCAAAAACTTGTGTTTTCCCCTTGTTTTTTGTTCTCCATGGTTGGGATTTGTCTCCCTTTTCATTTCTTCCCTAAGTACTTGAAGAAAATGATTGGATGTATCCCTAAAGAACATATTTGAGCACTAGAACATTTATAAACTTTCTATCCTTGAATAAAATTTCATTACCAGGCTCAAATGTTCATTTTTTTATGTTTTACGATTCGACAGGCATTTCTCTTGGTCAAATTTGCATCCTTATATCTACAGGGAGAGGTGACACCTTTTGGTTTGATGTGGCTCAGTTAGGTACTTAGAAAAATTCATGAAAATCCCTAACTCATATTGTGTCCACATGGAGGCACGATGCTCATTTGAAGATTACATTTTGGTTTGTCCTTGGAGTAGCACCGAGATGACACATGGAGGCTTCCGCTGCTTGGCCTAGACTTAGAAAATTTTTTATATAGTTGGAGTAGTTTCACAGAATAGGACATGTGGCGATCTCATACTCATTCAGGGTCTCCACCTTGGGCACCATATTGAAGTTGCACCTTGGAGACATGTGGAGGAACCGCGCATGTTCAAGGACCGTCCCTTGAGTTCCATTTTAAAGAAGCACCAGGATAACACGTGGAGGCCTCCACTTTCTTTACATTTTTCTTAGAATTTTCAACAGCCAAAAGGAATCTGCCTTAGAGGATGACATGTGGCGCCTTCCGTTGAGCCTCAAGCATTTAGACAGACTTCACCAGAACAAGACACGTGGCCAGCCCGTGCTCGTTCAAGGTATCTAATTTTTGGGACCACCTCAAGGTGCGCCATGGTGACACGTGGCAAGTTGAAAAGTCCAAGAGGTGGGGAGGTGGGCCATCGGAGGAAACATGGATTTTTTGCCCAGTAAGGATTAAAATTTCAAAATGGCCCACAAGCCCGATGAGGTAAAAGTCAATGTTTTTCCCTGGTCAATGGTGGAGGAGTGGGCTTTTGGGGGAAATTTGGAAAAATTTCCTTTTGAGAAGAAAGAGTCAAAAGTAAAAACGGAAGCACCGCACCACTCCAATCACAATTGGACACGTGTCAGGCTTGTTTCTCGAGGGCGGAGCTACTGTGAAAATTTAGAAAATTTTCCTTTTTCCAGAAAGAGAATAAAATGGAAGAATTTCAATGCGGTTCCAATCGAATCATATTTGGACATGTGTCAGGCTCATTTCTTGAGGGCGGAGGTGTTGGGAAAAATGTGAAATTTTTCAATTTTTTCAAAAAGTTGTAAAAACTCAAGGGAAGCCCCCTGGTATTTTCTAAAGTTTGAAATCTGTCACTTGGACAGCCCAAAATCAAAGTAAAGATCAACGACAGCTATGAATCTAAAGCTAATTTTTCCCCCTTTTCTCTGAAACACGTATGAAAGTGCAAGTCTCCATGATTTCTTGGTCTTTTCTACACCTGAAGAAGAGAAGGAAGTAAATGTTGATATCTAAAGTTTGGTGGAAATATCTAAAGGATGTCTTTCGCCATTAAAATGCTCTGACTTTTGTGCCTGATCAGATTTTTTGTTTTTCCTCTCCCAAGCATGAAAGGGGCCAGATTTAACAGATTAGGGGCAGAAGTGGTTGGAAAATTGAGGGAAGAGAGATCTACTAGATCAAGGAGTTGAATGCGGGAGGCATTCAATGAAATCTACACCCTCGATCACCTGAATACTTTTACAAATCTGATTATGTGAATCACAAAAAAATCATGGTGAGAAATGGTGCATTAAACATTTTTATCTTTTCGGAGGGAGAGGCTCTATTTTAAAGGTTATAAATGGGACAAATTTCTCATAAAAAAGGGTGGGGAGGGTGGAAGTTAGAGGTCAGAGTGCTAGAGGTCGAAGAAAATTACCAAGAGGTAAATTTGACTAAGCTTATCTTTTGAGAAACCATTCAAGAGGCTCGTATATCTCTTTTATATTAAAATATTATCATGTCAAGGTGGTTACAAGTGTATATCCATTGAAAATATCCGAGACTGTTCTAGAAACTTTCCCCTACTGCTATATTTAATCAAACTTGAGTTATTTGTGTGTTGTCTTCCACAAAATGTGTTGGTTTTATTTCTGAATGTCTTCAAGTAGTTTTTCTTGTTTCTTGAGCAATCTTGTTTTAAAATCTGATTCAATCACACAGGACTCAATCCTTGTGATAGTTTAGTCAAATTTTTAATTCCATTTCTTAGAAAGAGATTTCATTTGGGATTGGAATAAATGATTTAAACTCACTTTTCTCTCATCTGTTGATAGAGAATGTTTGTAAGCCTTTGGGTTTAACTTAGGGGTGATTTGGCTTAGACCTTAATCATTTGTTAGGATTTCTAACTCAAGCCTTCATGCTAGAATATAAGGGATTGTGTGAAAGAGTGATAATCTGGACCTCCACTGAAGCACGTATTCTAGTTAAAACATTTTAGCTATTTTGTGGTATTCTGTTGTGATGAATTTCCATTTTGTAAGTTTTCTCAAGGATCTGGTGAATCTAGTTTCACCATGCCCCACCTTCCACAAAAAATTCATTAAAAAATGACTAATCTTACCCAACTACCCTTGTTTTTCATGTGTATCTACCAATGCACAAATCCTCATCACCTAAACATGCAGAAGAAAGTAGGGTTTCCAATGTCTTTAGTAACCTTTTCCTTGTTATGAAGATATCTGCATTGTCTGGAAGTGACAACTTGTGAGATTCATATATGGTGTGTTGATCATATTTTCCCCAAGGTCTTTTCTATAAAATCTATGTAAAAGAAAGGTATGTGTATCTCCTTTCATATAATAGAGGTTACAAAATAGGTTCTCGTACCTTGGTTGAAAGGCACAACTTAAAATAGTGAGGATAGATGAAACCCTCTTAAAGGTGCTATCCATATCTCCACAAATCAAAGTAACAAAGGGACAGTTAGATTTCTCCCCAACTAAAAAATGAAATATATTTGTGATCTAGCTGCCTCTAAGATCCATCTTGAAAATATGTGTTGTTACTTGGCTTGAAAAGGAGAACAAATTTTGATACTAACAAGTCCAAAAAAAATTTCTCATACATTGATACTATCATGGATGCCTGACTTAGGTCGCGGAACTCATCTATCCTTTGTTGAATAATCCTTTTGGATAAGTATATACTCCTAGATATCTCCTTAGAGATCTCCCAAGTTACTATCTCTGAGTCTACCTAGAGGTTTTGCTTCCCAATCCTTCATGAGACACTTTCTCCATCCCTTGGAAGATGAATTACAACACTAACCTTCATGTTACTAGTACATGGGAAAATCTTCAAGCCTCATCCTCAAAACCTCATGTATTTCAAGAATAATAAGATGATCGTAGGTTCAGGATCTCGCTAATATGATCTATAGCTGATGACTATCAACCCCTAGGTCTCTCTTCATGCTCATCCTTCAGCCTAGGGCTCTGATATTTGTCTCTGTTTCTTGAAACCCTATCTACATGTCCTCTCCGTGGTGAGTCCAATCTAGCTGAATCCACGTGGTAGTTCTCTTCCCTATTCTCATCATTGTGTTTTGGAGTTACATGAGCCTCAAGTAATGGCTCTTTATCATGTTTTCTAGGTCATCTTCCTAAAGATCCTCCACATATAGCGGCATTAACATCCTATAGTGCTTGTAATATCTGAGCCAAAATAGCTTCTGTAGCCTACTTTGGGTATGGTAGGTCTAGGTCCATGTATAGGAACCCCTTGTCTTGTCCACACCTCTTGCATAGACAAAAGCAAGAGTTAGCTTATAATAATCTAAATTTTTTGTTTGATTTTTTTAATTTTTCTACGTTTAATAAAATATAAAGAAATGTTGTGTGTTCTAGGATTAGAGTTACACTAAGTTAATTTGTTTATATTTTGTGTTTCCAAGTGTGCCCAAGGGTCCGAGTGTTGAACCCATGGCTCTGATACTAAGTGTAATGCCCACAATATTAACTGCACGAGACCCAAGACAAACAAATGTTTTATTAGAAATAATATGGAATTTTTTTAAATAAAACCTAGTCACAATATTATTTAATTCTCAATCAACATATTGTTATTTTAATTTCTATTTAATTAATAGTATTAATTCCCAGATTGGGTTTACAAACCCCTTTGCTTCATTCTTATTTAATTTAATAACATTTATCAATACCATTTACTAATCTAATTATTTTAGGCAAAGGTTTAATTAACTGTTCCATTGGATTTAATACATTTAAATTTAACCCTAATAATCACAGTCAAATTAATTCCAAAAGTATCGTGGTCTAGTTATGTTAAACAATAAAGTTTTATTCCACCAAAAACAAGGGGTCAAGGCTTGTTTTTAAAGAGGTCTCAATTTAAACATTTGGGTTAGAAAAGTAATATCACCCCTTACACCACTTGAGTGGCCCCAATTAAAAATAGACACATGCATTTTAAATTTTAAATTTCACTTCACCCACTTTCCACCTACTTGTTGTAGGGATGAATCTCATCAATTAGATGGATTAATTTGGAATGCTCAGATTTAGTGCTCCAAATAACCCTAAAAAAGAGTATGAAAGGGCCTTTTTTATTTGATTTAACATTTTTTTTCATTTCTTCTTGCAGATTTGGAGGATAAAGGAATGGAAGCTATGAGAGGAAAGCTCAAGCTCATGGAGGGACAACATTATTCTTCTTCTTTTATTCCATTTATACCCTATACTAGGGTTTGTATGTATTTCATTATTTGTTACATTTCTCTTGTTATTGCCTAATCACATCACCCTTCAGTTTGCACAAGTGTATGTGCTTGAGCTCATGCAGTGACTAGGTAACATTGGACCATCTCTCAAGTTTTGGGACTTGTTACTTAAGATAGACCTTTGTATAAAGTTGTTTCTTGCTCCTAAACTACCTACCACAATCTACTCTTAATGCAGGAAAAACTATCTTGTCCTAATCTAGGTTTCCAAGGGACAAGGGGGTTTGATTTCATGAAAACAAATAAATCCTAAACTATAGAGGTGATAGCACCAAGAAACGGGAGTTGTTGATCACAAATCCAACTGCCTGAAAAGGAGAGAGGTAAGCAATGGAGAGGATGGACAAGATACATCATACACCAAAGATAAAGTTAACATAGAACACCACTTCAAACCCATTAAATACAACTCCCAAAACCTGCAATAGAGATAAGATATATGAATAATATACCCTACAATGATGAGAGGCAAGAAGAGACAGTAAAATAAGTAAAAGATGGAAAAAATGCATTATAAAGCAGATTTTATTACTCCATGAGTTCACATAGTTCATTATTAGTGGGTAAGACATAAGAAAATTCCTTTACAAGGAAAAAAGAGGATGCTTAAACTCCAAATTTGACCCTAGATAATAAAGAGAGAGGGAGGGAGGAGAGAAAAATGACCAACACTTTTACAAATGAGCCCAGAATTACAATTTATATAATTCAGAAGGCGAGAGAGAATTGCAATCCCAAATTTTTCTTTTCAACAACTTGAAGGTTATCATAAATGAGTGAAATTTATGGTATCTGGCTTGCAAAAGGCTCCCCATGCTATCACATGTGTTGCAGCAGTAAACAATGTCTTCCCATACCTCATTAAATGCATCCCAATTACCAATTAAAACAGTGTTTTGAACATGGCACATTTTCCATAAAATCATCATAAAAATTTCATCAATTTCTTTATTTCTGTATTGTTATGTTTTTTGCATGACGTCAAGATTCGAATGATAATTTCTTAAGTTATGGTCTTCATAGTGTGAGTAGGGTTTTTTGGTTTGCTAGAGATTTCTTTCCTTTTAAGGGACCGAGCATTTAATTATTTTTATCTAGAGATGTTTCTACTATTTTCACAAAACTACCCTCAATAAAAATGAGAAATATAATTCCCATTACAGAGAGGGCATTGAGACATTTGCATGGATATAAAGTTTGTCAAATTTTGAGCACTGGATCAAAAGTTATGCCCATTCGATGTTTCATGCGAAAATTGTTGTTTTCCTTTGTTTTGCGGATTTTAAAGTTTTCTGCAACATTCTGCGAAATTGGTTTTCTGCTGCTTTGTCTATGGCTTTTTCCGTAGACTTTTTCTATGGATTTTTTTGTGGATTTTTTTCTACGGATTTTTGCGTGGACTTTTTCTGTGCTTTTTTCAACAGACGTTTTTTTTGCAGCTTTTTCCACAGACTTTTTTTCTGCGGCTTTTTTTAGGACTTTTATCTTCTCTAAATTTTTGGATTTGTCTTGATTTGGAGAGTTATAAAAAATGAAATAAAGTCCCCCAAATCAAATTTTCCTCAAATTTACTCATTTTTTCTCAAGTTTGGCTAAGAATTGAACTCCTTTACCTTTAGAAGAAGGGAGATGCATGAAATAACCCCCAAGTTCCCAAAATTATTTCAAGTGCTCCAAAATTTTGAAAATTTACCTGGAAACCCCATACTCAACCATGAAGCTCTATCAACTGTTCAAGTTTAGTTTTCTCCTTTCATCCATTTTTTCGAAGGGGGTAAAAAAGGATAATAATTTCACAACTCAAGGGGCCATCTGCCTGCTAGATGATCTAAGAAGTTGCCTTGAATCATCAATTGGGCATGGAGTTATCTTGACAAAAAGATATATATTATCTAAAACTATGAAATCTAGTCCCTGCGGCACTTGAAACACTACTAGACCTAGAGTTGATCTCACCAAAAACTACCTCTAATGGACTGTGCATGAGTTACAAAATAGCACCCCACACACACTATGTACAAAACTAAAAAATCCTACATACCCCAAATGGGATATGCAGAGTGTGCACAAGTACTTCTTCTGATGCAAACAAACCTACCTACTCTACACTAACCAGAGAAACAAGCAACTTCTAACAAATCCTAGAACTAACAATGAGAAGTAATTTCCCTTCCTCAACATCTTGGGACATGCAATTGATTTTTCAACGAGCATGACTATGTGTCTGAGTGAAAAACTTACTGCACTATCATTGTCCACCCAAATCATCAAGGTATCAACTAGAGAAGAAAAATACCTCTTATAGTTGCTCTGTATTTGCTTTTGAGAGACATTTCAGCTGATCCTTAGAACTTTGAAACTCATTCTCATGCTCAGAAGTAAGCATGACTGGTAGAAACTTTGAATCTTGCTCTAATGAAACCAAGTACTTGATTGGGAAAGGCCTGATGTACTGATTTTTCCCCATTACATGAAAGCCCAATTTCAATAATGAAGTCTTCTTCTAAACATTCCTGGGTGGATAGTGTGGAAGAGATGAGATTTTGTGCTCTTTTCCTTCCTTCGTGGCAATATGCAACTCCTCCCCAATCTGCAGCTCATTATTATTAATTGCAACATCTAATGAGGTCACTTTTGCAACATTATAATTTTTTGGAATACAATGTTGGCCCTATAGTTCCTCTGTTTTTTCATGAATACTTACTTCCTCCTTGATACCCTCTTCCTCTAGCATGAAATTTGTAAAATCAAAATCTTCAATTCACTACTCTAGAGGACTATTTGGGGCAGAAAGGTATTTTTGATATATCTCCTTTGTCATGGATTCATCAATCAAATCAAGCCCTTCAAATGAAAGTAAAAAAAATTCAATAATAATTACTTTATCAAGTGGCTTCAACTTTGATTTGATCTCTTCCAGCTGCTCCTCTTGAATAGGACTTGGAGCTAGTTTTTCTTCCTCCCTCTTGGACTATTTTTGTAACTTGGATTAGATTAGCATCCTTTTTCAGACAAAGTGGTATTATGGACACTTCATCTAGAGAAAATTTATTTTTTATCATCTTGTTCTATTGCTGCTAAAAAATCAGCCTTAGCCACTATGGGATCTTCAACCTTGACCTCCTTCGTAGGCTTAATCATCAAGGGAATCTTTTCAATTCTAAATCTAAGAGCCAAGATCACCAAGATTCTAATAATTTCTTCTTTTCTTTTCTCTTCTTCTTTATGCCCTCCTTGACTGATTGTCTAATTTTTTACTCCCCAATATGGACTTGAGAAAAATATAGGAGGGATGGGTTAGGTTACAACATATTTTGCAATTTCTCGTGGTGGTGGATGAGATAGAACTTCTAACTTTTATTGGAGGGAGATGACTGCTTTGAAGGGAAAAGGGAAAAATAATTGAGATGAGATGGAAGATTAGAATATGGAGAAGGGAAATAAACACTTAGGGTAGTATACAATGGGCTTAAATCTTGTGATGGAGAAAAAAGAGCATAAGGATCTGGTGATTGACCTACCCATTAACAAGGTTGTCTTGCATTTTTCTCATATGCTTCTATATCATTCGTCCACTGTGGAAGTTGGGGAAAAATTTTGACCATAAAATCAACCTTCTCCTGTGAGCTATAGTGTCTTGGAATTGGGTCTTCCCATGGACAAAGTTCCCTGAACTAATTCTAAAAGCTTTCATCTATGTTGTAGCCCTAGATTGAACCATGTTAGCCTCCATTCTTTAAATATTCTTCAATAGATCAAAATTCTACATATAATTTTTAGCATCATATTTTCACCCTCGCTCTTGATAAGATCCATAACCAAATTGGTTTTGGCATTGTTCATATGGGTAAGAATAACGGTTATGAATATGAACATAATGTTGATATGGAGGAGTTGTGAAACTCACTAGAGGCTGATTGCACTGGCGTAGGTGTGAATTCCATTACGGAAATGAATCCATGATTGCACAACTTCATAGAATGGAAGAGAATGAAAGGGATCGAAGAAAAATGGATGAAAATGGATGGGGATATAGTCTTTGATTATAAGAGATGTGGGTTGTTTGGACCAAATGTAGTCACCATATGTGCTTACATATGCTTCCAAAAGCTGAAATTTTTACACGAACACACCAACCTTCTAAAATGAAGTGGTAAGGTGCTTCAAACATGTCCCACCATGTGTGCTAGAACTGTTATCCCCAACTCATAGCACCCTTCGATTTTCCCAAGTATGTTTTCTTGAGATCATGGTGTTAAAGGGTAATATTGGACCATATCTCAAGTTGTGGGACTGTTTATTTGAGATAGACCTCTAGAGAAAGATAGTTCTTGCTCCCAAACTACCTGCAACAATATAATTTTAATGCAAGAAAAACTATCTTCTTCTAATCTAATTTTCCAAGCGGCCAGGGGGAGATATTTCCTAAAAAAAAAATCCTACACTACATAGGTGATAACACCAAGAAAAGGGAGTTATTGATCACAAATACAAATGCCTGAAATGGACAGAGGTGATAAACAGAGAGGATGGACAAGATGCATCACAAACCAAAGATAAATTTCACACACAACACCACTTAAAACCCATTAAACACATCTCCCAAAACCTTTAAGAGACATTAGACATATTCATAGTATACTGTGCAATGATGAGAGGAAAGAAGAGACAATAAAATAAGCAAATGATGGACAAAATGCATTTAAAAATAGATTTTATTGCTCCATGAGTTCACATAGGACATCATTAGTGGGAAAGAGGAAAGAAAATACCATTACAAGGAAAAGAGAGGAGGCTTAATCTCCAAGATTTACCCTAGAAAACAAAGAGAGAGGGAGGCAGGAGAGAAAAATGACCAACTCCTTTACAAATGAGCCTAGGATTACAAATTATAGAATTGCAATCCCGAATTTGTCTTTTCAACCACTTGCAAGTTGTCATAAATGAGTGTAATTAATGGTAAATTTCTTGCAAAAGGCTACCCATCCTGTTCCATGTTCTGCAGCGGTAAAAAATGTCTTCTCGTGCCTCATTAAATGCATCCCAACTACCAATTAAAACAATGTTCTGATCCTGACATGTTTTCCTTAAAATCATCATAGAAAATTCATGAAATTTTATATTTCTATATTGTTATGTGTCACACACAGAGTCATGATTCAAATGAGACCAATTTTATGAAAATTTGTTGAGAACTGGTAAAGTTATGGTCTTCTGAGAGTGAGCATATTTTTTGGGTTTGCTAGAGATTTCTTGCCTTTTAAGGGACTGAGCATTTAAATTGTTTGATCTAGATATGTTTCTATTATTTTCACCCACCTACCCTTAATGAAAATGAGAAATATAATTCCCGTTTCATAGATGATGTTGAGACCTTTCCAATGATATAAATTTTGTCAAATTTTGAGCACTGGATCAAAAGCTATGCCCATTCGATGTTTCACTCGAAAATTGTCATTTTCCTTTGTTCCATGGATTTTCCAGTTTTCTACAACATTCTGAAGATTTGGTTTTTTGCGGATTTTTCCACAAACTTTTGTCTGCGGCTTTTCCCGCTGACTTTTTTCTGCAACTTTTTTTGCGAACTTTTTTCTATGGCTTTTTCTAAGAAGTTTTTTCTGTGGCTTTTTTCGCAGACTTTTTATTTCTCTAAATTTTTGGATTTCTCTTGATTTTGAGATTTAGAAAAAAAATGAAATAAAGTGCCCCAATTCCAAATTCTCTCAAATTTACTCATTTTTTCTCAAGTTTGGCTAAGAATTGAACTCATTTTCTTCTAGAAGAAGGGAGATGCACGAAATAACCCCCAAGTTCTAAAAATTATTGCAAGTGCTCAAAAATAATGAAAATTTACATGAAAACCGCATACTCAACCATGAAGCTCTATTAACTGCCCATGTTTAGTTTTCTCCAGTCGTCTATTTTTACCAAGGGGATAAAAATGGATAATATATCTTTCTTTGTATTTGCCCCATTGGGCATATCGGCATCATCCACCATTTTAGAGAAATAGTGAGTATATTGTACATACAAATGGATATAAGAATATATACATATGTGCGTGTGTGTGTGTGTACTTTTATTTTTTAAAAAGTCTTATTTTATTTACTCCTGAAAACCTAAAGGAAAGTTTTTTTAATTATTATTATTATTATTATTATATATATCTGTGTGTGTGTGTGTGTGTAATACCAAATAATCGGTCGTTGTTTTTAGTTACACAATCTACAAAATTACTTGGCCAAATACCCCATATATTTCCACGACCGCATAAACAAATAGTATTGTTTATTTATTTTGGGGTTTGGTTTGTGTTCAGTGGGGGACGCTGTGACCCTACCCCCATCCCATAGTATGTGGGATGGGGGGTAGGGTTGGCGACCTCCCCTCGGTACCATTCTCCCTTATTCAAAGCACAGTGGCAACGGCCATAGCCAAAACTTCTTACTTTATTTTATTTTATTTCTTATATAGTTTTAATATTATAATACTATATATTATTTCTAATATATATATATATATATTTATATATACATATATTATATATATGTATATATATATATTTATATATCAACTGCTTAATATATTTTAATTTGGTTATTAATATTAATATATTTATTATTAATTTAATATTATAAAACATGTCTGTTACTAATAAAATTACTATTATAAAAGATATCAAGTATCTATATATTTATATATATATACTATACATTTATATATTTACATACTTATACAGTTATTTTCCAACATAACCATTTGAACAAAAGTTTTAAAACTAACTTCATTTCTATGTGTTGGACATAATTTTTTGGCAAAGTGAGTTTATTAGTTATATAGGTGTAAATTTACATTTAGTCATTATCTAAGGTATAGGAAGATGGTTTAGAGGTTTATTTAGGATCATTAATTTGGGTATCTAATTTATAGAAAGATGATTTTGAAGTTTCTACCTATTCATTCAAATGTAAGTTTGGGAAAACTTCTAAAATTTATTATTCTTTCTAATCCAACTAATAAAGATATTGTATCCAAAATCCAAGGCACTACAAAAAAATTTCCTTCCTGTATTTTAAAATGAGAATGACAAATTTTATACACTTTCAAGATACTCTTTATTTACGAAACACAATAATTAATTCCTTCATTTTATCTCAACCATTTTAGTTTTGAAAGAAATATGATATCCATATGGAAATAACCTCCAATCCTTATTTTCACCTTTTCCAATATTACAATGGTCCTAAGACAATGCAAAAATTTCTCTTAAGCTTGATCCTCTCTCTCTCTTTTTATAAAAAAAACTCGTCATTCAAACAAGCAAGTAAATAAATTTTTAAACCTTCTAATTTTATTAACAATGAGAACTAATATCACAATTTTTATAAACAAGACAACTAAGAGCTTCACTTTAAAAATACAAGTTTACAAGTCCTCCATACACAATTGATACAACATGGTAAAATATTAAAAAGAGGATTCTTGGTCCTTTTCTCCAATGCTACAAGAAATATGGTTCCTCATTTGAGCTCCACCTTCTCTCAAGATCAAACGCAACAACCAAAATGGGGGAGCTGGCAACACTCTCTACCCAACCAATAATCCAATGAGGAAGTGAAGAATTCTTCCTAATTTTAACCTAAGACCCAACAATGAAACAATATGGAGTTTTTTACAACCATGGCAACAAAACAAGGCTTCCACATTTACATTTAAACCAACATCCACACAATAAAAGTACTCACAAAAAAAAAGACACTTCCACACATATAAGTTTCCCACAACAATGGGTCTAAACTCGAGCCAAGAATAGAAAGGAACATGGGGATTTCACTTGTGTCTCCCAAGGGTTTGGGTGCCCACCTCAAAAAACTCCAAATTACATTAAGCCTCAAAATCTGTTATGCCTCCCTACAAATAAAATATATATCTCTTATGCCTCCCTTAATGAACAAACAACATGATAATCAGAAGATAGGGCACTCCAACCCAACTCCATCCTAAATAGATCATACAAAATGTTATTCCTCCCAACAAAATTTATCCCCATTTAACTTTATCATACACATCCTAAGGCCATTATACTACCCATAAACACACATGCACTAAGACACTCATTCAAAATAGAAACAAATAAAGCAATATAAGAAACCAAGGGTGAATACCATACCTTGCCATTGCAAGAAATCCACTCCATAAGAAATTTCATAAAATCTCGAAGCCCAAGAAATCCCAAGCTATCTTCAACTCCAAAAAACACTCCATAAATCAAGCACCTCCAAAAATGGGATATCAAAATCAAAACAAGTCACCCCAAAATTCTCACACAATTAGGAATAAATAGAAAAGAGTAAGAGACAGGTAATGTGGATCCATGTGGGATGCCACATCATTTATTCTCCATTCCACACCCCCAAGGTCAAACCAAAAACCCAAAGCATAATAAATTTGTGGTTGAATGAATGACCACCTTCTTACACACTCAACTGAAACCCACACTCCTAAAGGAAAAAAATAAATACCCTTGTCAGAAAAGTGCAATTAATTTCTCTTTTTCTCCATTAAAACAAAAAATATGGCCTAAACTAATTCCTTCATATCATATGTCTAGTGGGTGGATGACTTTAAGAGGTGTGGCATAAGATTAACTAGTTCCACAAGTCTCCAAAATTTTCTAGAAGCTCAATATCTGAATTTCACCTGAAATATTGAGTACACATTACTCCAAGACAAATTAAATTATTTCCCATCCAACACATATTAAGGCTACCAACTCACATTTATTCCCCCATTTTTTGTCACCTCATAATTAGCAATAGTTATAAAATTCTAATTAACTTAAGAGGGTTTCTAAACAAAATAATAAAAGTGACTCCACATACTAATAAAAATATATAATAACTCAAAATTAAATAAAATCAACAAGACAAAGTCACAAAATTACCCAGGGTCACATTTGAGGTCACCCCTAATGGGGAACTCATAACATTTTACTATAAAACATAAAACATATACACAATTTTCCTAGGTGACCTGTTTCCAATACTCAAAATTCCTTCAATGTTGGTCTCCTATACCCCTTTGGTTTATTGTGTTTCAAACACCTGTGAAAATCAAGACAACACCTTTTTGGCCTCATGCCCATATTCATAACATCAAAATAGTAAAACACATGCATATACATATCATCAATTATCATAACTAAATTATCCGTAAACATGTAATTCACCACTGTTAACGATTCCAATTATTTCAATTTTATCAATTTTATCAACTAGTAATAAGATCACAAAATCAATTAAATCATCCAACAACATATATATATATATATATATATAATTGAATGGGTCAGTACAGTAGAATCTCAAGATCATCAAATTTTTATATGTCAAAACATGCATATAGTCCATCATGTAAATCATGTCATAAGTCTAAACATCCATAATGTCTATCAAATAACTAGTCAAATTTAACAATGTCCATATGTCAATTTTGAAAAAGTGATAGCAATGTCCATAACTCTTACCTATAATAAGGAGAATCATAATGATATAAATGTCAAAGAGGAGTGGGCACTACACACCCTACCCAAACTCCCTCCATAATGATAAAAAGTCCCTTATTCCTCCTCCTTGGCCCACATTTTCTTTCTCCCCATAGCTTCCTAAGATCAGCACTACCCAAACCAAAAGAAAACATACAAACATAAATTCAATTCAAAATTGCATACATATTAAGAAAAATAAAATAATTAGGATCAATACCCTACCTTACCATTGATGACACCTTCCTTTTGCAATAAATTTCCTCAACTACTCTCATCAAGAAAGCACACAAAACAAGGTCCTCTCTAATTCCAAGCCCATAATCCAAAAGTAAGTAACCCCCACAACTCCAAAATAACCCACGTAAATAGACTTGATGGAGGAAGAGCTGATGTGACACCATGTAGGATGTAACTTCATCTCCCTCAAATCAAGATCACAATATCCACACAAAACCCAAAGCATCATAAGGAGGTAGGTGAGGAGATGTCATTACCAAATTTGCACACAATCTCCCCTTTTACATTTCAATGTTCAATTTAGAAGATTAAGAATTTGAGGGAAATTAATTTCCTCTTTCCTCTCAAAAACTCACAATTGGGGCCCAACTTGACCACTCAAGTCATAGGTTAGATTAGGAGGCGAGTCTACCCACAAGCTCTCAAAATTTGGCTGAAAGTCCAAATCCGAGATTTGGCTTAGGAATGGCACACATCCCAATATAAATTTAAAATTAAAATAGTAGTAGAAATATTAAGGTAAAACCACATACATATTGCTCCCCATTTATCACATTAATACATTTACACATACTAACAATTCACGTAGCTAATTAGGGAAACATTAACATCATAGGAAAATGAGGGTACAAGGGTAAATGAGAACTTTAAAAATAAAATCACAACATCATAAAAACAATTAAATAAAAAGGGACACAACCATATAACATACCCATGGTCAAATGTGAGTTTCTCCCCTATAAAGACCTCCTAACAATGATACATAAAATGATGACAAGCAAGCATACATATACACAGCTGTAAAGGTGAACAAGTTTTAAACACGTAACATTCCTTCATGGTTGGCCTTCTTTGTCCCACCTTGTTTGTGTGATTGGTTTCCTGCAACACAAAATAATACCATGTTCAACATCAAGGCCACATCAATACGTCATGGAAATAAAACACATATAAATATTCCATCATATAGTCGTCGTCATGCACCATAATTATATCATTATCAATGTTATAAAATTATAATATAATTAAATAATTTACAATTATCAATAATCACCATTCCTTTTTTATTGCAAATATGAAATTAACATACACACAGATCTTTTAATATCATCACAAAATTAATAAACCATAATATCAAAGTACACATGGCTAGACAGTGCATCTACACATAGTCACAAGTACTATGAATCCAAGATGTCATTATAATAGTAAATCTAACCTAAACAATGTGTGACACTCGCATAATATGCATCACGCCAACCCACAACAAAACACCATTACACCAAAAGCAAGGCCAACAATTTTTTTTTTGTTAACTTATTCATGCTAACCAATCTTACTTATGTTAATTTCGATTATCATGTTGCTTTTTTAATTAAGTAGAGAATTTCCTTCTGATTTGAATTTTAATAATTCAATTCACACTATAAATTTAATCCTCAAAACCTTAGAACTCAAAATTGTTTCCCAATTTATTTTAAAATAATTTATTTAATTAACTAGCCTTGCTAAAGGTTCTGATAAAAATCCTAGGATATTAAAATAGTCAATCAAATTTCAACCACCTTATACACTAATTAATTTTACCATTAATTAATTTAATTTAATCAATTAGTATATTTTTCTAAGCTCGACTAATTCCATTTCACAAGCCTTACAATAACCTTAATCACTTTCATTCAATTAGATAATAGCATTTCCTTAGATTTATGTCAAATTTAGTTCCTAACCACTAAAATGACTAAACTACCCCTTAGCTTTAATTATTTAAAGGCACCCATACCCATAATCCTAATTTCCCTAACACATACCCCATGCACACTTTATAAATTAAAAAAAAACTTAAATAAAAAATCAATATTCTTAACATCTCTTTTGCTACACCCGTGCACATTCCTTTAGGGTTTCCTTGTATTAGTTTTATTTAATTTATTACCTACCTTTTTCTAAAGTTCACTCATATCCTCTTAAGAGACAAATATTAAATCTCATCCGTTGGATTGAATTTAATCCTCTCAATTGATCTTAGGGATCTCTTCTTATTTCGACCTAAGTCATCCTTATGGGATCTTCCTATTTCATCACTTTTCTATCCGTAATTGTGCCTCCATTTGCACATGTGCAAGGCTACAAGGAGGAGCAAGCATAGACGCAAGAGGATTTGGAAAGTAAAACTATGTTGAAGGGGAGATCATAGAGTCTTAATAATGGGAAGATTTCTTCTCTCATATTCCAATCACATTATTTTTTATATAGCTTTACAAATCTATAGTTTTATTCTAACTGGTAATTGTTTCTACCCTCATTGATAAGCATATGTTTCCTGGTGTAAAACCCAGAAGTAGGTCCAATATATGATATATATTGATATATATACCCAGAGGTATGTATATATATTATATATATATATATCCACACATATATATATATGCATATGATTAAAAAATATATAAAAAATGTGAATGTTAGCAAGGTATTATGCCCATCGTAGGGTTGGTGCATTGGTTTATTAGGTAGGCGAGGCCGCAGGGGGTTTAATTGCTTGTTTTGGGGTGGGTCGATCAAGCTTCCAACCCCCCCAATCACTGATATTGGGTAGTGCGGATTGGCCGACCAACACCCATTTACAAAGGGTTGGATGTGTTAATCTATCCACCCACCCCAAAACTAATTATTTTTTATTAAAATGATTTCACTAAATCAAAATCCAGTTCAGATTTCATAATAGTTCTCCTTATTTCAGAATTATGATAGTTTCATGTGTATATATATACATTATTGGTAAAACAAATATATATATATATATATATACATACATACATACATGCAGTTACAAGTTGATCTAGTATACAGTAGTGTTCATTTATTCATACAAGGCTATGTCATACTGTAGGTAAACATACATTTACAGGTTTACATACATACATACATACATACATTTAGTCTAAGTACATGTATGTATGTATATATATGTATATGTGTGTGTGGTGTGTGTGTGTGTATACACACACATATACATACATACATACATACGTACATACACCACACACACATATATATATATATATATACGTATATATATATATATATATGCACGTATATACAGATATATATCTAGATATATATATATATATATCATATACGTATGTCATATACATATGTGTGTGTGTGTGTGTGTGTGTGTGTGTGTGTGTGTATATGTGTGTGTGTGTATGTATGCATGTATGTATATATATATACGTATGTAAGTATATATATACACATATATATACACACATAATATACTATATATACAGTATATGCATATATATACTATATATATATATATGACTTAAACACATATGTGAAGATTTACATCTAGTTTTCATATCCAGTTTTGCAGGGAAACAAAGTTTGGTGTGGAAGCATATTTACTTCCTTGATTTTTTTTGTACAGGGATTTATAGATTGCTTCTAAAATATAACACACATGGAAACCACTTACTTATAGACAAGGAAGGATACATGAAAGAGAGAAGGTAATTTCTTTGAAAATTTGAACAAGAAAATAAATAGGAACATGACATTATACAGATCAACTAGAAATACTTTCCTTCAAAATAAATTTGCAGGATCTTCTAACTGTATACATACTTAAAATTTCCACTCTTTTACAAAGTCACAATTAATTTCAACTTGCCTAATAAGGAATATTTTATAATTATGTTCTAAACAATTTCAAACCTTTCAATTAACAAATTTTACAATGATTTTTCAAATGATTCAAGGCTTCAATTATATACATATTTTACGATAAATGAGGAAACAATATATAGATCTTTCAATCTACAACTTAAAGTGCATAAAAAATTAATAATAATTTAAAATGAAAGTAAATACAAGCCCTCCACCAGAATGGTGGAGATAGCATGTCAGATTTTTTGCAAAATTCCAGCAAATCTAAAATATAAAATCTACAAAATTAACAGGTATGAATCTTCCATCTCCTTCTCCTAAAAACTTAAGCAACAACAAATAGAACAAGGGAGGGAGCTAGGCAACTCTCTCCTCCCAGCCATGAATCCAATGAACGGGTGAATCCTACCACTTTATTGCCCCATGAGATGTAACCGTACAACAATATCCCATGTTTTCATCCATGGTAGCAAGAAATATAATCACTTCCACAACCACACATACATGCAAACAAGACTGCAACTAAATGAAACACATACAACAATTTCACAACAGCACATTGCTTAAATTTTGAGAGAAAAAGGAGGGATTAAATGGAAAAACATCTCCTTATGGCTCCCAAATGGGATAGGGGCTCCACCCAAACTTCCCTGTGCACATAAAACATAATCGAAAAAAACACCTTATCCCTCTACCATACAAATTAAAAAATTATAGAAATAATACCATTTTACCTCTCCGTAAGTTAAACCCCTACCCATTCTCCCTCCCCATAAACCCCATTAAAAATCCATTTTCACTCGCAAATAGTTCCATAATCCAACTCCCCACACCCTTTTCATAAGGCAAGATACCAAAAACCAACAAAACAGCAAACAATATAACAATCCATTCAACCTTACATACATAATTCAAAGCAAGAAATAACATGGTTTCATGTCCCTACCTTGCCATAATTTTCAAACTCTTTCTTCAACCTTTGAAATCCAATTCCACTCCACAACAAGTATGAAAACTAGCCCATTCAACTCCAAGCTCAAAGTAAAAAAATGTGTAACCCCAAAAGCATGGAAAGAGGGAAAATAAATAGATTTATGGGTGGGAGAGATGATTTTGCTCCATGTAGGATGCAACATCATCCTCCACAAATCCACTTCACCCCCTTGGAAAATAGAACAAGACCTCATAAATGGGTGGTTGAGGTTATGACCTATCCCAAATTTCATTCAAACTCCTAAGTGCACATTGAAAAATTAAATTTAATTAACCAAGAAATATGAGGTAATTAATTGCATCCTTTCTACAAATTTCTCATGATTAAAGGCTAAGAATGACCCCTAGTGTCATAGATATTGCTAAGAGGGTTGATTTACGAGTATGAGACAAGTAAGACTTGTCCCACAAGCTTCCTAATTTGGGCTCAAAGACCAAATCCGGGATTTGAGGTGAGGGGGTAGCACACAATCCAATGCCACCAAGACAATCCATAAATTAATGGAAAAGTCTAAGGTCAAGATCACATACACATAGTCCCCATACTTACCCCTTCCAAACTTTAACACAACATTAAAATTACATACTTAATTAGGGTACATGGAAAAATTAGAACTAGAGGAGTCACCACCTTACTAACATCATCCCACATTATTACATCATTACATACTAACAATGTTACATAATTGATTGGGGACACTAAACCACATTAGACATAGGGATTCAAGAGTACATTTGAACAATAACAAAATCCCACATTACTAACATCATTAAACTAAGCAACAACCATGCACATGAACCAAAAGAGAACACACTTAAGAACTAACTAAAATCACAACATTCACAACACAAAGAAAGGAAACAACCACAATACTCCCATGTTCATAAACGAGGTGCTCCCCCATTGAGAACTTCAACTAAGATATGCAAAAATGTGGCAAGTGACAACATACACATAGCTACTAAGGCAACCACGTTGAGAACACGTGATATTATTCCATGGTTAGCCTTCCTAGTCCCACCTTGTTTTTACAATTTTGTTTCCTGAAATCATAGATAAAACCTCCTTCGGCCTCAAGGCCACATCAATACATCATGGAAATAAATAATATATTATCCATCCACCACACAATAATCAACGTACATCATAATTAAATCACTAGCAAAATTACACAATTAAGCATAATTAATTCATTTACAATAACCAGTAATCACCATCTCTATTCTACGAAAACCATGAAATCCATATCTATCTTGATAATTTAATATCATCATGAAGTCAATATACCACAATATCAATGAACACCACATAAGTTCAATCATATAAACATTGTTGCAACCGTCATGAAACAAGATGTCAAAACATAATTAGAGAAACACAAATCATCATGTATAGAATGTCTACCAATGTCCGCTAGCATCATAAAATCCATAATAAGAACCACACATGTCTACCAAAATCATCGAGCATCATATAATCCATAATAATCAATGTCCATATAGTCCATCACATGTTATCCAAAATAGTAAAAAATGTCTCTAAGAAGCTAGGAATCAAAATCACAACATAAATGAGTGTCAAAGAGGCGAGAGCACTACAACATATACATAATGTCTACCAATGTCGGCTAGGCATCCATACAATCCCTAATAAGAACCAAATCACCATAATAATAAAATGTCTATATAGTCTATCACATGCTATCTAGAATAATATCCATGTCTCTAAGTAGCTAGTAAGCAAGATCATAACGTAAATAAGTGTTGAAAAGGAGTGGGCACTACAAGTTTCCAGTAAATGGCACATGTAAAGAATCCATATAAACATAAATTATTATTTTATTTATTTATTATGATGGGCAATATTATTGAGTTTCCAAGTACATATAAAACCATAAATTGGCCTAATAGTTTACACTAAAATATTAATCCATTTCTAATATAAATAAATATGTTATTTTATTATTATTAATGTAAATATGAGGATTTTTTATAGGGGCGATACCTTTTTAAAAAAAAAAAAACTAAAAAATATTACAACAGAAAGTATGGTGAAAATAAGGATAGTGAAGCTCATTGAAACCTCTTAGAAGTTAACAAATCCCAAACAAAAAAATTATAACTGACCTTGCATCCATCCAATATGTTTTCTAGGGGTTTTTTATTTTATTTTTGTTAACTTGAATACATTCTTCATTGATATTTTCAATATAACGAGTTTTATAGTGAATAAAAAATTCTAAATACTTAATCTCTTTAACCATTGGAAGACAACACTTGTTCAAACATATTAACTAGGATATAGCGATGAACTATTTATCAGTAACAATTTCCTATAAGAATCCAGCAATGGCCATTGTGCCATGCAATTCTCTTGCATAAAAAACTTCCCTTGTGGATTTCTTAGAATAATTCAAATAGTGAATTCTATGTTGTTATTTTGGGCCAGAGGGTCTTCCTCATGTTATGTCAATCCCCATTCCTTTCATGCCTAGATTGTGGGGTAGGGTGTCCTTCAAAAATAAACCTATCTTATTCCCTTTACATTTCAAGCTATAGAATTCACAAGGCAGGTGACCTAATTCAAAATATTTACATTTGAAGGGAAAACCCTTTAAATTGAAAAATTGTGACCAACAACAGTCTTGGACTTTGAGGTTAATATGAGTTGGGAGTTCTTTCAAATTTTCCAAATAAAATTAAATTTATTCATAGGTAGGAAGTTAAACCAGCTCAATCTCCAAGTTTATCGTCAGAATTCTACCCAAAGCATTCTCGGTTGCTATAAAACAATGTTTTCTCAAAAAATGCAGCAAAAGATGTCGTAATCCTAATAAAAAAAGTTCAATAGAAAAATCTTCAATAGTGGGATTAAATGTCAGATGTCAAGTTTCTAAATTTAAGTGATGATACTTATTGATCCATACCTTGTCAAATATCGTTTCTCTATCTTAAACTAGATCATAGACCACATTAAAGATACCCCTATTACAATAGTAAATGTCCACATTACCATTTATTAATGACCGTCAATAATCTTAGATTCCATGGAATTTATAGTAGGGCTATCTATGTCGACATGCCACCACAATGCTAGTTAGAGTTAGGGATTCATCAAAGAGACAATTAGGTTAGATCACAACTACAATTGATCCCTTTTTAGTCCACATAAGATAATGTCATTTTTTATCTAATGAATTTTCACTTTCATATTTAAAATTTTCCCAACTAAATGCGACAAATACAAATTTTGTGTGTATATTATTTCTATTACAAGATAAAATTTCACAATCAAATTTCTTTTGAACGAAGGAATCTGATTTTGATGTCTAGAAATTAATCTATGAGAAATATTAAATACCGATATCAACCTATTATCTCTCCATTATGGAACTCCGAAAGACAATGTTTGATTTTAATCATACAATCGTATTATTTAAGATATTCATCCCGCTTTGCAAGACATAAGTGCCTTTAAAACGTCAGGATTGGAGAGCATATAATGGAGCTATGTTTTGAAATAACCATTCCTAACATGAACCAAGGGGAGTCCCAAACTCTACTATATAACATTACAAGTTTTGAAAGGATTATAACCGGACTAGACATATATAATGTGATGTGCCGACCAAAGAATAAACTAAACAATAACAATGTTTTAAATACATTGAGTACAAAATGTGACTCAAACATGACATTATTTGACAATTACAATTTTTTTCATAACAAAATGACTTACACACATATAAGGTTGATAAAATGGTCTACTACTGAAATGACCAACTAAAAAAAACTTTAAATAAGACTCACATGACCTACTCGAGTCTATTAAGCAGGTTTTAGGCTAAATTGATGGCGGAATGCATGGATGATCTTGTGCAGCTCCAAGGATTTCTTGATCACCAAATGAAGGAAGCTAGCACTCGTGTGAGCTAGGAAATTTGAAGGAGTTCAATATACGACTGGATCAAAGCTCGCAAAATAGAGATCTTAAGAATTCTACGTACCGAGCAGAAAAAATTGTACCAACATTTTCCAAGAAAACAAAAATAGATGTGTCTCACGGTGAACTCGGGTTTGTAATAGTGTAATGATACGCTGAAGATGGAAGGATTAAAAATTGAGAGACGAATCCTGAAAAAAACTGACAGATACAAGGTATCTTTCACATACGTTGATAGACATCCCAGATAGAGACCGCGAAATCTAAACACCAACTCGATCAAAATCGTGAGAGAAGTTTTGAGAATGGTCAGGTCGATGATCTGTAACAGAGGAGTCTATGAGATTTGACTTACGATGAGTCTGAGGAGAATTTCCATTCAGATCTCATACTTGATTTGTGAGCCGACAAATTTAAGTTGGTTTGAGAATTCCATCCACCAAGAATACCACACAAACTACCAGGGTGACCTATGTAATTCATGGAACTATGATGTATTCATATCACGGGCGAATAAAACTAGTGCAATTTTTTATTTTGATTTCCTTGCAAATCGATCTTGAGAGTGGTACAAAAACAAATATTCATGAGACCTCAATAATCATATTTCATACAAACAATAAACTAGTAACCATCAGACTTGGAACTCACATCATTGAATTTCCACTCAGGAATTAAAATCTCTATTCATCTTCCATTTTGCCAAGGAATTAAGTCACTCTGATACCAGATGACATGGCAACAATATTGTTACACATAATATTCTCTTATATTCACTTCTTAAACTTCATATTAAAATACAAATATGTAGAGGGAGAGTTTTCTATAAAATAGGAAACCACCTATAACCATTTTCCAATAACTCACTATATACATGGGTTGTTAAAACAACTCACAACAACTGAATAATATTACATTTAGAGTTTATCCGTACTAACTATGTAAACTTATTATAATCCATGAAGCTCTAATTACTATTCCTAACATTTTATGATAATCATTATGCTTTCAATGATAGATTGCAAATACATTTGATGCTTTGATTTACGTAATTTTTAAAGGAAATCTTGACCTCTGACCTCTTTTCTTTTTCTTACTATTTCCCTAGAGCTGGAAGAAGGAAAGCTAGAGTGTGTTGTATCGAGTAAGGGTGTTCATTTCTAGGAAATGATGGATCCAATTACTCTTCTTTGTATTTCAGTTTAAAATTCATTTTTTTATTTTATCATCACAAACTCAAATCCCATGGCTTGTGTAGGAACTTTTACATAATTACTTATGAATATAAATTATTGTTTTGCAATTTTCTTTCTGTTGTTTTCAATCTTCATTTGTGCAATAGTTGATCATCCGATTGATGATTTTCTAACACAATCATAGATAATCACAAGTGAACTTGAAGTAAATTATTTGTACATTAATTGATCATATGAGAATAATGATACCATACAATAAAAGGTGTGATAATTATCATGAAACTGTAACTTGCTTCCATTCTTATTTTGTAACCTCTTGTTCTAAATTGAAACTTAGCATTTGAAGTTTGTTCCTTTCTTTCGTTTGAATTTATGTTTAATATGTGTGATTCCCTTCCCATCTCCATCTGAACCCTGCACCAGTTATTAGAGGGATGATGTATGATTTTGGTGAAGATGATAAGACTTAGAATGACATCATATATGGGAAATAGGAATTCCAGAACAAACAAAAAGTTCTACAAATGCTTGCACCTTTTCCCTTTCTCTGAGTTAAAAAATTAGGCCAATCAAAGTAATTAGTCCAACAAGAAATGAAGTTTCGATTTGACATGGAACATGCTAGCCCAGTCATGGTTGAGGTCTGAGAAATGTCAACAATAATTTCTAAGTTGTCATTTTTGAGTTGTTGATGACTTGATCTACCTTCTTAATTAATTTTTTCCATTGGAGATTTCTTTTTCCACAATATCTTATGCCTTTGACGATTCCTTACTACTAGCTTGATTTTTTCTTTTGCTATATTAAAACTTTTATAATGATGATTCTTACTTTCTTTGTAATTATGCAGGTTTCCTAGAATTATGCAATTCCTCCCATTTCCCATTTTTCTATTCGCTCACCACTTGATAGTGATCTTTTGTTAATCCTTTCTATATTACACACACTTAAAAAAAACAAATTAATTAAAAAAACATATATTTTACAAAACTTTAAAATTTTAAATACTTTTTACCCTAACCATTGTGCTGAGGAACTTATTCTCTTCTTTAATACTTTATGTAATCATGCATTATATGATTTCATCCTGAATCCATTTATTCTTCTGAGTAATATGCTACCTTGTAGATATCACAATATTGTAGTGTGTTGTTTCGTGATGTGATGGATGATATATGGGGCTATCGATCTAACATGTAATTTAGCTATGTCTGGTTTAACCTTGGTGTCATACACTAAAAACCTTTTTTCTTTTTGGAACTCATTATTATATAGATATAGTCATGCAATGATTTATAGATTTTTTTTGTGCTTCCTGATTTGATTGTGTTCTTTTCCTATATTCCTCCATTTGTTTCCAATATAAAAAATATGATTTGAATATATTATGTCTCCCTAACAAGTAATTATTGTGATGCGAAGGCCTACTACTTGTACAACATATTATACTGGCATGACTGCTTCAATTCTATAAACCACCAAGAATTTTTCCTTTCTTATAGTTTTGTTATAGTTTGTTTTGTATTCCCATAGAAATAAGGGTATTCAATCTTCCTATTCATCCCTTTTAACATTACAAATATTTATTAAGACACTTTACATTAATTTGTTTGTAGATTTTGTTTTTCCATTCATTTGCAAATGACATGGTGTATATTTATGATGTGCAATCATAAATTATTCTATGTATATTTTGATGCTATTGTTTAAAAAATGTGTTCCCTTATTATGTACTATTTTTTCCAGACATACAAATATAGTTATTATGTTTTCATATATAAATTTTGATGTATCCTTTACTACGTCATTTGGCAACAATGCATCTCCTACCCACTTTGTAAAATAGTTAGCTCTTGTAATTATATATCTTTCTCTCAACCTTCTTGATGCACGGTGAATTATCCCACTTAATTTTATTCCAAATTTCTCAAATTATTTCATTGCTAAAATAGGATAAAGAGGCATTTCCATATGATGGGCATCCTAATATAGAGTTTAATGGAAAATTACACACTACAATATATTTTCACAATGATTTCATGTATGTGTAATAATCAACATGTGACACTAAGGCACACTTAACCTCCAGAGGTCATGTCGGGACAACCAATATGAGATCAAATTATGGATATGGAATGGGTAAATAACATGAAAAGGTGGAATATGTGTAAATAGATGAAAATCACTAAAATGTACATAAAGGAAAATGAATGTCTTCCATGGGCACTATGGGAATTTTCTCATTTAAGGAAATGAATTCCTATCTTACCTGTTTAGGTTAGATGAAGTGATCAAGGAAAATGGTTGCACGAAGGTTTATATCAATTCAAAAATCACCAAATATACCTCAAACATGTTGTGGAATACATGGGAATCATCCTACATCTCCCATGTAAAAATCTATAGACAAGGACATAGAGATGTGTGAGAAGGAAAAATCTATGGATTGTGGAATCTAATCTTCACTAGGATGATTGTGCCAGAACTCATTTGTTTTTCCCAATTTTTCATTCAAGGCTATCAATACTAAGATTATACTAGGAGGAATTAGGGTGGTTTGAAATATTAGTTTTCTAAGGCACTGATCAATATCTGTCAATTTTGTAACTAAATTTGGTAATGGCACTCTTATATCACACACTCTTTGTTTGGGTTTCCTGGGGCCTAGGATGGTCATGTGGACATGTAAACAATTAACCTAAGGAAATATAAAACACAAAAAGGATCCAAAAGGGGAAATATCACTTAGGATATGCAATTTATTTTATTCAAAATGGTTTATTTTTTGTCTTTTCTTGAGTTTTTGGGACCCTAGAGTACAATCTATTTTTTATAGATGGAACCACCACGGAGATTGCACAACTGCCACTCTATATAGAGTGGAAGTTTTGAAACCACCATGTCAGTTTTGTAACTTCTAGAATGGTTATGGAAAACATGGAATTTACGCAGTAGTTACACAACCATCGCTCTTCACAAAGCAATGGTTACATAACTATCTTAAGGCAGAGAAGAAGATAGAGATAGAAATAAAAGTTGATAGAATGCCTTAAAAAATATTCAATGAACAAAGCCATATAAAGGCTGCAGGCTATGGGAACAAGGAAGAGGACAATTATAAATGTCCAACAAATAACAATGTATTAACACTAAACTATTGCTAGCATTCCCCCCTTATTACATTGTATGTACAAACATACATTTTCTGATACTGGATGTCCCCCCCAATGAGAACACCACAAAGAGGGTATTCACATGAGCATGTGCCTACATGGTTTCAATAGACATGGTTTTTCTAAGGTTGACCATAAACCTAGAGGGACAGGAGAACTTTCCAACTGTTCACCTCGGTGGTTTTATAGGCTTACCAAGAACCAAGAGGATTTTACCTCAATGGTTTTACAGGTGTACCACGAACCCAAGAGTATGATACCTCGGTGGTTTTATAGGATTACCATGAACCAAACCTTGAGTACCATGTGCTGATTTTAGTGCTTTTCTGCTCCCCATGATGCTCTTTAATTAGGAGGTCCCAAAAAGGAAACTAAGCAACATCTGAACTTTATTGAAAAATAACAAAACAACCAAAACAAAACTGAAATAAACAAACCAAAATTGAGGAATTTTGTCCTCAATACCTTATTCGCAACAATATTTGTTAGCGGCCTTGTTACTTGCGTCTTGCAAGAGGTCACTGGATTTCCACCAGCCCCCATTTTCCTCCGTCCCCCTGTGTTGTTGCTTACAGTACTAGAGATGATGTGAAGCCAATCTCATCAACAACTTCCTCACTCTCATTAGAATCTTGTGGATCTTCTATATGAGCAACATTAGCTCCATTGTGTTTTATATTTCCTTGTAGAACATCTCTTTCTTAGTTATGACAGTTCCACATTGTATGACCTTTCTTCTGACAATAGTGGCATTCAATCTCTTGTTTAGGCCCTTGTTTATTTTTATCTGATCACCTGTGAAATTTTCTGTTTGTGGAATAAAGTGCACTTGCTTGTTGAGTATCACCTTCTGCAGCATCGTCATTTATGCATTTTTCATTTGTGAGAAGATCCATGATCATGTCGTCTAAAGATTTAGACTGTATTTGAATGAGAGTAAAAACAACATTGTTGTATTTGGAAGATAGACTGTTTAATAGGATAGCTTTAGCATCCTCATCTTCTATCACAGCTTTGACTTCAACTAGTTGTCAGAGTAGAGACTGAAGATTATTAATGTGGCTAGACATAGAAATGCTTTCTTCCATTTTGAATCTATATAACTGAATTTTTAGGGAAAACTTCACGTTCACTGCTTTCACTCCAAATAATTGATTTAAATTATCCCACATGTCCTTGGAAGATTTATTGAGATCAACATGATGGAGTTCAGAATTGGAGAGAGTAAGGCCAGTAATGGCTTTTACTTTATCATCTCTGTACTACCATTCCACTAATTTGGTAGTTTCGGTGGGTGTTTTCTCTTTCCCATCTACTATGGCCCATGAGTTTTTATGCATATGTTTCATTTGGATCTTCACCTTCCACGTATGAAATTTTAACCACGAGTATTTATCCATGCAAATGTCCATAATAACTACTAAAGAAAAAAATGAAGTAGGAAGTAAATTACCAGTCAGGACTCTCTGTCATATGTTCCGCACATGATAAAGCTAGTTGCTACAATTCAACAAAGGTCTGTAAATATGTTGTCAAAATATATTCAGGACACAAGCATACACCACTTGAAAATCAGATAAACTGCAGCACAAAGTTACTGTAAGAAGTATTCCACAATTGTGATAACATAGCCACATCCACGTTTCAATTTGTCCACGCAGGTCATAGGTTGCATCACCTTCCAGGCGCTGGCTTAAAAATCCAATCATTAATCACTCCAGCCAAGAAAGAATAACATAAAAATGTAGGGATGCCATGCCAAAGAAAAATGTATTCCACGAAAACAGAGGAGAGAACATGTAACTGCCAAATGCCAAAGAAAAAACTCAATAGAAAGATTAGAAGAAGATCTTATATGCTTGCACTCCACACAGGTCTTTCACGCTTCCACTTCGCTGATTGAAGATTCCAAATTTGCACAAAGGCCAAAGCAAATCTTCACATAGGTGCTAAGGCTAGAAGACAAGACAGGTCCTCATGATGCTAACACATTCCTCCACTCATGCCTACTCTGATACCAATGAAGGTAGAGATAAGAAAGATTTTCATTCAATGCGTGTAACAAATGAGCAGAGCCTCAAATATAAAGCCTGTGGGAGGGGAGGATATTTAAAAGTGTCCATCAAATACATAGCAAAAAACAATGTAAAAATTAAACTAATGCTAACACTATCAAGGAAACTTCTAGATTTTGACTAAGTATTAAAAGTATTTTAGTGTTTGATTTATTTCTAATATTTTTGTGAGTTTATTATGCATTGATATGATTCTAACTTGCTATTTTATTTTTTTTATCAATGCATGGGAAGTATGTTAGATGGAGAAAATCACATGAGTATAATTGGTTTCCCCCAATCTTTGATGCACCAACTTAAATGAGAGGGACTTATTACACAGGGCCAAGATATTGAGGATATAGCATACACAATTGGTTGCACATACTATCCAATTTTTGTGTGATCTATTGCATTACTTGAATGTAGACTAGAACACTTTCTAGATACCTGGAGTCAAGGCAAGTGGATGAATACGTTAGACAAAGTCTACTCGACTTTTCGGGTTCCTTTCACCGACAAGAAGTTATTTTTAGCTAGTGAAAGCATGTTTAGGCCTGCCAGTTGGCCGCATATGTGGGAGATGCACATGAACCCGATACGGGTGCCAAGGATAGGATAAGATTAATATCATTTTCTTTTGATCCTAACCCTTCCTTCTACGAGGTCTTTATTCATATATTTTCCTTACGATTGGTTGGGGACAACGGTGATGATAAGCTACTCTACTACTTGGCACCCATCATATACATCATTTATCAACATGGAGAAAAATACACATGGGGTACTAATATCCTTGATGTCGCTTACCATGATTTGTATAGAGTACTCCCACTAAAGGGAAAGGTCTTTAATCATCCCACGTTGCTCATGAGTTGGATATATGAGTGGATGATCCCCTATCAATGGGTAATTTGGATCACATATCCTATAGTAATTAAAGAATCAAGATGATTTTACACGGCTCCACTCAAGTGGCCACATTGACCATTTTCTACTCTTATTATAGGTTAAATGATCACATGACCATATCAGGTTATGGATGGGATATGGGATGCAGATGTTATTTTTTTGACAACATATAACTATAATACATAGTTATTAGATTGGAATATTAGAGTAGAGGTCCATCTAGTTCAAATGGTACCACAACAATTGGGTCTACCTTACATCAATGCCCTCCCACCAGTGCCCTTGGTATTTAGAGTGATTCAAGAGGCAAGAGATGGCCTGAGGGACAAGACTGAATTGACTATTGTTACTCCTTGGGATCTGATAGACATGCCACATGTTGCACGACACCTAATTAATTCAAGGTCTATCATATAGATTGAGGTATGACCCGTACATACCAGAGAGGAGGAGGAGGAGGAGGTTGAGGTTGAGGCTGAGGTAGAGATTGAGTAGGAGGGAGAGGAGGAGAAAGAGGAGGATATTGACATAGAGTGGTTTGCCATTGTAGAGGATTTTTCGATAGCGAGGGCTAAATAAGAGGCTAAAGAAGAGACACTACACTCAGAGGATTCTCTGACTACTAGAGGAGGAGGGGATGAGGAGTCAGTCTTGAAATTGAATATGGGTGTGGAGGAGGTTAGAGCATCAGAGGAGTCTATGCAAGATTCTACGCCACCACCAACACAAGTTGATCCATATTGGATGTCTTGACATCTGAGTAAGTAGAATAATCGTCTATCAACTCAACTCTTTTGATTATATTTTTAGTAAACTACACAATATATCTCTTTTTTATTTTTGAAATTTAGAAATTTTTCTAACTCACCATTGTTTTATTTGCACTTTGCAGGTACCATAGATGGTTGATGTGAATTTATTAGGAGGATTATTTTGGACATGTTTTCACTCCTTAACGGGAAGACACAAGATTAATTTGTAGCAAACGTTGGGGACCCAACGATGGCTAAATGTCACACCAATGTTTTCATGTCAAAATGACATGTTACAGAGGCCTTGACTCGGATGATGTTTGAGCTAACTACATACAAGTTTTTCGTTAGGAGAAAAAAGTGAGAGGCTTCTCACAGTTGATGCACTATCAACAATAGATAACCTATCCTATCTCATGGGTAGTCTCATGGACAATCCCACCGATCTGGATCTGAACATGGAGGATCTCACTCTTTCCATAGAAGTTGTAGTAGGATCTGTCATCCCACACCTTCAGAGGGATCTTGGAGAGAGGGATATTTTATAGGCATTTATTTATTTGATATAATTTTGTGCTTATATAATTTTTTTCAATATCATAGATGATATTTTTTAGCACACTCACAAGAGTTTGATTGCATTGTACATAAAACTTGATGTTAATGATATATACATATATACATTTCATATTTCTTTGGCTATTCTATATAAGAGTTCACTCATTCATGATTTTTCTCATATGTGCAATTTTACATGGTTAGACTTTCTGATGGTTTTTATATAATTTTATGGATGTATGTTATGGATGATGATGATGCAAATGTGTAAACTAAATGATTTCATTTTTTTTCTTTATGATGCAAATGAGAATAAATTGTAATGATATAATTTTGTTTTTACGAAATATTTAGAACTTTTATTTTATTGGAAAAATGCAATGAATGTGATATAATAAGAAAATGGACTCACTCCACTCGTAACTCCACATAACCAGTAAGATGATATGGCTCATCACAAAGATCCAGGAGGAACATGAGATATGTGATTTTGATGAATGAAGATGGTGATAAGAAGATATGATTTTTACCTAGATCTAATCATGAACCTACAACTCAATGCTAAGAAAGATCAACTAACAATTTCATAATACAATTTGCTTGAAATTTTATCTAGAATTACATCCATATACGACCTTTTGATCTACAAAATGTGGTTTTAGTGATTGAATATCTTGTAACATACACATATAACTCACTTTCTTGGGGTTTTTAAGATTTTAAAGAACTTTTTAATTATTGACATATTTATAACTTATTGATTTATTTGACAGGACCCCCTACATCTTACCCCATGCTACTAGGAAGAAGCATGGGATCATCACCAAGAAAAATGCATAGGTGATTAAGGGAAATTCCCTCATTTCCCAAAATCAT
This sequence comes from Taxus chinensis, assembly GCA_019776745.2. NCBI lineage: Eukaryota > Viridiplantae > Streptophyta > Pinopsida > Cupressales > Taxaceae > Taxus > Taxus chinensis. Next base: position 762,685,949 of record CM034149.1, read on the forward strand.
GTCACTACTAGGAAGCGTGGGCTCATCACCAAATATTGGTAGGGAAAATAAGTGTAATTTTTTTTGCAAAAGAAAACATTTTTTATCTATTGTTGATTTATATTTTTTTTTCACTTTGACTTGTTCTTTTGGGAAAAAAACTTTCTCTTAGCCTAAACCCCATGCAACTAGTAGGATGTGAGGGCTAAAAATTGAAGATTGAGATAGGCGGACAAGAGCTCCAGGTGAAATGTTTAGATTACCTCTTTTATCAAAGAGATTTTTTGGGAAAGACACGACATCAAGAAGCTTCTAGAACAGACTATAGTAAAAGACACCTAAGCTAGAAGAAACCATGAATATAACTAAATGTGCATGTATTGGTAGGACCAGTGTCAAATTTTCATCTTAATTATTCAAATGATGGATATATTAGAATAATTTTGTGATGATATGATGGATACTTGAAGATGTATGATTAAGTGTTTTGCCAAAATTTGGAAGTTATTTTTTGAAAGTTACTTGAAAAGAAATTTGTTTGGTTTACAATTTAACAATATGATAATGTAAATGATATATAGTATGGATGCAATAATTTACAAGTGGAGATGTAAATGAACTATGTATAAAAACATTTGAGGTAAATTGAATTAACTAATTCACTAAATTCTTCACCTTCTAGAGTACATAGGTGGTACACGTGCAATTATTAAAGTCTTTTACTACTTGGTGCAAGCCTAACCATTTGGGCCTACACTTCCTTCTATTTCCAGTGTTTTTGTAAATTTGGCTATCATGTCACAATACTAGATCTCCTATATGTATTTTTCATTCAAACACTTTCTTGTTATACTAACGACACATCATATCATCATAAACACCATAATGTTGTTCATATCTAAGTGAAGCTTCATCAAGGGTTTATCATTCAACTAGTCACACTTCTTGATATACATCTTTGTCCAAAATACCTTGTAAAGATAAATGAGTACTAGGTAACTCTACTTATAATGGTAAGAATACTTTAGATCTGAAGACCAAATAATAAGGGGTTACCCCCATGGTTGTTCTTATTGATGTCCTATAGGCCAACAAGGATAGAAATAACTTTAAGTTCAAATGTATTACATTTTCCTAATCCATCTTAAGGAGGACGCAATTTAGGTTTTTTTAAGGCTTGGCCTGTCCATTAGCTTGAGGATAGTACAAAGAGACTGTGTGATGGGATATTTTGAACTACACACATAATTCTCACACCTCTTGATTTTTGAAATGCATGCCATTATCTGATATAATGCCTTGTGGGACTACATCCCTAGAGATCATATACTATATAATAAACTTGGAAATTACAAACCTAGGTATAGTTGTAAGAAGCATGGCGTCAATCTGCTTTGTAGAATAGTTAGTGGCCGTAATAATGAAGTTATGGCCATCTGACATTGAGTGAGAAAACTTCCCTATCACATCAAGACCCCAAGTTGAGAAGGGCCAATGTGTCACTATGGGTTGTAGAGCCTATGTAAGAATATGTATCTTGTATGAAAACTCTTGACATTTTTTACACTTGTGTACAAACTCGACAATTTGATGTTCTAGAGTGAGAAAAAAATATCCCATGTAATGAATCTTACAAGTGGTTGCATGCCCTCTAAAATTACCACCACAAACTCCATTGTCGGATTCAAATATTTTTTTCTTTTACTCTTCTTCATTAATACATCTTAAGAGCATACCGTTAAAGCCTTTGTGATAAAGAAATTCTTCCACAATTATATACTCGGTGGCTTTGACACGTAGCCTTTGTCTTTGCTATGAGGTTTCTCCCTTAGGATACGATAGGTCCCTAATATCATTAACAATATCAGTGTACTATAGAAACAAGGTGAAGGGAGGATTTTTCACTATGAGGAACACACATTCATCAAGAAGATCTAAATCTACTAGTTCCCACATCCTATAGAATTATCTATTTACCAGTAAGTGATAATTTTTCCCTTCATGGACTTTTGGTTAACAAAAGTGAGTTTAAACTCACCCCGCATTATAATGAAATTACCAGACTTCTTGTATAAGGCATCCTAAGTTAATAATGTTGAAAAATTCTCGGATTTAATTATCAATCACATCTCTTAGTTAAGCTATAGTGTCTTAACCTAATTACTTTGAAATCTATAGCCAAGCACTCATTTTCAACTCGCACGTATCACATTTCATAAACTAGAAGAGTAAAACTAATGAAATCAATGGCATGCTCATAACCATCATCATCCCCTTGTGCTAACATGCATATAATCAAGACATTAATGGCTCAAGAGATAAAATAAATGGATGGTTAGCTTTCTGTGGCATAAGCATAGGTAGTGACATAAAGAAGCACTTTATTGACTAAAATAATTTGTGACAGTCGGTTGTCTAAGTTTTTTAACAATAATTCTTAAGAAAACCATTAATGGGGTGAATAGGATATGGTAAGTAAGGGATAATGCTACAAATTTCACCAAGATTTCTAAGGAAAAACCTGATGCTTGACTCATCTATGGGCGAGGACATTTCCAAAACTACCTAGATTTTTTTTTTTATCAACATCTATGTTTCGGGAGAAAATTATGTACCCTAGAAACTTGCCTCCTATTATTCGAAATAGAAACTTCTCAATATTTAGTGTTACTTTATACTTAATTAGGTGTGAGAGAATGACACGAAGTACCTTGGGGTGATCGCTATGTTTATTTACTTTGTCAGTAGGTCATCAACATATAATTCCAGAATCTTATGTATGAGAACATGAAAAATATATGCCATTTCCCCATTGTAGGTGGATCTAGCATTATTTAGGCCAAAAGACATGACTATATAATAGAAAGTTCCCCAAGGAGTTGTGAAGGTATTTTTAGTTTGGTCTTCTTGGGAAATCCTTATCAAATTGTGACAAGAAAATACATCCATTAGAGACAACAAATCATATTCAGTCTTTGTGTTAACAATGAAATCAATTGAAGGTAGTGGAAAATTATCTTTCAGACAACCCTTGTGAATTTCCCTAAAATCAATCGAGATGTGTCTTTATCCAGTATTTTTGAGAAACAAGACAATGTTTTAAACCCACATAGAATAATCAACAAGCTTGATAAAATATACTTGAATAAGTTTTATTACCTCCTCTTTAACCACTAAATCTACCTTTGTCTTCATGGGTATCAACTATTTCTTGATAGGTTTAACATCAAGATTCATAAATAGATTGTACACTATGAAATCAAGAATTAAACACGTCATTTCATTATAGATAAATGTGAAGGATTTTGAAAACTCTATAAGTATGATTGTGTGTAATTTTACCTCTTCTTAAGACAACAAAGAACCGAGTTTCAAGATTTTTGGTTCCTTTTTCATCCCTATGTTTATGTCTATCATTCCTTTAATTGAATTTGAATTAACATCTTCAAACTTAGGTGGCGTTTGAGGTAACTCCAACTCTTCTTCCTCGAGTTCATATATCTAAAAATATTCTAATGAAGAAGAGTTCATTGTGTGATCTCGAAAGTAGGATGATGTATGAGGTATAAGGGAAAAACCACTATTGTTGTGTGTGGGATAGATATCCATGAAATAATTGATTTATTAAAAGATTACCTCATAATTTTGTGTGAAATCAAAAGTGACAATCTCATTCTCCGTCTCGACATATGAGAAAATTACATTAGATAGCATCCTTTGAACCAAAGGTTCAGCTCAAACTGAAATGGTGAACTCGGTTTATTTTAGGTACTCACTTAGAAAAAAATGATAGGAGGAAATAGCCATAGAATTAGCCAATAGGTTTTTTTCTTGTTTAATAGGTTCAGTTGATATAAATTCAAAACCCTTGCAAAGCTCAAGAACAACAAAATTGTAGAATTTTAGGTACTTTTCCTTGATCTAATAGACTTACAAGAATCAATAAGCAATTTGTTGAGAGTCATACAAGAATATGACATTGATCACACCCATCCTCTTAGCCACAATAAGACCAAGAAGTAGAGCTTCAAACTTAGCTCGATTCGTTTTTCACTTAAAACTCAACTTGAATGAAAAATACATGACCCTCCCCTCAGGGGAAGTGAGGATCACCAGAGCCTTAGTGCCAAAGTGGCACTTTATTCCATCATAGTTAAGATTCCAACCTTCATTTGGGAAGATAGAATTTTAATTTTTATTAGGGTCTTCTTCCTTGAATTCCGAGGACTACAACCATACAAATGTCTTGAAATAAATTAGGTGGAAGAAAGGTGGACTCCAAGAGCATGACGGATACTGAAATAATTTAATGGAAGAATGATAGGGAGATCATTCTCAAAAAATTTAAATACTTCAGTTATAGTTTATGTTGACCTAGTTTCTACTACAACAAAAAAAAATTCACTAGCATCAACCCTTTCGATTACTTTAGATGATTCCAATTCATTTGCAGGGACAAGTTGGGATGCAGCAATTAATCCATGTTTCTTGTTTAACTAATTAGCATAGAGCTAAAATTTATTATGCTCCCCCAGTTGTTTCTTTAAATTGGCCAAATGGATATTAAATTTATTCGGGTCACCGTGAACCACGAAGACATTCCCTAGGTGTAATAATTTAACTTCTTCGAATAAAATAGAAGGAATTACCTTCATTCTATGAATCCAAGGTTGACCAAGAATCATATTATAGTTAGTTTCCTTATCTATAATATAAATTGAGTCAACATGACCTTCGGTCTAAGATTGGCTAGAAGTACTATGGTTCTAATAGAGGTTACTTTAAGGCAATCATAGCCTCTAATCATCTTTCATGTAGAAGAACAATTCATTTCTCCATAGCATAATTTTTTTAGAAATGAGACAAGGACTATATTAATAGTATCCCCTTAATCTAACATTGCATGCTTAACATAATTGTTGTAAATCCAAACCTAAATATATAACATAGGATCTGCTCTTCATACCAACTTAGCATTAGTAGACATCTTCCTAATATTAAATACAAATCCATCATATCTCTAAGTATGCTTGGGGGATAGACATAAAATTTTATATGATTTATTTGGTCCTCTAGGGGAGCAGTAACATGGATAAAATGGCCAAGAGCTAGCACTTCTAATAAATCAGATCGATGCGAAAGGGAATTCTTTAAAAAATCCAAGAACGAAATGTGAGCGAAGGCCTTAGTCAGGTTTTTGATCAAATAATATGCCTGTACTAGCTTATGAGCTACTAGTGCATCATCTAAAATTGAGGCATAAATAAGAAGTTATTGTGAAGAATAATCACTAGTGTGAGTTTCAATTATAACTTCTCTTTCGGTCTCTATCTCAACTAGGCCTAAAATCTTAGGTTGATTTTGATTTTCCAAAGGAGGATTTACTTGAGGATCTGTAGACTTAGAGGCTTCATGGTAATTTCTTCCCATGGAAGCCCCCTTATTCGTACCAGGAGGATTAAGCTAATTATTTTCAGGATCTATTGGGAAGTGGTCTTTATATATCCTAAGAGTAGCATTCTATGGAGCAATAGGCCCCATGTGAGTGTTTTGCATAGGTTCCATGGGGTTAGCCAACAATATGTCAATGAAGAGTTATTTATTGTCTTTCGAAAGTGCTTGTATGAATTTATTACAATAATAAAACTTCCAAGTATCATGTCCTATATCCCTAAGGAAACCATAATATAAGTTCGAATCGTAGTCCTAAGGTCTTTAGTTATGATTTTTATTTTTCCCATAGTTTTTGTTGTTGTTTTGTTGTTGATTATTGGAATTAAAGTTTGGAGGCATCTATCCTTAGTTTTGGTACTAATTTATAAATTTGTTTGGGTATTTAACTGGGTGCTGGGCCAGAAACTCCTAAAGAGGAGGAGGCCAAATAAAGTCAACCGCATTAATAGAAGAGGTAAATTTATTACTATTTTCATTTTTATTATCATTATTTATGTTACTTTTGATAGAAATGTTTGGCTTTGTAGATTGATTAGTTACACCATCCGTCATACCGCCATGGTTCTTAATAAGGACATTGGGTCCTTGATTGTTATTATTTGAACCGTTTGGGTAATTTGAGTTACCTTGAGAGGGAGTGACATGTTTCTCATTTGAGCCATATGTCTATTCACCACTATTAATAGTCAGTTGGTAAATGTGGAGAACACTCTAATATCTCCTCATAACTATTAAGAGGAAATGTTTATACCTCTTCCTTAGTTTCTCGATTGAGGGAATGGAGAAAAAAATCATAAATCTCCATTTGGTCAATGTTGGGAGTGCTAGGCATAGAGTAGAGGATTTTCCTCCACCTGTGAATGAAGTGAGTAGTGTATTCATTATGCTCTTGTTTAATGTGAAGGAATTATCTTATTCATGTTCTTAAGATTTTGTTCATACTGAAATCCTTTATGAACTCTAAAATGAGTTTCTTAAATGAATTAATCAAGTATTTTAGTATTCTATAGTACTAATAAATACAATTCCCCCTCAAGGATCTTGGGGTATATTTTCCTTACAACAACATCCTATGGGAATATCTCTCTAATCAAGGTTGCATACGCTTTTGTGTGAGCATTTGGACCCCCCTCACCTTTGAATTTTGGAAGATCCAGAAGAGGTCATGGGAGCATTACAATTTGTATGGTAAAGTCAAGGGTATCCTTGAGATATTCATAATATGTTCCCACTACATAATACCCAACCATGGAAGCCCGTTAATGGAGAGGTGGAGGTGGAAAAATAGCTTGATATGGTACAACATAATCGTTTGTAGGGACATAAGGAACTTGATGATGATGAGCATATAGACTAGGAAAATAAAAAATTTCCCCTTCTAGTGATTTAGAATACATGTGAAGTTATTGGGGAACATTGTTTTGATATGGATTGGTAGGTGAAAAAACAAGGAATGCCATATTTGTGGTTGGAATGGAATTTGAGAAAAAAAATCATGTTGGCCCCTTTGGACGATATCCATATCAAGAAAGAGAAGGCATACCTAGCATTCCTGATCAAGTAAGAAGGTCTCTAGGGCTAGAAACACCCATGTACACAGGAGAAGGTGAAGGTGCAGAGGGAGCATAGTTGTAGTTCTAAACATGGCGGGGGACTTTTCCTTTCCCTACAAATGGTGTATAATGAGAAGGTTAGACAAGATCTAATTTCCTTAATGAGAAGGTTAGACAAGATCTAATTTCCTTACTCTATCCAACAACATCAAAATGATATTTCTTTACAAAGGTATTGCATTTTTCTTTCACATGTATTGACCATTGTTTGGTTGAAAATTCATATGATATCATGTTATGAGTTGATCCTTTGTAGACCACCCCTCTTTATGCATATTTTCTATCATTGAAAGAGGGGTGGAAGTATTATTCTGAATAAGAACATCAGTATACCCTTCCATCCTATCAAAGGAATATTCTATATCATTGAGATGATCGGTGCTTCACGAGAAGTGTGTTAGTATTTCATCATTTGGTTAAAGGTAATAAGAAAAGGAATAATATTGTATGCTTATTTTAGGTCTAGAATAAATATGTGAATAAGATCCATGTTCTCCTATGATCTTCATATTATTAAAGTTGGAGAATTCCATTTACATGCTATAACTAGGCTGATCAATCTCCTCAATACTAATTGATGAGTTTTTGGTGGCACCTTGAGGAGGAGGAGTGTGAGGTGACAGAAAATTTGGTGATTTTTTATCAGCCCGCCCTTATAGTGAGGGAGTGTGTTGCATACCCATCGGATAATAATAAGATTTAAGACCTAAAATGGTCCGTACTGTAATCCTAAGCCAAAATATTTAGGGGGTGTATAAAAATATGTAAAATAATGGGAGAGGAGAAGGATGGATGAAAAAAAAAAATAGGAAATCAAAAGAAACTATACCTTCAAGTTGGGTTGACAAATATGGTATTTCAAAGAATCAACACGTGACTCTAAGGTGCACTTGACCTCCCGAGGTCATGCTGGTACAATAAATTTGAGATGGAAAGATGGAAATGGAATGGGTAAATAGGATAAATAGGAAAAATATGTGAAAATATATGAAAATGGCTAAAAAGTAGATCAAGGAAAATGAAGTTTTCCACGGGCACTATAAGAATTTTCTCACTTAAGGAAATGAAATATTGTCTTACCTGCTCAAGTAATATGGAGTGATAAAGGATAATGTCTACACAAAGGTTTTTATCAATGCCAATATCACCAAATACACCTCAAATGGGTTGTGGAATACATGGTAAATGCCCTATGTCTACCACATCAAAAACTACATACAAGGTCATAGAGATGTGAGAGGAGACGTGTGAGAAGGGTAATTTTATGGATTATGGAATCTAACCTCTACTAGGCTAATTATGATAGAACTTGTTAGCTTTATCTACTTCATTTTTCAAGGATATAAACTATGAGATGAAACTTGGTGGAATTTGGGTGGTTTGGAATATAATTTGTCCAAATCCCTTATCAATATTTGTTAATGTTGTAACTATGTTTAGTTTTTGCAATCTCCGATCACACACTCCTTTTAAGGGTTTCATGGGGCCTTGGATTGTCATGTGGACATGTAAATAGTTAACCTAAGTAAATTAAAAAGCACACAAAGAGTAAGAAATGGGAAAGGTCAATCTTATGGTAACCTAAGCCAACTAAGAAAACATAGGGGGTTATGTTGATTCCCATCTAATTAAATATATGTTCCTAAGTTAACAAAGAAATGAAACAATACTTAAATTAAATCAAATTGATAACTCTCCTTGAATCTAATTAAATATGTGAGAACCTAATTAATTGAAATAAATGAAACTAACTAACTGAAACAACTGATATTAATCTAAATTTTTGTTAATGTGTTTTTCAAAGACTTTTAAAAGAAAGGAAATATGACAAATAGAAGAAACTAATTAATATAATGTATCTTTTTATAGATTTTCTTAATTTTAAGGAATTAGATAAATAAAGATACATAGAAAATATTATTTATTCTAATTAAAAGGGAATTACTTCTACTCAAAAATATAATAAAATAAACAGTTAAATAGTCGTATCTGGCTATGTCACTGTTGCAGAATGAATGTAATCTAATTTAATTAGAAAAGAATATTTTTCTAATTTGAAATTTTTGATATGAATCATAGGAAGATTAAATAAATTCTCATAAGAAATTTTTTCCCTTGAATCTTCCCTAGTAGAACAATAGGATGTAAAGAAGCTTTCTAAATGAAAAGAAACTAAAACTAATCCATAAACACAAAAGCTTCTTCAAACTCACTTCCATTTCAAATCAACAGGGATATGTAGTGAAGAAGATTACAAGAGAATATTTTATTGTGAGCTAATGGAATGTAAATAATGAATACTATGAACTCTAGAGGTAGTCTGATACTAAAAAAATGAAGCGCTACGTTCACAAGAACCTCGTCTGAATACTTCCCACAAAAATCAACACATACGATCTTAGAAGAAATCCTCAACGAATGCTAGTTACATGAAATAAAACTATTTATAAATTATTCCATTCTTAAAATAAATGTTTTAATTGATTACAAATTAAAATATATACTAAAAAAGAGAAAGCTTAAAATAATTCAATTACACCACCAACCTAGAAGTGTATAACTAAGCCAATTTCAGTACTAGTCATGATTTTGTTGATCCAATAAACTTATTTTCCAATGGTGAATCAAATATTTTCCAGGGAATTGTGTTGTTTGGTATCTCTTATCAAAAATTCACCCCGCAAGGTAATTTTGGTAACTTGCAAAATTTCTTTAGGCTTAAGAAAGAAGAAATGGTTCGAGGCCCATAATTAGGTTTTGATGGATTTCTTGGATTTTATCTAACTTCACTATTCAAACAAATATCCAAGGAGATAGTGAAAAATTGCAAAAATTTGAAAAAAAAGAAGTCGAGGGCCTATTTTAGTGCAAATTAGGTATAGGAGGTGCAAATGGAACCAATGCAGATCGTATTCATTTGCTAATAGATATTGTTCAAAATTTTGGAGTGTGGAAATAATAAATAGTTATTCTCATTTTGTATTTATGTAATTTCTCTCTATGTGTGTGTGTGTGTGAAAATGTCATTCTTGCAAAGTGGATTGGATGGTTTATGGCTTCGTCCCCTTGTTGAACTAGAATTACAAAAAAAATTCTACCTTACGCATCAACACACACATGGAAAATATGTAAATATATTGGAAATACTACCATCAACGCACCTATGAAAAATTTGTTTTAACTACATCAATGCATTTTTACATTCATTTATCCATTCAAAATTTTCACCCTTAAGTAATAATTTTTCTATTCATTGTACTATGCTTGAATACTCCTAAATAAATTTAATATAATACATTTCATATCCTAGAAATGCATGGATCTCTAAGTTTGTTGCTCATGGTTGAAGTCTAACTATGATAGATCTTTTACTTGATCAACCAAAATTCCTTCTTTATATTCAATGCACAAGTAATACTGTAGATGGTGTAAATAAAAAACAAATTTTCAAATTTAATACAATTCAGAAATCCCAACATCTTTCTAACATTAAGATTACCTTGGATATGTGTTTATTAAATAATGAGAATATAGCCTAATTTTCTAGGAATACTTTTAGGAATTCATGAATGAATTATTTATATGTAGTGAAAAACACTTAGGAAAAAACTATCAGTGCATTTTAAGTCAAAATCACATGATCTTATATGCAACTAGTCCCCACTCGATTGTGAAAGAGGTTTTAGCTTGACCTTCTTATAAAATTGGAATTTTTTGTTAGCCATTAAATGCTTATTTACACGAGTATACTCCATCTCCCACTACTACTTCTAATATTTCATATGTCAATTGTGTTAGCTAGGAATGATTTATTAATGCATACATCATTCAACAAACTATAATCTCCATAGATTCATGTTTTCCTCATTTTACTGGGTTGGGTGAATATTAGACCGACCCAATCTGATTTTTCAATTGGGTATATTAGGTCTTCTTCTAGCATCTAATTCAATTTTGCCTTTAACTTAGATTTTATAATCATATACAATTAATATAGTTATTTCTTTATAGGTTTTTTTCCTTATTTTTATTTGATTGACAATTCACTAAGTGATCGATCCACTCCATTTATTAAACTAAATTTATCAGGGAACACATTTTTATAGTCTCGCAATAATTAAAATATCTACGATATATACTTTTTCATCCAGTAATCTCCGACAATGTCTACTTTTACTATTCCTACTTGTCTAATGTATTCCATCCTCTTGCATAATGTTTCATCATATATTTATGAATCACCTTTATTGTGCATCTCTTTACTTAACCTAGATCCTTATTTTCCTTCTATGTTTAGATTATGCAATAATTCTTCTTTACTGTGAACTTCTTTTTCTATTGATATTGGGTGAAGGCTTTCAGATTTAAATATTTCACTCAGTTCATTACCCTTTTTATTTTTCTAGTCATTATTATCTTCATTGTTATCCCCCTCATTTTTGTAACTTTTAACTTTTCATTATTCTCTTTTTCGCTATCATTGTTTCTTTCTTATACCCTCTATATTTTTTTATATTGTTTTCTCTAGGATCTGGAAATTGTGCTCCTCCTTTTTGAGTTAATATTTTTGTAGCAGAGGAATTGTTTAATTCTTAAAAGAGTAGTATTAAACATAGGAATACTATCTTTAAAAGTTAAGTTTTGGATAAAATCATATTTCATTTGTCCCCAATTGTACCTTTCCCTTATTTTTTCTTAATGAAAATACCATGCTTCTAGTAATGGTGATAATGTTTTCGGAAATATATGCACCCATAATGTTTTATCTATCTCCAAAATATTCCAATCTTTAATGTATTTTTGGATATGTATTTTTGGGGATTATTCCATCCAATACTTAGGCCATTTGTTAGTAATCTCGCCCTGTATTGCAAATCTTGATTGTAGTATTTACATGAATTCCTTCTAGGTTAGAGAATTTGACTTATGCACAACACACCATGATGGAACTAATATTTTGAGTGCATAATCATGTGTTCTTATTGTTAGTTATTTCATAAGCACATGATTTTTAAATTCTACTAAAATTGTATGTAAATTCAAAGTTCCAAAGTATTGTATAATGCATTTTTCTTCATTCTCATTTGTATTATCTTTTGCTCCATTCTCATCTATTTGTTTAAATTTTTCAATAAAGTCACCAAAAACCGAGGATTTTATTTCTCATGGGATATAAATTTCTCCGTTTGGATTTGTATAGTGTTCATCATGCCATGTAAAGTTATAGAGCTGCAATATCTATGATTTGGTTTTGGATGAAATAATTTTACTTTTTTCTCTTCCTATGAGTTGAATCTTAATGTGGGTTTGAACTATATTTTATGATTATGGTACCTCTTCCTTCCCTATTTTTTGTATGCATCATGGGACATAAGCCTTTTCCTAATTTCCTTCCTTAAACCAGCATTAAACATCATGTAGCTTTTGTTTAGTCATTTTAATTGGAATCAACAATAATAAAATCATTGACATGTGTCACGACCCAAAAACCACACACGAACAACACAGTGAAACACAGGATAACCTTTTTTTTTTTTCCTTCTTTTTGACAAGACAACATGGAAGTCCAACCACATGACACACTTACATTTAGGGCATCCCATGAGGAAATTCTTGTTAAATTTTCTTGTTTACTAAAATGTCTCTTAATTGTTAACTTACGTTCTTATAAAATTTCATGTAATGATTCACACATTTCTTTTCACAAGGGAGAACTTCTTTCTTTTCAACTATTGACTAAATAGCTTAAGGCCAAGCTTTCTAAACTAGGATCATCAATTTTATGTCCAAAGCTTTTTATTCATTTGATTTTAGAACATTTTCCATTTCTTACAAGGTTAATTACACTTACTCAAGCCACTAACACATGTTCCACACCTCTATTGCACAGGTGAAGGCATAAGCTCTGATTGAGTGGAAAGTACTGCTTAGGGTTCATAACAATAACCTTCTTGTTTAAGGATCAAATTTTGACCTTGCTTAAGAAATATCACCATGAATCAAGGCAAGGGTTAACAGAACAGGACAACAGAATTTAGCTTAAGGGTCACATTGTTTACTATCCGTCTTTTATTGAGGTTAAGAGTTTATCAAGATTGGTTAAATGTTCAGTCTAGACTTTACTTAATTAAGTTTGGCAAAGGAAAACATTTCAAACGATAGAGAGATATTAAGGTTTTATTAATCAATTTCCCTCCTACTTATTCAATCCTATCATCTTCTAAAATCTAACCATTGATTTCACCATGAGATCATTTAATATTTAACCATAAAAGGATAGTCTTTATTAGTTTGGCTCGGGAAAAAAATAAGTAATCATATTTTGTTACAAAAGATAGTTTCCTCTTGATTGTTCCAGGTCTCAAAGGTTATCAAGTAGATCACATCTACATTAATATATTCATATACATAAATTTTCATTTAACTTTTATAAGGACTATCCAGTCCACTTTATAGTGCTTACAAACTCATTTCTAATATGCCTTAGAAGGATTTACAAGTCAACATTTTAACTCAAGAGCAGATTTTAACAGTACTCATTTGCGAAAACAAAACAAGGTTACATCAATTCTTTCCAACACGATGCACAAACCAAAGGGACATACCATCTCTATTAATCCATGACTAGGGAACAAGAGCGTAATAACATGGAACATGCCACACTACTATTCTAAGGATTTAAAATACACTAGAATATCCCATAACCAAGCGGTAATCAAAATTTCATCTTTCACATGATAACCAAACAAGCCAAAGTTTCAACAGTTACAACAACAATACTCTACAATACATCCCACTAAGGCACTGACCCTCCTTCTAAAATGTCCGAAGGCCCTTTCCAAGTTTTTATAACATAATACACATTCGTACAAAGGAACATCATAACCAAGATTGATGCAGTAATCTACAAGTTCTTCCATCATCTAACCACATAAGCCATCTGTAATAATTAATAACCTGAGTCAGTTCACGAGAACTAAGCAAGATAAGACTATACATAGCAACAATAAGCTACTAGCTAATAATACCATGAAAGGAAACATTCTATTTCAAGAAATGGATCAAAGTTCTAACCTCTAACAACCTTTTGAAACAAGATATAATTTTCACCATACCAACTAAGAAGAGAGCCCTATGTTTTAATTATGAACAATATCTCGAAAACCACAAAAGGTTGACAACAAAAACATGCAATACTATGGAATTTATAATTTTAGAACAAAGAGTTGAGAGTATTAGGATTTCAATCATGTACTCTAGTAGAATACGTGATCGAAATCTAATATACCACCCATCAATAAACATTCTCTAGGTGAAGTCGAAAGATGAAAACCAATCACGATCTTAGTCACCAAAACAAACAATAGTTCAATAATCATTCTAGAAGGCCATAGGCCTAATAGGTTAGAAGTAAACAACGAGGGTAAGAAGAGAGTTCCATCATGTAAAAAAAAGGTTAAATGGCTGAAAATATTATATTCAAACTCAAACCATTATTTCTTATCTAACAAGTGACTTCATAGCTAATAAGGATGAGTGGAAACGATGAAAAAAAAAAAAATCAATGTCTAGACTAGGCATTGCCTAGTAGCCTACCTACTAGACATAACCAAGACCGGAATAGAGACAAGCCCCATGACTAACCAAGTCCATTAAGCAAGCTAGAATTCTAAACACATCCATTCAATTTTCATAACACTTTAGATTTATAACCCTCCCATTCTAGAGGAAACATAGCCATGAATCTAGGCTTAGTTGAACATTTCCGAAGTCAACTCACTTCCAAAAATTGTAAATGTTATAAAAAAAAACAGTCTCTCACTCTTCTTAGTTTACATTTCATCACTATACATGTGTTAACCTACGCAGTGATCAAGCTCATAATACACCATTGAAGATAGATATCCTCCCACGATGATCTTCTGTAAGGATGTAATCACTACCATTAGGTTCGATACATATACAAACTATTCCGTATTTTCTTCCCCCCCCATTTTTTTTTCCAACAAAATATATTCTCGACCTTCCATTACAATCATTCTAAATTTGTAAGGAAAAGTCACTCAACAAGAACGAAGTACAAAAGCAATTTTGACTAAATTAAGGAACGTCATGTTACCTTAATCAGTCGATGAAATCCTTAAATTTCACAAACCATGAAATATATTACCTTAACTTCATCAAGGCATCATGTCTATACTTGATTAAATCAACCACATATGGAATCATCAACATTCCACATCATAACACGATAAAGGCCATTAATATTATCAAATTTTACTCTTAAGGAGAGTAGGGTCAAATGGGGATTCTATCAATAATCATGCCCTTTTAAACAATAATAATAGTCTAAGCTTCCATCCCATTCAGGACCTAACAACATAATCGAAAACACAGAGGTCTAAACCCAAATATATATATATATATATATATATATATATATAATTGACCCCAAAGTTCTCAGTTCGGGTTTATATAAAAGTGCCAATTTCTAAACTCGTAACAAAAATCAAACTTGCACTTCAACTCAGCTTAGCCCACCAAAACAACGAAATGATACACATATACCCGATTAAGGGTGATTGAAACATTAAGGCTCAACTAAGTGAAAGTCGGCCTACCAAATACAATAAATATGAAGCCATACAACCCAGGAGGTTTAAAAATATTTAAAGCAAGATGAAATATATGCCTTCTATCAACCCAGGACATATTTTCAGTCCAAAACTTCCTTCTTAACAAGCATATATATTGAACTTCTAATTTCCAAATACTCTAATAATTTGCACAATACACGAAGTGCATAATCAAGCTTTTCATAAAATAGACCCAAATCGTAAAAAAAAAAAACAGAAGTGTATCATTCCATTAATATGGACTAATGACCCACTTCTTTTTTAAAAATGGATAACTCAACCAGAATCGATCAATGGTTTTCCATATAACAATAATAATAAGACCATAAGTTACAGAATATTCCGCCTATTAATAAACATAAAAAAAAAACATAAAAATTTATTTGTATATTTTCCTCTAGGGCAGTAACATAAAAAGAACCCAATGCTAGTCAAAGCTGCAACTTTCTAGAGGTGATTATATACCCAGATTCACAAAATGAACAGCGACATTTTTTTGCAGAAGGAAGCAACTTTATAAATATATATATATATATATATACATTTTCATATAATCAATCGAAGCATACACCGAGAACCTTTGTTTTTTATATATAAATGGGTTTGATCACTTCAACAAGAACAACCAACAGAGGCAAATCTAGAAGTAACAAACTGTTAACCATATACTGAACACAAATCCACAAAATCAAAAATTTAAACCAATTTCTAGAAAGAAAAAAGTTTCATTTCAAGAGGTTTATTAGATACTAGCATATTATGTATATGGTTAGTCTATCTTGCCTGTTTTAATGCATCCAGCAGTTGTGTACATCCAGCAGGGACTGCTATAGCCACACACCCCCCCGCTTTTTCCTCTGCTTCACTAGTCTTTTCTTCCAAACTTGCCTCAAGATTTGATCGAGCTTCTTCCATATTAAATTCACCACCTGGACGGAAGTGACTTTCCAAAATGAAAAGGCAAGACAGCTCAACTAAAACTTTATCTCGTTCTTCTACTACAACTACAAGATTTTGCAACAACTGATCACGACTGTGGTTGCGTGCAACCAGAACATTAGGATCGACACCAACGGTTCCTTGGGAACGCCCTGCGGCAGCTGTCGCACTTAACTCTCTCTAGAGGTGACTGATTTTCTGAGATAAGTTTACTTCTCTACCCTGTAGCTGCTGCATATAGCCAATTACTTTCTCACGACACTTTCCTAGGAGAATTTCAGTTCTACGCTCCACTGATACTGCCTGTGCATCATGATTTTGAGAACCCACACCCACCCTTGCAACATCAGGGTGATAGACCTTCATTTCACCATCAATGAATCCACTATCCAGAACACGCTGTAGCAATTCATCTGTTGCAGCATTTGATGGAGCGCAAACAAGCATTCGTGGTTTAGGGCAGAAAACAACAAGTAGACCACGTGAGACAGCAGATGCAAGTCAACATTTTAATAAATGGGCATGTGTGGCCACCAAAGTTTCTTTGTGTGAGTAGGTCAAAATGAGGTGTTAGGGTTATAATTTAAGGTAGATTGGTGAACAAGTAGGTATGTCAAACAATGAATATAGTTGGTGGAGGCGCCCAACCACACACCACCTGCCAAAAGGACAAAACAACAACAACCCATGGAACAACTTCTCCCTCACGCCAGGTAGGTCACATAGATGGCCATAAAGGATGGCATGAAGGTAGGTGAATGCAACTATTTTCCATTAATTTTAAGCTTGCATGGAGCCAAGGGAAAAAGACTAGAGGTTTCAGTTTTTAAGGCAACACATTTGAATGGCTAACCAAGGCAACAATAATAGACATCCTCTTCAATTGCGTGAACCCAGGCTCGGTCTACGGGAGCGACCGAGAACATAAAAAAAAAATTAACGATAATAATTAATACTTAAAATTGATAACAATTGAAAATAAAATATAATCACCAATCGAGAATAATAATAATAGTAATATTATTATTATTATTATTACTTTGTAGCTTAAAATAGTTATTAATTATAATCGTAACGGTCAGAAGTCAAGCTCGATAATAGAGAAAAAAAATTATTATTATTATTATGGATATTCCTCTTTAACCGAACACATCCTAACACACCAAAACATCATTCCAGCCCTCTACTAGGATAATAGAACACGATATGCCTTTAACAGGGTATTCATAAAGGACACTACGAGGTCTACAACCAAAGGCAACGACAACAAAAAGAGGAGGCAAGACGGAGGCAAAGGATGCTAGTCCTTCTCTGTGAAAAGGAAGAAGTCATCTAACGAATAATGAGAGCACTCGCAAATGTTAAATGTTTAGCAACAGGGTCACCAAAACAAGGACTAGGGTATGCCATATGGGGCATTACATTCTCCTCCCCTTAAGAAAGCATCGTCCTCGATGTGACATAACACAAAGGAAAAGAAATGGTAAGCAATAAGGATCAGATAAGGGTGAAGGTATGCTCTAAGTTTAATATTTCAGACGTAAAAGCATGACCATGGGGTAGCCTAGGGAACATTTGGCAGAAATTTTAACTGATAAGGTTCTGTGAAGATTGGAAGTTCTTTCTTGTTCATCATTTCATTTGTCTCTTTCCATTAGCACTATTCTTAGTTTAATTTCTTTTAAAATTTCATCATTGCAGAGTTTTGGTTTAGTCTTTATTGTGGGTGCCCAAAATGAACTGCTAACACAACACCCTATCGGTTCACAAGACACTACAGATTCACAAGCACACAAGTATATACTTCATGATTTTATTACACCACAAAAGGTTACTCAAATACGGAATAGAATAGGCACAGTCCACATAACATAGTACTCGTCACACATCAATGACTGACACACAAAAAACTCAAACAAAAGAGTACTACAATCCACCAGACATTCCCTCAATTTGTATCGATGAAAAAAATTCACATAACACCAAACAAATGCTACAGGTACATAGTGTCCACACGGAAATCAATGACATATCCACAACATCACAACACATATTCATCTGACATGAGTAACACATACATCGAAATACCACTACCAAAACATCACAATAACTCAACATATATCCCAGAACATCAACCATACACATAAATATCATATGCCTCCCTCAAACTCTTATGCCTCCCTCAAGTCTCTTATGAATCCCTCAAGTCTCTTATGCCTCCCTCAAACTCTTATGACTCCCTCAAGTCTCTTATGCCTCCCTCAAACTCTTATGCCTCCCTCAAGGAGGCCAGTTGACCCTATGGCCTATGACACATAGGGCTCGAGCACTCCTAACCCAAGTGACATAATAACGCGTGGTTCAACAACCTGCTAGTTATCTGTAACTCCTTGGGGCATACCCCTATACAACGAAGCGGGTCCATAGGTCTAACCATTTCATGGTGCATCCCATAACCCTAATCCACACATCACGACAATAGAACCAACATAACAATCCAATCAAAGTGCCAAGTGGCAAAGTACAAGCCTTGGGTAAGGCGGTAAGAATTCCAAATTTAAAAGAAGACCCAAAATCAAGAAAAATAAATGGCCAAATAGCCATAGTTAGTATCAAAATCCCCATGTTAATGCTAAAAACCAAGGAAATGCCCAAAATTGTAAAGCACGACAATCAAGAAAAGATGCTGGTCCTTACAAAATAAAGTAAAAAGCTCAATTTACGAATAAGTCACATTACGATAACTGTGTGGCTTTATCTAGCCAGCAAAGGGGTACTCAACGAGTTGCTAGCACTCGGAACATCGAGCCTCAGCTCATAAAATACCTATCAACAATACACTGTCATCACCTCCATCTGAATCATCCTGCCACCACTTCGACAAGGCTAAACATAGTCATAGATACACTAAGGTTGTACCCATAAAACAACCACATAAAGAGAGAGAGAGAGGAGCACGGTCCACCATCTACTAAGCCTAAGGTTGGCTCTATTGATTGGTCAACTGTACACCTTTCCTCACTCTAAACACACACTTTACCGATTCCCTTTAGGGTCGGTTAGCGTAAGGTTCACAACATAACATACAAAAACATCACTAACATAACAGTGGTACACACATAGCTACCATAATGTCCTACATATGGTACGTATACAAGGTAGATCACGATCATACATTCACTGAGTGTAACACATCACTTTACCACATTCTACACCCAAAGTGCAATCACCATACGATAGGGTTCATACACTCACCGTATGACCCCAAATCACAACATGAAGCATTACATATTTGCACAAATCCTACATACGATGAACATAGTACATCACAACATAACATCCATTGCTGCATAACAAGGTGGTACACACATTTCTTTAGAACATGGTAAAAACATCATGATACAACTCATTTCTTTTAACATCAATCAAGTCATACAACACATTGATACACTTACATACCACAATATGCCACAATGCTCCAACACTATGTCATCCACTTTATAATTCTTTTCACACATCACAAACAATAATTCACACATGAACTCTTCCTAGAATTGACAAGAAGGAGAGATAATACTCCCATCCCTAACATATCAACATGATCAAAAACACGCACAAAGTGACATACACATCACGTGCATTCACAATATCACAATTACGACATTAATCACATCACGTTTAAAGCACATTACTCTTCCAATATCTACCACCATCATGCAACATCATCATCATCAGGAAGTATCATCATGTAACACCATCACCATCATGTAACATCACCATACAACACCAATTCGTCCCATAGGTTCGAGAGCATGATCCTATGCTCTGATACCAAGTGTAACGACCAAAAAACCACACATGAACAACACAGTGAAATACAGGATAACTATTTTTTTTTTTCTTCTTTTTGAAAAGGCAACATGGAAGTCCAACCACATGACACACTTACATTTAGGACATCCCATGAGGAAATTCTTGTTAAATTTTCTTGTTTACTAAAATGTCTCTTAATTCTTAACTTACGTTCTTATAAAATTTCATGTAATGATTCACACAATTCTTTTCACAAGGGAAAACTTCTTTCTTTTCAACTATTGACTAAATAGCTTAAGGCCAAGCTTTCCAAACTAGGATCATCAATTTTATGTCCAAAGCTTTTTATTCATTTGATTTTAGAACATTTTCCATTTCTTACAAGGTTAATTAAACTTACTCAAGCCACTAACACATGTTCCACACCTCTATTGCACAGGTGAAGGCATAAGCTCCGATTGAGTGGAAAGTACCGCTTAGGGTTCATAACAATAACCTTCTTGTTTAAGGATCAAATTTTGACCTTGCTTAAGAAATATCACCATGAATCAAGGCAAGGGTTAACAGAACAGGACAACAGAATTTAGGTTCAGGGTCACATTGTTTACTATCCGTCTTTTATTGAGGTTAAGAGTTTATCAAGATTGGTTAAATGTTCCATCTAGACTTTACTTAATTAAGTTTGACAAAGGAAAACATTTCAAAGGATAGAGAGATATTAAGGTTTTATTAATCAATTTCCCTCCTACTTATTCAATCCTATCATCTTCTAAAATCTAACCATTGATTTCACCATGAGATCATTTAAGATTTCACCATAAAAGGATAATGTTTATTAGTTTGGCTCGGGAAAAAAATAAGTAATCATATTTTGTTACAAAAGATAGTTTCCTCTTGATTGTTCCAAGTCTCAAAGGTTATCAAGTAGATCACATCTACATTAATATATTCATATACATAAATTTTCGTTTAAATTTTATAAGGACTATCCAGTCCACTTTATAGTGCTTACAAACTCATTTCTACTATGCCTTAGAAGGATTTACAAGTCAACATTTTAACTCAAGAGCAGAGTTTAACAGTACTCGTTTGCGAAAACAAAACAAGGTTACATCAATTCTTTCCAACATGATGCACAAACCAAAGGGACATACCATCTCTATTAATCCATGACTAGGGAACTAGAGCATAATAACATGGAACATGCCACGCTACTATTCTAAGGATTTAAAATACACTAGAATATCCCATAACCAAGCAGTAATCAAAACTTCATCTTTCACATGATAACCAAACAAGCCAAAGTTTCAACAGTTACAACAACAATACTCTACAATACATCCCACTAAGGCATTGACCCTACTTCTAAAATGTCCAAAGGCCCTTTCCGAATTTTTATAACATAATATGCATTCGTACAAAGGAACATCATAACCAAGATTGATGCAGTAATCTACAAGTTCTTCCATCATCTAACCACATAAGCCATCTACAATAATTAATAACCTAAGTCAGTTCACGAGAAATGAGCAAGATAAGACTATACATAGCAACAATAAGCTACTAGCTAACAATACCATGAAAGGAAACATTCTAGTTCAAGAAATGGATCAAAGTTCTAACCTCTAACAACCTTTTGAAACAAGATATAATTTTCACCATACCAACTAAGAAGAGAGCCCTATGTTTTAATTATGAACAATATCTCGAAAACCACAAAAGGTTGATAACCAAAATATGCAATACTATGGAATTTATAATTGTAGAACAAAGAGTTGAGAGTATTAGGATTTCAATCATGTACTCCAGTAGAATACGTGATCGAAATCTAATATACTGCCCATCAATCAACATTCTCTAGGTGAAGTCGAAAATGAAAACCAGTCACGATCTTAGTCACCAAAATAAACAATAGTTCAATAATCATTCTAGAAGGCCATAGGCCTAATAGGTTAGAAGTAAACAACGAGTGTAAGAATAGAGTTCCATCATGTAAAAAAAAGGTTAAATGGCTGAAAATATTATATTCAAACTCAAACCATTATTTCTTATCTAACAAGTGACTTCATAGCTAATAAGGATGAGTGGAAAGGATGAAAAAAAAAAGAAAATCAATGTCTAGACTAGGCATTACCTAGCAGCCTACCTACTAGACATAAGCAAGACCGGAATAGAGACAAGCCCCATGACTAACCAAGTCCATTAAGCAAGCTAGAATTCTAAACACATCCATTCAATTTTCATAACACTTTAGATTTATAACCCTCCTATTCTAGAGGAAACATAGCCATGAATCTAGGCTTGGTTGAACATTTCTGAAACATGCCCCATTTAGCGTACCCTAGTCCTTGTTTCAGTGACCCTGTTGCTAAACATTGAACATTTGTGAGTGCTCTCATTATTCGTTAGATGACTTCTTCCTTTTCATAGAGAAGGATTAGCATCCTTTGTCTCTGTCTTGCCTCCTCTTTTTGTTGTCGTTACCTCTGGTTGTAGACCTCATAGTGTCCTTTATGAATACCCTGTTAAAGGCATATCGTGTTCTATTATCCTAGTAGAGGGCTGGAATGATGTTTTGGTGTGTTAGGATGTGTTCGGTTAAAGAGGAATATCGATAATAATAATAATAATTTTTTTTCTCTATTGTCAAGCTTGACTTCTGATCGTTACGATTATAATTAGTAACTATTTTAAGCTACAAAGTAATAATAATAATAATAATAATAATAATAATATTACTATTATTATTATTGTCGATTGGTGATTATATTTTATTTTCAATTGTTATCAATTTTAAGTATTAATTATTATCGTTAAGTTTTTTTTTTATGTTGTCGGTCGCTCCCATAGACCGAGCCTGGGTTCACGCAATTGAAGAGGACTATTATTGTTGCCTTGGTTAGCCATTCAAATGTGTTGCCTTAAAAAATGAAACCTCTAGTATTTTTCCCTTGGCTCCATGCAAGCTTAAAATTAATGGAAAATAGTTGCATTCACCTACCTTCATGCCATCCTTTATGGCCATCTATGCGACCTACCTGGCATGAGGGAGAAGTTGTTTCATGGGTTGTTGTTGTTTTTTCATTTTGGCAGGTGGTGTGTGGTTGGGCGCCTCCACCAACTATCTTCATTGTTTGACATACCTACTTGTTCACCAATCTACCTTAAATTATAACCCTGACACCTCATTTTGACCTACTCACGCAAAGAAACTTTGGTGGCTGCACACGCCCATTTATTAAAATGTTGACTTGCATCTACTGTCTCACGTGGTCTACCTGTTGTTTTCTACCCTAAACCACGAATGCTTGTTTGCGCTCCATCAAATGCTGCAACAGATGAATTGCTACAGCGTGTTCTGGATAGTGGATTCATTGATGGTGAAATGAAGGTCTATCACCCTGATGTTGCAAGGGTGGGTGTGGGTTCTCAAAATCATGCTGCACAGGCAGTATTAGTGGAGTGTAGAACTGAAATTCTCCTAGGAAAGTGCCATGAGGAAGTAATTGGCTATATGTAGCAGCTACAGGGTAGAGAAGTAAACTTATCTCAGAAAATCAGTAGCCTCCAGAGAGAGTTAAGTGTGACAGCTGCCGTAGGGTGATCCCAAGGAACCGTTGGTGTTGATCCTGATGTTCTGGTTGCACGCGACCACAGTCGTGATCAGTTGTTGCAAAATCTTGCAACTGTAGTAGAAGAATGAGATAAAGTTTTAGTTGAGTTGTCTTGCCTTTTCATTTTGGAAACTCTCTTCCGTCCAGGTGGTGAATTTCACATGGAAGAAGCTCGATCAAATCTTGAGGCAAGTTTGCAAGAAAAGACTAGTGAAGTAGAGGAAAAGGGGGGGCGTGTGGCTGTAGCAGTACCTGCTAGATGTACATGACTGGTGGATGCATTAAAACAGGCAAGATAGACTAACCATATACATAATATGCTAGTATCTAATAAACCTCTTGAAATGAAACTTTTTTCTTTCTAGAAATTGGTTTAAATTTGTGATTTTGTGGATTTGTGTTCAGTATATGGTTAACAGTTTGTTACTTCTGGATTTGCCTCTGTTGGTTGTTCTTGTTGAAGCGATCAAACCCATTTATATATAAAAAACAAAGGTTCTCGGTGTATGCTTCGATTGATTATATGAAAATGTATATATATATATATATATATATATATAATTTTAAAGTTGCTTCCTTCTGCAGAAAAATGTCGCTGTTCATTTTGTGAATCTGGGTATATAATCACCTCTAGAAAGTTGCAGCTTTGACTAGCATTGGGTTCCTTTTATGTTACTGCCCTAGAGGAAAATATACAAATAAATTTTTTATGTTTTTTTTTTTTTTTATGTTTATTAATAGGCGGAATATTCTGTAACTTATGGTCTTATTAATATTGTTATATGGAAAACCCTTGATCGATTCTGGTTGAGATATCCGTTTTTTTAAAAAAAGTGGGTCATTAGTCCATATTAATGGAATGATACACTTCTGTTTTTTTTTTTTACGATTTCGGTCTATTTTATGATAAGCTTGATTATGCACTTCGTGTATTGTGCAAATTATTAGAGTATTTGGAAATTAGAAGTTCAATATATATGCTTGTTAAGAAGGAAGTTTTGCATTGAAAATATGTCCTGGGTTGATAGAAGGCATATCTTTGATCTTGCTTTAAATATTTTAAAACCTCTTGGGTTGTATGGCTTCATATTTATTGTATTTGGTAGGCTTACTTTCACTCAGTTGAGCCTTAATGTTTCAATCACCCTTAATCGGGTATATGTGTATCATTTCGTTGTTTTGGTGGGCTAAGCCGAGTTGAAGTGCAAGTTTGATTTTTGTTACGAGTTTAGAAATTGCCACTTTTGTATAAACCCAAACTGAGAACTTTGGGGTGAATTATATATATATATATTGGGTTTAGACCTCTGTTATTTTCGATTATGTTGTTAGGTCTTGAATGGGATGGAAGCTTAGACTATTATTATTGTTTAAAAGGGCATGATTATCGATAGAATCCCCATTTGACCCTACTCTCCTTAAGAGTAAAATTTTATAATATTAATGGCCTTTATGGTGTTATGATGTGGAATGTTGATGATTCCATATGGGGTTGATTTAATCAAGTATAGACATGATGCCTTGATTGAGTTAAGGTAATATATTTCATGGTTTGTGAAATTTAAGGATTTCATCGACTAATTAAGGTAACATGATGTTCCTTAATTTAGTCAAAATTTCTTTTGTACTTCGTTCTTGCTGAGTGACTTTTCCTTACAAATTTAGAATGATTGTAATGGAAGGTCGAGAATATATTTTGTTGGAAAAAAAAAAGGGGGGGGGGGGGGAAGAAAATACAGAATAGTTTGTATATGTATCGAACCTAATGGTAGTGATTACATCCTTACATAAGATCATCATGGGAGGATATCTATCTTCAGTGGTGTATTATGAGCTTTATCACTGCGTAGGTTAACACATGTATAGTGATGAAATGTAAACTAAGAAGAGTAAGAGAATATTTTTTTTATAACATTTACAATTTTTGGAAGTGAGTTGACTTCGGAAATGTTCAACCAAGCCTAGATTCATAGCTATGTTTCCTCTAGAATGGGAGGGTTATAAATCTAAAGTGTTATGAAAATTGAATGGATGTGTTTAGAATTCTAGCTTGCTTAATGGACTTGGTTAGTCATGGGGCTTGTCTCTATTCTGGTCTTGGTTATGTCTAGTAGGTAGGCTGCCAGGCAATGCCTAGGACCCAGACATTGGTTTTCTTTTTTTTTCATCCTTTCCACTCATCCTTATTAGCTATGAAGTCACTTGTTAGATAAGAAATAATGGTTTGAGTTTGAATATAATATTTTCATCCATTTAACCTTTTTTTTACATGATGGAACTCTCTTCTTCCCCTCGTTGTTTACTTCTAACCTATTAGGCCTATGGCCTTCTAGAATGATTATTGAACTATTGTTTGTTTTGGTGACTAAGATCGTGATTGGTTTTCATCTTTCGACTTCACCTAGATAATGTTGATTGATGGGCGGTATATTAGATTTCGATCACGTATTCTACTGGAGTACATGATTGAAATCCTAATACTCTCAACTCTTTGTTCTAAAATTATAAATTCCATAGTATTGCATATTTTGGTTGTCAACCTTTTGTGGTTTTCAAGATATTGTTCATAATTAAAACATAGGGCTCTCTTCTTAGTTGGTATGGTGAAAATTATATCTTGTTTTAAAAGGTTGTTAGAGGTTAGAACTTTGATCCATTTCTTGAAATAGAATGTTTCCTTTCATGTTATTGTTAGCTAGTAGCTTATTGTTGCTATGTATATTCTTGCGAACTGACTCAGGTTATTAATTATTGCAGATGGCTTATGTGGTTAGATGATGGAAGAACTTGTAGATTACTGCATCAATCTTGGTTATGATGTTCCTTTGTACGAATTCATATTATGTTATAAAAATTCGGAAAGGGCCTTTGGACATTTTAGGAGGGTCAGTGCCTTAGTGGGATGTATTGTAGAGTATTATTGTTGTAACTGTTGAAACTTTGGCTTGTTTGGTTATCATGTGAAAGATGAAATTTTGATTACCGCTTGGTTATGGGATATTCTAGTGTATTTTCAATCCTTAGAATAGTAGCGTGGCATGTTCCATGTTACTACGCTCTTGTTCCCTAGTCATGGATTAATAGAGATGGTATGTCCCTTTGGTTTGTGCATCGTGTTGGAAAGAATTGATGTAACCTTGTTTTGTTTTCGCAAATGAGTACTGTTAAAATCTACTCTTGAGTTAAAATGTTGACTTGTAAATCCTTCTAAGGCATAGTAGAAATGAGTTTGTAAGCACTATAAAGTGGACTGGATAGTCCTTATAAAATTTAAACGAAAATTTATGTATATGAATATATTAATGTAGATGTGATCTACTTGATAACCTTTAAGACCTGGAACAATCAAGAGGAAACTATCTTTTGTAACGAAATATGATTACTTATTTTTTTCCCGAGCCAAACTAATAAACATTATCCTTTTATGGTGAAATCTTAAATGATCTCATGGTGAAATCAATGGTTAGATGTTAGAAGATGATAGGATTGAATAAGTAGGAGGGAAATTGATTAATAAAACCTTAATATCTCTCTATCATTTGAAATGTTTTCCTTTGTAAAACTTAATTAAGTAAAGTCTAGATGGAACATTTAACCAATCTTGATAAACTCTTAACCTCAATAAAAGACGGATAGTAAACAATTTGACCCTGAAGCTAAATTTTGTTGTCCTGTTCTGTTAACCCTTGCCTTGATTCATGGTGATATTTCTTAAGCAAGGTCAAAATTTTATCCTTAAACAAAAAGGTTATTGTTATGAACCCTAAGCAGTACTTTCCACTCAATCGGAGCTTATGCCTTCACCTATGCAATAGAAGTGTGGAACATGTGTTAGTGGCTTGAGTAAGTTTAATTAACCTTGTAAGAAATGGAAAATGTTCTAAAATCAAATGAATAAAAAGCTTTGGACATAAAATTGATGATCCTAGTTTAGAAAGCTTGGCCTTAAGCTATTTAGTCAATAGTTGAAAAGAAAGAAGTTCTCCCTTGTGAAAAGAATTGTGTGAATCATTACATGAAATTTTATAAGAACATAAGTTAAGAATTAAGAGACATTTTAGGAAACAAGAAAATTTAACAAGAATTTCCTCATGGGATGCTCTAAATGTAAGTGTGTCATGTGGTTGGACTTCCATGTTGTCTTGTCAAAAAGAAGAAAAAAAAAAGAAGGTTATCCTGTATTTCACTGTGTTGTTCGTGTGTGGTTTTTGGGTCGTTACAACATGTAATTTCATTTGATAGGTAATTTTGTTGATCATCACGCTAGCATCATATGCCCACTTATTTTCAATGAACATTTGATAGAGTGTATTATTTTTTTCCATATTTATGATTTCAAAATATCTTTTCAAAAATATGTCTCCTACCTATATTTCAATGTCTTTTAATCAACCAATTAGATCTACTCTTCCATAGTCTATGAGGCTAAATTTTACAAGAATATATGTCAAATCAAGAGCTCGGATTTCTTCCCATATCGATCTTGGCATTATGTTAATGGAACTTCCGAAATAAAACAATGCATCTCTAATTTCATAGTCTCCCAAAGTTATATTTATTTAGGTTTCCACATCCCAAGGCTTCTAAGATTTTACATAACAAACTGGTTTCCTCACCTCTATGGCTATATCAAATACAATTTCTAATAATGTTATTTAGAGATTGGATATGTTCTATGAGATATCATCACTTTGTAATACATTAACCATGTTTAAAAAATCTTGCAAACATACAACTCATCCTCATTTTAATATTCTATTTATTTTTCCATAAATTTTTGCTTTTGTTACATTTGTGTGTTGCATAGTATCCTCCCTATTATAAATTTTATTAAGTAAACCTTTTAATTATTCCAATATTGCATTTTTATTTATATGATTAGGATAGATATATGTTTTTGGACAACATATGTAGGGCTCAATAATAATATATTCATGTTCAAACCTTTTTTCCACTTTTCTAATGTAAACACTTGAATACTTTACATTTGTCTTGGTATCACGTAAGACATATTAAAATTATGAAATTGTTTATATTTTCTTTCTTTCTCTAGTATGGGATAGTATCATGGATTTTTATGAACTTCTACCATGCAGTAAGTGCGGTAAAATTTTTGTTCCATATATGATGGCATATTTCATGTAATGTGGTTTTTCTCTCCACAAAGGTAGAAAATCACCATTCCCTTTCTTTGGGTTCTAGGTACTTTCCTCCTTTAATAGTACTCACCTAAGTATCCTCCTTTCTATTCTCTATATGGTCTTGGTGGTGTGTTCAAATTTTTATTTTGGCCTTGATATCATCTATATTACCCTTGCATTGAAGGATTATTCTACCTAACTGATTACACTGGAAAAGGAGGTACCCACCCAATTTAGGTTTTATGGAGATGGAAGTGCCCAACTTGGAAAAGATGTAGTGCCCACTTCACTTTGACACTTTTGATATTGTTCATGATATTTCTGACTATATCATGGATATTATTATAGTTTTGATTTACTATGGTGTTAGATGTTAGATCATGGATTATTGTTGACTCTGATTCATATATGATTCATGATGATTGTTAGAGACATTTTATATATATGTTGATATGTTGTTGGACATAGTTAGTTAGTTATATATATATATATATATATATATATATATATATATATATATATATGTTGTTAGGACATGTGATATTTGGATATATTGAGTAGACCGAGGAAATTGAATTTAGCATTGATGATTATAGAGTTGCTGATGAAATTGTAAGTGATATTGTTGATTCTCTGGATGTTGTTGTGATTCATATATATATATATATATATATATATTGATGATTTTGAAATTATATTATATTGATTTCGATGTTCTAATATGGCCATGAGGTCGAAGGGGTATTTGTATTGTGCAGGTTAAAAATATCACAACAAACATTGGGGGATTGGAGACCAACCACATTGGAGTTCTAGATGAATTGAACAAGGTCACCATGGAAAATTGTATTATTCATGGCTGTGTGTTTTATTGTTAGGGATTCCCATGGGGGGGGATCTACTTGGGGGAGGCATAAGGGAATGTCAGGGATTTGAAATGATATATATATTTTGGTGGTTTGTTCTCAGGTGGTGATACCCATTTCCCTTTCTGGAGGCATAAGCAACATCCTCTGTAATTTCTTGCTCCTTTGGCTTGCATGATGAAGCCTGAGTGTTGTTTTTTGTTTTGTTCTGAGGTGGAAACCTACAGTTTGTTTTAAATGAGAAATCAGTCTTTGTGTTGTCAAATCCTATTGTTGGCATGAGTTGAAAAAAAACAAAAACCATTTCTTATTGCAATGTGGTTGGGGCTCAAGGGCCAATGAAGAAGGATGGCTTCTCTTTTTTCATTGGATGTCTTGGTTGGGTGGAGAGCATTGCCTTTCCCATGTTCTATTGTGAAAAAATTGGAGAATGATGGAAATTCATATTGTTGTTCAGGAATTCTAGAAAATGATCCCAAACAAACTATAATACTTAAGAAATTTTCATAGAACCTTTCAAATTGGGCTCAAACAATTTCTTAGTTGTTTTTTTGCTGATTAAATTGGGGAAATTTTAATTGACCTTAAATCAAACAATTTAACCCTTGAAATCCATCCCAAATTCTTCCAAGTGAAATACTCCATGTCTTTTTGGCAAGATGAGAAAGAATAAATGTTGGTTTTGAACAAATAATTGATGAGTTAAAAATACTAGTTCACTTTCTAAGTGACAGAGAGACGTTTTATCAAAATTAACCCTTTAAAATTTATCAAAATTAAATTTGTAAGATTTCTATCCAAGGAGGACCTTGATAGATTTCCAAAAAGTCCTCATTTTCCAAAAACTGAGTTCCCAATCAAAAGTTATGGCCTTCTGAAGTTTTTATTTCATTTGGCTTCAAAAATATTATTACTGCCAAATTTAATTATTAAAATTTTGTTGTGCAGACCCGTGGGCTAAAACTTTTTTTTTTTTTTTTTTTTGTCCAAAAGGCACAAATTCATGAAGTTTCCCATTTCTCCGCTAATCCACAAGCCTTCATTTTGTCAAAAATGATCTAAGTCCAAAAAGTTGATTTGGCAATTTTTCCTCTGCGGCCCCATCACCCTGCGGCCAATCATTGATTGATATGTGGCTTCGTTGGGCATTGGCAGAGGTTCAGATCAATTTTAACCTTAAGATATTTCAAAAATAAATTTACAAAAATTTGTAAGTTTCCTCCACAGCCCCGCCGGCCCGCAACCAATTAGATTCTGCCATGTGGCTTCACGAGGTGGCGACGGAGGTGCGGGTGTAAAATTCACTTTGTCCCAAAAGGGAAAAAGCACTAAATTCCTTCCCCGCTCAATTGTCCCACGACTAGGAAAATTATTATTCCCCAATCCGTCAGCCCGCGTATGGGAAAATATTTCTTCCCCACTCCACCAGTCCACTTTTCTCCTGTGGGTAAATATTACCCCCAAATTCCGTTGGCCCATAACTTGATAAATATGAAGAGTTATAAGGACTTATTTATATTACCAGAAAGGTGAGGAAATTCCATATCTAATGGGAATGGTTTTAGGAAGTTTTGAGTGCATTAAATATAAGAAAAATTAGGTTGAATCTTTTAAGATATTTTTGGGAGTGGGTAAGTAAGAATTTACTCTGATGATTTTAAATATGTCTTATTTTCCACCACTATAATTAAACCTTGCTCTTTCTTAGATCTTGAGGAATTAAATACCTTGGGTATTTAATTGTTTTGGTCCCTTAACCCTAAAATTTTAATCAAGGAGTATTTAACTAAAATGTCAATATAGTCAGTGATTAAATTAATCTCTAGGGAGATTTGAGCTTGGTGTGTACTTATTACACTTGTTGCTTTTTAATGTGGAATTAGTAATTGTTATAATGGGAAAATTTATCGGTTGAATTTAAATGTACTTGAGACTTTGGTTGTTAACACTTTTAAAAAAATGTTATCGTATAATTTTTTTAACTAAACCTAGGTTGTTCATAGGTCTCAAGTGGGATATTTTTCCGGAGGTGTTACACTTGGTATCAGAGCTGTGGGTTCAAATATTGGACCCTTGGGAACACAATAAAACTTGAGACATGAACTGTAAGCCTAGCACACTTATGAATCTAAGAAAAAAAAACTTGTTTGAAAATAGAAAAAAAAAATGCGTATGAAGAAATATTACATTACTCTGTTCATTTGAACTACCAAAATTAAAATAATAGTTAAAATAATAAGTTGTTTGAATTGTTGTACTCACTCAGTGTAATTTTGTTTGAACCCTGGTAACTAAGAATGTCAAATTAAATTAATTTTTGTCAACTTCTATTTTAGTGGGAAAAACTTGGTTACCCTTTGAAAATGTGTTGTTTTACAAGTCCTAAATCTTGATTTAATTGTATGGAGTGATTTTTTGTGGTTGGATAATAGTGGTTGTGTTCTAGGGTCAAGAAGAGTTAATTAGAAGTTGTTTAGAGCTTCCTTCCTTCATTAGTTAGGGAAAGTTGGTCTAGTTATCCGTTTTTCATTTTGTTACCCGTATAGGAGAGTGGACATTAAGTCTGGGTTTCGTTTATGACCCAATCCTGCGCATGTGTCCTTGGAACTGACCTCGAGGTAGAGTACCCCTATTGGTGGGCCATGAAGGGCTACAGAGTGAATGTGGTGTTAAATTTTGAGTTTTACATTCGTAATCTTGTGTTATTTTATCAAAGACTAGCATCTTATTTTATGATTGGATTGAGAAGCTTTGAGGCTCTTTTAGTTATTTATATTTTTGCAAGAATTTTCAAACCTTCCAATGTGGCTACTTAGCCACTTTCCTTGATTGTTGATATTTCTTGGACATTATTTTGATTGGTGACTCGGATCTCATTATGTTGTTGTCTGCTTAGCTAAACATTATGTGGATTTATTCTTGTATGATGATAAGTTAGTTCTATGCTACTTATATTCATACATTTTGTCATATGGGTGTACACCCTAGGTGTCTTGAATGCCCTCTTAGGTGCTTAAAGTTATGCATTGGGTTTAGATGCATAGAACCTTGAGAGTGTCTAAGATCTTAGAGTGACCTTTTTTCATTACTCGACCTTGCTGGGAAGAGTGTATGTTGCATGGTGTGGTATAGTTAGCAGTCCAATGGCGTTGGTGTTGATTCTCTTACAGTCTGGTAAGATCTTGAACCCTTGTTGGAGTAGAGGTTTTTTAACTGTGCGTTGATGAATTATGGTGGGATCGGTTTGTTTTTTATTAACTGTAGATGTTAGTGGGAACGTCTTTATCTAGTAGTGACTTTTTCTTCAATGGCATGCTAAGTTTTATCATGATTCCCTTGTTTCATTATAAAAGTATTAACTTGTGGATTATATGCATCTTGGTAATTATGGTTAGAATTAATCACATTCGAGTAATGTGTTTTAAATTAAGTGTGTTTGTTTTCTCACATCAATCTGTAAATAAGCCTACCATGGCCTTAACATTTTAAATTGCTAAGAATAAACACTCTATGACCTATTAATTTTGGATTACGTGGAGACACTTATGAATTCTATGAGTCTTTTGGACCATGCCATTGGTGATGTTAGTGTAATTAGAGCTTGATGATGTAAGCTCGATGGTATTTTATAATGTTATTCTTCTTGCAAAACTATAAATATTGGTCGTAAAGTGCATGTTGAAAAAATAGCTGATTTTTTTTCTTACATTTGATGCCTTCTAGTGAGTATGTGGTCTTCGTGTAGTTAAAATTTATCCTTGTCGTTTTGATTTCTTGGTTGATAGATTACTAGTTCTTACAAAATTAATGATGTGTTTTCTATGTTGAATGTCTCTTGTTTTCTTGGAAATAAAAAATAAAAAATAAAAAAAATGTGATGTGTTGATTTACCTCACTCTCCCATAAAAGTAATAGTGTGATATATTTACCATTCCTTCTCATTAATTTTTTTTTTAATTGAAAAATTGACTCGTCCAAATATTGTAAAACTGTAATTGAGGAGATTTGGCCTTGAATCTTAACAAATAAACTAGAACATATAAAAAGGGTGATGGTCCTTGTTATAACTTGGGTAAATAAATGGAAGAAATAAAAACCATTTAGAGGAATAGAAAGGAAACATTATCCATCTACCTTCCTTAGGGGTAAAATAAATACTTTTATCTTTTCCGCCTTTATAGAATGGTGAGATATCATACCCCCTTAGTGGTCCTTATAACACAAACATTTGATATCATAATAAAAGAAAGATTTTAATCAAAGAAAAATTTTGTAAGGAATGTGCTTAGCAAGCAAAACTATATATATATTCAATTAATAAGTTTATTTATAAAGTGAGTAAGATTTATGTATTGAGTGCAATGTTTAGTCAAGAACCTATAGTTTTGTTGCCTACCTGAAATTGTGAAACACCTCTTGCATATCAATGTGTTCGAGTTGCTTAGTACTTTTTTACTCATAGATGTTTGTGCCCTTCTTGTGGGAGTTTTGGGTCATCATACCCTTATCATCCCATAGCTCGACAAGTGTGAGTTGTGGTCCTTTTTATTTGAGACTTATCTTTTGTTTAATAAGCAACCTCCTTGCGTGTTGTCTTGTCCTTGGAGACCTAAGTTATTGTAATTTTAAGGCAACATATGTTAAGTATATAAAATAAATTTAGGACGTCTTCTATTCTTCATATTTTCTTAGGTCACCTTGTTGTTGTTGCCCCCTTTTCCGTTAGAATGGAAAGTGCAAGCTGATGTTATTAGCTTTTGATACAATGCACCATTGGATTCTAGTTGGACCCAGTGTTACTTGTTCTTCTCCCTAGCGACCTTGAGTGGTCCTCGATGTTTCTTGTGCTCTCTTTATGGTTATTCCAAGCTTGAGTAGGAAATAAAATAAATAAACCCCATTTTTCTAGAATGTATGGTACATGTATTGATATGTTAGTTACTAGGGGATATATATATATATATATATATATATATATATATATATATATATATATATATTATATATATATATATATATTCTTTCGCTAAACAGTTGACTTCTTTAGATTTTTGTTGGTAATGGTGTGTTCGATTCTTACAACAAAAGTGTAAAAATCAAACTATAGGAAAGCTTGTAGTCTTGACTTTACTTGTACTACCATGAAACGTTAATTTTACCCTCTTGATTTATAGAAGTGCTTTTTAAATTTTTATTTTGGCCTTGATATAATCCATATTACCTTTTCATAAAAGGATTATTCTACCCACAACGATTGCAATGGAGAAGGAGGTACCCACCAAATTTTGGTTTTATGGAGATGGAGGTGCCCAAATCGGGAAAAGATGTAGTGCCCACTTCCCTTCGAAACTTTTGATATTGATCATGATACCGCTGACTATATTATGCACATTATTATAGTCTTGATTTAGTATGGTGTTAGATGTCAGATCATGGATTATTGTCGACTCTGATTCGTATACAATGCATGATGATTGTAGAGAGATTTTATATAGATGTTGACATACTATTGGACATGGTTATATATATATATATATATATATATATATATATATATATATATATATGGAAGTTTTGTTAGGACATGTAATATTTAGATATATTAAGTAGACCAAGAAAATTGAATTTAGAATCGATGATTATATAGTTGTTGATAAAATTGTAAGTGATATTGTTGATTGTCTAGATGTTATTGTGATTCATATATATATATATATATATATATATATATATATATTGATGATTTTGAAATTATATTATATTCATTTGGATGTTCTGATATGGCCATGAGGCAAAAAGGGGTATTTGTATTGCGTAGGTTAAAAATATCACAACAAATATTGGGGGATTGGAGACCAACCGCATTGGAATTCTACATGAATTCAACAAGGTCACCATGGCAACTTTTATTGTTCATGTTTGTGTGTTTTGATTGTCAGTGATTCCCCCTTTAAATGTGACCAAGGGTTATGTGTATTTATTTATTTGGTTCCTTTTTATTGATGTTTGTATGTGTTTATTAAGCGATGTGTTTACCCATTTCATTATTTTATTAAATTGTGGTCAATTAATTTGAGTAAACATGTTGTTAAAATTAATTAATCAAATTGGGACATAAGAAAGTAAATATTAGAGTTTTTGGCCTAAAATTAAAGTGTTGCAAGAAATGTGTAAGTGATGTGTAAGAGATGTGTAAATTAATTTTGTAGTATGAAACACTCCACCTCCTTTTGAAATTCGAATTTGTCCTTGGGAGGCTGATTTTTGAGGCTTGTGGGACAAGTTAAACTTGTCACATACCTCTTAAATTTGCATT
Source organism: Taxus chinensis (assembly GCA_019776745.2). Lineage (NCBI taxonomy): Eukaryota > Viridiplantae > Streptophyta > Pinopsida > Cupressales > Taxaceae > Taxus > Taxus chinensis. Next base: position 762,722,320 of record CM034149.1, read on the forward strand.
CCAACCTTACCTATGGTTGGAGGGTTTAAATCTAGCCTTCATTATGTATTTGTGTAAGTCAAGTTATATGCTTTAATTGTACTTTCTTGTATGTTATTAATGTTAGTTATTGTGGGGTGTGGGATTGATTTGAGTGTGTAAGTAAAAATTTCATTTATTCACCTACTTAATTATTTTTCCTTGAAGATTCAAATTGACTTATGAGTTGGATTTGAGGTGTGTGTGAGGTGGCATCCCACATGGATCCACCTTATCCTCTTCTCTCTCCTCTTCTATATATTTTAATTCCTTGGCTTGTTTTTGGGGTTACTTCACCTTGCATTGCTTCATTTTAGGCGACTTATTTTGGTTTTGGGAGCTCTTGAAATTATTGGAGAAAGTTGGAGATTGTTAAATGCTAGTGGATTATTGATCTTGGACTATTTTACATTGAAAAGCTTGATGTTTGGAAATTTTGAACAAACTCTATCATGGAGAGGTAGGAGCTTGGCTCTTTAAAATGCTCTTCTCTTATGTATGCATATGTAATTATTGTGAATGTTTTGATATTTTTTGTTGGTTGGTTGGGTAGATGGCCTAGGAGTTGTGTATGAGAATACTATGGGGCACTTTTTGGGAGGCATAAGTGTTTTGGGGAAGTATAAGTGTGGAGGAAGTTGGGACTTGGGTTCCACCTTACAAAGAAATAGCTTGAATTTCTTTACTCATTATGGGGTGCCATAAGAGGTTGGGGAGGCATAAGGAAATGTGAGGAATAATGGGTACTTGGGGGAGGCATAAGGGCATGTTAGGGATTTGAAATGATATATATATATATTGGCAGTTTTTTTCTCAGGTGGTGATACTCATTTCCCCTTTGGGAGGCATAAGCAACATCCCCCATAGTTTATTGCTCCTTTGGCTTGCATGATGAAGTCTATGTGTTGTTTGTTGTTTTGAGCTATGGTGGAAAAATGTAGTTTTGTTTTGGACTATGTTTTGGATGAGAAATCTGTCTTTGTGTTGTGGAAGCCTATTGTTGCCATGAGTTGGAAAAAAAAAACATTTCTTATTGCAATGTGGGTTGGGGCTCGGGGGCCAATAAAGAAGGATGGCTTCTCCATTTTCATTGGATGTCTTGGTTGGGGTCGAGAACGTTGCCTGTCCCCTGTTCAATTGTGACCAAATTGGAGAAAGATGGAAATTCATATTGTTGTTCTGGAACTTATAAAGAAGACAGTTTGACATTCCTTGTTGACATAATCTCTTAATGTAACCTTTTCCCACTTGAAGTGGATGATCTTGTATATTATTTGTGATGGAAAAGATGGTCTGTATGGGCTATGAAAGATGCAAATTGAATTATGAAAGAGATATAGTTTGTTCTTTACTTTTGAATAAATGTGGAAGAAATTGTATTATGTATATTGTAATTGAAGAAGACGACAAAGTTCTGATAGTCCCTTGCGAAACTACTTTTGTAAACCATTGCACTTGATTTGGATGACAATTTAATACACATTTTGTGCTAAAGAGTTACTATGTTTTGGAAATGAAATCCCTTTTGAATGTGAAAGAAATATACTTTGTATTCTGTTTGAAACAAAAAGACTATAATGAGAAAGAGTTGTGATTGTAAAGTTGTATTTGATCTATATAAATACAAATGGTTACTTTTTTCAAATGATATTGCTTTCATTGGAAATCTAATTTTTGAATGTAATTTTAAATCTCTGTTGCAAAGATGAAAATGTGAATATGTATGAAGAAATGTCATAATGCTATGTTCTTTAGAAATGAAACTTTTGAAAATCAGAATTGTAATTTGGCATTTGAATATGTTGATCTGAATCAACTTAATGAGTTTAGAATGGATATGGAATGATTTCTAATACTTAGAAGATGATAAATGGAAAATAGATCCTTTCAAATTAGATCTTTGTTAGATATTTTCAAAATGGCAAATGTTTTATCAAAATTCACATATCAACCCTACAACATTGGAAAATGACATTAAATGTTGGAATTGATGTTACATGATCGAAATGAACCAAAAAAAAACTATAATAATTAAGAAATCTTCACAGAACGTTTCAGATCGGGCTCAAACAATTTCTCAGTCATTTTTTTGTTGATTAAATTGGGGAAATTTGAATTGTTCTTCAATCAAACAATTTAACCCTTAAAATATATACCAAATTATTCAAATTGAAATCCTCCATGTTTGTTTGGCATGATGAGAAAGAATAAATGGCACTTTTGAATAAATAATTGATGAGTTAAAAATAACAGTTCCCTTTCTAAGTGATAGAAAGACTTTTTCTTAAAATCGACCCTTTAAAATTTATCAAAATTAAATTTGTAAGATATATGTGCAAAGAGGACACTGAGAGATTTCCATAAAGTCTTCATTTTCCAAAAACTAAGTTCCCAATAAAAAGTTATAGCCTTCTGAAGTTTTTTATTTCATTCGGCTTCAAAAATATTATAACTGTCAAATTTAATTATTAAATTATTTTTGGGTGGACCCAAAGGCTAAAATTTTATTCGTTTTCTTTTTTTTCCAAAAGGTGTAAAGTCATGAAGTTTCCCGCCACTCTGCTAATCCACAAGCCTTCATTTTTTCAAAAATGATCTAAGTTCAAAAACTTGATTTGGTAATTTTTTCTCCACGGCCCCCACCACCCCCGCGACCAATCATTGATCGACATGTGGCTTCATTGGGCATTGGTGGAGGCTCGGATTTATTTTAACCTTAAGCGCTCTCAAAAAATAAATTTAAAAAAAAAAATTAAGTTTCCTCCACAGCCCTGCCAGCCCGCAACCAATCAGATGCTACCACATGGCTTCACGAGGCATCGGCGAAGGTGCAGGTGTAAAATTCACTTTTGTCCCAAACGGACAAAAGCACTAAATGCCTTCCCCTCTCTGCCGGCCCACGTCTAGGAAAATTTTTCTTCCCCGCTCCATTGGCTCGTGTCTAGAAAAAAAATTCTTCCCCACTCTACCGGTTCGCTTTTCTCCTGTGGGCAAATTTTCCTCCCCAGGCCCATAGGCCCGCTCTTGGAAAATGTTTTATCCCAAGTTTTGTCGGCCCATAACTTGAGAAATATGAAGAGTTAGAAGGACTTCTTTATATCAACAGAAAGGTGAATGTAATTACCTAAAATCTAATGGGAATGGTTTTTAAGAGGTTTTGAGTTGTTAAATATAAGAAAACTCAGGTTGAATATTTTAAGAGAGTTCTAGGAGTTAGTAAGTAAGAATTTACTCTCATGATTTTAAATATGTATTCTTTTCACCCATTATAATTAAACCTTTCTCTTGTCTTGGATCTTGTGGAATTAAATACCTTGGGTATTTAACTGTTTTGGTCTCTTAACCCTAAAATTTTAATTAGGGAGTCTTTAGCTAAAATGTGAATATAGTCAGTGATTAAATTAATCCCCTAAGGAGATTTGAGCTTGGTGTGGACTTATTACACTTGTTGCTTTTTAATGTGGAATTAGTAATTTTTATAATGGGGAAAAGTTATCAGTTGAGTTTAATTGTCCTTGAGACTTTGGTTCTTAACACTTTAAAAAAAAAAATTATTTCATAATTTTGTAACTAAACCTAGGTTGTTCATGCGTCTCAAGTGGGATATTTTAGCAGACGTTAGAAGCTTAAGAAGATTACATGATACATTGTGGATTTTTGTGTGGCGAGGCTAGATCTTGTAGTGTAGTTAGATCTAGTGATGTGGCCATTTCTTCTTCTACCACAATATTTTTATTATTAGGAGCCATTTGATCTTGTACTAGAAAAAATAGTAATTCCCTCCTTTACACCCATCAATTCCTGTAATTCTTTGGTTTCATTAGTCATGTCCTTATAATAATTACATATTAGATTTTTATGAAGCTTACCATAGTGTTCTAGTAAAGGAAAGTTCTTAATTATGTTTCAAAATATCTTACAAACATCACAAAATTCACTTTATGATACATATTTTATAATGTGGTAGTCATTATTTTAATGTTCTTCCCCACAGTCTACTCACCATATACTAAGTCATATTCTTCTTTCCTTCCTACATTTTCTGTAATATTTACAATACAACATCCATATTTTCCTTTGTTCTAAAACTAAGATTACTATTATTTCCAAAATATTTAAGTTTTTACACTCTAATAACATCTTCAATGAATTCTATTTTGGTTGAAAATTTACCTCTGTAATAGCAAAACATATTTTATCATGTAATCCTTCTGTAACCAAAGAAAATTTATTTGACTCACCAAAATTGAAAATTTATTCTCTTTAAGGAAAATTAACAATATCATCTCATATTTCATGACCATTCCTCATGGTTTTTATTTTATTTCTTTCATATCTCTACTTGTCTCCTTTACGCCCTTGTTTCTTTTGAAGTTGTAAGTTAAAGATCTGCAAACATCATGTAAAATTTGTGAACTCAAATTTTCTTAAATACTTAAATACAAAGGATCTTCCCTACAATGTGTTGACAATTTTCCCCCAATTAAAAATTGCCAAATAGGTTCTCAAGAGGACCATAGGAACCTCAATGGGCACCACACATTGAAAACAAGTTGTAGGTGGTTTTAGAGATTTCAGGAGCTCATCTAGTCAATTCAAAAGTGAAAATCATGTTGAGGAATTTTTTCCTCTTTGAGGTTTTGACCCTTATGATCATCTTGCAAAAATGATGGATTTTAGGCCCTCGGGCCCTACATCAGGTCGAAAAGGAAAAAACCGATGAAAAAACATGACAAGTTCCAAAACACCTTACATTCAGTCTTCGTCAAACCTACAACATAGGAAATATTGAAAAAATCTTATGGATAGCATTCACGAGGTCAAAATTAGTATCTAGGCCTTATAGGGGTTACCGAGCCAAAATGAGAGCTCACCAAGTTGCTTGACGAGATGGAAGTTGCATTGGGGAAAGAAAGTCAAAACTAGATCTTTGAGTATCTCAGGGACCTTAGTAATAGTGGGCTCTCGGTCGATCCAGATTGGCTCTACATGAATTCAAGAGGGCCATGTTGGATGGGGCATAATGAGGTCTCTGGGGCACATGACGACTAATTCGGGGGCCACGACAAAGGATGGATCATGAGAGGGAATTCAAGAGGTAATATTGTAGAGAAAACTTGGCGATGGAGGCCTATAAGTCAAATGGGATCCCAAATTTGCAAGTGAGAGACCACGTTGGAAAACTCTTTGGAACGACGTAAATTGAAATTTATATGGCGAGGTCTTCAGGATGGCTCAAAATAATTGAACATCACAAAGGGCTGCGGAAAGTTAGTGCGCCGTGTCATCCAAGCATAGAATAATGGGAGGGCTCTGGCTTGGGTCTGAGCAAGACAAAATGAGGTTGAAGTAGGAGGCCATGGGATATTTGAAGGCACAGTTGAGTTCAAAGGCATGGATGAGCTCACTATGGGGAGTTATGGATATGAGCTCGACATTGATTGAGTTCACATCCAAGGATAAAGGGTCAAATTACCTGAGCCTGGCCAAAAGAATGCATCATGAGGGTGATTGTAATGCCACAAAAATATGACACTCACGACGACGACGACGACGATGCACCAAAAACATTCAACCCGAAATGCGACAATTTTTTTATTTTTTATTTTATTTAACTTCGTTTACATGATTCATGTCATGCATTCAATAGAGAAAGGTTTGCTAAACGTCTTAAGTTGGTTGCATAAATACTATATATATATATATATATATATATATATATTTAAAATTTCAAAATGGGATATATATACATATACCACCAAGTTTATGTGTTTATAAACCAAAAGACAATATTTTAACTTAATCATATTCCACTTTATACATAAACGAAACTATACTTCGAGTTGTTTTCACACGGCTCGATGAGTTTAGTTTATATGTGTACCACCAATCAAAGTTATATAAAGGTCACTCCACTCCTAGCGAGTTGTTCAAATAAACTCGGTGAGCTTTATTGGAGACCAAGCTACTCCACACAACTCGGCGAGTTATTATTTGCATTGGGTGAGTTTGCATTATGTGGGCAAGCTAATTATTCTACATTGGTTGAGCTCATGGTGAGCTCGGTTGGGCGAGTTCTTTATTTCCTCGGTGAGCTCATTAGCATAGATGAGTTCATATATGGAGCAACGAGCTGCTTTTTGGCTATATTATTTCATGCGGCCCATGTTATATTTCACCACCGCCTACACTTTACTAATAGCTCAGGCCTTCACACCATTCAATGACGACCAAAATTATAATGCGTGGCCCATGCCACTACGTGGAGAACATTAAAAAAAAAGGTTGGAAAGTCATGGTTGGGGGTGGGTGGCTCCAGCCACTTGCTGAAATGTATTAACTCCCTTTTTGACGTGCAAGCCACTCCAACTGGCCTCATATCTTTATTGAATTCACTTTATATTTTACAAATCAAAATCATCACAGTCGGCCTACTGCTAGTTTTGTCTTGGCCGCAAGAATTCATTGTGGTAGCTGTAGGTGAGGCTACAGACCAGTGAAGCAGGTGAAAACACTGTTTTATTTACCCACCATTCTATTTGGTCTGGCCACGCAGGTGAGAAGGTGGAGGTTGTAGAAGGAGCTACAGGTGAAGGGAAGGCGTGTGACCTGCTTTGGCTCGGCCCTGGCCGTGTGAACAGGGAAAGGAGGTCATAACCAAAGTTACAGGCGCGAGTAGAGCAAGTGGGGGGGGTATTCAACATGCCATCGCCATCAAACTATGCCACATTCAATGCGGTCATTCAAATTCAAAGAGACCGTCGAAGCCCAACAACTCAATGGTCAAACTGTGCCACGCCATTAGGTGTAAAAATGAGCTAATATGTGGCTGCAGCCTGGTCAGGGAGACAGCCAGGTAGTGGTAACCAAACAAAGCCCCGTTTCTTTTTTTTTTTTCTTTTTCTCCTGAGTGCTTAAAACAAGCAGGTTGTCCATCTATGTTGTTATCTGTTCAGCATCGAATGCATCCTCAAAAAAAATTCCGGGATCCGTCTTTAAGATATTTTCATCTAAATCGATTTAGGGATAGTGAGAGAGTAACCAGAAGACCTGGTGGGATCTATTGCATAGATCTTCTACTTAGATCCTATTGAGTTTACGGTAGCTCAGAAGAGAGTCTCATAGAGGCGAATCTGTTCCATATCAAAAAAATAAAGAGGCACAGTTTACTTTGCAATTGTATGGGCACCTCATTCGTAGAGGTGGGTCCATTTCAAATGAGAACATTCATGAAGCATGATTTTTTTTGTAATTATATAAGCATTTCTGCGTGTATATTTTTTTTTATAGTCTGAATACACAATGGTTAAAAAGAGATACATCATCATCTAATTTATTTTATATTACATGTATGTAGGATTTTATATTTTATTCAAGCATAGTCTGTTTTGGCATTCGTATGAGCGTTTCAAGACCTTGGAAAGTGCCGTAAACACGTATACGTCCATAGGCTCCTTTGCATATTTTTAATTAATATTATTTCTTGGCTATAGCTTACAATAATATACTTTGCAATATAAAGGGAATATTTACTAGTGTATTGTTATAAATAGGATTTAATACTAGCATATCCATTAGTTTTAATAATACCTAAATATGGATAATATTCAAACTATTAGTACCTTTATTAGACATTAAGGAGTGTTGGATATTGAACTTGATAAGTTTAAATTATTTGCATTAAAATTTATTTCTATCCAATTTTAATAGACATTGCATGGGATTTTGAATAGGTTGATTTCATTTCCTTTAATAATTTGTAAATGGATTTTCAATAATTTCTTAAATGGGAAAGAACATAATGAAGCTAGAACTAAAATTACTTCATTGGCATAATAAAAGCTATCTAAAAACTTAAGTCTTTCGATCAACAATGTAAGAAGATAAAGAGCACTAACATTCCAACTTTTCCAATACATCTCTTAAGTAATAAAATGAATTTCAATATATATACATATATTTTTTGTAATTTCCCAACATTCCCCAAAAGGTTTTCAACAATAATTTTCATTAAGTTTTAAAGCAAGAAACTACTAACATTTCAATACAACTTTCCTTCAAAATCTTGTTACAACATTTTCTACTTCATGTGGAAACAAATTTACAATAATAGAAGCTAAAATACAAAGCAATATTACATTTTTCCTCCACTCAAGGTGGGTAAAGTACATGGTGGTTTCACATTTTCATCAACAAGATTCCAATTACTCCAAATATCAACCAGGTGGATCCTCCATAATTTACTTAATTCATAACAAAATAAGGGGGAGAGGCAACACTCTCCTCCCAACCAAGATACCCAATGGAGAAGAGAAGCCATCCTCTCCATTGGACCCCGAGCCCCAACCACATCACAATGGGAGAAAATCCAACTCATGGCAACTACTAGCTTCCACATAACTAAACATAACATTTCACATTCATTCCATAATCCTTCAAAGCAAGATTTACAACACAACAAGAGGGAAAACCATCACAACAACAAGTCACAAGGCTTATCAAGAAAGCCACAAGAGTAAGACATATGGGGAGGCCACTTATGCCTCCCAATGGGAATGGGTGCCACCTAAAAGCCTCCAATGCAAACCACAATACCCGTAATAAATCTTATGCCTCCCTCAAGTACCCCTTATCCTTCCATTCACTCTTATGCCTCCCTCAATTCTTATGGCTCCCTCAAAGTAAAACAAGAAGAAAATGCAAGCATTTCTCTTACAAGGTGGGCACCTAACCCAAAATCCCTCCTCAAGAACATGATCTCTTATGCCTCCCTCAATTAAACTCCCCATAGTCTCCTCCAACTCCCAACTTAGGCATTCTACCCATTCCCAACAAGCATTGCAACAACAAAATTCAACACAACATCTGTACTCATGCATATAACCAAAACGAAGAAAACATAATGCAACAAAGGTGAAGCTCCTACCTTTCCATGGTAGAGCTTGTTCCAAGTATGAAGTCTCAATCCCTCCAAAGATCAAGCAAGCATCCACAAGCTCCAACAAAATTCTCACAAGTATCAAAAAGCTCCAAAATTCCACAACTCCTTTAAAAAAAAAACCTCTCCTCTCCAAAATACCAAAGACAAAAAAAATGAAACTTCTAACCCCCAAAACAAACAAGAGGATCAAATAAATAGAGAAAAGAGAGGGAGGGATGATGTGGCTCCAAGTAGGATGCCACCTCCCTTTCCCTCCACTCCACATCATTTGGTCAACATCAAATCCCAAAGCACCATTAGTAAGTGGTTGAAAGAAAGGCAAGCACCTTACACACTCCAACTAAGCCTACTTCCCCAAAGGACAAAATTAAATTTTGAAAGAAAGTGCAATTAATATTTTTACCCTTTTATCCCCCCAAAACACCTAAAAGACCCTAAATTTTGGCCTTCCAACCCATAGGTAGGGTTGGCATGGGGTTTCAAGAGGTGTTGGACAAGTTTGACTTGTCCCACAAGTTTTTAAATTTTCCCTCCAAGGCAAAATTCGAGTTTCCCATGTGGGGGTAGAGTGTGCTACACTCAAACTCAAACACACATCAATCCACACAAAATCCCAAGTAAATCAAATCATAATAAATGAACTCTCTTTGGTCACATCTTTTAGTTGGTTTAGGACAATTTCAAATTAACTTAATTAAGCCACTACAACCCATGGCTAACAAAGGGGTAACTCCAACCCAAAGAATATGAATAATAACACAAGTAAAATTTCACTTACTAAGAGAAACATATACTAACATAATAAAAGGGGAAAAATTAAAACAAAACAACACATGATCCCTAGGTCACAATTTTCCCTTTACCAGATAATTCTAACACACACACAATTACTTGTTGCCATGGTGACCTTAGCTGGATTCTTCTCGAATTCTGATGTGGTTGATCTCCACTCCCCAATATTGTTGTGAATATAGTATACCTGCAGAACAGAGAATACCTCCTTCGGCCTGTTGGCCGCAATAAAACATTCATGCCAAATATACAATATAATCTAAAATAAACGACACATGATTTACTATCATCTATGCAAGTATGATATCACTAACACTTTCTAGCACATTTCTATTTCATATTTCATTTATGTCAAAATGATCATCACATTAGTCCAATTATCAAGTTCTACTCAAAATGATTAAACATATCACATGTCATAATTAAAGATAAATAACCCTGTCAAAAGTATACAAATACCGTCATCAAATGTCCACAAGTAAACCATATGCATCATATAAAGATAAAAACAATAACAGTCCAATGTCTGTGATATCTACTAACATTGTAATTCAAGAAGCCATAATAAATCCATAGTGAAGTAATCAGTCTCGAAAACAACAAAACAAAATGAGGTCGAAGGGAAGTGGGCACTACAGTGATGCTAGAAGATTGAGCCCGTAGTAGAAAATCCAAGTGAGCTGGATATGGCATGCATTCAAGGCCAAGCTCTGTGAAGAGTTTGCATCTAGGAAGTGATTCGAAGGTGCCCACTTCAGTTTTTCTAGGTTTTTTATTTTAGGAACTCGACGAGTAGATTTCTGAAATGGACGAAGTGAAAGATCAGAAAAAAAAATACTTTGAACTCTAAATATCTGGTGACCATCGTATAACAAGGTGAGTTCAAGATTCAAACCCCTTTGGGGGTCAATGGTGAGTTGGCATCATCGAATCGGCGGGACCAAGTTCTGAATCAGCATGGTGCAGAGTTCTGAATAGGTTAAAGCTTGAAGTCCAAAAATTTCACACATCAGGAGTTGTAGCCTATGGGAGTTGTCTTAGGTCTTGGCGGACATGCTAATTCCAAGGGGTTTGTGCCTGAATATCTTAAAAACCATGCACCCCATCCAAAACAAATGACACAAACTAGCTAGCCCACCAAAGTGGTGTTGTTCGCCAAGCCCAGTTAATTGGTGAGTTACAGAACTTGGAGGTAGGGGAGGTAACATGTAAACAAAGATGTTACATTGAATGAATGGGGCTCCTTAGATGAATAATGTGGCTCGGTGGGTGAAAAAAATTCGGTGGATGCACAGAAAGACCAAAACCATGACCAAACGTCAAAATCTCATTACCCCTGTAATTTTTAATCATTTTTAGAAAACTTGTAGTCGATGGAAATTTGGTTTGAGGCTCTATAACATGGAGTTGCATTGGAAGGTAAGTTAAAGGGTTAGGTGGCAGAGAAAATTGTAATTAATCTATAGGATGCTAGGAGATTTGACCCAGTTGTAATCAGGGGCCAATTCCTTCTTTTGGAAGGTAATGCCATTAATCAAGCAGAGATTTTGCAAATCTTGAAGGACTCATTGCAGGATCTAATGATGATTTTGAAGGATTTTGGAGAAATTTTGGGTTTCTCTTCTCTCTCTACTTTCTTCAAATATTCATCTATAAATTATAAGGAGGGGAAAAATTTTAAAAGGTTTTTTTTTCTTTTCTTTTCTTTTTTCTCTTATCGAGGAGAAATTTGTGTAGCTCAAGCCTCCCATTGGAATTGTAATGAAATTTTTATACCGTTTATTCACGTTTTGATGCACTTTATCAATTCATGGAGTAACGAAACAAATGTGTCGATGATTTTGAACCCTCTTTTGTGTTATTGTGTCTCTCTGATCTCTCATTACATTTAGCTTACTGTGCATTATTTTTTTTATTGCAAGTCTTCAATGGTTGTGTTTATTTGGTGAATGGATTTGCAACAATTTATTTCACCTATGGTGATTAATTTTCCTTTTCATTCTTGTTTGTTTTCATTCCCATGCAAATGTAGATTATCCAACATTCCTTATTGGTGCATCACCTTCAGTTAGATTAGATTTACTTTCTCGCAATCCCTTTATCCATATATCCTTGGAAAAACTATTGTAGGATTAGAATAGTTTTTGTCTAAAACCTAGGTATGTGGTGCCTAGTTTTTACGAATAGCAACCGACCTTTTTCTAGAGAGATTTTATAATTGTAAAGTCCCATAATTTGGGGGGAAAACCTCCATTTTTTGCAATTACACCGAATGCCCCATTAAAAATCAGGAAATTCATAGGTGTTGTGATTTCGCATGAACACAGTGATCCTATTAGTTCATATTTCTTATTATTATTATCAATGACTCCTTTTTTGCCCCATCGTATGTTACAAGTTAACAACTAATGCTCTTTTTCTATAACTCAATCATATAGTTGTAAACGTATCTATGGGTTAGAATAATGAGCCATTATGATTGCTCTTCCCAATTGATATGTTGATTGACTTTGTGTGGTTGAAAATATCAAATTATACTAGATTTCAGTTTTTCTTCTCCTAATTATACTATTGGGTGTGAATTAATCACTCTAATATTTGTACTACTTATACTAGATTTCATTTTTTCTTCTCCTAATGCTTCAGATTCATGAAAATCGATCTTGTATTTTATGCTAATAGAGATATGATTACTAATTTTCCCCTTATTTCACAATTTCCTCTTAGCGTAATTTTCTAACATGAGGGACTTTGTAATGACAATTATATTTCTCTTGTGATGTATCCTATTTCGATTTATTCTACATTTTTTTTAATATCGTCTACATTTAAAATTTATATTTTAACCTTCATAACAACTCTTATAGAATTTTGAATCATTATATGTCATGTAGAAAATCCCAAGTAAATATTTCACATTGGCTTCAAGAATATATATCCTAAAAGAGGGGTACTTTCGTCTTCTATAAGAATTTGAGGATCTTTTAAAATTATTTTTTCATATTATTTACTTTCTTGATTCTCGTAATAATGTGCTTTCCATGAAGGTTTCTATGGGGTTAACACCCACTCATTACTAAAGCTACATTGAACTAATTCTAATCAATTGTCCTTTGTTTCCTTTTTCTCGTTAGCTTCTCCTTCAACTTTGAATTTCCTCCTTAGGGTCAACGCCTCATTGTGCACCCTCTAATTCAATCGGGGAGGCTTCATTCCTCATTCTTTCAAAACTCTTCCTACTTTACGTCTACTCACAGTTGGTTTCTTTTCCTCCTAGATATTGTTTCACCTCCTTATCTATTAGAGAGCCTTATTTTTCATTACATTCATTACATTATTCTCTTTTCTTCATTCTCATCCTTTTAGGACCCTTCCATATTGCCCTTAAAATTAAGCCCATTCCCCTTCATATTTATATTCTAGGATTACATCCCTTTGGTACTTACCTAACTATTCCATAATACACACAATCGGCACCATGGCCTTTTCTACAGCCAATGTTTTCACAAAAAAATAGTTTAATTATCTAAAAAAAATTCCTATTAGTCTAAATGGATTTGTGTTTGTGTATAATCAAATGAAAAATATTTTTTAACAAAAATCTTAAATGTTTACCCATCAATAGTAATATTTATCCAATGATCAACAACACGGATCAACAAAACATAAAATTTTTATAACGTTTCTTATTTTTCATCTATCCATTTATGTTCCTCTTTGGGTTTTTATATAAAACAATATAAATATAACCGATATAACAAATAAGTTAACTATTATGGAAGCTCGATTGAGAAAATATCATGAATGTATCCCAAGATATATTAGAAATGATTTCCTTCAGCTAATATTTATGTCACCATTCTCTTCACCTTCCTCAAAATTTTCAACTTCTTCTCAAGCAATCTTTCTACACCTCTTTATCTTGGTATCTATCTTAATATTGTTAGGTCCTAGAAATGGAACCATTATTAGCATAGGTTTGTATGTTATGTCATCATAAATTGAAAACAATTGTATTATAGATCAAGACATATGATGACATTAGAAATAAGTTTTCAATTGTGTAACAGACAATGTACAACTATTCAAGAATAAAATATCCATATCAAACCGGTTCCATAAGGAAATTAGAATTAACAAAAGCTATATCATAAGATATATGGAAAAAGGAATGATATTGAGTTATTATTTATTAGAATCCGAGATCAAGCTTCTTGCATATAAGATTACATAGTTTTATAAAAATCTATTGACTTACCAATCCTTTCATCTCCTTAACATATATTCATAGGCTTTTCATATTCGTTACCTAAGTACACAAAAGATATACATTATATAATTTTTCTTATACTCATTATATATACAAATGTATTGAAGAGTAATGGACTATATCCATGTCAACTTGCTCTTACATTTTACTCTCAAAATGTGATGCCCAAAACTTCTTAACCATGTGGGTCTTACCTTCCTCCTTGTGATTATATTATCAATTAGTGGTAATGATATCTCATTTCTTATACATATTCATTTGTAAAAAATAAAAAAAATTCAAATACTTACAACTATAAAAAAATAACAACTATACCTAGCTTGATTTTTAGTTAGAACATATCTTGTTTGTCATCCTCATTAAATATATATTATATAATATTTAATATATACTTTATACACACATGAAATAACAATATATATTGATTTGGATGGAGGAAACACATACATTTATACACAATGAAAGGTGTCATTATTATCCCTTCAAAATAACACCAATGCTTCAGTGCATCTACTACATTATAAAGGGTCCTTTTTTAAATTACAATTATTTTGTACTACTTAATAATAATCAATTACTTATAGTTATATATGGTATCTATTGAACTATTAGGGCTAACATGTATGTCTTGTGCCGCACCAATATTTTTTGGCACATATGTTTTCATTATAATTTTTTCAACACTTCCTTGAATATATATTACCATTTGTTTTGAATAATAAACCTAGATTTAGTAAATGTAGCCAGGGTTAATCGTGCAGCCTGGATAAATAAAGAATGATTTTAATAGTTATATTAATAACAAATTAGGGTTTTGGCCGAAATACTTAACAATGCACAAGTTAAAGAATATGTTGCGGCCTATTTTAATATCAAAGGCCTTAATAAATAGGGGGGGTGGATGCCAACCCCACCCCATCCAATATTATAATATACGGGGTTGCGGTGGGATGGCGCCTTCCCCCCCCAACACCTTTTTTATTATATTAAACAATACACATCCCACGACAATTAGGCCATTAAACAATAATACTTAGCCATTCTTTAGTTGCTGGTGGTTTTCTTGTGGTTTTTATAAACTTAAAACTTACACAGGCATGGATCTGTTAATTTCCATTCTAAGTGACAGAACCACTGCTAAGAGTAGGCTGGCAGTCCTGGGTGATAAACCATGAACTGTAATCTTATGGAGTGATGGTTCTGAGACCACTGCGTAGCCTGAGCAGAGGTTATGAGACCGCCATTCTGCAAAGGACAGCGGTCCTGTTCCTTAGGAACGAAACCTTCAAAACTAAAAAAATTCCGAAAACAAAAGTTACTAAAAAGTTTTAGAATACATTCTGAACTTGATTTTATATGCCTAGAACTCCCAGCTATAGGATTTAATTCCATCTATTTATTCTATAGTTCAAATTACACATTTTAAATAATTTTCTATTTCAATAATAACAACAAAAACTACAAGATCATTCTTATTTTGTTCAAAAAAAAATTTCCTTTCAATTCCAAAAGTAAAATATCTAAATCTACCTCTAGTATTGTTATTTTTCCTTACTACAAAATACAACATTTCAATATAACCATATACTTCAAATTTTATTGCCTCTTCCATTTTCACTACAACTTATATGTTCAAAATAAGTATAACAATTTTTTTACACATTCAAGTTTTCCAACATACACTATACTCATTTTTACAATTTCTATATTTTTTCTTTCTCATTTACAATAATACAATTTCAAAATGAAAGTAACTTTCTTTTCCCATTGAGCATAGATCAATTCTTTTAAAACAAGGAACTTCTTTTCACAGAATACAAACTAAAAATTCATATAAAGATAATAACTTTCTTTTCTATTTCACGATACTATCTCTACAACACAAATTTTTCTTTCATTTTTTCAATATACAATACCACTTTCATATCCAATAATTGAATGCAACTTTTCTTCATAAGATTATTACAATGACTTCCACTTGAAGTGGGAAATAATTCAAGAATGTAAGCTAAAATAGAAATACAATATTACAATTTCCTCCACCCTAAGTGGGAACAACAATAAGGCTTCACACAAGAAGGGTTTTCTTAAGGATTTAAACATAATCTCCAATCTTCACATCACCAACAAGATATCTCCTTCATGATTAGCTTGATCCACAAAAAAAATGGGGGGAGAGGAAACACTCTCCACCCAACCAAAATATCCAATGAGGAGGAGAAGCCATCCTCATCATTGGCCCCCGAGCCCCAACCACATTGAAATGAAAGGTGGATCAAGAACATGGCAACAAACAAGCTTTCACAACACAAAACTAAGTATTTCACAACCATTGCAAAATAAAACCAACTCAAACTACAAACACAAGCAGGAAAAACAACAAAATATGCAAGGCTTCTAAATGAAGATCCAAAGGAGCAAGAACCTATGGGGAGGCCACTTATGCCTCCCAATGGGAAATGGGTGCCCATATTATAAACCTCCAATACATATATCCAAACCCCTACACACTCTTATGTCTCCCTTAAGTACCTATTATTCCTCCCACATACTCTTATGCGTCGCTCATTATCTTTTTCCTCCCTCATAAAAGAAACAAGTAAGAAATGCAAGCATTCCTTGTCCAAGGTGGAGCACCCAACCCAAACTCCCTCCAAAACATAAAATAAACTCTTATGCCTCCCTACATCAAATCTTCCCATAGTCCCGTCCTACACCACACTTAGGAAAACCACCCAAGCACGCAACAAGCATATCAAAACATTCAAAAAAAGCACATACACACAAAGTAAAATAAGAACACTAAGCAAGAGTAAAGATCCTACCTTTCCATAGAAGATCTAGTTCCAAGATCCAATCTCCAAGCTTCTTCAAGCCCAATAAATCATCCATAAGCTCCAAAAAAGACCACAATCATTCCAAAATCCTCTAACTCCCAAAATTGGAAGAGCAAAAAAGAATGAAGTAACCCCCAAACGAGAAAAGAAAATTCAATAAATAGAAAAGGGAGAGGGGGGGTTGAGGTGGCTCCATGTAGGATGCCACATCATTCACCCTCAACTCCACCTCACAAGTCAAATGTCAACCCCAATGCACCATAGATTGGTGGGTGAGAGGAATGACAAGTTACTTAAAGAAAAACTTAAAGAACCATGTAGGAAAAGTGTAATAAATGTCACTTTTTGACTTACAAAACACTTAATGGGGTCTATTTTTGACCCCCCAATCCATAGGTAAGGTGGGAATAGAAATTTAACAGGTGTGGGAAAAATTTAACTTGTCCCAAAAGCCTTCGAAATTGGCCCTTAAGAAGGGGTATAGTGTACAACACTCAAGATCCCAAGCACTCAACTTACAACAGAAAACCCAAGAGCCATATAGTCTAACAAATGAATTATTTTTGTTCCATCCTTGATTAGTTTAGAACAATATTAATTACATAAAAGAGACACTTAAACCCATTGATGATAAAGGGGAAAAAATACACCAAACTCTAAATAATTAAAACAATAACTTACATCACTAAAAGTCACATACTAACACTAAATAAATGAAACTAAATAAAAGACAAAACATAACCCCTTGGTCACAATTAGAGGTAATTCCCCCCACGGGAACTCTCTAACAACAATTAAAACACACAAACACAAAAATAAATCTTTCCATGGCGATCCTTGTTGAATTCATCTAGCATCCCAATATGGCTGGTCTCCAATCGCCCTGTTGTTCGTTGTGAATATATTTACCTACAAAACACATAATACATCCTTTGACCTCATGGTCGCATCAAAACATCCAAGATAAAATATGCAATTTTAAATCGACAATCATCTACATATGAATCCAAACATCATCTAGGCAATTACGGTATCTTTTACCATTTCTAACATCTCTATTCTACATTTCATCCATATCAAAATGATCACAACATTAGTTCAATTATCAAGGCCTACTCAGTGTGATGAAAATATCACATGTCAGAAATATATATAACCATGTCAATAATATATCATCATCCATATCAAATGTCTCTAAAATTCCACACACATCACACTAAGAATCGAAAACCAACAATAATCTCAATATCTCTAACATATAACATCATGCTAAGTCAAAATAATACAAAATGTCCATAAGTAAAGTCGATAGTATAGAAATCAACAGTAATAAATTTTGAAGGGAGGTGGGCACTACACATGTTGTCCCATAACTTGCAGCAGTGAAACATTTCTACCCACACTTCATTAAATGCATCCCAACTACCAATTAAAAAAATGTTTTGAACTTGGTCACATTTTAAGAAAAATAACCATCTATCCTTCATCAAATTCAATATTTTGTGATTGTTTTGCATCAATCTCAGATCCATGATTCCAATGGTACTAATTTTGTGTGTTTTTGTTGAGAATTGCTAAAGTTATGGTCTTCTGAGTGTGAGCACCTATTTTGGATTCGCCAACGATTTCTTACATTTAAAGAGATTGAGCATTTATATTTTTTTGGAGATAGAGATGTTTATTTATTTTAACCCATCTACCCTCATAAAAAATTGGAACTTTGGGTCAAAATTTATGACCATTTGAATTTCGGATGTCTGGTGTTGAATTTCTGTAATGCCCACTTCCCTATGACACTTAGTTGATTATCATTTTGAGTTATGCAGACTTTGGATATGGACATGACTTATACTTATGTTGATTAGCATGATGTTTTGTGACTAGATGCATTTGGATTAGGATTGGATTTTGTTTTCAGTATGATCTACACTGACTCATGGACAGACTATTGGATACCGATATTATTTTTATATGGATATATTGCATGTGTTCTAACATTGGATTTCTTCGCCATGATGAGTAGAATGTAGTTGTTGAATTTACATTACTATAATTTTGGATAATGATGAAATGCATAATTAAGTTGTGATTTAGACCTAGAAATAATGATTGATTGAATTACGTATAGATGTTAATAAATTTCATGCATATGGTTATTTTGGATATTTTGACATGGCCGCAAGGCCGAAGGAGGTATTTTGTATTTTGCAGGAAACACAACATGATCACAACCATGAGGGGGATTGGGAACCAAACACAACAGGATGTCGGGTGGTTACAGCATTTGGTCGTCAAGGCAACTAGTGAATTGTATTGTGTTACCTTTGTTCTTTTATGTGTTAAGAGAAAAATTTCCATGAGGGGGAAATTTTCCTAATGTGACCAAGGGGGTAAGAATTTTAATTACTTGTTTTAACTTACTTTAGTAGGTGATTTTATTTGTGATGTCTTTTTATTAATTTCTTTTGCTAAGTATGTTTAGATTAATTTAACACCTTGTTTTAATTTTTAAGTTTTGGAGGGAAGTCTAGTGGGTGTAATTAATTTTGATGGTTGGCTCCTTGAGCCTTGTGTTTCCTCTTGTATTGAATGCTTGTTTTGAGTGTTGACCACTCCAAATCCTTTGAATCTCGAATTTGAGATTGAGGGCAATTTTGGGGGACTTGTGGGACAAGTTAAACTTGTCCCACACTTCCCAAAACCCCTTACCAACCATATCTATGGGTTGGGAATCCAAAAAGGGGATTATTTATTGTTTTGGGAAGGGAAATGTGACTTTGGAGTGCACTTGTCTTCCTTTTGCATTTAATTGTGCCTTAAGGACACATGGGAAGGGATGGATGTGGAAAAGAGTTGTCATTCAACCCAACCACCCATTTATGGTGTTTTGGGATTTGAGTTGACTAAAGGGAGGTGGTCTTGAGGATGTGTGATGTGGCATCCTACAAGGAGCCACATCACCCTCACTCTTCCTTTTGTCTATTTATGGAAATTTCCTCTCTTGTTGAGGGGGTTGGATTTTTGTTTTTTGTTTTGTTGAAGAGTTCTCTTTTGTGATTTTTGGGAGAGAAAAGAATTGGGAGAAAGAGAAAAAGAGAGTGCTTGGACTTGCATGCTTGGATTTTTTTGGAGGGAGCTTGGACAAATTTCTTGGTTTAGGCTTCTCCAATGGAGAGGTAGGAAACCTTCTCCCTCTTTGCTTTCTTATTGTTGTTGTTTCTTTGCTTAAATTTGTGGATAATGTATGTTTACTTTTGTGTATTGTGAAAAATGGATAGAATGCTTATTGTGTAGTATAGGAGAGGTCTATGGGAATACTCATGAGGGAGGCATAAGAGTAGATTAGGATATTGTGGAGGGAGTTTGAGAGGGATGCCCATCTTGGGTAAGAATGTTTACATTCTTACCTTGTCTTTGAGGGAGCCATAAGAGGAGGGAGGCATAAGAGTATGGGAGGAAAAAGGGGTACTTGAGGGAGGCATAAGAGTCATAGGGGCTTGAGTTTTATTGTGGAGGGTTTTGGATGGGCATCTCATCTCAATGGGGAGGCATAAGGAAAACTTTCCCATAGTTCCTTCTCTTGTTGGCTTGGATGAAAGCCTTGTTGTGAAAAGTATTGTGTTATTTGTGTGTCCTTTTGTTTCTTCAATTTTAGCCTTGAATGTTGTGAAGAAAATTGTATTGTGGAAGCAAGTATTGTTGCCTTGAGTTGGAGACCACCCTTCATTGTGTTGTGTTTGGGGCTCGGGGGTCAATGGAGGAGATTGCTTCTCTTCTCCATTGAGTTTTGGTTGGGAGGAGAGTGTTGCCTCTCCCCCTATCTTGGTTGTGATTTGAAATACTTGGAACTTGGAGCATGGATGAAGAACACCTTGGAGCACAAGAACCTTGTTGTTGACAATGTTAAAACATCATGTAATTACCCACCTTGGGTGGAGAAAAAAAAATGTAATATTGCCTTGTTTTCTCTAGCTTCCATTATTGTAAATTTGTTCCACATGAAGTAGGGTATGTTGTAATAAGATTTGAAGGAAAAGTTGCATTGAAATGATAGTATTTCTTGCTCTAAAAATTATTGGGAATGTTGTTGAATTCTTTGGTGGAATATTGGAAAGAAATTACAAAAGGAAATATATTAAAAATTTTGTTTGGATACTTGAAAGTAATGTGTTGGAAAGATTGAAAAAAAAAATAGTGCATCATCTCCTCTTGTGTAGTTGATGAAAGGTCTTAAGTTTTAAATGGCTTTTAAGATGCCAAAGAAGCATTTCAAGTTCTAGTCCCCTTTATGTTTTATTCATCCATGAATTTATTGTAAAATCCATTGCAAATAAACAAGAAAATGAAATTGAATCTCTTAGAACACCCCTGCTATATCTATTGAATTGTGTGGAAGGAGATTTTAATACAAAATTCTAAACTTAATAAGATTATAACCACGTTTCATTAATAAGGGAACTGATTTCTGAAATATTATCCATGTTTTAACAATATGACTACTAACGGATTACTATTATAGGATTTCACTGATAACAACATTCTATTATTATTTCCTTCATATTAATTAGTCAATAAATAATGCCAATGAAATCTATAAACAAACCTACGCATAAACTACCCTTGTCCTTTGCAAAACAAATTGTGCTTCATTAATATTCTGTAGAGAAACAGACCCCTTCTGCCCCCCCTTCTTCTATGACGTCGTACTTTATCAAAAAAAATTTGGCTTCATGAATATCTTTATATGAAGCATATCCACCTCTAAGCGATTCCTTCCTCCAAGCTTTCTATCACCACGTTCATTGTCCCTCCACTGATTTGGTTTAAAAATATATATATATATATCTTGAAGGAGGACCCTGAATTTGTAGCGGTATTCAGTACTGAACAGATAACAACATAGTTGGACGACCTGCTTGTTGGTGCGCCTCCACCATCTGACTGTCACAGCGAATACTAAAATTGTTGCAGTGGTGGCAAATATTTTAAATGCTTTTTTTTTACAGTTTAGGACGCTGCGAGTGGTCTTAGCTTCACAAATATCAAGCTGCATGATAGGCCTCACAACTGCCAAAACAAATGTAAAGTTAGTCTCAAAATCAAGACCAGTC
Source organism: Taxus chinensis (assembly GCA_019776745.2). Lineage (NCBI taxonomy): Eukaryota > Viridiplantae > Streptophyta > Pinopsida > Cupressales > Taxaceae > Taxus > Taxus chinensis. Next base: position 762,744,289 of record CM034149.1, read on the forward strand.
AATCACCCATAAATCGTGTCTATGAGAATAACTGCTAATATAAAAAAAATTGATGATACGTTTCAGTAGATATGCCTGCTAGACAACTTGATACACAAAGCACTTACTGTCACAATGAATATTTAAATTGATGTAGTGCTTGCAAAAAAAAAAATGATTCCCTGAACCGATAACAACATAAATGGATAAACTGCTTGTTTAGGTGCCCCTCTGCCTGTCCCTCTACGCAGGCATCTCTGGAGATCCCCGCTAGACGCATACCTTGCAGCACCCAATGAAAGTGGAGGTAGCTCACCTCTTCACGCACCTAGCAGACTTTTCTTTTGCCTCCATGTATCATGTGTGACCAGGGGCGAGGAGAACAGGGAAAAACACCTGATATTCTGGCCTGTGCCTTCATCTACTATCTCCATAGCACCATTTCAAATTCCTATCAGTGGCATGCGCGGCCAGGACAGTGCAAAAATGGCAGGCTGTCTATAACTGCGAACGATTTGCATAATCTAAGGAATTAAATGAAGAGGCGACTGGTTAGTTGTTCACACGCATAAGGAGGGAGCAGTAAATGGTGGACAGGTGGTTGGTTTGAATACCCACCGTCCTTAACCAACAAGTTTTAACTCAGATTTTGAAACGCCTTTTTCCCCTAGTGACTCTTATTCCTACCAAATTTCAAATTGTGAATGTAGGTATAGGCGTATAGACTTATTGAGTATGAATATTGATAATATATATATATATATATATATATATCACATAAGTTCCTATAAGCCCTTTTTGAACCTTGGAAAATAAGTATCATTATACAAATTACAATTTATTTAAAACTCACACTCTTGAATTACTTCATCGATGTGTAACTGTGTTTGGCCACTTCATATTGTAGCCTCCAAATTTTCCTACTACCACTTAGGATATGGTCAATTAAGGTTTCACCATCACTACCGATAATGGATCTTTTATTAGAAGTGTACTTATTAGGATAACACATAATAATATACATATCTAAAAAGAAATTTTGCACAACTAACTTTCTTAGGTCATTGGTTCATATATTTGTTATTGTGACTAGACGTTTGCTACCATCCTGGAATCATGTTACACAACACCCTTACCCCAACATCTTTTGTTCACTATAGAAATAAGATTCCCTAATGTGATTAAGTATGTCAATAAAAAAATTCAGAGGTTATGGGGGCCTTTGGGGAGAGCTTTCTTGGTACGAAAATAGTTACCATACACATGATGGTATCCTCATGGTGTGCAAATTCGAGAATGGGGACAATAGGGTCATGAGATGGACTGGATATAATTAAAGAGGGATTTATTTGGTATCTAACTATTATATCATTAGATGAATACAACAAATATTGGAGTAAATCTCTAGTGAATGGAATTGCGACAATCATATAGTTCTAGTTTTTGTGACCGAAATACAAAGTAAAAGATTGAAGCTTATCAGTTCCCAAGATCAAGCAGGGCACAAAACTTGTAGATAAAATAAATCAAACAAGAACTATTACCTTTAAAAAAAAAAATTGTCGCATTTTCGGGTTGCATGGTTGTGGCGTGCCGTCGTCGCAGCGGAAGCGTGGCGTCGTGTCTTTTTACGGCGTTACATTTTGGTATCAGAGCCAGGGGTTCGAAGCTGGGACCCTTGGGCACACGCAGAAAATGCAAAACAGGAACACTTAACTTAGTGCAGAACATTATTCTTTTAAAATATAAAACCATAATGTTGATAATTATAGTAAACAGCAAATTTTGAAAACTAGCACAAGACCTAGAACGATGAACTAACTCTCACCTTGATCTGTGCAGGAGGCGCGGATTGGGTGAGGGGTCTCTTCACATAGACCTAGACATACCACCGCCAGAGCAGGCCGTAGCAGCCCTTCTGCCTCAGATCTTGCAGACACTCCAGGATGTCAATGCCGCTATACGCGGAGAGCCCTTGGGAGGACGACTTGCTAGGCATAGTTTGGAGCCATCAGTAGATGCCCAGGCATCCCCTCGACACAGCGAGGAGCACAGAGCAGAGAATTTCCGTGCAGAGTCGGCTAGGGCAGAGTCACCACAGAGAGGACATGGGGACAGGATCTCAGGACATAGGGACAGGTCTCGGAGCCCTAGACAGAGGGAGGAGCATACAGAGAGATCTAGGATTCGTCATACATCAGCTGCAGACCATATCAGGGAGATCCTGAAGCTACGACCATCTCACTATTCAGGTGATACAGGTGGTTTTTAGGAAGAGGCCTGGTTGGTGAGCTTGAGCGGATGCTTCAAGCTCTGTCCTTGTAGTAGCAACACGAAAGCTCGTGTTGCGATCCATCTTCTGAAGGATGGAGCAGGAGTCTGGTGGAGGACCGAGGAGCAGAAGCTCCATGTTGACTTGGAGATGATTACCTAGGAGTTGTTTGAGGAGCGTTTCAGGAGCAGGTATTTACCCAGGAGATTTATTCAGCAGCGCATAGACGAGTTTCATGACCTCCGTCAGGCATCGATGACAGTAGCTGAGTATGAGAGTCGATTTCTGGACCTACTCCAGTACGTCGACTATATGCAGGATGAGCAGGTACGGATTCACAGGTTCATCCGGGGCCTGAATTTGGATTTAGGAGGCGCAAGTGCGCATTCACTGCCCACAGACATTAGCAGAGGCCGTGGAGAAGGCCTATATTGCAGAGGAGACACGGGGGAAGACACAGCAGGCTAGAGATAGAGTTTGGAGCCGTATCCAGCAGATGCAGGATAGTAGGTCAAAGGGGTCAGTTCCTCCTCCATGGGGTGGACAGAGTTCAGGGCAAGCTTCATTTAGGCCACCACCATAGTAGCAGTAGCAGCAGCAGACCCGCCCACCTTACCGACCTCCTCAGAGATTTGATGCACAGAGAGGACGTAGTATGGGGCCTCCTCCTAGGGGTCCCATCAGGACACAGGGTGCACCGAGAGCTCAGTCAGTAGGAGCTCGTCAGCAGAGACCTCAGCAGTCCATAGCCGGATCATCAGGATCTATATCTCAGTCATCTAGAGTACCAGCCAGAGCTGCTTCCCACTGGAGAGGACCAGGCAGCTGTTATGGTTGCGGTGTTGTTGGACATCTTTGGAGAGATTGCCCACATAACCCTACCAAGGGTAAGACACAGAGCTCAGAGCCTACTGTTGGAGATATGGCACGGAGTCATTCGGATCTACGCAGCGGTCGAGAACCGCCAGGCTGAGCATCAGAGTACTGTGATTGAGACGACAGGTAGTATTGGTGGTATTTCCACCTCTATATTATTTGATTCTGGTTCTTCTGATTCTTTTATTGCACCATCCTTAGTAGAGCATTGTAGGTTGGTGGCAGTTAGGCAGGGCCGTAGTTGGGACGTTGAGATGGCTTCTGGAGCCAAGATTTCTGTAGACTCCTTAGTCAAGGAGTGTGTAGTGGATTTGGGACCCTTCACCACTACTTCTGATCTTCGGATCCTTCCATTAGGATCTTATGGCATCATTTTAGGCATGGATTGGTTGTCCGCTCACAGAGCTAGAGTGGATTGTTACCATAAGACTATTGCTTGCATAGATGATCTTGGGGCAGAGTTAGTGATATCAGGGTTAAGAGACCCGTTTCTATTCGCACCATCTCCGCTATGCAGCTTAAGCGGTGTGTGCGACAGGGTTGCCAGTTGTATGCTGTTACAGTTAGTGACAGATCAGAGGATGAGTCAAGAGGACCTTCCCTCGATGATCATCCCATCTTATCAGAGTTTGCTGATGTGTTCCCAGGGGAGCTACCAGGGATTACCTCCCCCACGTGAGATCGACTTCCATATAGATCTAGTTCCAGGCGCAGAGCCTATCTCACGAGCACCCTATCGGATGACTACTCCTGAGTTATGTGAGCTCAAGTTGCAGCTTGAGGACCTTCTGGAGAAAGGCCTAATCATCCTAGTGTATCCCCTTGGGGTGCACCAGTTATCTTCGTGAAGAAGAAGGATGGATCTCTTCGGTTGTGTATTGACTACCGTCAGCTGAATAAAGTAACGATCAAGAATCGTTACCCCCTTCCACGCATTGATGATTTATTTGATCAGATGAAGGGGGCTACAGTTTTCTCTAAGATAGATCTTAAGTCAGGATACCATCAGCTCAGGATTGCGGAGACAGATATTCACAAGACAGCTTTCCGCACGAGATATGGCCACTACGAGTTCACAGTGGTACCTTTCGGTTTGACGAATGCCCCCGCAGTGTTTATGAGTTTGATGAATGGGGTATTCAGGACCTTCCTTGATCGCTTCATGCTCATCTTCCTTGATGACATTCTGATTTACTCACGCACACGTGAGGAGCATGAGGAGCACCTTCGCCAGGTTCTTCAGTGTCTTCGCGAGCAGCGCCTTTACGGGAACTTGGAGAAGTGTGCGTTCTTTCAGCCTGAGGTGCAGTATTTGGGCCACGTTATTTCTGGGGAAGGTATCGCAGTCGATCCTTCCAAGATTCGAGCCATCATGGATTGGCCAGCACCCACTAGTGTGACCGAGGTGCGTAGTTTCATGGGTCTAGCAGGATACTACAGGAGGTTTGTTCAGGATTTTTCCCGGATTGCGCACCCCATCACTTCTCTTCAGCGGAAAGGGAAGAAGTTTGTATGGACAGATAGATGTGAGCAGGCCTTCAGTACACTGAAGGAATGCCTTACGAGAGCACCTATTCTTGCAGTGCCAGATCCTCATGGAGAGTTTTTCGTATGCACAGATGCTTCCTTGGCAGGACTTGGAGGAGTGTTAATGCAGGAGGGTAGAGTAGTTGCCTTTGAGTCTCGCAAACTCAAAGATTATGAGCTCAATTATCCGACCCATGACCTTGAGCTTGCAGCAGTAGTACATGCCTTAGTGCGGTGGAGACATTTTCTTCTTGGCCGGAGATTTACACTCAGGACTGATCACTTGAGTCTTCGCCACCTCTTCACGCAGCCCAATCTCAACGCTCGTCAGCGGCGTTGGATGGAGTTACTCTGTGAGTATGACATGGAGATAGAGCATGTGAAGGGAAAGGAGAATGTGGTTGCAGATGCCTTGAGTAGGTGGAGACATGTGGCTATGGCCACCTCAGTGGGCACAGATTTGTGGAGTAGGATCTTGCAGCAGCTTCCTCAGGATAGTTTCTACCTTGCAGCCAGAGCAGAGATTGAGTCTCAGAGACCCCTTGAGGGGAGATTTGATGGATTTTCATTAGAGGCAGATGGTCTTCTCAGACACAGAGGTCGAATATATGTTCCTAGAGATGGAGGCTTGAGGCATGATATTTTGACAGAGGCTCATCGTGCACCTTACTCAGCCCATCCCGGGGTGAAGAAGATGCACGCCACCCTGAGACAGTTGTACTTTTGGAGAGGACTTCGGAGAGACATAGCTTCATTTGTATCCCGCTGTTTAGAGTGCCAGAGGGTGAAGGCCGAGCATCAGCATCCAGCTGGCCTTCTCTATCCTCATGCCATACCGGAGTGGAAGTGGGACACCATTTCTATGGATTTCATTGTTGGGTTGCCGACGTCGAGATACCATCACGACGCCATCATGGTCACAGTGGATAAATTGACGAAGGTAGCTCACTTTTCTCCAGTGAAGACCACCTATACAGCAAGTGCTGTGGCACGAGTATACCTTGATGAGATTGTCAGATTACATGGGATTCCGCGGAAGATCATTTGCGACCGCGACCCTTTATACACTTCCCATTTCTGGACCACCATGCAGTATGCCCTCGGGACGAGGATTAATTTCAGCACAGCTTATCACCCTGAGATAGATGGACAGACAGAGAGGGTGAATCAGATTTTGGAGGACATGCTCAGGATGTACGTGATGGATCATCAGTCGAGATGGGAGGAGTATCTGTATTTGGTGGAGTTTGCCTACAATAATAGTTTTCAGAGTTCTATAGGCATGGCTCCTTTTCAGGCATTATATGGTAGAGAGTGCAGGACACCTCTTAGTTGGGACAGGATTGAGGACAGGGTTTCTCTTGGGCCAGCATTATTACAGGATATGGAGCAGCAGGTTACATTGATCAGACAGAGATTGCAGGAGGCACAGGATAGACAGAAGAAGTATGCAGACCAGCATAGGACAGATCGCAGTTTTGAGGTAGGCACGAAGGTGTTTCTTCGTGTCAGACCGCATAAGAGCCCTATCCGTTATGGAAAAGGTTCTAAGCTTGCTCCTAGATTTGTGGGTCCCTTTGAGATCTTGGAGCGCCTCGGCCCCTTAGCCTATCGTCTAGCACTGCCACCTAGCTTATCGCGCGTCCATGATGTATTTCACATTTCTGTGCTTAGGAGATATGTTTCTGATCCTTCTCATGTGCTAGATTGGACTGCATTGCAGGTGCAGGATCAGGGGCAGGTGATGGTGGAGCCCGTGCACATTTTAGATCGCAGGACCCTGGGCCTTCGCGGCAGAGAGATTGATCAGGTTCGGGTCCAATGGGACAGGTACGATGAGACTGCTGCTACTTGGGAGGATGCTACATCATTGCGAGCTCAGTTTCCACACTTATTTCAGTGACTTCCAGGAGGAAGTCTAGTCTAAGGGGAGGGGGATGTAATGCCCACTTCCCTACGACACTTAGTTGATTATCATTTTGAGTTATGCAGACTTTGGATATGGACATGACTTATACTTATGTTGATTAGCATGATGTTTTGTGACTAGATGCATTTGGATTAGGATTGGATTTTGTTTTCAGTATGATCTACACTGACTCATGGACAGACTATTGGATACCGATATTATTTTTATATGGATATATTGCATGTGTTCTAACATTGGATTTCTTCGCCATGATGAGTAGAATGTAGTTGTTGAATTTACATTACTATAATTTTGGATAATGATGAAATGCATAATTAAGTTGTGATTTAGACCTAGAAATAATGATTGATTGAATTACGTATAGATGTTAATAAATTTCATGCATATGGTTATTTTGGATATTTTGACATGGCCGCAAGGCCGAAGGAGGTATTTTGTATTTTGCAGGAAACACAACATGATCACAACCATGAGGGGGATTGGGAACCAAACACAACAGGATGTCGGGTGGTTACAACATTTGGTCGTCAAGGCAACTAGTGAATTGTATTGTGTTACCTTTGTTCTTTTATGTGTTAAGAAAAATTTCCATGAGGGGGAAATTTTCCTATGTGACCAAGGGGGTAAGAATTTTAATTACTTGTTTTAACTTGCTTTAGTAGGTGATTTCTTTTGTGATGTCTTTTTGTTAATTTACTTTTGCTAAGTATGTTTAGATTAATTTAACATCTTGTTTTAATTTTTAAGTTTTGGAGGGAAGTCTAGTGGGTGTAATTAATTTTGATGGTTGGCTCCTTGAGCCTTGTGCTTTCCTCTTGTTTTGAATGCTTGGTTTTGAGTGTTGACCACTCCATGTTCTTTGAATCTCGAATTTGAGATTGAGGGCAATTTTGGGGGACTTGTGGGACAAGTTAAACTTGTCCCACACTTCCCAAAACCCCTTACCAACCATATCTATGGGTTGGGAATCCAAAAAGGGGATTATTTATTGTTTTGGGAAGGGAAATGTGACTTTGGAGTGCACTTGTCTTCCTTTTTGCATTTAATTGTGCCTTAAGGACACATGGGAAGGGATGGATGTGGAAAAGAGATGTCATTCAACCCAACCACCCATTTATGGTGTTTTGGGATTTGAGTTGACTAAAGGGAGGTGGTCTTGAGGATGTGTGATGTGGCATCCTACAAGGAGCCACATCACCCTCACTCTTCCTTTTGTCTATTTATGGAAACTTCCTCTCTTGTTGAGGGGGTTGGAGTTTTGTTTTTGTTTTGGTTGAAGAGTTCTCTTTGGTTATTTTTGGGAGAGAAAAGAATTGGGAGAAAGAGAAAAAGAGAGTGCTTGGACTTGCATGCTTGGATTGTTTTGGAGGGAGCTTGGACAAATTTCTTGGTTTAGGCTTCTCCAATGGAGAGGTAGGAAACCTTCTCCCTCTTTGCTTTCTTATTGTTGTTGTTTCTTTGCTTAAATTTGTGGATAATGTATGTTTACTTTTGTGTATTGTGAAAAATGGATAGAATGCTTATTGTGTAGTATAGGAGAGGTCTATGGGAATACTCATGAGGGAGGCATAAGAGTAGATTAGGATATTGTGGAGGGAGTTTGAGAGGGATGCCCATCTTGGGTAAGAATGTTTACATTCTTACCTTGTCTTTGAGGGAGCCATAAGAGGAGGGAGGCATAAGAGTATGGGAGGAAAAAGGGGTACTTGAGGGAGGCATAAGAGTCATAGGGGCTTGAGTTTTATTGTGGAGGGTTTTGGATGGGCATCTCATCTCAATGGGGAGGCATAAGGAAAACTTTCCCATAGTTCCTTCTCTTGTTGGCTTGGATGAAAGCCTTGTTGTGAAAAGTATTGTGTTATTTGTGTGTCTTTTTGTTTCTTCTATTTTAGCCTTGAATGTTGTGAAGAAAATTGTATTGTGGAAGCAAGTATTGTTGCCTTGAGTTGGAGACCACCCTTCATTGTGTTGTGTTTGGGGCTCGGGGGTCAATGGAGGAGATTGCTTCTCTTCTCCATTGAGTTTTGGTTGGGAGGAGAGTGTTGCCTCTCCCCCTATCTTGGTTGTGATTTGAAATACTTGGAACTTGGAGCATGGATGAAGAACACCTTGGAGCACAAGAACCTTGTTGTTGACAATGTTAAAACATCATGTAATTACCCACCTTGAGTGGAGAAAAAAAATGTAATATTGCCTTGTTTTCTCTAGCTTCCATTATTGTAAATTTGTTCCACATGAAGTAGGGTATGTTGTAATAAGATTTGAAGGAAAATTTGCATTGAAATGATAGTATTTCTTGCTCTAAAAATTATTGGGAATGTTGTTGAATTCTTTGGTGGAATATTGGAAAGAAATTACAAAAGGAAATATATTAAAATTTTTGTTTGGATACTTGAAAGTAATGTGTTGGAAAGATTGAAAAAAAAAAATAGTGCATCATTCTCCTCTTGTGTAGTTGATGGAAAGGTCTTAAGTTTTAAATGGCTTTTAAGATGCCAAAGAAGCATTTCAAGTTCTAGTACCCTTTATGTTTTATTCATCCATGAATTTATTGTAAAATCCATTGCAAATAAACAAGAAAATGAAATCGAATCTCTTAGAACACCCCTGCTATATCTATTGAATTGTGTGGAAGGAGATTTTAATACAAAATTCTAAACTTAATAAGATTATAACCACGTTTCATTAATAAGGGAACTGATTTCTGAAATATTATCCATGTTTTAACAATATGACTACTAACGGATTACTATTATAGGATTTCACTGATAACAACATTCTATTATTATTTCCTTCATATTAATTAGTCAATAAATAATGCCAATGAAATCTATAAACAAACCTACAAATAAACTACCATTGTCCTTTGCAAAACAAATTGTGCTTCATTAATATTCTGTAGAGAAACAGACCCCTTCTTCCCCCCCTTCTTCTGTGACGTCGCACTTTATCAAAGCAAATTTGGCTTCATGAATATCATGATCTGAAGCAGATCCACCTCTAAGTGGTTCCTTCCTCCAAGCTTTCTGTCAACATGTTCACTGTCCCTCCACTGATTTGGTTTAAAAATATATATATATATCTTGAAGGAGGACCCCAAATTTGTAGCGGTATTCAATCCTGAACAGATAACAACATAGTTGGACGACCTACTTGTTGGTGCGCCTCCACCATCTGACTGTCATAGCGAATACTTAAATTGTTGCAGTGCTGGAAAATATTTTAAATGTTTTTTTACAGTTTAGGACGCTGCGAGTGGTCTTAGCTTCACAAATATCAAGCTACATGGCAGGCCTCGCAACTGCCCAAACAAATGTAAAGTTAGTCTCAAAATCAAGACCAGTCAATCACCCATTAAATCGTGTCTATGAGAATAACTACTAATATAAAAAAAAATGATGATACGTTTCAGTAGATATGCTTGATAGACAACTTGATACACAAAGCACTGACTGTCACAATGAATATTTAAATTGATGCAGTGCTTGCAAAACAAAAAAACGACCTGAACCGATAACAACATAGATGAATAAACTGCTTGTTTAGGCGCCCCTCTACCTATCCCTCTACGTAGGCATTTCTGGATATCCCCGCCAGACGCATACCTTGCAACACCCAATGAAAGTGGAGGTAGCTCACCTCTTCACGCGCCTAGGACTTTTCTTTTACCTCCATGTATCATGTGCGACCAGGGGCGAGGAGAACAGGGAAAAACACCTGATATTCTGGCCTGTGCGTTCATCTACTATCTCCATAGCACCATTTCAACTTCCTATCAGTGGCATGCATGGCCAGGACAGTGTAAAAACGGCGGGTTGTCTATGACTGGCGCGATTTGCATAATCTAAGGAATTAAATGAAGAGGCGACTGGTTAGTTGTTCACACACATAAGGAGGGAGCAATAAATGGTGGACAGGTGGTTGGTTTGAATACCCACCGTCCTCAACCAACAAGATTTAACTCAGATTTGAAACGCCTTTTTCCCCCAGTGACTCTTATTCCTACCAAATTTCAAATTGTGAATGTAGGTATAGGCGTATAGACTTATTGCAGTATGAATATTGTTGTTGGCCAAATCTCAACTTTAAGACGTGAGTTTCGTATTATATATATATATATATATATCACATAAGTTCCTATAAGCCCTTTTTGAACCTTGGAAAATAAGTATCATTATACAAATTACAATTTATTTAAAACTCACACTCTTGAATTACTTCATCGATGTGTAACTGTGTTTGGCCACTTCATATTGTAGCCTCCAAATTTTCCTACTACCACTTAGGATATGGTCAATTAAGGTTTCACCATCACTACCGATAATGGATCTTTTATTAGAAGTGTATTTATTAGGATAACACATAATAATATGCATATCTAAAAAGAAATTTTGCGCAACTAACTTTCTTAGGTCATTGGTTCATATATTTGTTATTGTGACTAGAGGTTTGCTACCATCCCAATCGTGTTACACAACACCCTTACCCCAACATCTTTTGTTCACTATAGAAATAAGATTCCCTAATGTGATTAAGTATGTCAATAAAAAAATTCAGAGGGTATGGGGGCCTTTGGGGAGAGCTTTCTTGGTACGAAAATAGTTACCATGCACATGATGGTATCCTCATGGTGTGCAAATTCGAGAATGGGGACAATAGGGTCATGAGATGGACTGGATATAATTAAAGAGGGATTTATTTGGTATCTAAATGTTATATCATGAGACGAATACAACAAATATTGGAGTAAATCTCTAGTGAATGGAATTGCGACAATCATATAGTTCTAGTTTTTGCGACCAAAATACAAAGTAAAAGATTGAAGCTTATCAGTTCCCAAGATCAAGCAGGGCACAAAACTTGTAGATAAAATAAATCAAACAAGAACTATTACCTTTTAAAAAAATAAATTGTCGCATTTTCGGGTTGCATGGTTGTGGCGTGCCGTCGTCACAGCGGAAGCGTGGCGTCGCGTCTTTTTGCGTCGTTACAATTTCCCTTTAGATTGCAGGTCTTCGGGGAACTCATTTCCCTGTGACACTTTGATCGTGCAGGCCTCTTTTCTCCTCATCGCCCGATGTAGGATTTTCTATCCCCATGCATCCATCGTTTACCAGGCTAGGTGGGCCATTGACTTCCAGCATATCTAAAAATCTTTGAGTGCAGTGATTTAGGATTTTCGGATCTCGCAAGTAATTTTTTCCCACATGTTCTACGGACCGTGCCGAACGAATTTTTCAACTTTTTCCATAATGAATTGGCTTGCGGCCATTTCATATTTTTTGGGAATTTCAGGTACTTTTGTCCTAGCTTTCCCACACATCACATGGGACATTTTTATCTTCTTTTACTGCATTTCACTACCTCTTTAGTATTTCAGACTGGAACTTGGTACGATGAACCCTTATACGATCCACATTGGCTCCATCTATAGCCCTTGACTTCATTTTTTCAAATTTTTGCAAATTTTTCTAACTCCATGGATTTTTCTTTGGATATGGATGTTAGAGAAAATCCAACGGACACCTCAAAACCTGATTTTGGGCCTCAAACCATTTCTTCTTGCTTAATCCTGAAGAAATTGTGCAAGTTATCAAAATTGCTTTCGGGGTGAATTTTGGATAACACAACCTAGTCATGTCTCTAATTATTTTACCATTCATTCTTCCTAGTATGTTATATTTTTTTAATGTTCAACATTCTAGAATTCTCATTTTTGTCATTTTAACACTTAGTTGAATCCAAATTCTCAATCTCTTTCAATTTATTAATATACTTATAAAATTTCTATATTTCGTAAATCTGTTGTTTCTCGAAGTTTTCCTAATGTTGTTTAAATTTATTTTATTTCTTTGATTCCTATCTAGTGCAATAAGATTATATTCATGTGTAGACTCATGAAATGAACCTCCTAATGAACATACTTTTCAATAAGTGATTTTTTTTGTCCTGTTCTCACGACTTAAGATTTAAGGTTACTTCACATGATATGATATATAAAATTTTGTCTTGTGATGTATTTGTTATCTTTTTTTTAAGTAATCAACTTATTTCTTTGAAATTTAAGCATTTTAATGGAAAATAAGATCTTACTCCTTAATATTGTTCAGTTTATTATTTTTATTAAAAATGATTCATTATATTAAATTTTTAATTAAATTAACATTATAAGAAATTTGACAAACTATGCCTAGGATTAGTTGTATGCTCTATCGTGTAGATCGATACAATGATTTACGCTTCTAATTTATATATTCTGGATTAGTTTATTGATTGAAAATCAAAGCTTTATTAATAATACAAGTAAAACCAATGTTTTCCCTAAAAAAGTGATGGAAAAAAGTTACACCAAAGAATGTAATAAACAAACATAACACCAATACTGCCTCGAGAAAAATAACCTTCAATAGAATTAAAAATAGAAAAATCTAGGTCCTTAAGAAGCGAAAACCTTAGAGCTTCCTATATTCCATTATTTCATTTCAACTCTTCCCATCCTAGATGGGATCTAGTGAAAATAATTTGAGGGTTATGATTTATGGTCTTCCAACTATCAAACTCAAAATACTTAGATTCATGGATTCTCATTGGTTCTCCTACTATAACTCCATTTACAGGTATCCATTGCAAGTAGAGATCATCTAAATTTAATACTTTTTATGGGATATCTGATGTTTAACTTAATAATTAATTCTTTACTCTTTTTCGTTAATTTATTTCTTTCTTCACCTAGAAAGCATGTGCATATTCTGTATTTTTGTGATTTGTGGTTGTGGAAACTTACAACTTAAAAGGTTTCAAGCTTATAGATTTGGAAGGTTGTGCCTTTTCCTATCAGGATGACCTCTTGGTTGGGGACATGAGTCTTGAAGATGATATTTGTAATGATAATAACACAATCTAACTAGTTTATTTTCATAATCCCAAATCTGAATCCATATAAAATTGCCATTTTCTTAAAGTATTTCTATGGAAAGACCTTTAATAAAGTTAATCTCCATACAACTTGGAGCATAGGTGAAGATGCTCTATTTAGATTACTTTTATTAGATTTTAGAAACATGCCCAAGCTATTTCCAATATGCAAGAACCAAAGGAAGTGAAAAGGGTAGAAGTAGATTTTGAGGTGGACCTAAACTAGCGTTTTGGATAGTACTATAGTCAACAGGGGAAAATGTTGAAATCATGGTGTAAAGAAGACCCCCATTTTTACCAAAAATAAATGTCCTTCCTCAATACCATGTTGATATTCATCATGTAAATGAAATTGAACTACAATTGAAACCTTTGGAGCACATAAAAACATTAGAATATTTGGTCCAATTCGAATAAATCTAGTAGTGTAGCATTGTTGACTTTGACCGAAATTTATCAAATTAACAAATTATTAATGATCTAAGGATAGAGGAGAATTATTTTACCTTCGCATGCTTGAGCTTCAAAGAAGGAGAATTGTATTTCCTTTACATTACTTAGGGCCTATCACATGTGTTCATAGGATAATTAATAAAAGTTTTTGAAGAAAAACTCTACACCTCAGCATTCTATGATTAATACCCCCACCCAATATAACATTTCACTTATAATAAAAAGCTTATTTAACAATATATACAAATTACCCATTTTCCCTAAGACATTAATTATACCCTTTATTATTTCCCACTCTTTAGTGTTGGATTCAATATCTTACAATTTCACAAATATTAATAGTTTCCCACTTAAAACCTTGACAAATTTATATTGGACTCGAAAAGTAAAAAAATTTAGTATGTGTAACATGATGTCTCACTTCATTTCTTTTCTATTTACATTTGTCACACTAATAAGAATTTGTATAATTATGTAAAGGAATGTATATGGTATCATCATTGTTGGTTAAATTTATTACTATTTCTGACATCCATTCTTGAATTTTTTTTTTTAATCAAATGAGAGTAAATATATTCTCACAATAATATTATGAAGGATGCCCTAACTTTTAAAAGCTGTATAGTGTTATTACTCTAAAAAATTGTGTACCTTCTCTTGAAAACCATGTCACTCGTTTGAAAAACACATTAAAATTTATATGAATTTAAAACTTTTCATATGCCCCAAAACTACTACTCTAAGACTATTTTGTACTAAGAAAAGCATTGTAAACTATGTTGCCTTAAAAATTGTTTCCAGTTCATGTAACTCTCGAACTTGGACAACTTACTTGGATGAATACTTCTCACCCCGAAATTTGATTCCAATTTCCAAAAACTATCATGTTTCTTTTTTTATTAATAAAGCATCGGCTTGTACAGACGCTAATCAGCGCCGAACCTCATAATTACTACCAGTAAGAAAAATAAAGTCGCAGACGCGCAGTTATATATTCGCGAAAAGTGGAATGGGATACTTGTTGTACTTGTACCTGTACAAACTACATTTTCTGACTGCGCGTGCTTCCAAAGCAAGTTGTAATTATGACGCAAAATAGACATATGCGCAGGACACATTATCGCATAAAATATTTATTAGGCTATGTGGAGCAGTGATCAAATCTGAAGGGCTAGGTTAATGTAATGCCCCAACCTACCTGTCTCGGTTAGCAATATCTCCAGACTGCCTGGAGGATGGAGACATTAATTTTCTGACGTGATGGAATCCTGCTGGTGGCCGCACCCACCGATTTTCCTGATTTGCAAATCTTTTGTTTTCTTGTTTGACCTGCTTGCTTCCTCTCGGACCGCGTGAGATCTCCCGTGGATTGCCTGCATGTGGAGTGGTTGAGAAGGCATCGAAATCTTGCCTGTCAAGTTCCTTTTCTCACGTTTTCTCCTAGACGCCTCCTTCTTCCTGCCCTGAACCACGAGTGCTTGCTTGCCCTCCATCAGATGTTGCAACAGATGAATTGCTACAGCATGTTCTGGACAGTGGATTCTCAAAAATGGAGCTGTACAGGCAGTTCAGTGGAGCGTAGAACCGAAATCCTCCTAGGAAAGTGCCGTGAGGAAGTGCTTGACTGTATGCAGCAGCTTCAGGGTAGAGGAGTAAACTTATCTCATAAAACCAGTGGCCTCCAGTGAGAGTAGGTGCGACAGCTGCTGTAGGGCGAGCCAAGGAACCGTTGCTGTTGATCCTGGTGTTCTGGTTGCACGCGACCACAGTCGAGACCCGTTGTTGCAGGGTCTTGCAACTGTAGTGGAAGGACGAGGTAAAGTTTTAGTCGAGCTGTCTGCCTTTTCTTTTTGGTAAGTCGCTTCAGTCCAGGTGGTGAATTTAACATGGATTTTCTTCCTTATAAATTCTTTGAAAAACCCTGTAAAATCTAGTGTTTTGGATGGAAACTATAGGTATTTTGTTTGGGCCTCACTGGCTGTACATTCCTCTGCAGCATGCGCTTGGTGTGGTTTCTAGTCACCGAGGAGAAAAAGGAGCAGGAAGCACCTGGCTCAAGATCTTTTCTTTTTACAGAGATAATTGCTTCGATCTCTGATATTAAGTTCGGAAAGGATGGCCGATATATCCTATGTCGTGATTATATGACTCTCAAGCTCTGGGATATTAGCATGGAATCTCGGCCAGTTGCAACATTCAAAGTCCACGAACATTTACGGCCCAAGTTATGTGATTTATATGAAAATGTTTCGATATTTGACAAATTTGAGTGCTGTCTATGTGGGGATGGACTTCGTGTGGCAACTGGTTCATACAGCGACCTGTTTCGAGTTTTTGGGCTGTGTTCATGGTAGTGATGAGGCAACCATGTTGGAAGCTAGCAAAAGTCCTAACAGAAGACGGAATATGCAGGCATCTTCAAAGCCTTCAAGGTCTCTTACCAGTCTTTCTCGTGTCCGTACAAGACGAGGTTGTTCAGTAAACAAATCTTTCCACCATTGTTAAATCTTGGGCCATAAATTGTTTTGTAAACGTGCATCATAATTGTTGATAACAGTGCTTTGAAGCAAAGAATTTCTACTCTTGCACAAGACAAGTTTGTTTTAAGGATGCACACTGTGAAGCTTTGAAAAAGGAGGTGTTAAGGCTAAGACAACTATATCACGAGCAGCAGCAACTTTTGCAAAAAGAAATGCATGCATCCTCAACAGGGGCATATGACTTACAACAGCACCTCCTTGGTAAGCTAGAGCAGGGTTCATCTTCACAGGTGATGGATCAAAAACGCGAGATCTCTGAATTACATTCAAATAGCAACTCCTTGGTACAACACAGTTATCTCTGCATTTGAATAAATATAGTTCAAGCGACAATTGATATAGCCTTGACATAGCCTTGACTTCAGGTATGGTTGTTGAAGCAATAGATATGCAGATGATAACATTGCAGAACTGGAAGCCGTGGCTGTTGGGTTATGGAGATTTTGGCGAAATTAAAGAATTCTACAGAAATAATGATAATAGTTATAGAATTTGGGAAATTTGAGAGATAATAGATTGTCCAGAGATTCTCTACTGAGACCTTGCTTGTTGTACGATGTAACTCATGGAAGAAGATCTTATAGGGGTGGATCTGTTTCATATCAGAATATTCATGAAAAACAAATTGCTTGCTATTATATGAGTTTCTTCAACGAGTCACTAAGTTGGCAGGCATAAAGGTTTCTGTTGGAATTATCACACCTGGCAAGCTACAGCTGAAATGTTGCACCGAGAGTTTGATGCTATCCTCAAATCTGATGAAGGAAAAGGTTTAATTACCATTGCGGTAGATGCCTTTCAGAGCCAGGAGCGATGTTGAAGCTGGAGAAACAGGAAAGATATTTCTACACTTTTCTACTGTTATTTTATTTAAAATTATCGTGAAATCGAACCACTTTTCCGTACATTGATTTGTCAGTTGGATGTCATGATCGGAGATTTTCCCTTTCTGCTAGTTTCTTCTTGTTTTAGCTTTTATCATTGACAGTATGTGGGTCGAAAGGATGCGTGTGCCCTCTCCTTTGAATGTTATATTACTCGAGTGATAGAACTTCATCTGTTTGTTTATGTGTTTTTTCTTCTCTGCGATTGAGTTGTAAGTTATTATGTTGATCAAGCTAGTATTTTCGATATCATGTAAGTAAGTTTACAATAACTATGAAACCCCCCTTCCTAGCACCCAAGTTTGTCCCTGATGTTTTTGTTAGCTCCTTCGAAAATCCCTTTGATAACCTTTTTGCATCGAGAAAGAAAGGTTGTAGGATTGTGTGAGCAATGCGTGGGCTAGCCAGCGTAGAGATTTGGTATTAAAACTGGTAGAATGAAAAGGTTTGTGTGCAATGTGTTTTGCCGTCTCGCGTTTTTAGACTCTTATACTATCTTTCATCTTGTTTCTAGACTTTTAAGGCCATCCTCCAGGAAGTACCTTGACCATCCCTGGCAACTAAAACCATAACTAGCCTTACGGATCAACTAAGCTTGAGGTTCTTTGTGCTCATCTGGTACCTCATTGATACTGGAATA
This sequence comes from Taxus chinensis, assembly GCA_019776745.2. NCBI lineage: Eukaryota > Viridiplantae > Streptophyta > Pinopsida > Cupressales > Taxaceae > Taxus > Taxus chinensis. The sequence goes on from CM034149.1 coordinate 762,762,305, forward strand.
GTTCTGGTCTAATCCCCCTCCCAGAATTATTGTTGATGGCACTCTTCTGTTTTTCCTAACTAGCATTATTTTCTCCCTTGTAATGTTAACGCTATTAATTAATATTGGTCAATTTTTATGCACGTAATTACTGTAATAGTTTGTGATGGAGATTTCCTTAGATGTGAGTGACCTTCGGGAAAAACTCAGCTTTCGTGTGATAATCTTATGAATTCATAGCGGAAGGTTTTGTTTTGATAAAGTCACTTAGAAATTATGTTTGTATCTTTTTGTGCAACGGTTGACTGCGTTACCTAGGGTTGCCGTAAAATTTGGTTGTTTTGGGATATGGGTGATTTATTTTAAATTAACCAATCATTAGTAATGTAGTGGAGGTTACAAACCTTTAGTGTTATAAAAAAAAAATTGTTGACGACATTATTGTATACTCTTGTTGGACAAAACCCCCCTCCCCTTCTTCTCTCGCGTGTTTGCTACTAGCCTGTGAGACTTCGACCCTTCCTGGATGATTGGTAGATCTCTTTGTAGTTAATGGTCAAAACTAGTATACTATGCCTTCGCTTCAAAACTTATGTTGTGTGTATACTCTAACTGATTTCCGGTTTGAAACTCTATTATCCATGGCCTTTTGTGTTAAATTTCTGAAACCCGTGTTTTCCCCTTCTTGGGCCGATCAACTCTTGTTCTCTTGGAAAAATATTATTTCAGCCTATGCGTTTGGTTCCTTTGATAAAATTCTAGATGACTGGTATATAGATCAATTCTCAATCTTGTAATTATTTTTTAATTACTTACTTGATGGGGATACTGTCTTCGCTAGATTGTTTGTTTTGTCCTTAGGGCCAAGGGCCATTCTCATATGATTGTTACTTTCGTTGCATTTGCTCCTAACTGAAGTACAAGGTCTTCTCCTTCTTTGATCGACATGTTATAGACTTTATTATAACTTGATGTGCTCATAGTGTTTAGAGGTTTGACCCAATTTCTTGTAATAAGGTGCTTCTTTTCATGATATTGTTAGATAATAGTTATGGTGGTTTTGTGTAGTCTTATCTTGCTCAGTTCTCGCGAACTGACTCAGGTTATTAATTGTTGCAGATGGCTTACGTGGTTAGATGATGGAAAGACTTGTAGATTATTGCATCAATCTTGGTTATGATGTTCCTTTGCACGAATGTGTATTATGTTATAAAATTTGGAAAGAGCCTTTGAACATTTTAGAAGAAGGGTCAGTGCCTAGTAAATGTATTGTAGAGTATTGTTGTTGTAACTATTGAAACTTTGGTTTGTTTGGTTATCATGTGAAAGATGAAATTTGATTACCACTTGGTTATGGGATATTCTAGTGAATTTTAATCCTTAGTATAGTAGCGGGGCTTGTCCCATGTTATTACTCTCTTGCTCCCTAGTCATAGTTCAACAGAGATGGTATGTCCCTTTGATTTGTGCATCATGTTGGAATGAATTGATATAACCTTGTTTTGTTTCCGCAAACGAGTACTGTTAAAGTTTGCTCTTGAGTTAAAATGTTGAGTTGTAAATCCTCCTAAGGCTTAGTAGCAATGAGTTTGTAAGCACTATAAAGTGAGCTAGTTAGTCCCGATAAAAGTTAAACCAAAACTTATGTATATGAACATATTAATGTAGATGTGATCTACTTGATAACCTTTGAGACCTGGATCAATCAAGAGGAAACTATCTTTTGTAACGAAATATGATAACTTATTATTATCTTTTTTTATTCTTTTATTCGAGCCAAGCTAATAAACATTAGCCTTTTATGGTGAAATCTTAAATGACCTCATGGTGAAAGCAATGGTTAGATTTTAGAAGATGATAGGATTTAATAAGTAGGAGGGAAATTTATTACTTAAACCTTAAATCTCTCTCTATCGTTTGGAATGTTCTCCTTTGTCAAATTTAATGAAGTAAAGTCTAGATGGAACATTTAACCAATCTTGATAAACTCTTAACCTCAATAAAAGACTGATAGTAAACAATGTGACCCTGAAGCTAAATTCTGTTGTCCTGTTCAGTTAACCCTTGCCTTGATTCATGGTGATATTTCTTAAGCAAGGTCCAAATTTAATCCTTAAATAGGAAGGCTATTGTTATGAACCCTAAGCGGTACTTTCCACTCAATCGGAGCTTATGCCTTCGCTTGTGCAATAGAGGTGTGGAACATGTGTTAGTGGCTTGAGTAAGTTTAATTAATCTTGTAAGAAATGGAAAATGTTCTAAAATCAAATGAATAAAAAGATTTGGACATCAAATTGATGATCCCAGTTTAGAAAGCTTGGCCTTAAGCTATTTAGTCAACCGTTGAAAAGAAAGAAGTTCTCCCTTGTGAAAAGAATTGTGTGAATCGTTACATGAAATTTTATAAGAACGTAAGTTAAGAATTAAGAGACACTTTAGTAAACAAGAAAATTTAACAAGAAATTTCCCATGGGATGCCCTAGCTGTGAGTGTGTCATGTGGATTGGACTTCCATGTTGTCTTGTCAAAAGAAGAGTACATTGTCCTTGATAGGTGTGAACGTTTTCGTGCTGACCTTGTGGTCTCCTCCATAACAAGTGGTTCCTGGTGTTGGTTATAACCTTGTGACGACATGTTGTGTCGTGTTGTGTCAAAGCAAGTCAAAAAAAAAATTATCCTGTATTTTATTGTGTTGTCCTTGTGTTGGTATTTTTGGGTCGTTACAGTTAAACTTGACCTTTAGTAAGTGACATATTAAACAATAGGGTGCCTTTTAATTGAAAAAAGAAAATCTTAATTACCTTTCAATATATATTTGATTAATTTATATAAAATAAATATGAAAAAGTAAAAATTATTAAATATTTTATAATCAACTGAAAATTGTTAAAGGTAGTTAAATTAAATAATCAAGATTCAGAAAAGTAATTACATGTTCAAATTGCATCATTGAAATGAAGAGGTCTTGAGATTTTGTTCTTTTCCATTCCTCATATACCCCATTCCAATCTGCTATATCCAACTTTTGAGGTACAGAAAGAGATGAAAACATTAACATGGCTAATGTACACAAGAAAAGTCTAGACCTCTCAATAGTTAGAATGCGATTTAACCTAGAAAATATTCACTCATACGTTAATGTACTTGTTGGAAGTGTGAGAGCACTTTTCCGTAGTTTCATTAAATTAGGGAATGGATCTTTCCACATTACATCTTCACCACATTAATCTCATGCATTGAACATAGTATTCTTTAGATGTGCATTATGTAGATTCACACCAAAACTTATATTTTATGTCTCATATATTTTCCAGTATTAAATTTGTTTTAGGGTTATAAATAAAATGTCAGCTGGAATTCAATGCTAAAATGTTGGTAAAACAAATATAATATTCCAAAAAGAATAATCTCTTTGTTATTCACAAATAATATTTGTTAGACAATTTAGAGCGGTCAAAGAAATTGTATTGCATACAAAACAAATGTAAAACATAAGAATTTTTCATACCTCAAAAAAAAAAAAAAGTGGTTTAATATTGCATACCTTAATTTCCATCTCGAATACAAGAGTAATTTAGAGAACGAAGGAGCGAAACAATGGGAGAAGAAAACCATGAATGAAGAAGGGATGTGAGGGAGTAGAAGTGCAAATGTTGGAAAAGTTCTATGGGGAGCTAATGCCAAACTCTACTGTTATACAACCGTATGCCTTTTTTTCAAATCGTTTGAAGGAAAAAGGGTGTAAGTTGTGAAATTCATCGAGCCAATGTATTTTGGAGCTATCTCATATAAGAAATTGTCAATCAGTATTTTTGATCTATTGATAATTGTTTTATTACAATTTTAGTCCTTGCATTTACTAGGTAATTTGAATGCATGTACATATAAGGGGAAAATGATAGTATTCAATATTAATAATCCCGTACCCTATACTGATTGAATTGGGGGAGCTCTATGATGGCATCAAGATCAAGTAGTGTTATAGATTTCAAATACTAAGAGTGGGGTGTGGGGGGGGGGGGGGGGGAGGTAAATCGATGTTGATAAAATATGTAAATCAATATATTTTTCTTTTACATGTTACTGTTACATATAATTGATGGTCATAATAATGTGCTATAGTCATAAAGATATCAACTTAAATCGTTGTTTATATTACAAAAAGAAAGGACTTGTAAGAATATTACACATCCCGCAAGATTTGTTTAGTGAGGCACCAACCCCACAAGGAGCACAAACTCCTACATGTCTACTGATATTACACACAATATAGGACTCAAGTGAATATTGCGCATCACATGAGATTTCTTTTAGTGAAGCACCAACCCCACAACAAACACCGACCCATAATTTAATCAACACCGAGTGATCTTCTGCAAGCATCCACCTACAAGGAGGCTACAACCCCCTAAATGTGCTAAGCAACAACTCATACTTTTTTAAATTCAATTTTGATCATCTAGTTACTATGTTGCATCCACAACTGATTATGATCACTTTGTTGTTTCATTCATTTTCACTCACTTTTCAAAGTTATATATATAATGCTTTATTTACCTCATTCTAGAATCTCCTCTCTCACATTCATCTTATAATATTTTATGTATTTCTCCGCATACTAGTTCTTCTTCTGATAATGTTGTCTCCTTCTACACATAGCTCTTCTCTTTCTCTCTTCACTAGATCTTTATTGTTATGTCATGTCTCCTCTCTTCCTCTATGTAATGACTTTGTTCTTAACTTCTCCTTGCTCTTCTCTTTAGCATATCTGCATCATGCACCTAACTCTTCTTTCCTTGCACAGCTCTTTGGTGGTCTCTTCTTCATTAGAATTGGATGTTTTATAATGGTTATGAGTTATTTATTTCTCTGAAGAGCTCCTTGGTTCGACTGCACTTTCTCTCTCTTTTCTCTATCTTTCAAATCTTCAACTCTTCATCTCTTCAGCTCATGAGAGTGTTGCTAATTGCATCAATCTGTAATGTATTTGGTCACATCTACAAATTCTTCCCTCATTCCTACATTACTCCTTCACCCTCTCTCTTCTTTTTTTGCTTCTTCAACTCTAATGCACCATTTCCTCACTCGAGTAGATTTCCTCTTGTTTATCCTTTAGTTCTGGTGCATCATTTTTGCACTTGACCAACTATACAAATGCATCCAATTTTCTCTATATAAACAATCTACCCAACCTGCAACTTCATCTTGCATGTTGTGCAATCTCTCCTTCTTTGTCCCCTTAAAATCTTGACTATTAAATGCATGCCACTAAGTCTAGATTTTTCTCCATCTATATTTGAAATGATTACACTTTCTTATATGCATCTACAAGAAATTATTTATGAGCCGACTCCTAAAAACATATTTCGTGTATTTTTAGGATTTGTTCGTTATTAGGAATAAAGGAGCTCCTTTCTTCTCCAATATTTAATTTACGCCTTGGAATCAAGAATATTTATGAAGAGTGTAACTTAATTACTTTGAATTCAACAAGCATTAAATTCTAGCAACACGAATAGTGGACTTCATCACTCTTTTTAGAGTTCTAGTTGTACACGCAACAGTAATCTTCTATCAATCAATTCATCATTGATTTTGGATACTGACTCTCTCTTCTTACATTTTAAACTTCTATCTGATTGTCCTTCATCCATCCCCAGTTAATATTTTCTTCATCTACAGATTCCATTGGCTTTTGTCACCTTTTTCCTTGTAATATGGCAATATTCTTTGTTCTACAACTTTTCACCTTTCTCAAAGGCTTATTAATTATCCACGATTCTTATATGCTTCTTGCAGCTTCTTCAATGTGTCATGGCTATACTCCTTATCCTTTGCCTTTTTGCAGAATATTCCTTGTACGCAGATCTTTCTTCTTATCGGTGTTGTCATCTTGTAACTTTTTTTCATGTCTGTGAATCCATCCTTTTATCTATGTCTTTTTTATTTTCGTGACTTTCTTCCTTAACGTACTTTCTTATTCTTCGTGGATTTTCTAGTTCTTGACAACTTTTTTGTTTGTTTGCAACATTTGTAAGGAAAATATTATAGTGCTCTCATTATTAATAAGTGCATATATTGTAATATTATTAATATGAGTTACATTGTAACTCATTATTAATAATATAGGTTTGTTACATTGTTTCAACAATATATTTTTGTTATACCCATAATTATATTAATGGGTTGTTTGGTTGTGTGACTTCCTGGTTTGTAGGAGGTCTATTTTCTATTTCCATGGCTATTTATTAGCGTTAGTATTGATTGTAATTTATGTTGAATATAATATCAAACTATTATTTCCTGTGTGACAATATTGTTGTAAAAATATTTGGTATCGGAGCGTGCTTGGCATGGGCACCTCTACGCAATAGTGAGCTAAAGGAGACTAATTTGACTACATACAATTGGCAGTCATATACTCATGCATGAAAGGACGTCAGCTACTCTAAAGGAGGATAGATATGGTGGATAGATGTGTTTAAAATCTCACATACCATGCTCTAATCAAACGCCGAAGCAAGATGTGAAGTCAAAAATGAGTAAATTATGACTTGGTCCATATTATTAGCGCTTCACAGGATTGATCAACACGTAGCACTCAAAGAGGAGAAGACTAGTGTTCTGCAAGAGGTGCATTCATGAATTGAATTATGTTGATCTCTTTGTATTTTCATTAGATTTGTTATCTCCATCAGAAATTTTCTTTCAGGACAACGTGATCACCTGCAACTTGAACTACAAATCAGAAAGTAGTCCATCTTTGTGGAAGGAAAGAGTGAATATAAAACACCATATCTGATCTCCCTGATTTAAAGAGATTAAGATTTTATTTATGTATGCGGCAGATTAAATAGCATCAGATTAATGATGATGGCACTGAGTTTCACTTGTCTCCAAACTTTCTTCTGATTTACAAATCGAGAATGAGCGGATGTTGTGGATGGAGCATGAAAACTCATGGTTAGTTTTAGCAGATGCCTGAATAATGAAATTTTGGCTGAGTGATCTATGTTCTAAATCCTATCATTCCAAAATATCCTATCTCATATCTGTGAGTCAGTTAGCTGTTAAGTTCTGATAGATTTCCTTTATTAAATCAAGTATCTATGCCACAATAAAGATTTTATTATTGCTTGGTTCAAGTTTCCTGATTTTGTGGAATTTTAAAATGGAAAATATAAATGTAATTAAAAGATTTGATGGTAAAGACTTCCACATGTGGCAAGTAGAAACCCAGTTACAATTGATTGATAAAGACTTATGGGAGATTGTCGAAGGAAAAATTAAAAAACCAAATGATGGAGATGAAGCAACGAAATGGGAAAGTATGGATCGTAAAGCAATAACAATTATCAGCCTTGGTCTTTCCGATGCATATTTGCATCATATTGATCTAACCAAGTCATCTAATAACATTTGGGTGACATTGAACAAGTTATTTGGATCTCAAGCAGGTAGTGCAGCAATGGCACTGAAGCAAAAACTTTTTAGGCTAAAGATGGGAGACAATGACAATATGGTTCAACATATCAGTAAGTTTCGATCCATTTTAAATCAATTAGCAGGAATAAAAAAAGAGGTAGATGGATAAGATGCTAAAGCAATCTTACTAAATAGTTTTCCAAAAGAATATTTAAGTATTGTTTTTACTCTTAGTAAGATCAATCCTAGTTTGGAGAATTTAATTTCCTCGTTGCTTGATGAGGAAGAAAAAATCAAAAGGTCTATACCAGAACAAGAAACTGTCATGGTTTGCAAACAATAAATCATCATTCCAAAAAGGTGAAAAAAAGTTTGTATCATCAAAGAAAACATATTTTGCGTCATTACTGTAAACAACCAAGACATGGTTTTGTGAATTGTAAGAAAAGAGCTTGAAATATCTTAGATGATAAGTTGGAACAAAAAGCCTTAGCTACTGAAGAAGATTGGGATGATTATTCTAATCCTGCAAGTGAAAATGAACCTATTAATTAATCTAGTGATGAAGATTATCTGTATTGAGCATCTATCCTCGCATTCAAGGATGGAGGCAATGGAGGTAGGAGGAAAATCAGTGTCCTCGAGTTCGTCACTACCTCAGAGGCCACATGCTGCTTTAGTGATACTTTTTACTTTGTGTGATGAATAAGAACATATGAGCATTCGTTTTCTTATGTGCAGTACAGTGCTTTTCCCCTGTGATGATGATGATATGGAGATTTGTACCATTGATACAATAGCAGGAAGTGTTCTTGATCAAAATTGACTTGATGGTTGATGTGAATTGGTTGAATAGTCATAATTCATGTATTCATCTAATAGGTTGATCGGTCCCTGGATGATGTAGTTCCCATAGTCGTTGTTGAGGATCAAGACCATGTACAGGGTATGGAGCGGCATGCTGCTTGGTTGAAGATGGTGTTTTCCCCATGTTCGCACTAAGGGGGGGAATGTAAGGAAAATATTATAGTGCTCTCATTATTAATAAGTTCATATATTGTAATATTATTAATATGAGTTACACTCTAACTCATTATTAATAATATAGGTTTGTTATATTGTTTCAACAATAAAATTAATGGGTTGTTTGGTTGTTTGACGTCTTAGTTTGTAGGAGGTCAGTTTTCTATTTCCATGGCTATTTATTAGCCTTAGTATTAATTGTAATTTATGCTGAATATAATATAAAACTATTATTTCTTGTGTGACAATATTGTTGTACCAATAACATTCCTCCTAACTTCCTTTGTTCCACGGCTTCTCCTTAAAATTTTCTAGTTCCTGCAGCATTTCCTTTAAGCTATTCTTACTTTTGTGGCATTTCATTCACATATGCGGCTTTAGTTTTTGTTGACAATTTTTCATTCATGCAAAATGGACAAGTCAAAACTTTTAAGTTTCTTCGATTGGTCAGGTTACAGGTTTTGGGTATGTTCTAGTCAAACATCTAAGAAGGGGATATAATTTGATTTCCTTGTTTTGGACAAGACTATAGTGTCATGCATCAAAGTAAATAGCTAAAATTGTTGCCCTAGAAGGAAAAACTTTGTGTATACCACCTCTCCAATGTATCATCTTTAGAAAGACAGTGCAATAGTCTGGGAAGACTATTGCAAGGCCTTGGTGAAGGTGGGAAAGATGACATATGCAGGGTTTTAATTTTTGAAGCAACAGTCGCAGTTGGGGGTTTGAAGCATGGAAAGGTGTAGTATTATAAGCAGTTGCATTCACGATCAGCACTAAAAGGTACACATGATTTTAACTTATTTCTATGATTAAGTGAATTACTTAAGTGTTCTAAGTTGTATAAGTTCATTTATTATCCATAAAAATGAAGAGAGTACAGAAAAGAAAAAATATGCATCTCATTAAATGAAAATAGTTCATTTATTTATGAGGAATAAAAGTACAGTCAACCCACACAAGTCGTGGATGTAACTTATATTTACTCAAGCTAAGAGGTACATATACATAAAAATGAATGCAAAAGATTCAAGGTACAACCCATCATTGCCTTCGGTTCTCATGTCGTATTTGTTATCTTCAATACGTATCTCCATCTTTAGTGTAGCTACATTCGCTAGTTCTACCTTTAGCTTTCAGCATCTCATGTACCTATGATCAGAATAACAAAATCAGTTAGAGCTTCGGGTTTTAAACCTTGAATATTGTGCTATCAATTTTAGGTAGATGAATCTCTTAACTAATTAGAGAGAAGGTACATCAACAAGATGACACATAATAAAAATGTAACATATCATAGTGTTGTTATGGAATTTATATACAAGAAATTGATTTTATTACTTTCATAATTGAAAGAGTCAAACAAATATTCCTCATAGCAGCACCAATGGACTTTCGATGTACAAGAGAATAACATGGAGGTAATACAAACTATCATAATGCCAACCATCTAAAATAGAAATAAATGAAAGACTGCTAGGGTTCATAAGTTTTATCTATAAGATTGAGAATCCAGGAAACAAACCGCCATCTGCATGGAAGCATGCAATGTTATGAGTTTTATGACAAGATTGAGAATGAGAAATAAACTCTATCAAGTATAATAAGCTACAAGCATTTGGATCAAAAGGATCGGTAGGTTATTATTCAAAGAAGATGGAAAGATTTTTTAATGATCTTCAAATAGCACACATTGTAGTCTACATAGCATGAAAAATAAAATTATGACAGGACAATCTTATAAGGTAGAACCCAATGAACAAATAAAGGTAAAATTCTAAAATACAGGTACAAATGTATATCAAAGTAGAATCTATTTGACTAATTATGCATAAGAGTCAAGCTATATCCACATGTGTATAATAAGAAAGAGACTTCATTGATAGGTTGATGTCATCAAACTACACTAGTAAGCAGATATGATAACTATGGTAAAAACACATGAAGATAAGAATAAACCATGCCATAGTTACAGGATTTCTAACAGAACAAGTTCAATGAGAGTGCATCATCAAGAAGATTTTGTAACTATATTGTAGTCTATACACAATTTTATGAAGCAACTTAGTCAATGTAATCTCAAGTAATAAACCATAATTTGGAGCAATTTTCAATTGGAACTCAAGCTACAACATGATCCAGTTTCAACAGTTATATCGAAATAAGCAATGATTTTTTCAATTGGATATGCAGATTAAAAGTCACAGATTTAGCATTACATCATGAAACAAATGGTAAGATAAAATTACACAGGTTTTGATACTTCATAGAAATCACTTGTCAAGGCATACGTAATGAAATAAAAATCTATTGAAGATATTGTCTACAGTTATTTCATAAAAGTATCTACAAGCTAAACGAATATGCACTAATGATGTCATTTCATCAAGGAATTTGATTTATATGCTTGCAGGACGGTCTATGAAACAAATTACTTATATTCAGGATATACATTGAAAGCAAGAAAGGAAGATACAATACCAAATCATCCAGTATGCCATATGATTGAGGCAGGAAGTAGTTTAAATTGTTTATTTAGAAACCAATTTGATAGCTCATTGACTAAGTATGGTAAATGAGAAGCAAGGGTACATGATATCACAGTGAGAGCATTTCATGAACATTGATAGCACATAGACAGATATTGTCCAGAAGGATTTCAGGTTGACCTTCCATACAATGCAAGTTAGGCAGCACTAGATTTTAAATTGTAGTTTATCCAGATTTTAGACAAAAAGCTTCATCAGGCACAATTTACATACATACCAGCATAGATTGTAAGTTTGAGTATTTCTAATGCCATAACACCAACAACAAAAGATAGAGTCTACGTTTGCATTAAAATAGCTGACTCATACATATCTAGATATTTACCTAGATTGAAGCAAAGTGAAACTTATGCAGATCCCTGAATATGCATTCCATGGAATAGTTTATACAAGTAGCCCAAGGGTTGCATAGTACCCCAGATCGACTTTGAGAGAAACAAAACCTTCCCAAATAAAATTAGAATTTTTGGAACTTGCAAAACCCAGTAGATTGCAAAATAAAGAACATGGTGGAAGCCCCATGAGCTCAAGCATGAATTGGGCAATGTTTAAAAAAGATCAGATTCATATTTATTTTGAAATAGAACCCATCTCGAAGATCAGAATAGGACAAGAAATGGATTCAATTTTCCATACAGATAGATCTAAAATTGCAAGAAAATCATAGAGTTTTGAGCTCAATAAATGCTATAAAAAGAATCCATGACTTCACAGAGGGCTCAACAAGATCAATAATGGTCACAAGAACAAGCAAGTTTCACAGAATTGTTTTTTCATGCAAACTGAATACCTAGAAGTATTTTCTAGGTTCAGAGATTAGAGACTATATAAAATCACATTAAAATGAAAGATGGTTTTCAATAGATTAGTTCTTACCTTCTTTAGTCCATTAGCAGCCAACCAGTAGCTCAAAGTAACCACTAAAGATTCTAAAATTAGAGACTTATTTTCCAAGTTAAATCGAAGGGCACGCACATTAGAATTTGAGCATATATGAAGAAATTACTATGAATACGTAGGGCACTAAGTAAAACAAAATGGAACGAAGCCCAATAAAGCATCAGAAGGTTTGAGCACCTCATAATTGCATGGAACCAAGCCCACAATTTACAAAAACTTCCAACCTCTAAGACCAAACTTTAGATCAAAAACAAAGGGAAGAAAAGCCATACCCATCTCATCTATGAGCCAAAACGAGCTGAAAAGCTTTAAAAAAATGGTATTTTAATACTCCTCCAACATTGCTAATAGAGCCAAAATGACTGAGAGAAGCAAGTTACAGCCAATGGAACCAGAGGCTCACCTTCAAAGTCCACAGAAGCACAGTAGCTCAGAAGGCTAGCAAGAGAAAGAAGAAAGTGTCTTAGTCATGAGCTTGAGACCACAATAATGGTGGATGAGAATAAATTTAAATAGGTGCTTCACCATCATTCAAGGAATTTTGAAAAGAAAAAATGACCCAATAATAGGGTTTCAAACTATTTTCTCCTCAAACTCGACTGATCGAGTTAACTCAACAAAACCAGGGTCAAATATTACATACGTGTCCATGAAATGGAAAATCCTAACTCGGAAATGGTTAACTTAGGCACCGAACAAAAGATCACAAAGGTTCAGATCCATCATGAAAAGGGGACCTGACCCCATAATCAAACCAAATCATTTTACTTTTGACCTTTTCTAAGGTCTAAACCTTAATATAACAAAAAACCAAAATTTGACAACATCATAACTTATGTCCATGCCAAATAAAGAGGTAAATGGTTATATGATGAAGAATTATTGAAAGTCAAGGGTTAGTGATATAGTATGACAATGAAAAGGTGACCGAGTATATATTGTGGCAGTGTGTCAAAAGTGATACCTTCTTTATTTCAAATTATAATAATATGCCATGTCAACAAGGGTGGTCAAATCCAACAAGAAGATAAGCGTTCACATCAAAGGTGGTCCCTACATGGGAATTGACAACAAAACAAAATTATTATATTTGTAGGGATAGTGTATTGCATATGATCGTAAAGGTGGTCCCCATGCATTGGGTGAATTTTGTAAAATGTTAAATCACAAGAAATATATTTCTCTCACACATGAACATATTATTTTGCATGGGCATCCAAGGAGGAAAGTAGATCAAAACTGCAGATGTCACATAAAGCACTAGAAGACAAAAATTACATGTACATGATAGAAGACTGGCTCATTAAGAAAGGTTTATTATTAGCAAAATTATTTACCCAGCTTTATCAAAAATATAATATTCAAAATATTGTTTAACTAAGTGGTATTTTTGTAACCAAAGGCTATTAATGTCTCATTGTATTATCATACCTATTTTATTCCCTTATTTATTAATAAATAAAGGGTAAAAATAGGATTCATGGGAAATTACAATATTAGTATATTTTTAGGAAGGGTGAGATGAATAATTTTTTGCTACATATTGTGTGCATTGGAAAAGCACAAAGGAAGGACGTTTTGGACATAGGAGTGCTGAAGTAGTTTTGTCAAATTTTTCCCTTGAATGAGAAGTATATTTTTGCTTTCCAGATTATTTGTAGTCTTGTGTATGTCTTATTAAATCTTGTGAATGTAAAATTCCCTGATTAATCATCCTACCCTATTGCAATTTTTAGTAATTTCTACATGAATATTAGTGTGCATGTGTAGCTTAACAGTATTGTTGTGAATTTTTACCTCAATGCATCAATTGTTTGCCTTAATATTATGCTAAAAATTGTTGCTTTGTGCATCTAGAATCCTTTTCATATCAATTGTGCATATAGTAAGTCAAAAACCTCAAATACGTTTGGTGTATCACCTTAGTTTTGAATCCATTTACACTCATATTTTACCCTCAAACCCCAGAAAATTAGTTTAGGATACATCAAAAAATGAACCAGCCTTGATACCAGAGACTCACCCCAAAATAGGTATACCCATAGACCTGAGGTCTTTCCATTGTATCTATGAAATAGAGAGATCCTTTTTCAAGCTTGCAACTCATGCAACCATCTCTCTATAAGGTGCAATTTTGAGAGATAACATGTTGCTCTCATGCAAATTATCTTTTGGATCCTTTTCCTTTTGTGGCTTGATTCCTTTTATCAAACACATTCTAATCTTCAGTAGCTTCAATTTTTATGCTTAGATCTTGTTCCTTGAATCCTTACATTTTTGTAACATCATTCCTTTACCCGTGGCTTCTTCTGATCCTTAGCAATTCTTCTTTGAGTTTCGCGGCTTCATGTAGACTTTGGTGGATATCTCCTCATCTCCACGGTTTTCGTAAAAGCTGAAAAATTCCCTTAGAATTTTTCCTTGATCATCCTGAAGCCCTATCTACTTGAGAATGAAACTATCAATTTCTTGAGGATATAATCTCCATGAAATCACATGGTTTAACATTTAATCTTCCCTGAGATGATTTCTCTTTGAGTTGACACTACCAATTAACCTTAATCTCCATTACTAGGTCACTTTACTAATTAACCCTTTTTCCATTAACGAAACTTGACATCAACTGATCCAACTTGAAATCAATGACATCACATATGACATATGACCAAGGTTCAACATGTAGAAACCCTAGCAGCTCTCATCTAGAACACAACCCAACTGAATATAATGGCCTTAATGCTGAAATGCTAGGGGTTTTGAATGTTATTCCCATTAGTAGCAAGGATGTAGATACAATTAAGGCCATATAAGAAATGAGTAAATAATTTCAGGAAGCCTTCATTGAAGAACTAAAATCCATAGTGGTGTAAGGTTCACCTCACCTTAGTCATCCTCTAATTTTTGTTCACCAAAAGCTTGCATTAGACCCGCAGGGTGGTTCGTTCAAGGATTTTGCCATTTAAGGTTGGGTTGAATCAAGTGAATAGGGCCATGGAGATCATCTTTCCAAATTTTCTTCCCTCAATTCTTCCTCTTTTAAGGCTGTCATTCAGAAATTTGGCCCTAACCCAAGCAGTCCCCATACTTACATCATGGATCTAGCTAAGGAGATTCTGATGTTAAGCCTAGACAACCTAGAGGTAGGTGCCCATTTCCAATCCCTATCTCAGTTGGAAATCATCATTAGATTTAACAGAATGTGGTTGGCTACCAACACTTTATCCCAATGGGTTTGCAAAAAATGGTTGAAAGATTGATAAATCTCCTTCTACTCAAACAGTTTTTTCAATGTCCAATTTCAGAATGAGGAGTAATATCATAAATTTTTATGGGATGGTATATGGTCCTCGGGAAAAGTTGGACTATTTCTCACTACTTCGTTCCCTAAATTTGATCTGAACACCCTCTCTATTACAAAAATTCTTGTTTGGATTTGGATCCCGAATCTTCCACTACACTTTTTTCACGCCCTTAAAGACATTTGTAATACTTCGGATATATTTTTAAAGATATACACTTCTAAAGCTGCATCTCAAATCCACACTTTTTCTAGATTATGTGCTCAAATTGATCTAAGAAAGGGTTTACAAGACAAGATTCTAATAAAATTGGGGAATTTACAACATGTTCAATCTCTAGACTATGAGAATACAACATTTTGGTGTCATCTTTGTAATAATCCTAGTCATCTACAGGATTCTTTCTTGGAAGGAAAAATGAAGACCTCTCATAGGAAAAAGAATTTGCCATCCAGTAGCGGCGGGAATAGTCCTCCACCAGTTTAGGATTGGGAGGCTACGGAAAAGGAAGACCATGGAGGGACAAGATAAACAAAATCAAAGGAAACATTGGAACAAAAAGATGAAAAGGAGGTAACATTCAAAGTGAAGAGAAAATAAGATTCATATAAACCGAGAAAATTGGACTCTAACGAGGAAATCAATCCTGATTATTTTTAATATCCCATGAACCCCAACAATATGGAGATGGTGGTATTTTTTCATCTCGGTCCATTGCATGAAGTCAGAAATAAAAAATATAAAAAGGGACGTTATTCCAGCATGTTTGATTATTATCACTCAGTTGAAGGTCATAATTATTCATTTGTGGCTGGTTTAGTTTCGTTTTGCATTTTTGTTTATGTTTAGGGCATCCTGGTTTAACTTATTTTATATATTAGATGCAATATCTTTTGTGGTAGTGTGTGTGTGTGTGTAAGGGGAAAATTCTTGTACCATCTAAGTGTAGTGATTTCATGTATATTTGGGATGAGGATTTATCTCTATCAATGAGGGAAATGAGTAGGGTCTTCTTCATCAACAATCTTGATGGCATCATCCATTAACAACCATCAAAATCATGGTTTAGAATTGGATGACATTTAATTTTCTAGATAATATGGAGATATTAACTGAAAGTTTAAAATAAAAGGTCAAAATAAATACTTGAATGTGCCACACCTATTTCATGGCTCAAATTATTCCTACAAAAATAATATTTGTTATATATGGTTCATATTATAAGTTGAAACACATTTGTATTATTCACATGAGCATAATTTACAATCGAAGGTATCGAAATACAAAATTGAAAAAATTCAATGGGTTCTAGGATTGAAACCCACATGTATGGATTCATTTTTACAATAATTTTTAGCCCGCCTTTTATGTTTTAAGATCAATTAATTTTAAGAATCAAAATGTTCAACAAACCATCACTAATTAAAATTTACGAATCATGTGCTAGGGGCAGTCTAGTGTTGGCATGATGGTGACTATATTAGGAAACCACAAATTATGCAGCAATGAATATAAAGAAAGTAGAATAAAAAAATAAAATTTTACAAAGATATAGAAAAATAAAATATATAAAATACCAAACATGCAAGAGACGAACCCTGCATTTACTTGGTAAACCCCCAGCCAAGTTATTAGGGAAACATACATAGTGAAAGATATGAGAATTGTTAACTTAAGATGAAAAAATTTAGATCTCCACAAAAATATATACACCTAAATGATGAATTACATTTAGGATTCCTCATCCTAAAAATAGAGTGGAAAAAATCCAATATGATTTTCCTTCTTAAATTAGAATTTGGTTGAATTCCTCTTTCTAGAAAGAAGGGATTTTCCTTCCTAGACCCCCCTATGATATGAGTGGGAGAGAGATATAACACCCCACCACCCCCTTTAATAAGTGAAGTAAAAACTATGCTACAAAGGGAGCCAAACATTAACTAGTTTGGTACATATCTAACAATCTCCACCTTGACAACAAATCCACTTGATATGTTACATAACCAACTCATCACATTTTTTGCAAGCCAAGATAATCCAAACACCGTTTTAGCTTCTCTAATAGTACTACTTTTGTTAATATATCATCACAATTCTCTCTAGTGTGGACCTTTTCAACTTCCACTTTCCTTTATCAATAACAAGCTTAAAAAATGATACTTAACTGTAATATGTTTTTTCTTCTTATGATAAGCTAGATTATTTTCCAAATAAATAGCACTTTGAGTGTTACACAATACCTTAATATTGTATTTATATCTTCCGAAATCTTCCAATAGGCCTTTTAGCCAAATTGCCTCTTCACAAGCATGATAGGTGTTGTCCACTCAAAATTTCCCTGTTCTTAATGAAAGTCAAAAAATTTCAAAATTTTTGAGTTTAAGTGTTTTTCTCTAAAGTGCCTAAGTCGTGAAATTGAGAAAATCTATGTTTTTGGGTCATTTTGTGTGATTTTCGGGCCTGTCGGAACTTTTTGTCCCAACTGTCCCAATTTCAAAAGTGCGTTCTGTTCCCCGATCGGCCGAAATCCCCGAAGTTGTTCCATTTTCGGGCCCGTCGGAACTTTTCGTCCCAAGTGTCCCAAATGGAATTGTGCAAGTCGTTCCATTTTCGGCCGAAACTCCTGAACCGCGTACTTCAAGCATTTTCGTGTTCCAAATGTTCAAATTGTGCAGTTGTTCCATTTTCACCCAAACCGCCCGAGTCACGTACTTCAGAAAGTTAAAAGTGCAAGTTGTTCCATTTTCACCCGAACTGGCCGAGTCGCGTACTCCGCACGAACTTTTTGTCTCAAATGTCCCAAGTTCAAATGGGCCTTTTGTTCCAATTTCAGCCGAAACACCCGAACCGCGTACTTCGCGCGTTTTCGTCCCAAATGTCCCAGAATGCATTTGTGCGTCTTCTCCCTGCTTCACCCGAATCGGCCGAGCCGCGTGTTTCGCGCATTCGCGTCTCACATGTCCCAAGCGTACCAAGTGTCATTCGTGCTTATTTTTCCCGCTCTACCCGAATATCATGCTTATTCAAATTGGTGGGTATGTATTAAATGCGCATTTATGACCTTTCTCTCTCCTAAACGGCTATATAACGAGCATTTCCCCTTTGCATTTTTCGCACTACTTCCATGCTATCTTTTGCTCGAACCCTTGCAATTTGAAAACCTGCGCGTGTATCCCCTCCCTCTGTAATTCCTTTC
The DNA here is from genome assembly GCA_019776745.2 of Taxus chinensis. Taxonomy (NCBI): domain Eukaryota; kingdom Viridiplantae; phylum Streptophyta; class Pinopsida; order Cupressales; family Taxaceae; genus Taxus; species Taxus chinensis. The sequence goes on from CM034149.1 coordinate 762,780,676, forward strand.
CGAGTTTAGGTTGCGGCTCTGAGACTATCAATATGAAGATCAAATTTCAGGGACAGGAACAAATTTCTCCACTTGAGTCTGCCGTTCGCAATATTGGGGACAGCGAAGCTCGTCATCTTGATTTCAGTGATTTTTGGGCAAGAATGGCGGACGCAAACCCTACACCAATGGCGCAGATGATTCACGATAGTGGTTTGGCTTTTGCTGGAGGTTTCCCAATCTCAGTACAGTGTGCTGATACCGTGCTTTCATGCGGAGCTCACTTCGACCCCGCTTCGAGCGAATTGACCAATATACATGGGGAACTCATCGCCAAATTGGATGCTGCCGCCATTAGCACTGCTCTGAGGATTCCAGAGATGGATAATGCCATAGTCGTTTCCCGGGATCAAGCACAGGCCCTGTTCGACCAAGACAGTGACAAATATAAGGCACGAGTGGCGAAGTCCTGGCTTAAAAACCCTAGGAAGGGAGCTTCTCGTCTGACCAAAACCCTCTTCCGAGCAGATTTCAATGAAGAGTTGTCAGACTTCATAATCTTGCTGGCTCGAGTTATGGGTTTTGCCCTCTACCAACGAATTTCACTTCTGGATGTGCCCGCTCATCAGCATGGTGTGCGAAGGAACGCAAAATATCAATTGGGCGGAAATCATAAGCATGAATTTGTCGGAGCAGCTGTCCAATGTGTAGCAAACGAAGAAGTTCTATATGACTTCGTACCTGATGTATACCCTGGCAGCGTCAAGGCAATGGTTTGGCTTTTCTTACATCGACGCTCACAAAGATGATCCAGTATATGCTTACTGTCCGCAGTTCACCTTGGAGACCAGCAATCGTAATTTCAGAAGGGTCAATGATGCTTTCACCATGTACGTGGTCAGATTGCTCGAAGGTGATACTGCTAGGAGATTTTCAGATGAAGCTATGACTCTAATATCGCACTACGGTGCTTACTTCATCCAGTTCAAGAAATTCTCTTATATCAGGCTCGCCGGCTATGAGGGCGCCCCTCTGAGACTACCCATGTTCTGTAATGATAAAATGGCCTTGATAGAAATATGCAGGCAACTAGACAAGTTGCACAGAACTTGCAGAGATAAGAAGATTTCTGGCTTGCACTTTCCCATCTCTCTGGGAAACTACACTTGCAAAACAGCCCTGGACACACAGAACATAGAGAGAGCCCTGGTTCCTATCACTGTTCATTTCTTCAAGCCAAGAACCTGCTTTGACTTGAAGAAGTTTATTGAACAGAACATCAAGATAATCTACCATCATAGGGCAGATACAGAAGACTACTGGGCTGACTGTGCAGATGATTTTGAAGCTAGGAGAAGGCATTGTGGCAGGTTCTCCCTGTAATTGATCCAAGAACTCGGTCTGTACCAAGTTCCTGAAGGTCTCCAGGATGACAACTCTGATCTATACTCGTATGAGTATGAAAATGTGGTTAAGCACACTCCTTTGGAGGACCTGGATTGGAACAGGAAAGAGAGGGATGATCTGGCTGAGATCCTTGCTCCAGTCTTAGTCAGGACTAAGGTCTGGTTTGACAGGATGGTTCGAGAATTCAGGAGACATTCAGGAGAATCCTCTTCTAAGGATGCTTCAACACCAAGAAGAGAAGCATCTATTCCAAGGTCAGAAACACCAGTGAAGACCCCTCCTGCCTCATCAATACAAGGACCTGCAGCTTCTACTCCTTCTTCATCCACTCAAGTGTACCAGAAGAAGCTCAAGGAGGTTAAGAAGGAGCCTGTGGAAAGTGATCCTCAAAGAAAGTAGGCAGAGTTGCCTATGGGACCAGAGAACATCATTGTTCTCAGTGAAAGTGAAGAAAGTGAAGTACCAACTCTTGCAAGTGCTCCTGAAGATCCAGCTGATAAAGATAAAGAAATCCAGAGCACTGAGCTTTCAGGTGATGTTGACTCTTCTGCCGCAATTGCCCCAAGTGCCCCACTCACCTCTCAACTCGAGTCAACAGCTGCGCAGACCTTGAGCGTCATGAGCTCTCTGTCTCTTGGTCCCCTTGCTCCTCCTGCTGATTCCTCTTCCTCTTTTGCGTGGGTGCAACCTTTGGTTGACAAAAGGAAGAGGAAATTTTCCTCTCGGAGTTCAGGGTCAAATTTTGATGCTGTCGCAGCCTTGTTGGGCACCACTCCTTCTCGTGCCAAGAAAGCCAGAACTACCTCTAGAATAGTGTCTGATGCTCAAGGTCAGCAATTCCTGGAGATTGCCAGGCCTTCAACGGATAAATCAGAATAGGACTTGCAGGTATCTGACTTAGAGCTCTTGAGAATCCCGATGGGAGAGTCTACCCCTGAAGGTGAAATTCACAACCTCCAGGAAACAGTCACAAGAGTCATTGGGAGGGTAGAGAAAGGGCAACAAACTATTGAATAGTTGGAAGAACAGGCCCAAGTTCTCACAGGTTTCATCAAGTCTCTTTTGTCTAAGGACAAAGTTTTGGACCCTACCCCATTGACTACTCTCCCACCTCCTGTAATTCTAAGCCAAGATGAAGTGCAGAGTATCAAAGATATGCACAAGTATTCTATCTATGGCAGAGCTATTGAAGCCCTGGTGGATGACATGCTTGTTGCTGGATTAAACTTCATCGATGAAGCTTTCAAACTCCACGAAAAGGTGAGCAATGTGCAACTGAAGCTCTCCTCTACTATTGGAATCATTGATAAAGAGCTCAAACTCTGGAGCAGTTGCATAGTAGACCTCCGACTCATGGGACAGGCAGATGAGAACGTTTTGTTGGTGAGTAAAGTCTTTGATGATGCAAAGGATAATCTGTCGAAGTCCTGGGTCTACAGTGTGGAGTGGAAGATCAGAGTCCTGGAGGAGGCTTTGGGAGAACTGAAGAACAGTTGGCAGAAGGGCGAAGCTTTCAAGACACTGGTTATCTCTGCTTTCAAAGACATACACTGTCATCTTCAGGATGAGACTTCTGGTACTTCCCTTTCCTTGCAAGAAATCAAAGCTCAATTCAGAGCTTTTGTCAAAGATAACTTATTCAAGGAAAGTTCCATCTCCAAGGAGAAAATGAAGGAGATTTGCTCTCTTCAATCTGCCATTGAAGAAGCAAACAAAGATTATCATACTCATGTCGAGTTTGATAAAGAGATGGAGAAGTGTCTGGGATTTTGGACTCAGTCTACGACTAACACGTCAGTCCCTCGTGGCAGAGATATAGCTGAGGCATTGAAGAGATTCAGGCAGCGAATTCTGAAGTCAGTGGGTCCCTCTCAGTGACCGACCACCTGTCTTCTTCTCCTTATTCTTCTCTTCTTTTCTATTTCTTTTTCTCGGATTCATTGTAATAAGTTGAGGTATTGCGATTGGCAATCCTTAACTAATCTTTAGTTAAAAGAAGTAGTTACAAAGAGTAACTGACTTGTAAGCTATATAATGGCCTTTCCACGCCATTTTGAAGGAGGAAGAACTTGGCATATTTTCTGAAAGTGTAAATAGATTATAAAGAAATCAATACAGAAGGACTTTTCCATTCTTTGTCTATCTGATCTCTGTTATTCCTAAGCTTTCGTTTATTTTCTTTGTGAAGATCATTTGTCTCAAGTTCGTTAGTCTTACCGATTGCATACTCTTCAACTTTGCAAGCTCGGTGATCTTGTATAACCAAGAAGGAACTTTGTGTCCTTGATTAATGAATCTGTGTTATGTTAAGAAACTTTGTGTTCTAAGCAGATGTTATTTACAGAACTTTGTGTCTTTAAATTCCATCTTATTTATTCAATACAAATGATCTTGTTTCAATTCACTGTGACTTTCGCATACATAAAGAATTACTCTGATATCTATAATTCTGCATGTTGCCTTTCTGCTCTTTCCCGTACTCTCATTTCCTCAGTCCTTTTGTAATTGATGATCTTCATAGAAAACACTTTCGTGATATCCAAGTTTAACCAACAAATCATGTCTTGTACATTTGTAAATAAGTTCGTTTCTGAATAAGGGAACCTCTCCCATTAAAGAGGAGGGACTTCTTGTCCCCTGACTGTTGCTCTTCGTAAAGTCCTATCTGACGACCAACAGTTTTTGGCGACTCCGCTGGGGAAAATCATATTCCAGTTCTGTTATTTTTGATCATCTTTTGATCTGGCGACTCCGCGTTTTACTCGAGGGAGAAGGACCCTTGGTATTGAAGATTCTCAGTTCCAGATTTTGGAGCAGCAGGGTTTTCCTTTTCCTTCAACAAGAAATAGAAGGACTCGTTCGACAAGCACTCCACCTGTTCAAGATAGAAGTCCTACAGGTGGTATTCCTTCAGAGCCAGCTAGCCCTAATCTTCGAGCTTTGATTCTTGCTGGTGTTGCAGTTCCTCTCCAAGCCGTTTTTCCAAGAATGGCGGCGCCATTGCCCATGGGGTCATCATGTCGGGCCCCTTGCTCTTCCTCAGCCTTTGCATGAGTTACCCAGAGGTAACCGAAAGAACTTTCCTAAGTTCAAAGGTGATGGCAAAGTGCATCCTGATGAACACATCGCAGCCTTCATTGTTGCATGTGGAGTCCTGGGAGTTGAGCATGAAGACGTCTCCGTGAGACTGTTCGTTGAGACGTTACAAGATAATGCTGCTGATTGGTTCTACCACCTTCCGGCTAGCGCTATTATCGACTGGGACACAATGAGAAATCAGTTCGAAAACCATTTCAAGCCAGCAGAAGATGTGCATGCCTTGCTTGCCCAAATTTCTCAGATAAAGAAAGATTCATCAGAACCCATGAGAGAATTTGTGGCCCGATTCAACAGACTGATCAACAAAATTCCTGTAAATACTCGACCTGTTGATCAAATCTGAAAATGTTTCTTCTTGAATGCCCAATCATCTGAAGTCAGTTATGCGCTGAGAAGGGCTAATCTCGCAACATTGGCGGAGGATCAAACTCTTGTTGTTAGTGTCGAGGATGATCTGATCATGTCAGGCAAGTTGAGGAGAGACCCTTCCAAATCTAAGTCTGTTGCTTCCTCCTCCTCCACTCCTGGACCTAATACTGATCCATTAGTTCAGAAGCTTGCGAATGATCTTATTGCTATAAAGAAACAATTGGCTCAGCATGCCCCTTATGCAGATGTTCCAAGAAGGAATTTTCAGCCCAGAAATCATTTACCTCCTTCTCAAACAAGACTAGCACTTGAAGGACCTCCTGTTAAAGTTCCTGTGAATGCAACCTGTGAGGTTGAAGAGCCAGATGATGATGAGGATAATGAAGCTTGCGAGGAGTATGTGGAGGAATTTGATGATGAAGCAGAGGAACTTGAGGGATCTCGGGTTAATTTCTTCACCACTGAGGGCATTGATGATGGAGATGATTATGATGAAGTGGTAGCAGACATGAATAGCGAATCATTTGCTGTCATGACTCGAGAACAGACACATCAGAGGGAGAAGGTGACGCAGCCCATAAAGAAATCTAAGGAGCAGTCGGCAACTATTCCTGTAATTGCAAAAAGAGGATCTCCTATCCCTACTTCATCTGCACCAAAGGTGAGTCCTGTTAATCCTACTAGCAAAGTTCCTTCTTTTTCTCCTAAAGTTGATAAGCCTAGAATTTCAAGTGATGATGGCCCGTCCACTTCTGGGTCTTTTGATATTATCGATCATCTAAAAAAGACTAAGGTTCAAATTTCAGAGGCTGAGTATTATCAAACTCATCCCAAAGCTTTTGCCAAAATGATTCAATTTGTTAATTCCCACTCCAAAACCACTTCTAAAGGCCTTTTGCCCACTCCTCCTTCTACACCACAGCCTAGTCTGGTAGCTGCTGTCACCTCACCTGGTGACAAAATTAAACCATTTTATGTAACACTTCTTATAGCTGGTCATAGGCTCAGTAATTGTGTCATTGACTCAGGAGCCTCAGATAACGTAATGCCTGCTAAAGTAGCTCATGCTTTAGGCCTGACCCTCACACGCACTTATGGATCTTGTTACTCCATGGAGAGTAAAGAAGTGCCCCTGGTCGGGAGAATTAAAGATGCACAAGTGGCTTTTGCTGCCTTGCCTGAAAAGAAAGTGTTGGCTACCATCTTAGTAGCAGATATCCCTCCTTCATATGGGATGTTGCTAAGTAGGAACTTCTGCAAAGATGTGGGTGGGGAAATCCAAATGGACTGGTCGCATGCACTCATACCTGTTAATGGACAAATGAAGAAGTTGATGCCTGAGAAGCAATCTGAGTATATTGTGCAAAAAACGGATGATCCTAAAGCACAAATACTCTATGAGGATATGGGTCATGGTAATTACATGATTATGTCCCCTGACGAAATCCAACTTCCCAGAATGTCACCTAAAGATCCTAATGGTATTTGGATTTTAGAGTTTGATGGAAGTTGTTCCTCAGCTGGTTCTGGAGCTGGTGTCTTGCTAGTGTCACCTGAAGGATGCCTACATCCTTTTTCATTTAAGTTGCAGTTCGAGAATACTAATAATACAGCAGAGTATGAGGCTCTCATTCTCGGATTGCAAGTGGCCAAAGAACAAGGTGTGAAGAACCTTCTGGCACGTGGTGATGCAGAACTGATTGTAAAGCAAGTGAGAAGCCTTTTCCAAGTGAAAAATGGGAGGCTGAAACATTACCGGAATCAGGTTTGGGATTCCATTGAATTCCTTGATGCTTTCTCCATTGAGGCAATACCTAGGGAGAAGAACAGCAGGGCTGATTCGCTAGCAGTCTCAGGGTCACTACTGATTCCTCATCCTGACTTCTCTCAGGATAAGTTCACCATTGAGATGGTCCATCGGCCTAGTGTACCTGACAATACCAATAACTGGCAAGTTTTCAATGATGATCAACATTTGCTTTCCTTCCTGGAACTCAAGGGTAATTTCGAACAACTGTATTTTGAGGGAAGTGACAACCTACCTCGTGAGAGTGTGCCCTTTGACCAAGCAGTCGCCCAAGGGAAAGAAACAGATCAAGATGGATGCATCAATCTCAAAGGAAACAAGATTCCTAAAGGGTTGGTGAGTTTGGAGGAATTATTTGATAAACATGACAGGTATGTGAAATCTAAAGCTTCTACTGGACCTCAGCAATCAGCTGAGTATGATAAGATTGATATTGGGAGTTCTAATGACCCTAAGCTAGTAAATATTGGAAAATGTTGCACAGCAGATGAGAGGAGAAAAGCAATTGATCTTCTAAGAAGGTATAAGGATGTTCTCGCTTACTCTTATGAAGATTTGAAAGCTTTCAAACCAAAAGATATGCAGCACTCTATTCCTCTTAAGCCTGGAATTAAGCCTTTCAAGCAGAAACAGAGGCAATACAACCCCAAAATAGCTGACACCATCTTTCAGGAGATACAGAAGTTGTTGAAGGCTAAAATTATTTTTCCCATTCACCATTCAACATGGATTGCAAATATTGTGCCTGTTAGGAAGAAAAATGGTGAGATCCGCATCTGTGTTGATTTCAGGAACCTGAATCAGGCTTCTCTGAAAGATAATTATCCTTTGCCCATGATGGATCAAGTATTGCAAGCAGTAACAGGATCTGAAATGTTATCTATGCTTGATGGATTTTCTGGATATAATCAGGTAGAGGTTGATACTGTAGATCAACATAAAACAGCTTTCACTACTCCTTGGGGCACCTTTGCTTACAAGAGAATGCCTTTTGGGCTTATTAATGCTGGTGCCACTTTCCAGAGGGCTATGGATCTGGCTTTTGGAAGCTTAAAAGGGAAGTGTATTGTCATATACCTTGATGACCTGACAGTGTTTTCCAAGACAAGAGCGGATCATTTTGATCACCTAGAGACAGTTCTGCTGAGATGCAGAGAGCATGGGATCTCTCTGAACCCTAAAAAATCTGTCTTTTGTGTCACTGAGGGAAAGTTATTAGGGCACATCGTTTCCAAGGATGGTATTAAGATTGATCCTGAATGAGTTCAAGCCATCCAGCAAATTCCTCTCCCAACCAGTAAAAAGGGCGTGCACTCCTTCTTCGGTAAGATCAATTTTTTGAGAAGATTCATCCCTGATTTTGCAGAGTTAACTTTGAATATTTCTCAGATGATGAAAGGGAAGCAAACATTTGGTTGGTCTTCTGAAGGAAAGGAATCCTTTGAAGGTATCAAGAGAGCTATCGCTAAAACTCCTGTTTTAGCCTGTCCTGATTTCAGCAAAGATTTCATCATCTATTGCTATGCTACAGATAATACCTTGGCTGCTGTGTTAACTCAAGAAGACTCTAATGAGCATGAGCTACCAATCGCGTTCATGAGCTATATTCTGAAAGATCACGAGTTGAAATACACCATGATGGAGAAACATGCTTTTGCAGTGGTTAAAGCTGTCAAGCAGTTTCGCTTTTACATCCTCAACTCTCATTCCATGGTATTGGTCCCGGATACAACTGTTAAGTCAATCCTCACACAACAAGAATTTGGATCTAAGAGAGGGAACTGGGTTGCTAAGGTCCAAGAGTATGACATTGACATCAAGCCGACCAAGCTGGTTCGTGGAAAAGGTCTTTGTGAGCTCATTGCTGAAGGAGCTAAGCATGAATTACTGGAGAAAGTTGACCTTCCTACTGTTCTGTTCCTTAGTTCAGTTGACGAATGGTATGCTGACATCGCCCATTTTCTCACCTATGGGGAATGCCCCTCTCATTTAACTGCCAAAGAAAAGAGGACTGTTAAATTGAGGTCAGCACAATATGTATTATGGGAAAATGCTTTGTTCAAGCGTGGCTTAGATGGGAGATTTTTGAAGTGTGTGGACAAAGAACAGCAGAGAAAGTTGCTCTCAGCTTTTCACGATCAGGCATGTGGAGGGCACTATTCATCAACGGTTACAGCTCATAAGATACTCCGTGGAGGATACTACTGGCCTTCCTTGTTCAGAGATGCATCCAAGTGGGTGGATAAATGTGAGGCTTGTCAGACTTTTGTGGGAAGACCTAAATTGGCCTCTTTGCCTCTCAAGCCAGTTGTGATTGAGGAACCATTTCAACAGTGGGGTTTGGACTTCATTGGTACACTTAATCCTGCTTCTAGTGCTGGTCACACTCATGTACTAACTGCCACTGACTACTTCACCAAATGGGTGGAAGCTATTCCAGTTAAGAGCACTACTTCTGAAGTGGTATGCAGCTTCATCAAAGAGAACATCTTGGTAAGGTATGGTGTACCTAACAAGATTGTAATAGATAATGCCTCAAATTTCTCTTCAGTTGAGATAATGGATTTCTGCTATGGGTATGGCATTTCTTTGGCTCACTCTTCAGATTACTACCCTCAGGGCAATGGGCAAGCAGAATCCACTAACAAAAATCTGGTGACTATTATAAGGAAGTTAGTAAATGAGTCTCAACGAAACTGGCACAAGAAGCTCTACGATGCTCTTTGGGCAGACAGGATTACACCAAAGAGAGCTATTGGAATGTCTCCTTTTCAAGTGGTATATGGAGTAGAAGCTCAATTGCCAGTGACAGTGGAACTGCCAGCCTTGCACCTAATGAAGGCCATTGAAGATACTAGTTTCAGAGATGCTTTGGACAAGAGAATTATGTACCTGCACAAACTGAATGAGGACAGATTGATGGTTGCTGATAGGATATCTGTTCACCAGCAGAAGGTAAAGGTCCTGTTTGACAAGAAAGCTAGGTTCAGAGATTTCCAAGTTGGAGACACCGTGCTGTTATGGGACAAAAGACATGAACCTCGTGGCAGCCATGGAAAGTTTGATTCCCTGTGGCTCGGACCTTTCAAGATCAGACACTTTGCTGGTGAGAATTCCTTTTATCTTGATTACATGGATGGTTCTTCTCTCCCACTTCCTTATAGTGGGCAGTATCTCAAGTTGTTCAAGTCCTAGGTGATTAGGGAGTCCCTTGTATATTCTGTACAGTGTTTTTGTTTTTCTTTCCTTTTCTATTTTGGTGTGTTGTCCTCTGTGTTGGTCTGCTTTTTGACTCCGTGGCCCAATGGATAAGGTACTGATCTGCTTCTCTCGAGTTTGTCTAAGTTCTTGCCTTGTCTCATCCCTTGAATTTATGCCAAGTCATCCCCAGAAGGAGCCAGCTGTTGTCCACTCAAAATTCCCTGCTCTGATGAAAGTAAAAAATTTCAAAAATTTTGAGTTTAAGTGTTTTTCTCTGAAGTGCCTAAGTCGTGAAATTGAGAAAATCTGTGTTTTTGGGTCATTTTGTGTGATTTTCGGGCCTGTCGGAACTTTTTGTCCCAACTGTCCCAATTTCAAAAGTGCGTTCTGTTCCCCGATCGGCCGAAATCCCCGAAGTTGTTCCATTTTCGGGCCCGTCGGAACTTTTCGTCCCAAGTGTCCCAAATGGAATTGTGCAAGTTGTTCCAATTTCGGCCGAAACTCCGAACCGCGTACTTTGCACTTTCGTGGTCCAAATATCCCAAATCAAATTGTGCGAGCTGTTCCATTTTTGCCCGAACCGCCCGAGTCGCGTACTTCAGAGCTTTTTGTCCCAAAGTTAAAAGTGCAAGTTGTTCCATTTTCGCCCGAACCGGCCGAGTCGCGTACTCCGGAACTTTTTGTCTCAAATGTCCCAAGTTCAAACGGGCCTTTTGTTCCAATTTCAGCCGAAACACCCGAATCGCGTACTTCGCACATTTTCGTCCCAAATGTCCCAAAATGCATTTGTGCGTCTTCTCCCTGCTTCACCCGAATCGGCCGAGCCGCGTGTTTCGCGCATTCGCGTCTCACATGTCCCAAGCGTACCAAGTGTCATTCGTGCTTATTTTTCCCGCTCTACCCGAATATCATGCTTATTCAAATTGGTGGGTATGTATTAAATGCGCATTTATGACCTTTCTCTCTCCTAAACGGCTATATAACGAGCATTTCCCCTTTGCATTTTTTGCACTACTTCCATGCTATCTTTTGCTCGAACCCTTGCAATTTGAAAACCTGCGCGTGTATCCCCTCCCTCTGTAATTCCTTTCCGAGTTTAGGTTGCGGCTCTGAGACTATCAATATGAAGATCAAATTTCAGGGACAGGAACAAATTTCTCCACTTGAGTCTGCCGTTCGCAATATTGGGGACAGCGAAGCTCGTCATCTTGATTTCAGTGATTTTTGGGCAAGAATGGCAGACGCAAACCCTACACCAATGGCGCAGATGATTCACGATAGTGGTTTGGCTTTTACTGGAGGTTTCCCAATCTCAGTACAGTGTGCTGATACCGTGCTTTCATGCGGAGCTCACTTCGACCCCGCTTCGAGTGAATTGAGCAATATACATGGGGAACTCATCGCCAAATTGGATGCTGCCGCCATTAGCACTGCTCTGAGGATTCCAGAGATGGATAATGCCATAGTCGTTTCCCGGGATCAAGCACAGGCCCTTTTCGACCAAGACAGTGACAAATATAAGGCACGAGTGGCGAAGTCCTGGCTTAAAAACCCTAGGAAGGGAGCTTCTCGTCTGACCAAAACCCTCTTCCGAGCAGATTTCAATGAAGAGTTGTCAGACTTCATAATCTTGCTGGCTCGGGTTATGGGTTTGCCCTCTACCAACGAATTTCACTTCTGGATGTGCCCGCTCATCAACATGGTGTGCGAAGGAATGCAAAATATCAATTGGGCGGAAATCATAAGCATGAATTTGTCGGAGCAGCTGTCCAATGTGCAGCAAATGAAGAAGTTCTATATGACTTCGTACCTGATGTATACCCTGGCAGCATCAAGGCAATGGTTTGGTTTTTCTTACATCGATGCTCACAAAGATGATCCAGTATATGCCTACTGCCCGCAGTTCACCCTGGAGACCAGCAATCGTAATTTCAGAAGGGTCAATGACGCTTTCACCATGTACGTGGTCAGACTGCTCGAAGGTGATACTGCTAGGAGATTTTCAGATGAAGCTATGACTCTAATATCGCACTACAGTGCTTACTTCATCCAATTCAGGAAATTCTCTTATATCAGGTTCGCCGGCTATGAGGGCGCCCCTCTGAGACTGCCCATGTTCTGCAATGATAAAATGGCCTTGATAGAAATATGCAGGCAACTAGACAAGTTGCACAGAACTTGCAGAGATAAGAAGATTTCTGGCTTGCACTTTCCCATCTCTCTGGGAAACTACACTTGCAAAACAGCCCTGGACGCACAGAACATAGAGAGAGCCCTGGTTCCTATCACTGTTCATTTCTTCAAGCCAAGAACCTGCTTTGACTTGAAGAAGTTTATTGAACAGAACATCAAGATAATCTACCATCATAGGGCAGATACAGAAGACTACTGGGCTGACTGTGCAGATGATTTTGAGGCCAGGAGAAGGCATTGTGGCAGGTTCTCCCTGTAATTGATCCAAGAACTCGGTCTGTACCAAGTTCCTGAAGGTCTCCAGGATGACAACTCTGATCTATACTCGTATGAGTATGAAAATGTGGTTAAGCACACTCCTTTGGAGGACCTGGATTGGAACAGGAAAGAGAGGGATGATCTGGCTGAGATCCTTGCTCCAGTCTTAGTCAGGACTAAGGTCTGGTTTGACAGGATGGTTCGAGAATTCAGGAGGCATTCAGGAGAATCCGCTTCTAAGGATGCTTCAACACCAAGAAGAGAAGCATCTATTCCAAGGTCAGAAACACCAGTGAAGACCCCTCCTGCCTCATCAATACAAGGACCTGCAGCTTCTACTCCTTCTTCATCCACTCAAGTGTACCAGAAGAAGCTCAAGGAGGTTAAGAAGGAGCCTGTGGAAAGTGATCCTCAAAGAAAGCAGGCAGAGTTGCCTATGGGACCAGAGAACATCATTGTTCTCAGTGAAAGTGAAGAAAGTGAAGTACCAACTCTTGCAAGTGCTCCTGAAGATCCAGCTGATAAAGATAAAGAAATCCAGAGCACTGAGCTTTCAGGTGATGTTGATTCTTCTGCCGCAATTGCCCCAAGTGCCCCACTCACCTCTCAACTCGAGTCAACAGCTGCACAGACCTTGAGCGTCATGAGCTCTCTGTCTCTTGGTCCCCTTGCTCCTCCTGCTGATTCCTCTTCCTCTTTTGCATGGGTGCAACCTTTGGTTGACAAAAGGAAAAGAAAATTTTCCTCTCGGAGTTCAGGGTCAAATTTTGATGCTGTCGCAGCCTTGTTGGGCACCACTCCTTCTCGTGCCAAGAAAGCCAGAACTACCTCCAGAATAGTGTCTGATGCTCAAGGTCAGCAATTCTTGGAGATTGCCAAGCCTTGAACGGATAAATCAGAACAGGACTTGCAGGTATCTGACTTAGAGCTCTCGAGAATCCCGATGGGAGAGTCTACCCCTGAAGGTGAAATTCACAACCTCCAGGAAACAGTCACAAGAGTCATTGGGAGGGTAGAGAAAGGGCAACAAACTATTGAACAGTTGGAAGAATAGGCCCAAGTTCTCATAGGTTTCATCAAGTGTCTTTTGTCTAAGGACAAAGTTTTGGACCCTACCCCATTGACTACTCTCCCACCTCCTGTAATTCTAGGCCAAGATGAAGTGCAGAGTATCAAAGATATGCACAAGTATTCTATCTATGGCAGAGCTATTGAAGCCCTGGTGGATGACATGCTTGTTGCTGGATTAAACTTCATCGATGAAGCTTTCAAACTCCACGAAAAGGTGAGCAATGTGCAACTGAAGCTCTCCTCTACTATTAGAATCATTGATAAAGAGCTCAAACTCTGGAGCAGTTGCATAGTAGACCTTCGACTCATGGGACAGGCAGATGAGAACGTTTTGTTGGCGAGTAAAGTCTTTGATGATGCAAAGGATAATCTGTCGAAGTCCTGGGTCTACAGTGTGGAGTGGAAGATTAGAGTCCTGGAGGAGGCTTTGGGAGAACTGAAGAACAGTTGGCAGAAGGGCGAAGCTTTCAAGGCACTGGTTATCTCTGCTTTCAAAGACATACACTGTCATCTTCAGGATGAGACTTCTGGTACTTCCCTTTCCTTGCAAGAAATCAAAGCTCAATTCAGAGCTTTTGTCAAAGATAACTTATTCAAGGAAAGTTCCATCTCCAAGGAAAAAATGAAGGAGATTTGCTCTCTTCAATCTGCCATTGAAGAAGCAAACAAAGATTATCATACTCACGTCGAGTTTGATAAAGAGATGGAGAAGTGTCTGGGATTTTGGACTCAGTCTACGACTAACACGTCAGTCCCTCGTGGCAGAGATATAGCTGAGGCGTTGAAGAGATTCAGGCAGCGAATTCTGAAGTCAGTGGGTCCCTCTCAGTGACCGACCACCTGTCTTCTTCTCCTTATTCTTCTCTTCTTTTCTATTTCTTTTTCTCGGATTCATTGTAATAAGTTGAGGTATTGCGATTGGCAATCCTTAACTAATCTTTAGTTAAAAGAAGTAGTTACAAAGAGTAACTGACTTGTAAGCTATATAATGGCCTTTCCACGCCATTTTGAGGGAGGAAGAACTTGGCATATTTTCTGAAAGTGTAAATAGATTATAAAGAAATCAATACAGAAGGACTTTTCCATTCTTTGTCTATCTGATCTCTGTTATTCCTAAGCTTTCGTTTATTTTCTTTGTGAAGATCATTTGTCAAAAGTTTGTTAGTCTTACCGATTGCATACTCTTCAACTTTGCAAGCTCGGTGATCTTGTATAATCAAGAAGGAACTTTGTGTCCTTGATTAATGAATCTGTGTTATGTTAAGAAACTTTGTGTTTTAAGCAGATGTTATTTACAGAACTTTGTGTCTTTAAATTCCATCTTATTTATTCAATACAAATGATCTTGTTTCAATTCACTGTGACGTTCGCATACATAAAGAATTACTCTGATATCTATAATTCTGCATGTTGCCTTTCTGCTCTTTCCCGTACTCTCATTTCCTCAGTCCTTTTGTAATTGATGATCCTTCATAGAAAACACTTTCGTGATATCCAAGTTCTAACCAACAAATCATGTCTTGTACATTTGTAAATAAGTTCGTTTCTGAATAAGGGAACCTCTCCCATTAAAGAGGAGGGACTTCTTGTCCCCTGACTGTTGCTCTTCGTAAAGTCCTATCTGACGACCAACAATAGGCAACTACATATTCCACCTCGGGAGTTGACATGGAAGTAACTATTTGAAAGATTGACATCTAACCGATAGGTCCACTTCTAAGTGTAAAAACATAGCCATAAGTTAATATTATTTTATTCAAATCACCTACAAAATATGAATCAATAAATCCACAAAGAGAATCACCTATAAATAATATAGGTGATATAATAATCAATTATGCCTCACAAGTAGCGAAACATCCACTTCATTTTTGAACAATGTTCTCTACCTTGATTTTTCGTAAATATTCTAACAACTACAACTAAATGTGAAATGTAAGGCCTTGTACATACCGTAACATGCACTAAATTTTCTATTGTACTACCATATAGTGCACTAGAGATATACTCCTTTTCTTCTTCTTTCCTCGGATATAAACTAGAAGAAAGTTTGAAATGTGAAATAGAAGGGATTCTAACTAGTTTCGCATCTCTTCATACCAAATATGGTTAGTATATTTTCCAGATACCTATGATGTGATATAAAAAGATTAATATTTATCCTATATCTATGTATCCCCATGCATAATATTGCTTTTTCAGATCCTACGTTTTTATATCATATGTCCTAGCTAAATGAGATTTTAATTTTTATTATTTCTACCATGTTTTTTGTTGCAATAAGAATATAATCAACATGCAATAATAATCTAATGAATAATCCATTCTCAAAAAACATATAAATAAACATAATGGTCATACTCACTCCTTTAAAAATTCTGGCTCAGCTTGAAAGCATCAAACTTCTTGTACCATTTCCTAGGTGATTGTTTTAGGTCATCAAATGATTTCCTGACGTTGTAAAGAATTTTTTTTTGCATTTTTTAACAAATCCTTGAGGTTATACACACACACACACACACACACATATATATATACACACACACACACACATATACATACATATATATATATATATATATATATATGTATTATGTATATATATATATATGTATATACATATATCTGTATATATATATATATATATATATATATAATGTATATATATATATATATATACAGAATTTTGTTTTGCATTTTTTAACAAATCCTTGAGGTTATATATATATAGTTAGTATATATATATATATTCTACCAAATACATGTTTAGTAAAAAAAATATAACATCTAATGTAGTGCCCACTTCCCTTTGACACCTTTTGATATTGATATGTCGACATTAAAAGTTTCCTCCGTAATTTCTATTTTATTTTTTTATGTATTACGACTAGGATGTTGTTAAGTATAATTAGTAGTGGCATCCAATAGAAGATAACGACACTGTCAGAACGGTGCCGCCAATAAAGTAGAGTACAGTAACAGTCAAAGTATAAAATGAATGTTGTGGTAAAAAGTAAATATTTGTCGTAAGTGGTCCGGTAATGTTAAAATGTCAAAGTTGGGGTAAGTAGAGAAGTAGGGTCTACATGATTAGGAATTAGAAATATTATATTTGTAATAAGAACAAGGAGTGATGTCATAAATATTTTGTGTATTTTATTTTTAGAAAAGTCTAAAAAAGTGGAACCCATGTGAGATAATAAGGTCTATCATATCTTAGAAGATAAGCCTACATGTAAAAGAAAGAGTTTAGGAATGGAATATGATTGGCTGGAAGAGATTTCCTATCCTATCTTAGAGATAGGGTGGATAGCCTAAATTCCTATAAATAGAGAGGCCATCCCCTCTCATTTATCATAGAGAAAAGTTGTAATAATTATTTTATGAATAAAGGATTCTTTGTGAAGGTGTGTTAAGGAAGTCATCAAGAGGAGTAATTGTGAAGTTTCTCCCATAACCATTGTTGGAATCAAGTGGACTTCGTAACACTTAGAGTAATTCATGGGTGAGTTTGTAATAATTCCATGTTAATAATATATTTTATAGTTGTATTTCAAATTTGTCATCCTTATTTTTTTTTCATAGTCTCTGGTATTCTTGTGTTATGTTTGTTTTTGTGTTTCCAGATTACTACCACCAAACCAAAAGTTGTGCATTAATAAAATAATCATAGCACACGGATTTCTTGGTGAAATATTATCAGAGTGCTAGATTCGTGTTCACATTTTGGTTCCATTGCTAGGACCATTCCTCATTACTGGATTTTCTGGAGAGATATTCCCACTTAGTCATAAATCAATATGTTGGTAACCTTGTTTTTATTGTGCCTAGTAGTTACCATGGTAAAGTCACTTTTTAGCATGCATAGTATTTACCACAGTAAATTTAATTTTTACCATGAATAGTATTTACCACAATAACTTCATTTTTTACTATGAATAGTGTTTACCCCAGTAACTTCATTTTTACCGTAAATAGTGTTTACCACATTAGAGTCAATTTTTACCGTAGCAAGTCAAGTTTTACTATAGTAAATGTAAGATTACCGTGGTCATTCCTATTTTACTGTAGAAAGGTGTAAAGTCACTTTCTATTGTAGTGAGTCCAATTATTTGTGCACATAAATCTTACTGATTATACTTGTGAGTTGGTATTTCACTGTGTTTACATTTAAAAATGGGCAAGATTCCTATTTTTTCAGCCCAATCTAATGAAGATGTTTCCTCTTTCATTCAAGAGTTTAAATGATCTTACATTTGTAATGGCCTCATAAGAAGGGAACAATGGACTGAAATTTTTCCTACCTTTTTAGATGGTTAAACACTTAGGTCTTTTGAAACACTAGATGATAATGTGAAAAAATCATGGGATTTATTAACTGAAAGTTTTCTTGAATAATTTGGTGAATAATTAAATATGTAGATCTCATGATTGAGATCACAAAGATAGCCCAAGGAGAGAAGGAGAAGATAAGAGATTATCATGCTCATGTTCTAGAGCTAAGGAGGAAGCTTGATGCCCAAATCCGGAAGGAAGGATTATAGGATGGGTTGATGAATGACGTGGATAATCTCCTATGTAAGCACTTCATTCATGGGATGAAGCCAGAGATCAGAAAACAACTGAATTATGACTGCCTAGCGACCCTTGAACAAGGAAAGGAGATTGCAAGAAGGAAAGAAGAAAGCATGGAAGAGGAGCCCAAAGAAATTGTTGCTAAGATAGAGTCTACACCAACACCTTTGGTCCAGAATCCACAACCACTCTCGGTGAGCACAAATATTTTCCCTAGTACATCTACTGAGTATGAAGATATTCTCAAGAAGATGGGTCAGTTAACTATTAATCTTCTTAAAGGAAATAAATTTAGTTCTTAGGGAGGAGATAGAGGTCCAAAAAGAAATATAACTAAATTTGTATGTTATGGTTGTCATAAAAAGCTTCATTATAAGTATAATTGTCCAGATACAGTTTCTACATCTGGTACAAGAGATAATGATAAAGGAAAAACACCTATGAATTCTTGTGATGTAATAGATAGGAGCATAAATAATAAAGTAGATGTGTTTTTAACAAAAATAAATAAAGAAAAAGATAACCAAGATGGAAATGATCCTAAGAAGATGAAAGGAGAAACTAGTAAGAAACATAGGAGAAGGAAGTTGGGTGTGCATTATTTTCTAATTTCACAGGGAAAAGGACCATACTCCATCTTAGAAGATCTATCCAAAAGGCCTACAAATATTACATATGGTCAAATTCTGGGTATGTCTTTTGAGAAGAGGCATGAGCTGCGAAGTAGACTTGATGCTCGATGAAGTAAGGAGGTTGATGTACCTATTTTGGAGGTAGAAATGGATCCCTACACTCCACAATCTGAGGTATTATTTAATGGTATTTCAATTCATGATGTCTTAGTTGATGGAGGTACTGTAGTTAATGTAATGACCAAGTCTGTAATGAATATGTTGGGTTTAAAAATTGATCTCCCCTCAACTCTTATGTTAAGGTCATTAAATAAGGGAAAAACTAAACCAGAAGGTGTTGTTTCAAATGTGGCAATATCGGTTATGGGTGTTGTATGTGTGGTAGACTTTTAGGTGATGAAAAATGGTAGTGTTGTGTACCCAAAGTTGTTGGGAAGGCCATGGATAAGGAGAGTTCAAGCAAGAAACTAGTGGAATGAAGGATTCATGACACTTGGACGTGGCAGAGAGAAGGTGAAGATAAACATGATCGCTCGACATCATAAGGCAGAACCCGTGGATTGAAATGATGAAATGGATGATTGGACCTCCTCTGATTACTCTAGTACTAGTGAAGTGGACATAGAAGATGAAGAAAGTGAGGTTGATGTTTGGGTCATTGATATCCTCTAAGTCACACCGACTCATGAACCCATAAAATTATTTTAAGAATAAATTGATGATCGTCTCCAACAAATAAAGATTGGTGATGCTATGATGGAGAGTGAGAAGGAATCCTACCTCCAGCTCTTTCTAAGGTACATACACTTATTCACTTTTGATTACAAGGAACTCCATCAAGTAAGTTGGGTAGAACATTCTATTGAGCTAGTAGATGGTGCTAAGCCCATAAAGAAAATGCTATATAGAATGAATCCTAATTTTTACAAGACTGTAAAAAAAGAAATAGATAAGTTGCTTTATTTAGGATTCATATTTGCTGTGGAGAATTCACAATGGGTTTCTCCCATTTTGATCTCAATAAGACAGAATGGGAAACTACGCATTTGTGTTGATTATAGGAAGCTCAATAAGGAAAAAAAGAAGGATCATTACCCTCTTCCATTCTTAGATCAGATCTTGGAGGAAGTAGCTAGCCAGGAGTGTTATGGTTTTGTCGATGGATATAGCAGATACAACCAAGTTCATATAGTAGAGAAAGATCAGCTGAAGACCATGTTCACCACTCCTTGGGGAATGTTTGCTTATAGAGTTATGCCTTTTGGGTTGTGTAATGCTCCAGAAACATTCCAGTGTTTTATGAGTAGGGTTTTTGAACCCTACATTGGGAACTTCATCAGAGTATTTCTGGATGATTTTTGTATCTATGGGAGCAAGATGGACCAACTGTACCAGATGGAGACAACATTTAAAAGGTTAAATGAAACATAAGCCTCAAAGTGTGTCTTTGGATGTTCTAAAGACATTTTGTTAGGGCATGTTGTATCCAGAGATGGTATTGGTACTGATCTTGATAAAGTTTCAAAAATCAAGGAGTTACCATTTCCTATTAATAGAAGTAAGTTGAGATCATTTTTAGGCCATGTGGGTTACTATAGAAGGTTCATCAAGAATTTTTCAAAGATTGCACAGCCATTAACCTAGTTCTTGAAGAAGGATGTTACTTATGAACCAGGAAAGAAGGTGCATGAAGCTTTTGAACAACTAAAGTAAGCCCTTGTGTCTTCACCTATTTTAAAGAATCCAGATTAGAGAAATCCATTCATTGTGTATACTGATGCTTCAAATGCAGCACTAGGAAGTACTCCGAGCCAAACGAATGAAACTAGGAATGATCATCCAGTTTACTTTGGGAGTAGACAAATCAGCAGTCCTGAGGTAAATTATAGTGTAATAGAAAAAGAGGCTCTAGCTATCATTTTTGCTATAAAGAAGTTTAGAAATTACTTGGGTAGAAATTTATAGTTGTAACAGATTATCAGGCTCTAAAATATATTGTAAATAAGCCTAACCCATGAGGGAGGATAGCAAGATGGATAATTTTGCTACAAGAATTTAAATTTGATATTGTAGATAGGCCAGGAAAGAAGTATGTCAATGCAGATGTACTCTCTTGAGCCTATGATGGTTTTGGTTCATCTTTTGATGATGATGATGATGATTTCCCATATGTAGCATTGTTATCCCTTGACACAATCCCTTGTGAATACATAGATATTTAGAATTATCTAAATGAATTCAAGTTTCTTGATGGTGCCACTACAAATAATAAGAGGAAGATTACTCAAGTCAGTCATCCATATTCTATTCTGCATGGAGTATTATTTCGAATAGGACCTGATGGACAGTATAAGATGGTAGTTGGACATGATCAAGGGAAGGAGCTGATAGAAGAATTCCACAATGGTACATGTTGAGGACACTTCTCTAGATAACTTACCATAAGAAGGATCTTGGATGCAAGTTATCCCTGGCCCACTCTTTTTAGAGATTGTTATAATTATTGTAAGACATGTGATATTTTTAAATACATGGTAACTGTAAGACTTCATTAGCTCCATTATGCCCTATTCTTCCACTTAGTCCCCTTTAAAATGTGGGAAATAGATATTGTAGGTCCACTTCCAACTACACCATGCCAAAATAACTATATTGTAGTTTCCACAGATTATTTAACCATGTGGGTTGAAGCTTAGGCCATTGAAAACAACATCCATGGATGAACTAGCAAGGTTTCATATATGAATGCATTGTCACCAGATTTGGTTGTCCATTAGAAATTGTAATAGATCAAGGAAGTGACTTCATCAATGAGGTGGTAGAAGCCATAGTCAACAAGTTTTCTATTAAGCACATGAAGGTAACAACATACAAGCCAAGCATAAATGAACAGGTGAAACGAACAATTTTGGTGTTATGTCAAATTCTAGAAAAAGATATAACCTTACAGGTACATAAGTGGGATAAAAAGATTTATGCAACATTGTGGGCATATAGGGCAACATCGAAGTCAGCAATAGGATACTCCCTATTTCATTTGGCTTATGGCATTGATCCAGTTCTTCCTATTGAGTTTGATATTCCCACTATGAGAGTTATGAAAAATAAAAGGATGGATGAAAGTGATTAAGTAAAATAAAGGTTGGTGTATCTTCATTTGCTATAGGAAATGAGGGAAATAGTGAAGGATACAAGCTATAAGAAGAAAATGAAGTAGAAGGAATACTTTGATCAAAAGATCCGTTGGTCTCCATTTCATTTGAATGACTTGGTTCTAGTATATGATTCCAGATACAAAAAAGAAGGAAGAGAAAATTTCTTCCCAAATGGATGGGGCCCTACAAAATAGAAGTTGTGCATAAAAATGGTACATATCAATTGGAGGAAGTGGATGGAAATCCCATTACGAAATGGGTCAACCATGACAAGTTAAAGATTTTTCAAGCACCATAATAGTCTACTCCGAGGACGGAGTAGAAGCTAGGAAGGGGAAAAATGTCGACATTAAAATTTTCCTCCATAATTTCTATTTTATTAATGTATGTATTAGGAATAAGATGTTGTTAAGTATAATTAGTGGTGGCGTCCAATAGAAGATAACGACACCGTAAGTATGGTGTCACCAATAAAGTAGAGTACGGTAACAGTCAAAGTACAAAAAGAATGTTGTGGTAAGAAGTAAATATTTGTCGTAAGTGGTCCGGTAATGTTAAAATGTCAAAGTTAGGGTAAGTAGAGAAGTAGGGTCTACATGATTAGGAATTAGAAATATTATATTTGTAATAAGGACAAGGAGTGATGTCATAAATATTTTGTGTATTTTATTTGTAGAAAATTCTAAAAAGGTGGAACCCATGTGAGATGATAAGGTTTATCTTATCTTTGAAGATAGGCCCTACATATAAAGGAAAGAGTTTAGGAATGCAATACAATCGGCCAGAAGATATTTCTTATCCTATCTTAGAGATAGGGTGGATAAGCCTAAATTTCTATAAATAGAGAGGCCATCCCCTCTCATTTATCATAGAGCAAAGTTGTAATAATTATTTTATGAATAAATGATTCTCTGTGAAGGTGTGTTAAGGAAGTCATGAAGAGGAGTAATTGTGAAGTTTCTTCCATAACCATTATTGGAATCAAGTGGAGTTGGTAACACTTGGAGTAATTAATGGGTGAGATTGTAGTAATTCCATGTTAATAATATATTTTACAGTTGTATTTCAGATTTGTTGTCATTCTTTTTTTATCATAGTATGTGGTATTCTTGTGTTATGTTTGTTGTGTTTTCATATTATTACCACCCAAACCAAAAGATTTGTGTTACTAAAATAATCATAGCACGAGGAGTTCCCGATGAAATATTATCAGAGTGTTGGATTTGTGTTCACAGATCATGACACTGTTGACTATACCATGGACATTGCTATAGTTTTTATTTAGTATGATGATTAGATGTTAGAGAATAGATTATTGTTGACTCTGATTCATATATTATGCATGATTATTATTAGAGACATTTTATATATTGAGGTTGATATACTGTCTAACATGGTTATATTATAGATGTGTTCAGACATGTGATATTTGGATATTTTGAGTAGACCTAGAAAATAAAAATTGATGATGATATAGTTGTTGATGAAATTTTAAGTGACATTGTTGATTGGCTTTATGATTTTTGTGATTCACATATATATTGATGACTTTGGAAGTATATTATATTCATTCAGATGTTCTGATGTGACCACGAGGCTGAAGGAGGTATTTGTATCTTTACAGGTTAAAAGTATCACAACAAACACTGAGGGATTAGAGACCAAACACATTGGAATTCTACATAAATTCAACAAGGTCACCATGGCAACTGTATTTGTTTGTGTGTGTTCGATTGTGTTAGGGATTCCCATGGGGGGATCACCTTTGAAATGTGATGAAGGGATTTTATGTATTTTTTAATTTTATTTGTTTACTTTGTTAATGTTTGCATGTGTTTATATAAGTGATGTATTTACCTCTTTCATTATTTTTTAATTGTGGTAAATTAATGTGAGAAATCATATTTCTTAAAAATTAATTAATCAAATTGGGTCATAAGAAAGTAACTATTAGAGCTTTTGGCCTAAAATTAAAGTGTAGTAAGAAATGTGTAAATGATGTGTGAAAGATGTGTAAGTTGATTTTCGAGTATGAAACACTCCATCTTATTTGAAATTCGAATTTGTCCTTCGAGGCTGATTTTGGAGGCTTGTGGGAAAAGTTAAACTTATCTCATACCTCTTAAATTTATATACCAACAATACCTATGGTTGGAGAGTTAAATTTAGCCCTTTATGCATTTTTGTAAGTCAAGTTGAATTTTTTTATTGCACTTTTCTTACATGTTTTAATTTCAGTCCTTATGGGGTGTGGGCTTGCTTGAGTGTGTAAGTAAAACTGTCATACTATTCACCCACCTATTAATTATTCATTGGAGAATGAAGTTGCCTTTTGTGTTGGGGTTGAGGATGTGTGATGTGGCATCCTACATGGATCCACCTCATCATCTTCTCTTCCCTCTTCTATTTATTGGAATTTCGTAGCATGTTTTTGGGTTGCTTCACTTTTATCACTTCATTTTGGGAGACTTCTTTTTGTCTCTAGAGCTATTTCTTTTGGAGAACATTGAAGATTATTGCATGCTTGTGGATTGTTGATCTTGGATTGTTTTGCATTGAAAAGCATGTTGTTTTGGACTTGGTACAAACTCCATCATGGAGAGGTAAGAGCTTGGCTCTTGGAAATGCTCTTCTTCCCTATTATGAATATGTCAATTTTTGTTTGTTGGTTGTTTGGGTAGATGGCTAGGGATGGTGTAGGAGTAGACTATATGGTACTCTTGAGGGAGGCATAAGTGTTCTGGGGAGGTATAAGTGTGGAGGGAGTTGGGATTTGGGTTCCACCTTGTAAAAAGAAATACCTTGCACTTCTTTACTCGTTATGGGGTGCCATAAGAGGGTGGGGCGGAAATGTGAGAAATAAGGGGTACTTGGGGGAGGCATAAGGGTATGTCAGGAATTTGAAATGATATGTATTTTGGTGGTTTGTTCTTAGGTGGTGATACCCATTTCCCCTTTAGGAGACATAAGTAGCATCCCCCATAGTTTCTTACTCCTTTGGCTTCTGTGATGAAACATAAGTCTTATTTGTTATGCTTTAATGTGGTTGTAAAATACATTCTGTTTTGGACTTTGTTTTTAAATGTGAGATTTCTTGTGTGTTTGTGAAATCCTGTTGTTGCCATGAGTTGAAACACATCTTCTATTGCATTGTGGTTGGGGCTTGTGCACCAATAAATAAGGATGGATTCTCCTTTCATTGGATGTCTTGGTTGGGTGGAGAGCATTACCTTTACCCTGCCTTTGTTGTGATCAAATTAAAATAAATGGAGGATCTTCATGCTGGTGTTTAGGATCAAAGGAAAAGACAATTTTGACAGTCCTTGTTGAGATTATTATTTATCGTAACCCTTTTCCACTTTGAAGTGGATGACCTTGTATATTACTGGCGATGGAAAGATGTTTTGTTATTGCTATGAAATTTGAAATTCAAAATGTGAAAGAGATGAATTAAGTTTTCTATTTTTTGAATATATGAGAATGAAATTTTATTTTGTATATTAAAATTAAGGAATGAAATAAGAAAGATGTAAAGAAATCATTTTTGAATTAATGCAAGTTGTTACCTTGTTCAAATGAAATGGTGTTCATTAGAAATTTGTGTTTGCAATGCATTATGAAACCTTTGTTTGGAAAAAAAATAAAAGTGAATATGTATGTTGAAATGTCATGATGCTCTATTTTACAGAAATGAATGTTTGGAAAATCTGAAGTTGTAAATTGGAATTTGAATACCTTGTTTGAATTAACTTAATTAATTAGAGTGTTTTGGAATGAATTTATTATTGAAGTTGGTAAATGTAAAAAAATCTATTTTTTTTGGATTGCTGTTAGATGTTTTCAAACAAGAAAATGTTTTTATCCAAAATGCATAGAATGATCCTTACAACAATGAATAAGAAAATGAAACATTTAATTGAACTTAGTAGGATTAAAACGACCCAAAACAAGCTAAACGACTTAAGAAATGGTTAAGAATCCTTTCCAAATTGAGAAATTTCGAATTAATATTCAATCTAAAAATAAACCCTCGCAATCCATCCTAAATTCGTCTAAGAGAAACCCCGCATGTCTGTTTAGCATGTTGAGAAAGGAAGGAGGTTGAATTGAACAAAATTTAATAAGTCAAATGCTACAAGTTTTCATTTTAAAATCCTTCAGAGCATTTTCTCCAAATTGACCTTTTAAAATTTATCCAAATTAAATTCTTAAGGTTTCTGTGCAAAGAGGACATTGAGATATTTATGAAAACTCCTTGTTTACCAAAAACGGAGCTCCCTATCAAAAGTTATGGCCTTCCGAAATTCGTAGAAGAGGAAAAGCCTCATGTGCCCCTATCTTGCGTGCCCGTCTTACGGGCCCAGGAGAGAATGAGTCTCTTTCATGCCCGTTTTGTGTGCCCAGGAGAATAAGAGTTTCTCCCGTTCCTCTCTCTGCACCCATAAGAAATGTTCATTTCCGCGCCTCTCTTCCACACCCGAGGAAATTTTCTTCCACACGGCCCGCAAGAAGATAATATATCTGTGCTGGGGATGAATTTATCTCTCCTAGTGTTTTGTACGATGTTTGATAACCATTGTAATGGACTACAGAATTTTTGCTGGGAACACTTAAAAATAGTAATTTATTCCTTAACTTTTCCTAACTAAACTTAGGTTGTTCTTTGTCTCGAGTGGGGAGTATTTGAGAGGCATTACACTTGGTATCAGAGCCGTGGGTTCAAAGCTTGGACCTTTGGGTACACTAAAAAATTTGAGACATGAACTATAAACCTAGCACACTTTAAAATCTAGAAAAAAACCTTGTATGAAGAAATATTACATTACTCTGTTCATTTGAACTACCAGAATTAAAATCATAATAAAATAATAAGTTTTTTGAGTTATTGTGCTTGCTTAGTGGAATTTTATCTAAACTTGGATAACTAAAAATATTAAATTAAATTTATTTTTGTGAACTTCTAGTGTAGTGGAAACTTGGTTTTACTTTGAAAATGTGTTGTTTTACAAGTCCTAAATCTTGATTTAATTGTATGATGCGTTAATTCCTTTTAAGACCCTTCCTTATTGGAGTGGTTGGAATGATAAATTATATGGTGTGATTCTTGTGGTTGGACAATAGTGATTGTGATATGGTGTCTAGAAGAGTTAATTAAAAGTTATTTAGAGCTTCCTTCCTTCAGTGGTTAGGAAAGATGCCCTGGTTGTCAGTTTTTCCATTTTATTACCCATATGGGAGAGTGGGCATTAATTCTAAGTGTCATTTTAGACCCAATCCTACATATGTGTCTTTGGAACTGACCTTGAGGTAGAGTACCCCTATTGGTGGCCATGAAGGGCTATGGAGTGAATGTGGTGTTAACTTTTATGTTTTACATTTGTAATCTTGTGTTATTTTATCAAGGAATAGCATCTTATTTTATGATTGCATTGAGAAGCTCTGAGACTCTTTTAGTTATTTATATTTTTGTGAGAATTTTCAAACTTTGCAATGCAGCTAGTTAGCCACTTTCCTTGATTGTAGACATTTCTTGGATTTTATTTTGATTGGTGACTCGGAGCTCATTATGTTGTTGGCTATTTAGCTAAATGTTGTGTGGATCCTTCTTACATGATGATGAGATGGTTCTATGCTTCTTGTATTGTGAAATTTCGTCATATGGGGGTACACCCTTGGTGTCTTGGATGTCTTCTTAGGTTATTAAAGTTATGCCTTGGTTTTGGATGCATGGAACCTTGAGGATGTCTAGAGTCTTAGAGTTACTTTTTTGATTCTCGACCCTGCTAGATAGAGTGTTGGTTGTGTTGTGTGTTCTAGTTGGCAGTTTGTTAGCGGTGGTGGTTATTCTCTTACAATCTAGTAATATCTTGAACCTCATCAGAGTAGAGGTGTTCAATTGTGGGCTGATGAATTATGTTAGGATCAGGTTACTTTTGGTTGGCTTTGGATGTTAGTGGAAAAGTGTGTGTCTAGTAGTGACTTCTTTTTGATGACATGCTAAGTTTTATCAGGATTTCCTTATTTCATTATATAAATAAATGACTTGAGGGTTGTATGCTCTTGGTAATTATGGTTAGATTTAATCCCATTCGAGTATTGTTTTTGTAAATTATTATTTTTTTTCTCTCTTGACCTATAAATAAGCTTACCCTTTCCGTAAATGTTTTAAGTTACTATGAATAACACTTTATGACCTATTAATTTTGAATTACATGGAGACACTTATGGATGCTTTGAGTCTTTTGGACCATGCCAATGGAGATATTAGTGTAATTAGACCTTGATGAATTAATCTCGGTTGTATGTTATAATGTGATCCTTCATGCGAAACTGTAACTCTTTGTCATAAAGCTGTTTGGAATAGATAGTTGATTGGCTGCTTACATTTGATGCTTTCTAGTGAGTATGTGGTGTTATTATAGTTAAAATATTTCCTTGTCAATTTGATTGCTTAGTAGATGGTATCTTGTGATAATATGGGTGTAGATTTGAAAAGTTTCCTTTTCTTATCATGTGAGTAAAGTTTTTTCGCCGAAACAACAAACATTGTTAAACCCTAGTATATCAGTAAAAGTAATTATTCTTCTTAAATAGGCCTTCCTTGTAACTTCTTTTGAGAACTTGTAGAAACCACTAGGAATGTTTTAAGGTACTTGTAGTTAGTGGAAAAGTATCAAAATATTGTTGTGATCTATGTTGATTGATTATTTCCTAGTTCTTACAAAATTAATAATGTGTTGTAATGTTGAATGCCTCTTATTCCTTTAGAATTAAAAATGTGACATGTTGTTTTCCATAAAAGTAATAGTGTGATATGTTTACCCTTCCTTCTCTTTAAATTTTTAATTGAAAAGCTGACTCATTCAAACATCATAAAACTATAATTGAGGAGTTTTGGCCTGGAAGCTTAACAAATAAACTTGAACATAGAAAGAGAAAATGGTCCTTGCTTTAACCATGGTAAATTAATAGAAGAAATAAAAACCATGTAGAAGAATAGAAAGGGAAAAGTTTTTCCATCTACCTCCCCTATGAGTAAGATAAACACTTTTCTCTTTTACGCCTTTACATAGTGGAGAGATATCATGCCCCCTTAGTGATCCTTATAGCACAGACTTGTGATGTCATAATAGGAGGAAGTTTAATTAAGAAAACTCGTAAAGGAATGTGATTAGCAAACGAAACTACAAATTTTGACTTATTTATTTGAGTTATAAAATAAGTAAGATTTATGTGTATTGAGTGCAATGTATAGTTGAATCTGTGGTTCTGTTGCCTACCCGGAAATTGTGAAACACCTAGTGGTTCTATTGCAACCTCCTTGTGTTTTGTCTTGTCCTTGGAGAACTAAGTTATTGTAATTTTAAGGAAACATATGTTAAGGATATGACATAACTTTGGTAAGTCTTATTTTCTTCTTGTTCTTCTTGAGACACATTATTGTTGTTTCCTCTCTTGTCGTTGGAAAGGAAAGGACAAGATGTTTTCGTAAGTTGTTACTCACTTTCGATATGATACACCTTGGATTATAGTTGGACCCCGTGTTACTTGTTCTTCTCCCTAGAGAATTTGAGAGCTCCTTGGTGTTACAATTTATGGTTATTCCGAGCTTGATCAGGAAATAAGATAATTAAATCCCATTGTATTATTGAGAATGGTACTTCTTGTATTGATATGTTAGTTGCTAGGGGATATATATATATATATATATATATATATATTCTTTTGCTAAATGGTTGACATCTCTAGATTTGGCTGGTGTGGTGTGTTCGATTCTTAAAACAAAAGTGTAGAAAAAAAATCAAACTATAGGAAACCTTGTGGTCATGGAATTGCTTAATTTTATAATGAAAGTTTGACTCTACCCTATCGAGTTATAGAAGTGTTTTCCATAAATAGTTCCTCGATTGGAAATGCTTACTAATTTAGGTGTCCTTTCTTATTGATTAACCTCATCTTTTGTGGCCTAAAATTGTGGGAACTTGAGTAAACATGTCTCTATTACAAATTTTTGGTCTTTTTTGATTCTGCTAGCCTTGCCTAAACAACGAACTATGAAAGCATAATTTAACCGTAGTGGGAATCTTAATTTATTTTACTATAGTATGTTGTATTCCTTGGGAAACTATGTGATCTTTCTCAACTCATGGAATTCTCCTTATTATTATGCTACTTGGTGGTTACTCTTAAGATTCTTTTGAACTCTTCATATTATATTGGTATGTGCTGTATCTTGGTTGATAGCGTAAAGTTACTCTCTATATTTAAATGTTCATACGCTTGCATGCAGAAAGTTTAGAACTCATCCCTTACAATCTTCCTTCTTATTGCTGAATTGCATTAGACCAAATTTGGGTTCTATAGACCCACATTGGTTTGAAGCAAGAAATCCCATGATGGAGTGATCCTTTTTTTGTTGCATTTGTTCCCATCTCTCTTTTCTGTGACTTCCAGGAGGAAGTTGAGTCTTAGGGGAGAGGGATGTAGTGCCCACTTCCTTTTAACACCTTTTGATATTGATCATGACACTATTGATAATACCATGGACATTGTTATAGTTTTGATTTAGTATGATGATTAGATGTTAGAGCATGGATTATTGCTGACTCTGATTCATATATGATGCATGATGATTATTAGAGACAATTTATATATTGAGGTTGATATACTATCTGACATGGTTACATTATAGATGTGTTCAGATATGTGATATTTGGATATTTTGAGTAGACCTAGAAAGTGAAAATTGATGATGATATAGTTTTCGATGAAATTTTAAGTGACATTGTTGATTGGCTTGATGATTGTTCTGATTCACATACATATTGATGAGTTTAGAATTATATTATATTCATTTGGATGTTCTGATGTGACCACGAGGCTGAAGGAGGTATTTGTATTTTTGTAGGTTAAAATTATCACAACAACCATCTGGGGATTGGAGACTAACCACATTGGAATTCTAGATGAATTCAATAAGGTCACCATGGAAAGTGTATTTGTTTGGTTTCATTTTATTGTGTTAAGGATTCCCATGGGGGGATCAACTTTGAAATGTGACCAAGAGATTTTATGTATTTTTTAATTTTATTTGTTTACTTTGTTAATGTTTGCATGTGTTTATTTAAGCGATGTGTTTACTTCTTTCATTATTTTTCAATTGTGGTAAATTAATGTTAGTAATCATATTGTTTAAAAATTAATTAATCAAATTGGGTCATAAGAAATTAATTATTAGAGTTGTTGGCCTAAAATCAAAGTGTTGTAAGAAATGTGTAAGTGATGTGTAAGAGATGTGTTAGTTGATATTGGAGTATGAAACACTCCATCTTCTTTGAAATTCGAATTTGTCCTTGGAGGCTGATTTTAGAGGCTTGTGGGAAAAGTTAAACTTGTTCCATACCTCTTAAATTTGTATACCAACCTTACCTATGGTTGGAGAGTTAAATTTAGCCCTTCTTTATGCATTTTGGTAAGTCAAGTTGAATGTTTGTATTGAAATTTTCTTACATGTTTCAATTTCAGTCCTTATAGGGTGTGGGCTTGCTTGAGTGTGAAAGTAAAGTTGTCATATTATTCACCCACCTATTGATTATGCATTAGAGAATGAAGTTGAATATTGTGTTGGGGTTGATGATGTGTGATGTGGCATCCTACATGGATTAACCTCATCCTCTTCTCTTTCTTCTGGTTTTATTGGAATTCCTTAGCTTGTTTTTGTGTTACTTCACTTTTATCAATTCATTTTGGGAGACTTATTTTGGTCTTGAGAGATGTTGCTTTTGGAGAAGATTGGAGATTGTTGCATGCTTGTGGATTGTTGATCTTGGACTATTTTATATTAGAAATCTTGTTGTTTTGGACTTGGGATAAACTCCATCATGGAGAGGTCAGAGCTTGGCTCTTGGAAATGCTCTTCTTCCTTTTCATGAATATGTAAATGTATGCATGTTTGTTTTTGTTATTTGGCTGGTTGTTTAGATGGCTAAGGGATAGTGTAGGAGAATACTATGGGGTACTCTTGAGGGAGGCATAAGTGTGGAGAGAGTTGGGATTTTGGTTCCAACATGTAAAAATAAATATCTTGCATTTCTTTACTCATTATGGGGTACCATAAGAGGATGGGGAGGCATAAGGAAATGTGAGGAATAAGGGGTACTTGTGGGAGGTATAAGGGTATATCAGGAATTTGAAATGATATGTATTTTTGCGGTTTTTTCTCAGGTGTTGATACCCATTTACCCTTTAGGAGACATAAATAGCATCCCCCATAGTTTCTTGCTCCTTTGGCTTGCGTGCTGACGCATAAGTCTTGTTTTTTATGCTTTAATGTGGTTGCAAACTACATTATTTTTTGGACTATTTTTTTAAATGTGAGATTGTTTTTTTGTTTGTGGAAGCCTGTTATAGCCATGAGTTGAAACACATATTCAATTGCATTTTTGTTGGGGATCATGTGCCAATGAAGAAGGATGGATTATCCTTTCATTAGATGTCTTGGTTGGGTGGAGAGCATTTCCTTTCCCCTGCCTTTATTGTGATCAAATTCGAATAAATAAAGGATCTTCATGCTGCTATTTGGGAGCAAAGGATAAAACAGTTTTGACAGTCCTTGTTGAGATTATTATTTATCGTAACCCTTTTCCACTTTGAAGTGGATGAACTTGTATATTACTGGTGATGGAAAGATGTTTTGTTATGGCTATGAAAGTTGAAATTAGAAATGTGAAAGAGATGAATTTGGTTTTCTATCTTTTGAATGTTTGAGAAGGAAATTGTATTCTATATATTGAAATTGAGGAATGAAATACAAAAGATGTAAAGAAATCCTTTTTGAATTAATGGAAGTTGTTACGTTGTTAAAATGTTTTGGTGTTCATTGGAAATTTGTGTTTGCAATGCATTATGAAACCTTGGTTTGGAAAAAAAATAAAAGTGAATATGTATGTTGAAATGTCATGATGCTCTGTTTTGCAGAATAGAATGTTTGGAAAATCTGAAGTTTTAAATTAGAATTTGAATACCTTTTTTGAATCAAGTTAATAAATTAGAGTGTTTTGGAATGAATTTATTATTGAAGCTGGTAAATGTAAACAAATCTATTTGTTTTGGAACAATGTTAAATGTTTTCAAACTGGCAAATGTTTTTATTTAAAATGCATAGGATGACACCTACAACAATGAATAAGAAAATGAAACATTAAATTGAACTTAGTAGGATTAAAATGACCCCAAACAATGTAAACCACTTAAGAAATGGTTAAGAATCCTTTCAAATCGAGCAAACATAAAACTACAGTCGTTTTTCTATCGAAGTTGAGAAATTTTAAATTAATATTCAATCCACAAATAAAACCTTGAAATCTATCCTAAATTACTCTAAGATCAACCCCCCATGTTTGTTTGGCATATTGAGAAAGGAAGGAGATTGAATTGAACAAAATTTTATAAGTCAAATGTTACCAGTTTTCATTTTAAAATCCTGTAGAGCGTTTTCAAAAAATAGACCCTTCAAACTTTATCCAAATTAAATTATTAATATTTTTGTGCAAGGAGGACGTCGAGATCTTTCCTAAAAGTCCTTGTTTGCCAAAAATTGAGCTCCCTATCAAAATTTATGGCCTTCTGAAGTTCGCAAAAGAGGAAAACCGTCTTCCGCACTTGATTTGCACGCCTATATGAGAAAATGTGCCTCTTGCATTCCTGTATTACATGCTTGAGAGAGAACGATTCTCTTCCGTAGTCGTCTTGTGTGCATGAGAGAATAAGATTTTCTCCCACACCTCTCTTCCACACCCGGAAGAAAGATTCATTTCCGCTCCTGTTTACCACACCCGGGGAAATTTTCTTCTGCGTGCCCCATAAGAAGATTATTTATCTGAGCTAGGGATGAATTTATCTCTCCTAGTGTTGTGTAGCATGTTTTATAACTATTGTAATGGAATCTAGAATGTTTTTTGGGAACACTTAAAAAAATTATTCTTTAACTTTTCCTAACTAAACCTAGGTTGTTCTTGGTCTCGAGTGGGGAGTATTTGGGAGGCGTTACATCTAACTTCTTCAAATCCAAATGAAGTAAAGTAACTATTGCTTAAAATAATCACATTGAAACAAGTTTAACAACTCGTGAAAATATTTCACTAAAATCAATACCTTCTTTCTGTGTAAATCCTTTTTCTGCCAGTGTATTCCTGAAACTATCAACTTTTTCATTAACACCTATCTTCCATTTATAAACTCATTTACAACCAATACGTTTTCTACCATTTGGAAGTTCTAATAGATCCCATGACCTGTTATTTTCCAAGGCATCCATCTCCTCTTGCATTTCCATTTTAAATTTCGAACTATCCACATCTTCCAATGTTTCATGATAACATCTAGGTTCCTCATCATTAGAAATCAAATAAATTAAAATTTTGGGACTGTACTTACTAGGAGGATGCCTAACACATGTATATATCAAAACAAGTTTTCTAGGTTTTTCATCTTATTGTTGTGACCTCTATACTAAATGGTCAGCTGTTTCCTCAAGGTGTTGTGAATCTTGAACATCTTGAACATCTTGAAATTATTTTTTTCTTCCTTTTCAGTATCTTAAGATGGTTGAATTTAAAACTTCACATGTATACATTTAGATTCTTGTTCTTATTTTATTTTAGCATCATATTTTAGGAGAGGAGAACCCTCAAACTCTACAAATTTTCTAATGATGATTTTGTGTGTAGTAGGATCCTACACTATTTATCCCTTAACACCGTCTACTTGACCATGCCCAAAAAATATGTACTTATTTGACCTTAGGTCTAAATTTGAATTTATAATTTATTAGTAAGAGAATAAGAATTAAAATTAAAAAAATCAAGTTTGAATAATCACATAGATGACATGTCCATACCTCTTGAGGAATCTAACAGTCTATTATAACTGATGGTGAGATATTTATAATATAACAAGTTGTACAAATTTCTTTTGCCCATAAACCATGATCCAAATTTGCATTATTGAACATGTTCCTTGCTTTGTCTAAAATAGTCCAATTCATGCATTCCCTAACTCAAATTTGTCATAGAGGATAGCTGGTTGTTTTATGCCTTTCAATCCTAACTTCCTTGCAGTAGTTCTAAAACTCCAATGATGTGAAATATCCTCTATTATCTATTTTTACAGGTTTGATAAACATGTCAGTGATATTTTCAACCAATTCTTTAAATTTCTTAAATTTACTTAAAATATTAAATATCCTCTATTGAAATTAGAGTCGTACTTTCCTGGAGTAATCATCTATAAAATTAACAAAATACAACGTTCCACCATATGAAATTATAGGTGTTGCACCCCAAATATAATAATGACTATAATCAAGAATATATTTACTTACATGACTCACATCTTTACACTTTTGTCTACATTGTTTCCCAAAAACACAATGATAGCAAAAATTTAAGTCTAGAATCTTCAAATCAGGGAGTAACTTACAATATTTCAGAACCTTTTATCCTTTCTAACTTTTATGCCCTAAACATAGATGCCATGAATTATTAGAAACTTATTGTTTTTTACATACCACAACTGATTTATTGATATCTATACTACATTTTAATATAGAAATATTCCTTACTTTTAGATCCTTCCTTAAAACTAAGGCACCTTTTCATACAGCTAGAGCTCCACCATGACCTGTGAACTTATAACCACTAAAGTCTAATTTAATCAAAGAAATGAAATCTCTTTATAGTTCTAATACATGTCTTAAATTTATTAGAGTCCTTACCATAATGTCAAATATTTTTATCTTTATGCCACTAATCCCTTAAGTTTTAAAAGAAACCTTATTTCCCAAAAGAACAAAACTACCATCAAGGGGTTAGTAAGAAGAAAACAAACATCTATGTGTAGACATGTGATGGGTAGCACAAAAATCCAACAAAAATTCATGATGATAAGAGGAAAAGTTACAAAATAGATAAAAGTTTATCAGTCATACCTTCACTTGTTTTTACTTAATTTACTTCCTTAGTGAATTCTTCCTTATTCCTGTAATCCTTCTTAATATCACATACTTTTCGTCAATAACTTCACCTACCTTACTCTTCCATCTTTGTAACTTATATCTATATTTATATCTTGAAATTTAACCTCTTTATTTATTTTATATATGCCTCTAGTAAACTTGAATTTAGGTATAGAGTTCTCTCTTGTATATTTTATTTTATTTTCCTCAGCCAAGAATGCTCCGAAAACAAAATTGTAGTCAAGATCATCACCAGTACTAAAACTAATAGAGGTTACTATATGATCCCAAGAATGTGGTAAAGTACATAACAAGGTGATTTCTTTGTCTTCATCCTCCATTTTCACACCAATATTAGATAACTAGCATAACAGATTGTTGAAAATATTGAATTCATCAACAATTTTCACAACTTCTTTCATTCACAATGTACACAATTGACTCTTTAGGTAAAAATTATTTGTTAAATTTTTTGTCATGTACAATCTTTCTAATATGGTTCATAAACCTATTGTTGTACTTTTTCTAGTAATACTGAGAAAAAATTACCCTGCTAAAAACAAGTATATTGCATTGATAGATTTTTTATCCAGCGCTTACCAATCATGATCATCCGTCCCTATAGGATTCTTTTCCTTTCCATCTAGAGATTTTTGCAGCTCCTTTTACACAAGTACATCACATGGTTTAAGTTTTCATAGCTCAAAGTTGTTCTTGTTGTTACATTTCTCCACCTATAACATTGCACTCGACATTTTCACCATTTAATGTAATAACAACACAAAATATAGAACAATTTCTACAAATCTAGAAAACATTGCTCTAATACCAATTGTGAAGAAACCATATATTATGTATAAATAAATACACAAAAAGTAAAATAACAACATAAAAATTTACAGTGATAGTAAAAATAAATTATATAAAATACCAAACATGCAATAGAAGAACCCCAT
Organism: Taxus chinensis; assembly: GCA_019776745.2. Classification (NCBI taxonomy): domain Eukaryota; kingdom Viridiplantae; phylum Streptophyta; class Pinopsida; order Cupressales; family Taxaceae; genus Taxus; species Taxus chinensis. Next base: position 762,817,392 of record CM034149.1, read on the forward strand.
ATTTACGTGATAAAACCCTAGCTAAGTATTTATGGAAACATCCATGGTGCGAGATATCAATATTTATTAAATCAACATGAACAGATTACATGCAAACTTGTTATGAGAAACTTATACACCTAGTTAGAAAAGTAGAGTTAGGATTCCTCCTCGTAAAAAAATAGTGGAAAAATTCCTTTAGGTTTTTCCTTCCTAAAAAAAGAATTTGGTTGAATTTGTCTTCTTGGAAACAAGGGATTTTCATTCCTTGAACCCCCTGTGACATGATTAGAGGGCAAGCCACACCCCCCCCCCCCCCCCCCCCCCCCCCCACACCCCCTTTTAATAATTTTGGTACAAATCATGCCCCAAAGGGATAACAAATCTAGGTTTGGTAGCACATATCTAATAGACAATGATAAAATGAGGTTTTCTTTTTTCATTTTATTTTCATGGTAATACAAAAAAATTATTCAATCAATTTAATCAACTAAATTTTCTTCTCCCGCTTCTGCATAATGTACGAGCGATTCAGAAAAATCTCAAGGTATTCTCATCCTCTTCTATTTTTTTGGCACATTTTGTCTCAAAATAATTTCCCTCTTTAGAAAATTTTTAGGTTGAAAATTACTCAAGAATCGTAATTTGTAATGCATTTGTTTTCCCTAATGAGAAGTGCTCCTCACAAGAAATCATAAGGGATTTGTAAAAGAAATCACGTAAATTTCTATGAAAAAATGGGAATTTTTATGCAATACCAAAGGAATTACTAAAAATTCTCTTTTCTTCTAAAAAATTTCATGGTGTTCATGGTGCTTTTCCTTCTTGGGATGGCTGTAAACACAAAATATTGCACTTTACATATTATATATCCTGGTTTCATACTATTATTTAGAAGGTTCTTGAGTGAAGAAAGTACTAATCAACCCTCATCTATTGGCGATCTTGTTTTATTTTATTTCATCATTCCCGACCTTTTACAACTATCTTCAAATTCTATTTCGGTAATTTGTCATTATTTTAGCCTCGAATGAGGCACCTAGGCAAGTTCTCAAGTGCCCATGGGGTTCTTGCTCCCACTAGGTGCTCCCCGGTCCCTTTTACACTTTCTTGCCAATTTTTGGGCTCTTTCTAGCCGTTTCAGATCTTTAAGTTTGTTGTGGTCGGTACTTTCAAGGTTAGTTACAACAATAGATCAAGAGAATCTTATAAATATTAAATTATGAGACCATAATGAATGATCTAACATCATTCACTACTATTATCCTTTATCTAGAGTTTCTTCCACCTATTGCATTGAAGATCACTTCCATCAACATATCTCTATCACAAGGCACAAGGATAGGACATTTGAATCCCACTTAATAGGGGGAGGGATTCTATTCTATTCCATGACTACATACTATTTCATTTTCTACATTTAGTTATTTTTTTCTACCACACAAATTATGACTATCACAAGAAAACCTAGGGCACATTATGAACATACTAACTACAACTACATTTGCATATGAAATGTAGTGCATCACTAAATTAGTAAGCCCATTTATTTGGCATATGAGGTCGGTCTAACCCATTCATTTGTATTATTTTTTAGGTTTTGATATTGTTCTCGGTCTTTTAAAACTATTTTAATCATCTTGGAATATCACAGGAATACAGAGTAGTGCAATAAAATTAATGCCACAGAAAGTGAGGGTTTTGAACCATCTTCCGAACCTATGAAGATAAGTTTCAGAGCTTTTGAACATACCAGCGTAGCAAGTCTACACACTAGAGAACATGTTGCTGCCACAGTCCCTCTTTAGGTGCTGTATTTTAGCTAGAGACTACAGGTCCATCCTTTTCAAAGCTTTTCCATAGTCGTTCCTACTTTAAGATTCTTTAGTTAACTCTACGACACATTCCGGTGAGCATATTCTATTCAGATGATTTATTTCCTCTTCTCTCTTGCACATTAGGGTTAATATTTTCTTTTGCATAGTTGTGCAGTAACTTATATACTTCTTTACCACATTTATTTACTTTATTTACAGTTGTTCATAGCTTAGATTAATTATCCCCACATACTACATGTTAGTTAGTTTTAGTTAATTATTTGTATGAAACTGACTCAATCATTCACGCTTACAATATTTTAATTCTAGGGCTTACTTCAATTTTCCTTCTTTTTATGCCCATTACCCATAGTGGTCGTTCCCTCAAATATTGTTCTCCCTTCTTCTAAGCATCATACATCTAGGTCAATGGGTGACAGATATACCACTATGGTTGAAAACCATTTAGATATTTCCACCCATATTCCTCTCCATGAAATCGAAGCATCAGATAGTGAGAAATCCTACGATGAAGACACCAATGTTGACTAAGAACAACTTAATGCTATTACTGAATTTCGCCAAACATTACAGAAAAAACCTATTCATCTTCCTCATGTCTTGCATGCTTTAGTTTCTGCTAAATAAAATTGTGATGCTTCCTTTCTATTGTAGCTTCCTTATGTCCCATGGTCTCCTCTCCACCCATTTATGTTTTTCTCCCTATTATTACAACTACCGCTTCCATCACTCACCTTGATGCTTCTAATATGTAGCTTGGATATTTCCTAAATACCGTTGAGTTAACATATTTATATCAAGATTTGTAAAATCAAATTCATCAGCTCCAATTCACTACTTCTCTAGGAACGCCATATTTAGATTCTACCGCATTCCTACATATCCCTATCTTGCCATTTATTTCCTCTTATGAATTTTGACATAATTTCATCTCTCCTAAATTGCCAATTTTTAAAGGCCATGGTGACCCACAAGAACATCTTCTATCTTTTCACGTAGCATGTCTCGATTATAGTGATGATCACACCATACTAGCTAATGTATTTTCTCTTATTTTACAATATTATGTGATGCATTGATCTATCACCTACCCATCCATGTGGTAGTCTATTTCACATATTTGGCCAATGCCTTTCTCATGCATTTTTCTATTAACATCGTCTCTAATTTCATATACTCATCTTGCATAGCTCAAGAAAGGGCCCAAGAAACACTTATATGATAATGTCTTACAATACCAAAATAATTTGGAGTTTGGCTAAGATGACTAATGTACTTAGGGATTTCAAGCTTCTGGATTTAATTATCGAGATTTTACTACCACCACTTTAGGAGAGTGTTATTTTTGAGACTTATTTCTCATTCGATCACCTTTGTCAAACTCTCAAGTTTCGTGAGACCAAACACTTGGAAATAGGTAAGCTTAAATATCAAGAGAAAGCATCATCATCTACACATTTTTATAATAAGCACACATATAAGCGTTCTAAAACTAACCTATAGATGGAAAATCAACTATAAAAATAGTCTCTATTCCTATGGATCTTTGACCACAACCATACGGATGTAATTTTACTAATATTAATACAGCTCCGTGTATTTTTCTGCCTCAACTCATCGATATTTATCTTATTACCCTACCTTCACCTTTATAACTCGACCCATCTCGACCAAAATTCTGTGATTTCAATGATAGTTCTTATTTTGATTACCATCAATACATAGGACATTTCACTTATCATTGTTTTCAGTTACGCCATCTCATTCAAGTTTTTCTTAATAATGGCCAAATTGAGCTTCCGAAATATATAACCTCTACACCAACTAATGGAAATCATAAAATTAAAATCTTTAATAACCTCTTACCTAAAAATAATAGAAAAAATGATTAATTACTCTGCCAGTTATGCCTGTTATATGGTACCCCTCATCTTACATCCAAATCTTTGGACTTCTTAGTTGTTAACATTGAACCTTCACCACCAATTAATTCTTTCTCCAACATTGGTTATCATGAAAATTTCACATCTAATCATTTATATATCAACACATCTATTGGCCCAAAATCCCTTAACAACATTAAGGTTGACCCATTATGCCCTGTTAGTGCATGTTGTATTTCAGTTCTTAAGGGTATTGGATTTCCTCCATCGTAAATCAATTACCCTTTCAACAAACCCTTTAATGTTGTTAATCTTCATGCTATAGTCGGTTCTCTTACAATGCTTGTGTTGTTCCTCATTGGAAAAATGGTTGACAATTGTGACATTCTCCTTGATCTCAATTAGATTCATCTGTCTCAATATATTATTTATATGAATCATTTGTGAATTAAATGTATTCACAAAAATCAATTCATTTACATTAACAGTGTCTATCTATATTTTCCAAGTTCATAATCTAATCCTATTTCCTCTACACGTGTATCATCTGCATGACCGCACCATTCCATTATCCTCACACATACGTATAGGCCAATTCATTCCACAGTTATTGCATCTAAACGTAGGTCGCCACCTCTATTCATTCCAGGTGGAACTTCTTGACCTTTGCATTTCAGAATGCATATATCTCCATCACAAGTACATTTTGTGATGCCACAACCTTCTTTATTTATTCATCCCTGGCATACACATCAACTTCAGTTACTAGCACATCTTTTATCTTCCATACCACCATTATTAGAGCATGGTCTTATGCTTTCATCATCACATCCATTGGATGGAGGACCTTCATCCTTCACACTTATTGGTTAGCTTATTTATATACACTTGTGGGGCATAACATCTAATCCATCCCCCTTTGTCATCATGATATTATCATAGACATACCCATCATTCTTTTTTTATCATTCTTACATAGTACTACATCACATTCTTAATATTTACACATACACAATCTTAGCACCTACTCATATCTCATCTCGGAGTACACCATCTTTCATTCTCATACTTCAACTTTCTAGTATATGCTTATTCATTCTTACTTTAGCATCGTCGTTACCGAATGAAACAATCTTGTGCTTTGGTTCACACTTGACTATTGAGGGCTTACTTTACATGAACCCCACACACTACACCATATGCATTGCACATTGCATTTCATCATACATTATGCTTCCTACACCATATATTCTACATTTAGTCTACAACATTTTGACATTTGCACATTTCATCATACTAGTATTCATCATACACATTTACGATTACATCATCTCACCTATCTACATTCATTACATGTCACTTTATACAATACACTTTACACATTGTACACATCTTACATTGCATTTTACACCTTAGATATTCACATATTTTATTCATCACATGGTCTTGTTTACATATAACAGATTTTCTTCTATAACATGTAATCACTACCCCTATGACACAGTTTATTTCCTCATTCTATACTCGATGGCCGAGGGTGTACAAATCAAATGGAATTAGAATCAACCAAAAATTAGTACTCAACCTTTCATCATGCGATAATTCTAGTGTAGTGGTATACACTTTGGGCTAAGTCGTCACCTATTCCATCATTTTTATTTGTATGAACCTTAGTTACATAACCACTCCATCTTTTCAGCTTGTAGTGATCTATGCTTAGGGCTAAATCATCAATCATCCATTCATGTCATAGTGATATACACTTAGGCTAAATCATCACTTGTACGTTCATCTAGTCATGATATACACTTCGGTTATAGGGTTCATGCACATCTATTCTATATGTTGCATATCATCATCAATACAGATATACACATTCATCACAACAAGCTACACATGACATACACTATTTGACCATTTCTCTATGATGCACTCTTATTTACATTTCATTCTTAACTACTAAGGTGGAGAAAAATGAACCTCACAGCCTAAATTTCTGTTCACTTGGGGGGAAAAGGGATCATATAATTATATTTTTCATTCCATTCCATCCATCCAAAAAATATTGCATTATCTTGGGGACATTTAATTTAGTAGTGTTTTACATGATCTGTTTACTACACGTGTTAGACTAATTTGTTATTTTTCACTATCTATACTATAAAAAAATTGTGTGTTCACTTTTTGGTTTAGTTTTGATCACAGATATAGATATTTTTCACGCAACATGGATGTTCACCTTCTAGCCTTACTACACTGGACGCTAGGAGCATCCACATTCGTCTCTCACAGGTAATATTTTTTCATCTTGTATTTAGCACTTTACATTTATCTGGTTATTCATGCTTTGAAATACTAGATATTTATCTAACATGCTAATGGGTGTTCCATTTGTAGAATTTTTTTTGTAGGATTACATATTACCATGACTACTTCTTTGTTTTTTTGTACTTGTTTGTCATTGTTTTCTTCTTGTATGCCAGGTTTTCCATATGTTTTGTGTGCACACTTATTTATTGTTTGTGGCCATAATGGCCTTGTGTGTCTATAAATAATGTGATTGATGTCCCATATTTGCAACCTGATTTGTGTGGATTACTTTTCATCTTTTGTGTTTAAATTATTTTTCTTAGTAGCTTACACATTGTTTCCATAACGTATACACTATTTTTTAGATGCATGTTTGTTTATAATAACACTTTTCTTTGGCTATCCATCCTTGTTTGTGTGTGCCTTGGTTTCTACCAAAGGCATTCCCTTCCCCTTGTAGGGTATAGTTTCAAGGTACATGTGGTTGGTCCTCTTTTGGGGCCATATTCTCCAATCAACAAAGTCACATGCACCCCAAAAAAGGGGAGAATAATTTGGGGTTTTACAGTCTATAAAGTGCATTTACACCAGTTCACTTCAATGCAATTTCCGCCCTTGGCATTGTGGGTTTACATACAATGATTGAGTTCAAAAAATTAAATAAAATCCATACACAACATCTTTTACAAGACATGGAGTCCGTAGAATTATGGGAAGGAATGACAAGCTTGGAGGTTACATTCGGTGTGCCTCCATACAGTACTTCATCCAGTGGTGTCAGGTCACCGAAAATACCAGGAGAATAAAATGATATCTTCAAACATAGTTAAGGGAAGAAATTAAATGTTAGAGGACATAGAGCATTTCCTTCATATAATTCTTTAGCCAATGATGAAAAATCACCCAATAAACCCTGGAAGTACATGATATCCTTCTACACTCTTTCTCTTATCATGGATAAGGTGCACATTTTCCATTTACAGTTTTTCATTTGTGTATTTTACACTTAGATACTTTTACATGTTTCTTTCACGTTGCATTTTTTTGTATACATACATATTTTAATAATTGATCATTTTCTCCTTGTAGATCTGGCTGTATGAGAAACAAACAATAAAATGGTGGACACAAAAATGACGTCAACAAAGAAACTTTGTGATAGCAAACATAATAGTAACCATGTAGATACATCACACACATCCCCATCAGCATACGCATTCCACCCTAGGTTCAATTCTCATCCCTATTTATTTACGCATTTTACATCTTTAGTTTCCAAAATTCTCCATATTTTTATCATTCCACGGATTATCTAGTCCTACACATTTCTACTACAGTTTTCATGGACATCAGGTACACATCTCTATCTACTTTATGTTACCAAGCTTTCCACTAACCAACATAAAGTGAGTGCAAATGTAGACACAAAATCATGCACTTTAGTTATTATTTATCATGCTTTAAAACTAATTTTTATAAGGTTCTTGAGTAAAGAAATTACTAAGTAACCACCATCTTTTGGCCATCTTGTTTTATTTTATTTCATCATTCCCAACCTTTTACACCTGCATACCCGATCTATTTCAGTCATTTTACATTATTTTAGTCTTAACTAGGGTGCCCAGGCTAGTACCAGGGCACCTTTGGGTGCCCTAGTCCCACTAGGGGAGCCCCAATTCCTTTTTCACTTTCCCCACACTTCTTGGGCACTTTCCTATCCATTTGAGATCTTTATCTTTTTGGTAGTCATGCATTTCAGGGTTAATTACAAAATTATATGAATATAACCTTATAAATATAAAGTTATGAGACCATAATGAAGGACTTAACATTATTCACTATTATCATCCATCAAGAGTTGCATCCATATATTTCATTGGAGATCACTTATATCCACATAGCTCCATCACAAGGTGAAAGGTGAGACAATATGTATCATACTTTATAGGTGAAGGGTGTAGTGGCAACTTCCCTTTGACACCCTTTTGATACTAATCATGATACTGCTGATTATATTATGAACATGATTATGGACTTTATTATAGTATGATGTTAAATGTTAGATAATGGATTATTGTTGACTTGATTCAATTATGATACATGATGATTATTAGAGACATTTTATATGTTGATGAAGATATACAATTGGACATGATTATATGATGAATGTTGTTCAGAATTGTGATATTTGGATATTGTGAGTAGACCTAGAAATGCAAAATTATTGGATGATGATATAGTTGTTGATAAAACTATAAATGATATTGTTAGATTACTTTAATGTTGTTGTGATTCATATATCTAGATGATTTTGGAATTTTAATTATATTTATATTATTTTGGATGTTTTGATATGGCCACGATGCCGAAGTAGGTATTTATGTTTTGTAGGTTACAATATTACAACAAACATCAGGGGATTGGAGACCAACCACATTGGAATTGTAGGTGAAATCAATAGGGTCACCATGGCAACTATATTTGTTTGTGTGTGTTGTTTGTGTTAGGGATTTCCCATGGGGGGGAACACCTTTAAATGTGACTAATGGATTTTATGTTTTTATTTTATTTGGTCCCTTTTGTTTAAATTTTTTATGTGTTTTATGTGGTGCACTTACCCTTTCATTATTTATTTAATGTGGTGTTAATATTGTGAGTAATCATATTGTTTAGTTAATTAATTAAAAGATATCATAAGAATTCAATTAATAGAGTTGTTGGCCATGTTTTAAAGTGTTGTAAGAATGTGTAAGTAATGTGTAAGTGACCTTGTAAGTGATGTGTAAGTTAACTCTTGAGTGTAAACCACTCTGCCTTCTTAGAAATTTGATTTTGTCCTTGGAGGCTATTTTTCGAGGCTTGTGGGACAAATTAAACTTGTCCCATACCTCTTAAATTTATTTAACAACCATTCCTATGGTTGGGGAGTTGAAATTATAATTTTATTATGCTTTTCGGGAAGACAAATTGTAGGTTTTAATTACACTTTTCTTACATATTTTAATTTCAGTCGTTTAGGGCGTGGGTTGGATTGGAGTGTGTAAGTAAACTATCATATTTTTCACGCACTTATTTATTATGCACTGAAGAATGAAGTTTAATTTTGGGGTTTGGGATTGAGGATGTGTGATGTGGCATCCTACATGAATCCTCCTCATCCTCTTATCTTCCCTCTTCTATAAAATTAAAATTTCTTTCCTTGTTTTTGGTTGCTTCAGGTTTTTGAGACTTCATTTGGGGTGAATTTTTCTTGCTGTTTTGGGAGCTCTTGCTTGGAGAAGTTTTGGAAGATTGTTTCATGCTTGTTCTTGGCTGTTTTGGATTGCTTTCATTGGGATAAAGCTTGATGTTTTGGAACTTGGAACGACTCCACCATGGAGAGGTAGGAGCTTGGCTCTTGAAATGCTCTTTTTGTATGTATGTAAATGATCTTGTGTGAATTTTTTGGTATATTTGTGGGCTGTTGGGTAGATGGACTAGGAATGGTGTAGGAGAAGACTATGGGGTTATTTTTTTGGAGGCACAAGTGGTTTTAGGGAGGTCTAAGGGTGGAGTGGAGGTGGGATTTGGGTTCCACCTTATAAATAAATAGCTTGCATTTCCTTACTCATTATGCAGTTGCATAAGAGGTTGGAGAGACATAAGAAAATGTGAGGAATAAGTGGCACTTGGGGGAGGCATAAGGGCATGATAGGGTTTTGTAATGATAGTCATATTGTGGTGGGTTGTTCTCAGGCGGTGATACCCATTTTCCCCTTTGGGAGGCATAAGCAGCCTTCTCCATAGCTTCTTGCTCATTTTTCTTGCTTGATGAAGCCTTTGTATTATTTTTCATGTTTTAATGTATGTTTAAACTACATTCTGTTTGGAACTGTGTTTCTTTGTAAAAATGTTGCTTGTATATTTGTGGAAGCCTGTTGTTGCCATGAGTTGGATCACATCTTTTATTGCATTGTGGTTGGGGCTCAAGGGCCAATGAAGAAGGATGGATTCTCCTCTTCATTTGATGTCTTGGTTGGGTGGAGAGCATTGCCTTTCCCCTACTCCTATTGTGATCAAATTGGAAGAATGACGAGTATACATGTTGTTCTAGAGCTGAGATAAGATAGTTTGGCAGTCACTTGTGAAATGAAATATCATTGTATCCTTTCCCACTTGAGGTGAATGAACTTGTAAATGGTTTTAATGGAAATATGTTGTACTGATTGCAAGTTGTATATTGTCATGTAAAAGAGTTATACTCTGTTTTCTTTTTTGGAAAGAATGAGAAAGAAAGATACCTATTTTTGTATGTTGCATTTTGAATCCAAACGAAAAGGAAGTTTTAAGAGTTCATTTAAATTAATGGAAGTGGTTTTGTCTTGTCCATATGTTGTTATTCCCATGGAAATCTCTGTTTAGCATTCACTATGAAATACCTTTTTAAAAAGTGGTAAAGTGAAACACTTGAGAAGAAAATGTATTATTGTATTTTGTATATAATATATGTTTTGGAAGGAATAAAAGAAGAAAGGTTGTAATGTTGTATTTTGGAATCAATAAAGGATTGCATTACCTTTTTCAATCTATATTGTTGTACTGAAATTGATCATCCGTTTTGTTTTTAAATCTCTATTGAAAAGAAGAATTGTGTGTGAGGAAAAAAATAATGCTCTGTTCTTAAAAAAAATTAATATTGGAAATCAGAATTTGCTTTTTAGCCCATAGATGGGATGATTGAATCATCTAAATGTATTAGGATAGGATTATAATGAATTTCTACACTTAGTAGACTGAAAGTAATTAAATAGATCCTTTAAAAAATTTCCCTATGTTTTATTCTTTCAAACAGGAAATTATGTAAACAAAAAATGCACAGATCAAACTTCCAACAATAAAATAACAAATTAAATGATTAAATTGAAGTAGTAGGCCCTAAAAGAAATCAATTAGACAAAAACACTTAATGGAAATACTTCGAAACCTAGAAAAACTGAGTTCAAAGTTTTCATAGTCGTTTTGCTGTCAAATTTGTAAATTTTGAATTAGAATTCAATCAAACAAATATACCTCATGAACTTATCCTAATTCCTCCTAAGAAAAAATCTCCATGTATATTTGACATGTACATTGAGTAAGAAGATAAAATTGAATAAATCTCATATGTTAAAATTTACCAGTCCGCATTGTAAAAGCGTGCAGGAAGTTTTCTTAAAATTGACCCCTTAAAATTCATTAAAATAAAAATTAATTATTTATGTGTAAAGAGGATATCGAGATATTTCAAGAAATTCCTTGTTTTCCCAAAACTGAGCTCTCTATCAAAATTTATGGCGTTATGAAGTTTTTCTTCCTTGGCGACAAAAAATGGGAAAAATTTCCTTGGTGGGCCTATGGCTCGAATTTTTCCCTTAAGCACTTAGGAAAATTTTTGGGAAAATTTTTCAAATTTTCCCCGCCCTCCCACCTACCACAGCCAATTAGAGGCTACCACATGCGACCACAGGGTGTTGGCAGATAGGTGGACCCCTTTTTAAACTTAGCGCATCTGGAATATTCTTTGGAAAATTTTCCAAGTATTCCCCACCGCCCCACCGGCCCGTGACCAATCAAGTGATGCCACGTGGCATAATGAGGCATCGACAAAGGAGAAGGTCCCCTTTTACTTTTTTTGCTTCATAATATTTTGGGAAAATTATCCATGATTTTCCCTACCCTCTCGTTGAGCCCACAGCCAATCAGGAGTAGCCACTTGGGATGAGGAGCTGGCAGACGCGCGGGTCAATGTTACCCTCTTAGCCCTTTGGGGCATTAAAAATAATTTCTCCCCACTGCCCCGCTTTCCCCACGTTGGCTTAGGTGATGCCACTAGTCACTTGTGGCTTGTGGACTTGCGGGCATAATGTTGTCTTTTCACCCCATGTGGGAAATGTTTCCCAAACGTCTCCCGCTGCCCCACTCTCCCCGCACTGGCTTGAGAAGCACCACATGTCCCTTTTGTACTTGCAGACCCATGGGTGTGTGGGCCAAAATTCATTTTTTATCCCCACATGGAAAAAATTCCAAAGGTATCCCCATGGCCTGCCAACCCGCCCTTTGGGAAACTTTTCACCCCTGGACCCACAAGCCTACTCTTGGGGAAATTTTCACCCCAAGGCCTGCCGACCCATAACTTGAGAAATATGAGGAGTTATGAGGAATTATTTATATAAATGGAAAGGTGAGGAAATTTACTATCCAATGGGAATGTTTTAGGGAATTTTTCAATGCGTTAAATGTGAGAAAAAATCAACTTGAAACTTTAAGCCTGTTAGAGAGTGGTTATGGTGAAGATTTACCCTCTGAACCTAATTGAACCTTCTAACCCCATATTTTGGACCTTATGACCTCTAATAAGTTTTAATCAAAGTAAAGTATGTTCTATTAGATTAAAATTGTTCTAGAACTTTGTAAGTGACAGTTGTTTCCTTTTAATTTGGTTGTAGACTCTTCTTATTAAAAAAAATTATTCCATGATTTTCCTAACTAATCCTAAGTTGTTCTTGGGTCTCAAGTGGGTTGTTTTTAGTAGGCGTTACACTTGGTATCAAATCAGTGGTTCAAAATCTTGGACCACCAGGCACACTAGAAAACTTGAGACATGAAACTTAAACTTATCACACTTTTGAATCTAGAAGGTAACTTAGTTAGAAATTAAATAAAACTTAGAAAAATGAACTAAATATCACCTTGGTTTGTGCAGGAGGGGCAGATGGGATGACGGGTATTTTCACATAGACCTAGACTTACAACCACCAAATCATGTTGTAGCAGCCATCCTACCCCATATTTTGTAGACTCTTCAAGATGTTAATGCTGCTCTACGTAGAGGATTAGTAGGAGGACATACAGCCAGACATGATAGAGTCCCTTCCATTGAGGGTCATTTATCTCCTCAACCTATCAAGGAGCATGGAGGAGAGAACTCCCTTGCAGTGTCAGTCAGGGCAGAGATACCATAGAGGGGATAGAGTGATTGAGTTTCAGGACATAGAGAAAGGTCTCAAAGTCCTATGCTAAGGGATGAGCATGCAGAGAGACCTAGAGGCCATAAGACCACAACTGTAGATCACATCAGGGAGATCTTGATGCTTCGAAAACCACATTATTCTTGTGACATAGGTGGATTTTAGGCAGAGGCCTAGTTGGTGAGCTTGATCAGATGCTTCAAGATCTGTCCTTGTTCTATCAATAGTAAAGTTTATATTGTGATCCATCTACTGAGGGATGGAGATGGTGTCTAGTGGAGGACAGAGGAGTAGAAGCTCCATGTTAATTTTGAGAGAGTTACCTACAAGATCTTTGAGGAGCATTTCAGGAATGATACTTGTCACAGAGGTTCATACAACAGTGGATAGATGAGTTCCATGACATGCGACAGGCATATCTTTTAATGGCCAAGTACGAGAGTAGATTTCTTGATCTACTCTAGTATGTTGGTTACCTATAGGATGAGAAGGTACAGATCCATAGATTTATCTAGGTCCTACATCTAGACATTGGTGGTGTAGTGCAGATCCATTATCCACAGACATTAGCTGAGGCCGTCAAGAAGGCCTATATAGAAAAGGAGACTTGGTGAAAGACTTAGGAGGCTAGAGACTGAGTCTGGAGCTGCATACAACAGATGTAGGTAAGCAGATCAAGGGGATAAGTACCTCTTCCTCATGGTGGACAAGGTTCAGCACAGTCATCCTTTAGACCCCAGCAACAGTATTCCTGCTCACCTTATAGACCTCCACAGAGATTTGATGCATAGAGAGGTTAGAGTATGGGGCATCCTCCAAGGGGTCCCATCAGGACACAGGGTGCCCAGAGAGATCACTCACCAGGAGCTCGCCAGTAGAGACCTCAGTAGACCACATTCAGGTCATCAGGATCCACACCACAAACCTCCAAAGTACTAACTAGAACTGCTACACAAGGGAGAAGATCAAGCGGTTATTTTGGTTGTGGTGTTACTAGACATATTTAGAGAGACTACCCACAAAACCCTAATAATAAGGGTAAGACACATATCTCAGAGCCTATTGTTGGTGATATGGGATGCATTCATAGGATGTATGCAGCAGTTGAGAACCACTAGGCATGACATTAGAGTACAGTTATTGAGACCACAGGTAGCATTGGTGGTATTCATACCTCCAACTTATTTGATTATGTTTCTTATGATTATTTCATTGTACCATCTTTAGTAAAGCGATGCAGGCTGGTGGCAATTAGGTAGGGTCATAGTTGGGATGATGAGAAGCCTTCTGGAGCCAATATCTCTGTAGACTCCTTAGTTAAGGAGTGTGTTGTGGATTTGGGACCTTTCAGCACTGCCTCAGATCTCTGTATCCTTTCTTTGGGCTCTTATGGAGTCATCTTGGGTAAGGATTGGTTATCTGCACAAAAGGCCAGAGTGGATTGTTACCATAAGATTATATCTTGTGTAGATGATTTGGGAGTTGAGTTGGTGATTTCAGGGGTCAGGATACCTGTTTCTATTTATACCATCTTTGCTATGCAGCTAAAGCAGTGTGTACAACGGGGTTGCTAGATGTATGCTATTACAGTCAATGACGTATCAAAGGATGGGTGTAGTGGACCATCGCTGGATGATCACCCCATTTTGAGAGAGTTTGTAGATGTCTTTCCTAGGGAGTTACTTGGGGTTACCACCCCCACGTGAGATTGATTTCCATATAGATCTTATTATGGGAGAAGAGCCTATCTCATGAGCACCTTATCAAATGACCACAACCCGAGATCTCTGAACTCAAGTTGTAGCTTGAGGGCCTTTTAGAGAAAGGCCTTATCTGTCCTAGCATATCCCCTTGGGGCACACTGGCGACTTTTGTGAAGAAGAAGGATGGATCCTTGTTGTTGTGTGTTGATTACCACCAGCTGAACAAAGTAACGATCAAGAATCATTATCTTCTTCCATGCATTGATGATTTGTTTGATCAGATGAAGGGAGCCACACCTTTCTCTAAGATAGAGCTTAAATCATGCTACCATCAACTAATTATTTTTGAGGTAGACATTCATAAGATCATTTTCCATACGAGATATGGCCACTATGAATTCACAGTGGTTCCTTTTGGTTTGACTAACTCCCATTCAATATTTATGAGTGTGATGAATGGGGTATTTAGGACCTTCTTAGATCGCTTCATGCTCATCTTCCTTGATGACATTTTGATTTACTCATGTACACGTGAGGAGCATGAGGGGCACTTTCACCTGGTTCTTCAATGTCTTCGGGAGTAGAATATTTTTAGGAACTTGGATAAGTGTGCATTCTTTCAGAAAAAGGTGAAGTATTTGGGCCATATATTATCTAGGGAAGGTATAACCCATTGATCCTTCCAATATTATAGCTATTATGGATTACCCAAGAAAAAATAATGTGAATGAGGTGTGTAAATTAATGGGATTAACAAGTTATTACCAAATATTTGTTCCATACTTTTCTCGGATTGCACACCCCATCACTTCCCTACAGAGGAAAGGAAAGAAGTTTTTTTGGTCAGACAGGGGCGAGCGGGCATTTAGTACACTGAAGGAATGCCCACTACAACAACTATTCTTGTAGTGATGGATCCACAGGGTGAGTTTTTCATTTACATGGATACTTCTTTAGCAGGGTTTAGAGGTGTGTTCATGCAAGAGGGTAGAGTACTAGATTTTGAGTCTTGCCAAATAAAATATTATGAGATTAACTATCCAACTCATGATCTTGAGCTTGCGGCAGTTGTGTATGCTTTGGTTTGATGGAGGCATTTTTTTCTTGGTCGTAGATTCACACTTAGGACAGATCACCTGAGTCTTCGCCACCTCTTTAGGCAGCCCAATCTCAACGCTGTCCAATGGCGTTGGATGGAGTTTCTTTGTCAGTATGATATGGAGATAGAGCATGTGAAGGGAAAGGAGAAAGTGGTGGTAGACACTCTCATCTAACAGAGAAATGTCACTATGGCCACCTCGATGAGCATAGATTTGTGGAGAAGGATTCTTCTGTAACTTCCTCTTGAAAGCTTCTTCATTGCAAATTGAGCAAAGATCAAGTCTCATAGACCCCTCGAAGGGAAGTTTGATGGTTTTTCTTTAGAGGTAGATGGTCTTCTCAGGCACAGAGACTGGATTTATGTTCCTCAGAGATGGAGGATTGAGGAATGACATCTTGGCCCGCCACCTTGAGACAGTTGTATCATTGGAGAGGACTTCGTAGAGACGTGGCCTAGTTTGTGTCACGATGTTTAGAGTGCCAAAAAGTGAAGACCGAAAATCAGCATCCAGCTGGCCTTCTCTTTCCTCATGCTATACCAGAGTGGAAATGGGACACCATTTCCATGGACTTCATTGTTGGGCTACCAATGTCGAGATATCACCACAATGCCATCATGGTCACGGTTGATAAATTGACAAAAGTGGCTCACTTTTCTCCGGTAAAGACCAGATATACAGCTAGTGCAATGGCATGGGTATACTTGGATGAGATTTTCAGGTTGCATGGGATTCCAAAGAAGATCATAAGTGACCGAGATCCCTTCTACACTTCCCATTTTTGGACTACCATGTAGCATGCCCTTGGGAAAAAGATTAATTTTCAGCACAACATATCACCCTGAGACAAATGGAAAGACAGAGCAGGTGAATCAAATTTTAGAGGACATGCTCAAGATGTATGTGATGGATCAGTAGTCTAGATGGGAAGAGTACATGTACTTAGTAGAGTTTCCCTACAATAATAGTTTTTAGATTTCTATAGACATGGCTCCTTTTCAGGCTTTGTATGGTAGAGAGTGCATGACACCTCTTAGTTGGGACAAGATAGAGGACATGGTTTCTCTTGGACCATCTTTGTTGTAAGACTTAGAGAAGTAGGTGATTTTGATCAGATAGAGATTGTAGGAGGCATGAGACAGGTAGAAGAACTACCCAGATTAACATAGGACCGACCACAATTTTGATGTGGGCATGAAGGTGTTCCTTTATGTCAGGGCCACACAAGAGCCCTATCCATTATGAAAAATCTTCTAAGTTAGCTCCTAGATTTGTGGGTCCTTTTGAGATCATGGATTGTATCAGCCCTTTGGCCTACCATCTAACATTGCCACCTAGCTTGTCTCGCGTACATGATGTGTTTCATGTTTTATTTCTCAGGAGATATGTTGTAGATCCTTCTCATGTGTTTGATTGAACATCATTGCAGGTGCAGGATTAGGGGCAGGTGATGGTGGAGCCCGTTCGCATCCTAGATCGTAGGACCCTAGACCTTCGAGGCAGAGAGTTTGACCAGGTTTGGGTACAGTGGGATAGATATGATGAGACTGCAGCTACATGGAAGGATGTTACTTTGTTACGAGTTTAGCTTCCACATTTGTTCCAGTGACTTCCATCAGGAAATTGAATCTAAGGGGAGGGGGATGTAGTGCCCACTTCCCTTTCAGTTCCTTTTGATACTAATCATGATATTGCTGATTATATTATGAACACAATTATGGACTTTATTATAGTATGATGTTAAATGTTAGATCATGGATTATTGTTGACTTGATTCAGTTATGATGCATGGTGATTATTAGAGACATTTTATATGTTGATGATGGCATGCTGTTGGACATGGTTATATGATGGATGTTGTTCAGACTTATGCTATTTGGATATTTTGAGTAGACCTAGAAATGAAAAATTATTAGATGATGATATAGTTGTTGATAAAACTATAAATGATATTGTTATATTTCTTTGATGTAATTGTGATTCATATATCTAGATGATTTTGGAATTTTAATTATATTTATATTATTTTGGATGTTCTGATATGGCCATGAGGACGAAGGAGGTATTTTTTTTTTAGGTTAAAATATCCCAATAAACATCAGGGGATTAGAGACCAACCACATTGGAATTCTAGATGAATTCAACCGGGTCCCCATGGTAATTGTATTTTTTTATGTGTTTTGTTTGTGTTAGGGATTTCCCATGGGGGGATCACCTTTAAAAGTGACAAAGGGATTTTATTTTTTTCTTTTATTTGGTCCCTTTTGTTTAAATTTTGCATGTGTTTTATGTGGTGCACTTACCCTTTCATTATTTATTTAATGTGGTGTTAATATTATGAGTAATCATATTGTTTAGTTAATTAATTAAAAGATGTCATAAGAATGTAATTAATAGAGTTGTTGGCCATGTTTTAAAGTGTTGTAAGAATGTGTAAGTAATGTGTAAGTGACCTTGTAAGTGATATGTAAGTTAACACTTGAGTTTAAAACACTCCACCTTCTTAGAAATTCAAATTTTTCTATGGAGATTGTTTTCAGATGCTTGTCGGACAAGTTAAACTTGTCCCATACCTTTTAAATTTATTTACCAACCATACCTATGGTTGGGGAGTTGAAATTATAATTTTATTATGCTTTTTAGGAAGACAAATTGTAGGTTTTAATTGCACTTTTCTTACATGTTTTAATTCCAGTTTTTTGCGATGAGGGTTGGATTGGAGTGTGTAAGTAAACTATCATATTTTTGACCCACTTATTTATTATGCATTAGAGAATGAAGTTGAATTTTTGGGGTTGGGGTTGAGGATGTGTGATGTGGCATCCAACATGGATCCTCCTCATCCTCTTCTCCTCCCTCGTCTATACAATTTGAATTACTTGCCTTGTTTTGGATTACTTCACTTTTTGAGAGTTCATTTTGGGCACATTTTTCTTGTTGTTTTGGGAGCTCTTACTTGGAGAAGTTTTGGAAGATTGTTGCATGCTTGTGCTTGGTTGTTTTTGATTGCTTACATTGGGATAAAGATTTTTGTTTCGTTGCTTGGAATGACTCCATCATGGAGAGGTAGGAGCTTGGCTCTTGAAATGCTCTTGTTGTATATATGTAAATGCTCTGGTGTGAATTTTTTGGTATATTTGTGGGTGGTTAGGTAGATTCCCTAGGAATGGTGTAGGAGAAGACTATGGGGTTATTTTTTTGGAGGAACAAGTGGTTTTAGGGAGGTATAAAGGTGTAGGGAGTTGGAATTTGTGTTCCACCTTACAAAGAAATAGGTTACATTTCTTTAATCATTATAGGGTGCCATAAGAGGTTGGGGAGACATAATAAAATGTGTGGCATAAGGACTACTTGGGGGAGGTGTAAGGGTATGACAAGATTTTGAAATGATATTCAAATATATATATATATATATATATATATATATATATATATATATATATATATATATATATATATATATTGTGGGTTGTTCTCAACTGGTGATACCCATTTTCACCTTCTGGGAGGCATAAGTAGCATCCCCCATAGCTTATTGCTCCTTTGTATTGTTTGTCATGTTTTAATGTAGTTGTAAACTACATTCTATTTGGGACTTTGTCTCTTTGTGAAAATGTTACTTGTATGTTTGTGGAATCTTGTTCTTTTCATGAGTTGGATCACATCTTTTATTGCATTAAGGTTGGGGCTCGGGGGCCAATGAAGAAGAATGGATTCTCCTCTTCATTGAATTTCTTGGTTGGGTGGAGTGCATTGCCTTTCCCCTGCTCTTATTGTGATCAAATTGGAAGAATGAGAAGTATGCATGTTGTTGTTCTGGAGTTTAGAAAATACATTTTGACAGTCCCTTGTGAAATGAAATCTCATTGTAACCTTTCCCACTTGAGGTGGACGAACTTGTAAATGGTTGTAGTGGAAAGATCTTGTACTGATTGCAAGTTGTATATTGAAATGTAAAAGAGTTATACTCTGTTTTCTCTTTTGAAAAGAATGTGAACGAAAGATACGTATTTTTGTATGTTGCATTTTGAAACCAAATGGAAAGAAAGTTGTAAGAGTTCATTTAAGTTAATGGAAGTGGTTTTGTCTTGTCCATATGTTGTTATTCCATTGGAAATATGTGTTTAGAATTCACTATTAAATCCTTGTTTGAAAAGTGGTAAAGTGAAACACGTGAGAAGATAATGTATTATTTTATTCTGTGTATAATATATATTTTAGAAGGAATACAAGAAGAAAGGTTGTAATGTTGTATTTTGGAATAAAAGAAGGATTACATTACCTTTTTCAATGTATATTATTGTATTGAAATTGATCATCTGTTGTGTTTTGAAATGTCTTGTGAAAAGAAGAATTGTGTGTGAGAAAAAATATAATGGTCTGTTCTTAAAAAAATAAAATTTAAGATTGGAAATAAGAATTTGCATTTTAGCTCGTAGATGGGTTGATTGAATCAACTAAATGTATTAGGCTAGCATTAGAATGAATTTCCACACTTGGGAGATGTAAAGTAATTAAATAGATCCTTTAAAAAAATTCCCTCTGTTTAATACTTTCAAACTGGCAATTATGTAAATAGAAAATGCATAGATCAAACCTGCAATAATAAAATAACAAATTAAATAATTAAATTTAATTAGTAGGCCCTAAAAGAATTCAATTCGATAAAAACAATAAATGGAAATACTTCAAAACCTGGCAAAATCAAGTTCAAAGTTTTCACATTCGTTTTGCTTTCAAATTTGTAAATTTCGAATTGGAATTCAATCAAATAGATCTACCTCAAGAACTTATCCTAATTCCTCCTAAGAACAACTCTCCATTTCTATTTGACATGTATAGAGAGGAAGAAGATAACATTGAATAAATCTCACAAGTTAAAATTTACCAGGGCACACTATAAAATCCTACAGGTCATTTTCTTAAAATTGACCTCTTAAAATTCATCAAAATAAAAAATAAAATACCTTTGTGCAAAGAGGACATCAAGATATTTCTAAAATGTCCTTGTTTACCCAAATCTGAGCTCTCTATCAAAAGTTATGGCGTTCTAAAGTTTTTCTTCCTTGGCGTCAAAAAATGGGGAAAAATTCCTTGGTGGGCCCACGGCTTGAATTTTTTCCTTAAACACTTAGGAAAATTTTTGAGAACAATTTCTAAATTTTCCCCACTGCCCCACCAACCACTGAAAATTAGAGGCTACCACACGGCACCATGGGGTGTTAAAAGAGAGGTGAACCCCTTTCTAAACTTAGCGCATCTGGAATTTTTTATAGAAAACTTTCCAAGTTTTCCCCTCCACCCTGCCGGCCAGTGACCAATCAGGTGATGCCACATGGTGTCACGAGGCATCAATGGATGAGTGGGTACTTTTTTCCTTTTAGTGATTTAAAAAATTTTGGGAAAATTTTCCATGTTTTCCCTCGCTATCCCGCTGACCCGCAGCAAATCAGGAGCGTCCACATGGTAGGAGGAGCCGACGGAGGCGCGGGTCAATGTTACCCTCTTAGCCCTTCGGGGCGTTAAAAAAAATTTCTCCCCACCGCCCCACTTTCCCGGTGTTGTCTTGGGTGATGCCACGTGTCCCTTATAGCTTGTAGACTTGTGGGCATAATGTTGACTTTTTTCGATGCGCGGGAAATTTTTCCCAAACATCTCCCGCCACCTCACTCTCCCCGCACTAGCTTAAGAAGTGCTACGTGTCGCTTTTGGAATTACGGACATTTGGGACCAAATTCAGTTTTTTTCTCTACGTGGAAAATTTTCCAAAGGTATCCCAACAGCCCGCCAACCCACCCTTTGGGAAAATTTTCACCCCTGGGCCCATAGGCCCACTCTTGGGGAAAATTTTCACCCCAAGGCCTGTCGGAGCATAACTTGAGAAATATGAGGAGTTAGGAGGAATTATTTATATGAATGGAAAGGTGAGGAAATTTCCTATCCAATGGGAATTTTTTGAGTTAATTTTTGATTGTGTTAAGTGTGAGAAAAAATCAAGTTGAAACTTTAAGCCTGTTAGAGAGTGGGTATGGTGAAGATTTACCCTGTGAACATAATTGAACCTTCTAACCCCAAATTTTGGACCTTATGACCTCTTGTAAGTTTTAATCAGAGTAAATTTTATTCTAGTGGATTATAATTTTTTTGGAACTTGTTATGTGACAGTTGTTTCCTTGTAACCTTGTTGTAGACTCTTCTAATTAAAAAAAAAATATTCCATAATTTTCCTAACTAATCCTAGGTTGTTCTTAGGTCTCAAGTTGGTTTTTTGTTAGTGGGTGTTATAGAGGGATTCCATTCTATTTCATGCACATTTACTATTACATTTTATATATTTAGTTAGCCTTCTATTTCACAAAGTGCGACTTACACGACAACACCAACGGCACATTATGCACACACTCACTAGAACTACATTTGGGTCCAAAATATAGTGCAGGACTCAGTTAGTAAGCCCATTATTGTTGCAATTGACCTCAGTATAACCCATTCATTTGCATTCTTATTTTCTTAGGGTTTTGATACTCGCTTATGGTCTTTTGTAGGTCTTTTCATTATCTTGGAATATCAGCGACATTGAGATTAGTGTAGATAAATTATTTTGACATACAACAAGGGTTTTGAACCCTTTGTTGAACCTGTGAAGATTAGTTTCAAATATTTTACATAGACTAGAGCACCCATAGGCTCCCAAATCCCACTCCAAGTGCTCTAGTCCAACCAAGTACTCCAGATCCATATTTTTCAGAGCTTCTCCACTATATTTCCTACTTCCATATTCTCCTATCACCTCTATGACATAGTCCTGCAAGCATCTTATATGCAGCTAAGTTCCTTCCTCTCTTCTCTAGAACAATAAGGTTACTATGTTTAATTATATAGTTTCTTCGTCACTTATATACTTCTTTACTGCATTTTTTTACTTTATTTACAACTATTCATAGCTTAAATTAACTATCCCCACATACTACATGTTATTTAATTTTATTTAATCACTGACAATATTTTCAATATCACATGTTTTGTAGGCATAAATCTATTCTTTGGAAAACATAATTTCTCCAGTCAAATATCGCGGAGATTAGAGATCCTTCATATAAATTATCTACAAAGTATAAGCAAAGAGAAGATATTATTGTATTGAAAATAACAAGAGAATAAAACATAAGGCATAAAAGGTTGTTTCAGATATTAGAAGCTTTTATAGTGATGCTTTCTATGGGAATGGATTTATTAGGTTTTCCACGTCAGCTTTGGGAGAATTTTTTGTGGGCTACATGTCAATAATGGCTACATCTCACCTATTAGAAATGGGAAATTTTCCACTATAATAGTTTAAACTATGCTCAAATTTAAATGCATCCTCATCTACAATCTTGTGTAGGGTCAGTTACAATCTCTAGTTGTTTTGAATTGGCTAGGATTTGTGTTCTTTAATGTGTACACGTAATATGTCACTATTTGTACTCTAATAAAAATAACACTTAAAATATCACTTTATGAATGTTCCAAATTACCTTATTTTAGTTCATAAGTGTATTCCAAATAGGAATGAGGAAGGAAAATTTTGACAAATGGTTGAAATATAAATGACACTATTTTGAAACATCAATATATAGTGTTATTTTAGCCATTTCTATGAAATTCATCCATGATACCATTTTCACAAATGTCATCCCATGCATCATAGATTTGTAATACTTTTCATAATTACTCTAATTCGAATTTGGATTTTATAAAGTGTTTATAAATCACAGGCCATACATTATCAAGAATCCTATGAAGATGTTATTTAGTGTACAATTCTATTAAAAGTGACTCATAAAATAGATTGTGCATGGATGGAAATGAGTTAGTTACTAAATAACCTACCCATGGATCACTATCCCTCTATCTTTCACTACGTTCATGAATCCTTGTGACACAAAATTGTATTAATTAATGTTTCTTTTTATAGCGTCTTTAATTGTCTAAATATGAGTTTTATCCATGACCTAGATTCCCCTAATAAGGGATTTTATTGGCATTCAGAAAGAAATATCTAAAATGGATGGAGTTTCATTTTTTGTTATGTAGCCAACTGATTTAGTTTTATTGATTTTGACACCTTACTGGGGGTTGTGCGCAGTAGTTGGTATTGTCCAGATGAAATTACATCTTATACATTATTCTAAATATTAGAAAATATCTTCTTGCACCACATCTACAATATTAATAAGGATTTAATTTTCATTTTCCTTGGTGATTATTAAAATTTTTTTGTGTGATGTAAACATAATGAAAACGTGTGGTTCCTAACATTTATTTATGAACATAATTTTAGGTGACTAGTTGATATCGACATGTATATAATGGATGTAAATATATATGATTTCATTATTATCAATTATTAAATAAGAGATGGGATTAGTAAAGAGGTATTTTATTAGATAATATTCCATGGGGATTATTGCATGGAAAACTACCCAAACGATTGCAAACAGAAAATCCAAATCTATTACCCCAGCCATGAAGATGTTGCTTATGATGCACACAAGATTTTTTGAAGTATCATCTATGATTTTATATTCCCGTTATAAAAAGGACACCAAAAGAATTTGCAGAGAAAAAAAACGATATTGTTTTCTCCATGGAAAGAATTTCAATATTTTTATAACTAGGAGGGAGGTCATTTTTGTATGCAAGAAAAACATATATAAATTGAATTTAAGATCTGAACTCTCGAGACTTTAATTTCTAGGCACTTTTAATTGTGGTTACAAAGCTAATGATGTGTTCTATTGAAGAAATCATTTTAACAAGTTTGAGAAAAGAAATTTTTCCAAATGGTTGTTCACTAAAAACAAATGTTTCCAAATGGTTTTACAATAAAAAGCAAACATTACTAAATGTTTCCCTTCTTCCATTATACTTGTGCTTAAATTCCTTATTGAAATTAAACGTGTAAGAAAATATTGAAAATACAAAAGGATGTGATGATGATTAATCATAGGACCCATGATTGTTTCCAACTTGAAATAGATTGAAACTATCAGCATGATTGCATAACATGGATATTTTTGCAAAGTGTTAGAATTTGCAATCGGGAAAGCTCTCCGGATGAAGGTCGATTCCTCTTCCTATATTCTGATAAAAACACTCAACTTTTAGAGGATATATCCTAAAATATACTCTAAATTTCTAAGGAGATAAGGTTAAAAGGATTACTAGAAATTTAACCTAAACTACAGGAGGTGAAGCACCATCAGGAATGTTGAGCACCTTCTTTACATGGAAATGAAAACCAATAAGTTTCAAGAGGATGAATACACACCAAAATTTAACCAATTGCTATGAATTCATTCACCATTAAATATACAACACAATTTAACATTCACATTTAACCAAAATTGCAATGAGAGATCAGGATAATGCAATGAACACAAGAGAGTGTTGAAATTCATCCACAAATTTATATTATTGCTCCACATATTTGATACACTACATTAAAAGGGCCAAGTGGCACTAATTTTCATTATAACTTGAATGGGATGTTTTAACTCCATAAATTCACTTGTAGACAAGAGAAGAAGGGAGGGTGCAAATAAATATAATCCAACCTTTTGAAATGAGCCCCTCCTTACAATATATAGGAAGAGTAAGAGAATGGAGAGAGAGGAAATTCATAATATTACTTCAACAAAAAATATGCATTAAAAAAACCTACAAAAATGATGGGTTCCATTTAAAAACTCATGACTCTATGTACTTTACCTTGTTGGAAAAAAAAGGAAGCCCATACCTTCATTATTTTGGTAGGTAAGAAACTTGGAAACATTCCTACGAAATGGAGGACTATATTCCTCTAAATATTTTTGTAGAGGACACTAAGAGCTTTCGAAAAAGTCTAATTTTGTGAAAATATGAGCTCCTAGTCAAAAGTTATGGCCATCTAAAGATTAAGGTGCCATAGTACAATAAATGTGGGTGGTGATCTATCTCTTTTCATACTATGAAAATGCTTCGCAACCTCTGAAATCTGAAATTTTGTACTTTTGGGATTCAAAACTTTGAGCTCTTCCACTTGGAAGATCGGGGTACTATTC
Source organism: Taxus chinensis (assembly GCA_019776745.2). Taxonomy (NCBI): domain Eukaryota; kingdom Viridiplantae; phylum Streptophyta; class Pinopsida; order Cupressales; family Taxaceae; genus Taxus; species Taxus chinensis. The sequence goes on from CM034149.1 coordinate 762,843,276, forward strand.
ATCACTCAAATTTTCTCGACAGTTCCGAAATTCCAAACCTCTGAAGTCCAAAGTTCAAAATTCAAAGTTCCGACTCCGAAACCATGTCTGGTGATAATGTTCATCATTCGAGGTAAAAGTTCCAAAATTCTAAAATCCTAAAGTCTAAAATTCAGACATAGGGTTTTGAGGTTTCAAAACTTTAGGTTTCGGGGTATCTATATTAGATTATCTATGTGGCACATTAAACCTATAAAATCCTAAAAGCCCGAAGTGTGAATTTTAGAATTAAGGTTTTGGAATTTCTTCTCAACACATGGCATTGTTCACTCCAAGCTCGTGAAACCTCTAAAATTCTAAAACACCAAAGTTTGAATTTCAGACATCAGGTTTTGGACTTCCCGCTCCTTTTTCATGCTTCTTTCCGTTGAGTCCCCAAATCTTGCTTCGGCCTACCTCCAAATGCCCTGAACTCCATAGTTTGAATTTGGAGCTTCTTCATTTCCCAAAATATTTTTCAATGTGCTCATCCTACTTCATTGATTTTCTCAGCTCGAGCTCAAAATGTTATCTCCTATGGCTGAATCGATCCTCCCATTTTCTCTCCATGGGGGCTTGTTTGTCCAATTTCGTTCGAGGGGAAAATTGGATAACAAGATGATGATTTATTTAATCAACACAAAATGAAAATTACTACATGTTTCCTTTCTTCCATTGTACTTCTACTAAAAGGCCTGATTGAAAGTGGAATGAGTATGAAAATACTAACAAGATACAATAATGATGATTTATTTAATCACCATTATAAAACTATATTATGGTTGTCCATGCGGTGCACATAAACATGAAAAGAAAGAATAAAGAACATTTCTCAGTGGATTATGGGCTCCTCCACACTATAGAGGATCATTTTTTAATCTATTAGGTGTTGGCATTGAGGAAATAGCGTTTGAAGTTCGTCGGGAGGCTTCTATAAATTACATAATTTTCTAAACCTTGTAGTTCCACAATTTTCTTTTATAAGAAAATGTGCCTATTTGAGTTCATACCCATTAGATCGAGTGTCCACCCACATCCATTGAGGAAATAGCATTTGAAGTTCGTCGGGAGGCTTCTATAAATTACATAATTTTCTAAACCTTGTAGTTCCACAATTTTCTTTTATAAGAAAATGTGCCTATTTGAGTTCATACCCATTGGATCGAGTGTCCACCCACATCTAGATAAGACAACACCTCTAAAAATGATCATGTTATATGGAATTAATCCATATGATTGGACAACCATGGCCCTCTCTCAAATTTATGGGACTAACATAAAATCTCAAATGCTTGTTCGTCATTTAACTTGTGGAGAAATACTCATACATATGACCTTTTGAGCATATCAACTCCATTTAAGCCCCTTTGTTTACATTAAATTCACTTTGTTGGTGATATCTAACATTTTAAGTTCTCCCCTGGCATTATCTACTTTAAACAACATGTCTTCTTAATATCCGTAACCCTGTTGAATAATGCAATCAATTCATGATATTAGAATAATCATATTTATATTGGTTTTTTAGTGCATCTTTAAAAGAATATTATTTAATTGTAATGATTATACTCATTAAACATATTTTCCATCAGTACTATAAGGAGGTTGATTTAAAATAATATTAGAGATGATAATAGACCAAAACGTCTCAAATTGAGACAACAATAAAGTTGTATATTGTCTCAAAGTGCGTGTCTCTAATTATTGACTCTAATTATTTTCTCTCTAGAGACAATATATATTACTAAATATTTTGTATTGTAACAGACAATTTCCTTTTTTTTTTTTCTAGAGACAATATCATTTTTTCTCTCTAGAGACAATATCATATTTTCCTCTCTAAAGTCTAAAGCTATTTCTTGATTTGTTGTTTATTTTAAGTCTATTAGTTTTAAGTAAGAATGTTTATATAAATAGTTTAATATATTGTATATGTCTTTGGTAATCACTTGAAAGAGGTAAATGTTTTTTTTTAATTTACTAATCATTATAAAATTCCAGAAAATCCTCAATTCATTTATGTCACAATTTTCATTGTCTTCTTTCTGGTCAATTATATTGTCAATTGTAAATATATAAAAGTGAGCTATGTTATTAGTTTTATCATTTTTGAAATACATCATGTATTTTAAAAGATTCAAATTCATATAGGTTATTTTAGGATTTCTTAATAGTGATTTTGTAAGTCGTCAAAGTCAAAATAAAAACAATTGCCTGAAGGATTCATTATCGTGGGAATGTTAAGTTCATAAAATTGAGCTTCATGTTCACATTATGCTCAGCTAACAGTATCGCACCAGAGGACAGTGAAAAATGTAGGTTGGAGGTCAATCAAAGACCTCTCATCAGCCACCAGCGATGGGGCCGCACAAATGGTTTGGTGGAATTTTTTCAGTGTGTGCTTTCCACTATGATTTGTTTTCAAAGTTCATTTTTTATAGTGTCTTGGTTTTCTAAATAAAACCATTTCTAGAATTTTTGGGAAGATTCAAGTTTTCAAAAAACTCACTTCTGGGGAGTCAGAGAAAATTACGAGGTATACTCATGGATGGTCATCTAGCTAGTGCTAAGCTTGGGGATCTTATATCAAGAATTCAACCGTCATAGGAGGAAGGGAAATTCCCATAGGAACAAAAAGAGGTAGGGAGTATTCTTACATAGTTCGTCTCATCACTACGCCTTTACGAGGGTAAAGAGATAATCTATGGAGTTTGTACCTAGTATAAGCAGTGCTTTAAAGAGGTGGTTCAAATTCTTCGAAATATGGTTATTTGTCATGTTCACATTAAGGGGGTGAATGTTAGGAATTAAATATTGTAAACATTATTAATTTACTAAATTTATATATGAGTTTCGTAAATTATTAATAATAATATAATATAATTACATAATGTTATATGATTTGTTAATGTCTACAATAGTTAATTCATAGTATTCAAGCCCTAGTGTGAAGATTATTAATTCCAAATGAGTTTATCTATAAAATAAGTTGAGAGAAATGTGTTTCCCCAACATGTATTTTAATGGTTTCTTTTAGGTATTTAGATAGGTCAACTTCAACACATAAATGTTTTTGAGGTCAAGATATAAAAAATTGTGGCTATTCCAAACACACAAATCTGCCTAAGGGTTTGATTAAATGCTCAAATAATCCCCACAAAGGGAAAGAAAGCCCTAGAAAATTAACCCAAAATGGACTTTTACCTTGGTTTATTATGTGAATTGGAAATCCTTTGTCCAGTATAAAATCAACACCACTGTGTAATAGATAAATAAGGGACATGGTTGAAAATGGATTTGCACTACTCGACATTGTTAAACTGAAACAAAAAGAAACTGTTGGTGAGATTTTTAACTCCGTCAATGTTGACACCATGTTTTTGCAAATGGTTCTCAACCCCTTGTTTAAGTGAGATTTTAAGGGTTACTTTTTTAAAAAATTACCCCAAAATGGTGAAATATTTGAGCTAGTTGCAAGATTTATAAAAATATGTTCAATTAAGAAAAAGATCAGGTAAAGGAGTCTCAGAGTCAAGGTGGTTACCTCTTTGAAGACCTTCAGAAAAAAATTCCTCACTTTCTTGGGTGTCATGGGAGTTGATATTTTTTTCATCCAAACCTACATTAATAGATTGAGGCGGTGAGATGGAAATCATAATTATATATGTTACGCTACCCAAAGGGTAGAGTAAATGGATGAATCAATAAAATAATTTTCTAATAATATAAAAAATATTTCCAAAATATTGGTATGATAGTAGGAATATATGAGAAAAAAGAGGCATGAAACTAAACCTTAGCGTGGTTTTCCCATCAAACCCTAAAAGAGCCCGATAATTCATTCCACATATTTTTCGGCATCATTGATTTGTAAGTGTATTAAGGTATGGTTTGGAGAACTACTAGTGAGGATGATGCAATATAGATATTTTGTGTATTGAAGATAATTTTAATAGGTACCGTAAGGTCAAGTACTCCTTAATTTACGTTAACAATGTTTCTTCAATACTTCATTTATTTTTTATTTTCATGGGTTTGTAACAAAAAACAAAAAATGCAACATTTTGTGGTAGGTATGTATTGTATAACTTAATTCAATACATAATTGTATATTAAATATAATTGATATTAATATATTAGTAAATTCTTTTATAAATATATTGTTATATATTGTATTTTTAATAATTTTAAAAATAAATTAAAATACCTTTCAAATCTATGTTTTCTTTTATCATATAATCTAAAATAATTACTATACTATAGATTTTAGTAGACTAAGTGATCTAAGTACTATTTTACTAAAATTTAAATATATTAACAAATATTTTGATATTAATTATTTATATAGATATAATAATACTTTGACTCTTTCCATCTAAATTTTAGGAAAAGAAAAGCAATATAGTAAATGTGTGTGTGTGTACGTGCATGTGTGGTGTGTGTGTGTGTGTGTGTGTGTGTGTGTGTGTGTGTGTGTGTGTGTGTGTGTGTGTGTGTGTGTGTGTGTGTGTGTTTGTGTGTGTGTGAAACAATTGAATTTCTTTTTTGATTACATTAAATTTTGAGACAGATGTTTTGTTTAAAAATTAATTGAATAGTTCCCTTAGATTAATTTAAATTTTAGATAGATGTGGTGTTTCCTCTATTAGAAAAATTTCTAAGCCTATGGCTTATGCAAAATCTACCACTGTAGTCTACTTTGGTGAAGAGGTGGTGAAATCTAAAGCTTTCTACCAGAAATGTGGATTGATCTACAGATTCAACAATTTTTGTCTAGGTTTGCCTATTTTTCATGCTTGAATGACTAGTTAATGGGTCCCCATCATGGAAAGTATGTTGTAAATCTATCCTAGTGCTCGTGGATTTTTCATTGTAGTTTTCACTAAAATATCTAAGAAATATTTGATTCTGGGAAGAATTTAGGATTTTGAATCCCACCTACTTTAGTTTTTACCATGGTTCACTCATTTTAATTTGGTGTCTAATACATTCCATGTTATACCAATTTGGCTTCGTCTTCCCTATCTTCCCCTTTAGTTTTTGACAGAGAGCTATTTTACTTATATAGGACATACTTTAGGGAAGTGTCTAGTTATTCACCCAAAGCCTGATGATTATGAGCATACTACGTATGCCAAAAATTTTGTTGACATGGAAACTTCTATAGATTTTCCTACCACTATTGAACTCAAACTAGAGAATAGAACATGGATACAAAATATTTACTATAAAGGGTTTCCCTTTAGATGCATAACATTATTTTTTTGTTATGCCATTTAGCTTCAAATTTTCATATGGAGAGAAAACATGTTCAATATAGAATCTCATGGTGGAATAACTCTAATCCCAGGAGTCAGTTACTTTTTAAGAACCCGATAGAGTGTTATTATGATACTTCGATTGATCTAGATGTGGACAAGGATGAAGTTCCTCTTTATCCTCTTAAGGATCCCATGCAATAAGAAAGTAATAATGATAAGGATCCTTTTGTTTTGAAAAAGACTACACTGATCTCATCAGGGATGAAACATTTTGAGGAGAATATTGAAGTGATGATTCCAATCTAGTATATTGGAAATGAAAATGGAAACCAAGAAAATGATCGAAAGGTTGTGAATCGGAAAAATTAAATCAGTATCTCTCCCCTTACGCTACACTTAAGATCCAATGGGAAGTGGTCACAAAGATAAGATAGTTGTTGTTTGTGTTTGCTGTTAGTTCTGTTGTTTATTGTTAGTTTGAGTGTTTTGTTTTATTTCCTTTGTTGTGTTGCTGAAAGAGGCAGGCTATCTTGATCCTAAATTTCATATCTTTGTCTTCACTTTTGTACGGGGTAGGGTTCCCTTAACTCTCTTTAACCAATAATCAAAAAAATAATAATTACATTAAATTGTTTACCATTTATTTCTAAAAATCAATTGTATGACGAAAAAATTATTTATGGAAAAAACATATTGTCATCAATATTTAGGATAAAAACTCCTAGTCCATCAAAAGGATGAGTAAAGATATATGTTTACTCAACCTAATCATGGACCATGTCGTTTGGTCTGAAACCATGAAGACAATAAAAAATCTTTTTTTAAGAAACAATCTTCTCATTCATATGGATAGTGAAAATTTTCTGTCTGTTAAAAATGTATGATTTTTTTTGGGTAGGTCAATTTTTCAGATAGTTGTGTTATAGGTATTAATTGAATAATATTTTTCGAGAACATAAACATTTCTGATTTTTATGTTATAACTTTCGATTGAGTGGTGTTCTCATAGTTGATAAAATATTATGATAGTTTTGTTGTAAAAATCAATTGAGTAGTATTCTTAAAATTGTGTTGTAAAAATCAACTAAATAGTGTTTATACAATATAACTGATATAACTATAATTTGATTTTAAGACTAATTTGTTAATATATAATTTATTTTGCTAATTGTATTGTAAAATAAAATTAAATGGTGCTATCAAAGACAATAATTTCTTTTAAAAGTTATGTTGTAAGACTTGAATTAATCATGCTTTAAAAAGCATATATTAATATTTTTTATAAGTGTGTTATAAAAATCAATTGAGTTAGGTTGTTATCATCAAAAAAGGATGGAAAGTGGGGAAGAAGCATGGAAAGAAGGAGACGTAGAGGATGTTGCGAAGGCAAAAAAGTCGAGTATCACCTTGGTGAGGTGATATTATTTAGTGAAACGACATATTCATCATAAAAAACATTCCAAAGCATATATTGTGTCATATTTATTTATTTTTGGGTTTTGTATTCATAGCATGATTTATATTTTCATATCTTTAGTATAATTTTTTGAACATTCCCTAGGTTATTATGTTTTTAGTATACCACTTCTATGTTTTACATAACTCATGTGCCTGTTAGGACCATTCTTCTAGGGTTTCTTATTTGGGCCACACTTTTTTATATATTATGTTAATCCTCTATACACATAAGCATATTCCCTGGACTAGTAGCCAGCCTTTGGAACATGCCCATGATTCATACATGTGAAGAAAAGCATGCATAAAAAAATAATCAATATTTCTCCCAATATTAATAAAAAATTCATAATTGAAGAATGCTTACAAGTAACAACAATCACACCCATTCTACTGATAAATGATATTTAAACCTACCTTAAACAATTTTTATTTTTTTAAAATTCTATCATTATTAGTGTTGACCTTGATTGCATTTGATTTTTTTCTAATTTTCATAAAGTTTTAGAGGAAAATCATCACCACATGGATAAAATACTCAAACAAATCACTAAATCTCAAGCTTAAGAATATAAATAAGGATAATAGAGATTCATTTTTTGAGTTATTAATCTTATATTTACATCTACTCCACCTACATAATTTGCGGAGGTTTCTTTCTAAGATCTTGTTACAGAGTTGCAATATCTTATCCTTAATATGATACCCTCTCCATACAATGTATAAAACTAATACTCAAGCTTTATATTGCAGTTATTGACTCTCAAGATGCATACACACGTAATGGATATTCAAGTAATAGATTATTGCATGGCCCTAATACAAATCAAACATTTCTATGCTTCTTTTAACACAAATACCCAAAGGAGGATTCAAGAGGGAATAATTAAATCAATAAACAACACATTGAGATACTGCAAAACTTAATTTTATTCTTTTTTCGGTTCATAAAAAGTACACAATATTCTTATTCTAATTATTCCTACACTCACATCTCTGTACTAGGAGACCCACAGACACACTAATCCAACCAAGAAAATACTTAATTCTTTTTGTAACCATACACACACTCGAATATTATATTCCACCTCTATTAGTGAATTCCCCAATTTCAGAACTACTCAAATAATCCCATATTTCACTCAAAGAAATACAAAGATAATAATCTATTGAAACCTATTATTCTTCCCCTAATGATGACATGGCCTACATACTTTATTTGGGAATTTTATTGTTAACTCACTTTTTTACTGACATAATAATAGTTACATAACTACATTTAAAAATTATTATTTAACTTTCCCTTATCAAATAAAACTTTTGTGATGCTCAACTTCCGTGATGCTCAACCATCATGATGCTCAACTACCATGAAGTTCCACTGTCGTGATGCTCTTGCATCAGATTCCCTGGGAGGGAGAAGTTTTGAGCTCCTGCTCAAATGAAATTTTTCATCTTTCTTTCCCTTCTTCCAATTCTTTTGTGTTCCTTCTTTATTAGATCCCATAATTTATCATCTGGCCTTTTTGTTTCCATTCTTTGACTCTTTCATGATTTTACACTCCCAGATGACAATGTTCATATTTATCTTCTTGTTCCATATTTCTTGAAGAGATATTTTCTCTATGGCTCATATCTCCTTGTCTAAGAATCCTACACATTCACCAGACAATGAAAGATTAAAAATAAAAATGATAGGCATGATAGCCTCTTTGGTGTCTTATTTCGTCTTCCTTAGCCATTCCCACTTATTCTTCATGGCTACATCATGGAATTGTTGATCCAAAACTTATACCATTTGATTTTCTTCTTTCTGCAATCCCTAACACTTCACATATTTTCCTTTCATAGACTCATCTAATACTATCAGTTTTTGGACATAGAAACATCATTTTGAAATTTTACATCTTCATCAAATATGAAATATCTTATACCAACTTCTGTAGGTTCGTTGTTCACCTCATCCACCTGCTGCAACTCTACATTTAGAGTGTCCTTATCACAAACTTTATCTTCTTCATTTAAGATCTCTTCTTGGTATTTTATTCCATAATCATTTCTATTTCTTCTTGATTATACTCCATCCCTTATTCCTCGTCAAATATAGGAATGGACTGTCTCATTTCATCTTCTTCATGTACGCCTCCCATTGGCATTCTTTCCTCTTTCCCTAGGTCCTCCATATCCTGCATTTCTTCATCCACATCAAGAACACTATAGCTAAAATTATTAAAACAACATATTTTATAAAATTCTTCACCTGAAATATTTTCTTATTGTCGCAAGGCTTCCCTGTGAGCATTTAACAATTCCATTGCTACATCCTCATCTACCCATTCATCTTTCTGGCTTCCTTCTTTTTCTTCCTATGTACCTGCAAACATATATTTACTAATAATATTAGAATAAAAATATTGAGGCTTAAATGCCTCTTCATTGTCTTCCTCTAGCATCTTCATCTGTTTAAGGTGGTGATCACCTCTTCCATGTCTCACCTTAGACTCCCTTTCAAGTTGCTTTCTTTGCAACTTTAATCCAATGTTCTTCAGGCTATTTTTTCCTTTATCATTTGACTTCTTTCCCTGATCATCTGAACAAGCCATATGCATCTTTTTAGCCTACATCCATTCCATGAATTTTTCCTATTTTCAATCATACTTGCAATTGAGATTAATTGCTGGTTAATTTCATTGATATCCTTTTCAAGAGATTCTTCTTGTTATTTTCTCCTTCTCATCTCTTAATTCTACTTTTCCTCCACCTTCTATCAACTTCTTTCTATGGGCTTCATCTTTCCTCCTTTTTTGCAATTCCTCTATTTTCTTCAGTTACTTCTCAACTATCTCTTCACGCCATTTAGGCATCCTTTAGCCATGGTCATAGGATACTTCTATTTATATCTTCATCTTATTGTCTTGCACAAATTCCTTCAACATTCTGTAATTCATATCATCTAGCTATACCACTCTATGACTGTTGTCGCTTTGCCTGTAATTTTTTATTGAGTCTATAAAATCTGAGTTTTTTGAAAGTTTTCAGCACTCTTATACTTTGAATAGCTTCTCTATGTCTTTAAAGTAATTGTTTAAATCAATCTCCATGCTCCATTTATTATGATATTCCTTCAAGCATCGAATTCAGTCCACTGTATTTACCTTTATCACAAGCTTAGAATTTCTAATGTACAAAATAATGTCCACAAACCGTCCCTTCAAAATTAAATCAACCATATTTATATTGAATTGGTACTTACCCAAATTCCTCCTCTCTCATGGTAGGTTCAAACATTTATTTTTGACCTGAATCCAACTTAATTATCTGTTTATTTTATTATTCAAACTAACGTCTTTTCAACCACGATTTATGAATCATTCAATAAATTGACTCCACAGGATTGAAAGTGATATTTGACTGATCCCTTCTTGTTCGTCATGCAATTAATTCACTGCCCGATCATTCTTGACATCACTCAGCTTCTTGTTCATCTGTGTAATGTCACTCCTACCGGGGAAAATTAAAACCCAGGCGACTATGGATCCCCTACACCGTCAATGTATATCTCCCACTACTTCGACGTCAATGCCAATCACAATACGTTCACAATTTGAATGGATTCTATGTATTACTCGTTGCCCCTTTGCATGTAAACGAATCGAATCTTGTTCTCCGCAATACCAGTATTTGGAATCTCTTTATGATCTCGCAGCCAAGATTAGAGGTCCAATGGAACTGAAACTCAGCTAATTGCTCAGATCACCATGTTGAGTTTAGAGGTATTGATTTCTTTTAATTATCAAATTGAATCAGACAAAGGTCTGAATCGACTCTGATAATACTTCTACAGGCGTCGTTTTCTCTTCTACTGACTATATTACGTTCTCTGGATGAGACGCCAACTACACTTCTCAATCAACTGATGTCCTTTTTGTTCCCTTTACTGATTCGTATATGGTTTGACCCGTCGGCCAAAAATTAACTATATCTCAGTTGAAAAGGGCTTGGCCATCCCTAAATCTCCACCAAATGCATTGTATTCATAGGTGGATTATTAAGCACTCCCAATAATTGGATCTGGTTTGGATAAATATCCCAACCGATTTGTCCAAGCCTTCCATTGTTCAAATATAGAAGGCTTCACGTTCTCGTTCATATCTGTTTGGATGAATACAAGTCTCACCTTCCACGTTAAACACTTGTTCAACCTCTTATTTTATTGCCTTTCGATGCCGAAGGGGAATGTAAAAATTCCGAACATATAAAATCCAAAATTGTAGATTACATTCGAAGTATCATGATACCTTTTAAATGGTGTAAAGTTGTAATATCTTCTCCTTAATATGAGACCCTTTCTATATGAGGCATAAAATTAATACTCAAGCTTTAGATTGGAGTTATTAACTCTCGAGATCCACACACAGAATGGATATTCAAGTAATAGATTATTCCACAAAATTACTACAAATAAAGCATTTATATGATTCTCTTACAACACATACCCAAAGGATGATTCAAGATGGAATAATTAAATGAATAAAAAACACACACAGATGTGGAAAAACTTATTTTTCTTGTTTTTTTGTTTCACGGAAAGTACAAAATCTTCTTCTTATAATTCTTCCTACACTCAGATCTCTGTACCACCACACCTACAGACACACTAATTATACAACCAAAAAAATACTTAATTCTTTCTGTATTTGTACACACTAGAAGATTACATTCCACCTCTATTATTTAATCCCCAAATTCTAGAACAACTTGAATAATCCCAGATTTCACTCAACGAAATCCAAAGATAGTAATATGTTCAAACCTATTTTCTGATCCTAATGATGACAATGCTTGCATACTTTATTTGGTTAATTTACTGGAAACTAAATGTTTTACTAACATTATAATAATTACTAAATTACATTTACAAATATTTATTTAACTCTCCCTTGTGGATGAAAACTGTCGTGATTCTCAACTGCCATGATATTCCACTGTCGTGATGCTCCTGCATCAGATCCTAACCCTATATCTACTATGCCTCCATCTACCCTTCTCATGGAAGCACCTTGATTCATTAAAAATATTGCTAGTAGTTGATAGATGGATGTTATTATATTTGATTAGTATTGTATTAGACATTATAGATATTTTGATTTCAGATATGTGGTGACTCATAGTGTGAATTATATGCATAGATTAAAATTTAAGTACTAATTATGATCTGGAGTTACTACCTTCTGTATGTACTAACATATTAAATTTTTGCTACATAGATTTTGTTATATGATCTACCTAGTCTCGTGATCTTCTTTTTGATTGATGGAATGATAGAATTGAAATGTTATGAAATTATAAACAATGGATGAAATTTCCTTATTTTAGAGATGAGCTAGCTATATTATTTGATGATGTGTATTGATATGTGTATGTGCATTTTATTATTTCAATGTTATTTGAGATGGCTGTGAGGCCAAAGTGATATTGTTTCGATTTTGCAAGAAATGTTAACACAACAAACAAAAAGGGGATATGCGACCAACAATGAAATAATTTTGGGTATTGGAAACATGTCACCTTGACAACTTGTGTTTTTGTGTATGATGTTATGTTGATAAATTTGTTAGGAGTCCTTCATTGGGGTGTGACCTCAAATATGACCTTGGATAGATGTGTTTGTTTCCCTTTACATTTAATTATTTTGTGAGTATTTAATTTATTATTGCAATGTGATATACTTTATAATTGTTATTTAAGTGTGCTTTAATTAAGTTGATTAATCTTTTTTTTATTACAAATTGGATGTGATGAAAGGGGTATTAATTTTGTGGTAGGTTGTCCTTGATTGTGTTATGCATTTGAAAGGATTTTCATTGGTTTAAATGTTGTGTACTCAACCTCGCATGTCAAATTCGGATTTGGGCTTAAGGGCCAATTTACGAGACTTGTGGGACAAGTCTAAATTTACCCACACTTCTTATTCTAACCTACCAACTATACCTACGGGTTAAGGGGTAAAAAATAGACCTCATTATGTGATTTGTAAGTCAAGAGATGATATTTATTGCACCTTCTTACATGAGTTGTTTAATTTTTTCAATTAGATACGTGGGTTTGAGTTTGTGTATGGAAGAGGCTTGTCATTTCCTAGACCATCAATTTATTGAGTTTTTGGGTTTTGGGTTTGACCATGTGATATGCAGTTGAGGAGAAGTGATTTTGTAATGACCCAAAAAAACCACACACGAACAACACAGTGAAATATAGGATAATTTTTTATTTATTTTTGACTTACTTGACACATAACATGATGCAACATGTCGTCACCGAGTATACAACTAACACTGTGAACAACTTCATACAAGGATGGCCATAAAGGTAGCACGGAAACATTCACACATATCAAGGACAATTTACTTTTCTTTTTGACAAGACAACATAGAAGTCCAATCACAGAAGACACTTACAGTTAGGGCCAACCACAAAGAGTTATTCTTGAGGGTTATTTATTTTAATAAGATATCTTGCAATTCTTAACTTACGTTTTCCAAGGAGGCTCAAGATATGATCCGTATAATTCAACTTGCCAAGCCAAGATTATTCCATTGACATTGAGTAATTATCTTTAAATCTTCTCTATTATGAAATTTATTTACTTAATTCGTTTATCAAGAAAAAGGAGTATTCAAATTCCACAAGGCCATCTGCTCACCACTAACGCTATTAAGATTCGTTCTTGCTCACAAGACAACATGGTTTTAAGTTCAACACACTTAAGAGAAGAGATACAAGGTGCCTTGAAAAAGGGTTAGAGGGAGAAGGTCTAGATGAAACATTTTTAGGACCTCATTAGTTATTGCCAGTATTAAATTGAATATAGGGCTCTGAACCAGAATTAACAACAACTTTACTTAGGCTTCGCTAAAAGTATTAACAAGAAGTAAAAATTTACTTTCCAAATGGCGGTGAGAAAGATGGTGAGGTCTCCAATTTGTTTTCTCTGGCTTATTAAATCTTATCATCTTCAAACAACTAACAGTTCATTTCACCTTAGGGTCATTTTACAAATTTCACCGTAAAAGGAAATAATGTTCATTAGAGGAGTTAGGGTTATCATGATATAAAGTTTACTTGTAATGATAGTCTTGCCCTTGTTTACTTAGAGAATTTCTTGCTCTCAAGTTGGTGACCCCTACGTTACTTTATTTGAATGTAACTTTTAATTTAACTTCAAGAAGTATTAAACAATCCCATGTTAGTTTACTTATAACACTTTATTACTAAGTCATATCAAGGTTTAACTCAAAATTTATTCTCAAGGCAAGGTTGTAGTAACACTCATTTACAGGAATAGAACAAGATTACATCAATTCTTAAAATACTTATACTCCAACAAAGTCACTCAACAATCCTAACACAATTTTCTTATAATTTCAATGATGGTCAAACAATACAAGGTTTCTAAAGTTCAGATGACAGAGTCCACAATGCTTTATACTCAGACATTAATCCTCTTTTAAACTTTCCACTGGATGTTAACAGAAGTTGAACAACATAAAAAGGTTTCGAGCAAAAAATCTTCTCAACTGAGGTTGATGATAAAAGTCTACAAACATATCCCTCATCTACACGCAAAATCCATCTGCAGAAAATTTCCCACAAGAGTCAGTTCACGAGAACTGAGCAAGATAAGGCTACACAAAACCACCATAACTATTATCTAACAATACCACGAAAAGGAAACACTTTATTACAAGAATTGCTTCAAACCTCTAAACACTATTAACACATCAAGTTAAAATAAAGTCTTCATCATGCCAATCAGAGAAGGAGAAGACCTTGTACTTCAGTTAGGGGTAATAACAATGACAGTATAGAAAATCCTAAGAGAATGTCCCTTGGCCCTATAAGGAGAAAACAAACAATCTAGAAAAAATAGAATTCCCATCAAGTAAGTAATTAAAAAATAATTACAAGATTGAGATTTGATATAAATAGACCAACCATCTAGAATTTTATCAAAGGTACCAACGCATAGGCTAAAATAATATATTTCTAAAAATACAAGAGTTGATCGGGCCAAGAAACGGGAAACACGGGTTTCACAAAATTAACACAAAAAGCCATGTATAAATGAGTTTCAAACCGGAAATCAATTAGAGTATACACACAACATAAGTTTCGAAGTGAAGGCATAGTATACTAGTTTTGACCATTAACTACAAAGAGATCTACCAATCATCTAGGAGGGGTCAAAGTCTTACGGGCTAGTAGCAAACATGCGAGAGGAAGAAGGGGGTTCCATCAAACAAGAGTATACAATA
Organism: Taxus chinensis; assembly: GCA_019776745.2. Taxonomy (NCBI): domain Eukaryota; kingdom Viridiplantae; phylum Streptophyta; class Pinopsida; order Cupressales; family Taxaceae; genus Taxus; species Taxus chinensis. The sequence continues at coordinate 762,858,325 of CM034149.1, forward strand.
ATATCATCAACAAGTTTTATAACACTAAAGATTTGCAAACCTCCACTACAATACTAATGTTTGGTTAATTTAAAATAAATTACCTATTTGCCAAAACAACCATATTTTAAGGCAACCCTTGGTAACACAGTCAACCGTCGCACAAATAGATACAAACATAATCTCTAAGTGACATTATCAAAACAAAACCTTCCGTTATGAATCCATAAGACTATCAAATGAAATCTGAGTTTTCCCTGAAGATTAAACACATTTAAGGAAATTTCCATCACAAACTATTACGGTAATTACGTGCATAAAAACCGACCAATATTAATTAATAGCATTAACATTACAAGGGAGAAAAATAATGCAAGTTAGGAAAAAATAGAAGAGCGCCATCAACAATAATTCTGAGAGGGGGATTAGACCAAACTATTCTAGTATCAACGAGGTACTGGATTCGCACAATGAAACCTCAAGCTTAGTTGATCCGAAAAGTTAGTTATGGTTCAAGTTGATAGGGATGGTCAAGGTACTTCCTAAGGATGGCCTTAAAAGCCTAGAAACAAGATGAAAGATAGTATAAGAGTCTAAACACGTGAGATGCAAAACACGTTTCACACAAACCTTTTTATTCTACTAGTTTTAATAACAAAACTCTACGTTGGCTAGCCCACGCATTGCTCACACAAGCCTACAACCTTTCTTTCTCGATGCCAAAAGGTTATCAAAGGGACTTGGGAAGGGGCTAACAAAAAAAAACGTCAAAAGACAACTTGGGTGCTAGGGAGGAGCTTCATAGTTATCGCAACTTACTTCCATGTTATCGAAAATACTAATTGGATCAACATAATAACTTGCAACTCAATTGCAGACAAGAATAATACATAAACAAGTAGACAAAGGTCTATCACTCGAGCAAGAGAAATATAACACCCAAAAGGGAGGGCACACACATCCTTTTAACCAACATACTAACAACGATAAAAGCTAAAACAAGGAGAAACAAGCAGAAAGGGAAATCTCCCATCATGACATCCAACTGACAAATCAATGCAAGGAAAAGTGGTTCGATTTTACAATATTTTTAAATAAAATAATAGTAGAAAAGTGTAGAAATATCTTGCCTATTTCTCTAGCTTCAACAGGTCGTACAGACTCCACACGGGCCAGCATAAAAACAATAGCATGAGACAAGGATGTGAGTACTGCTGTTGGCGATGTCAAAGGGCCAAATGTGATAACTGGATAGACAGATGGGGCAGAAAATTTAACGGTTGAGTCCTTTCGTAAATCCACCTCACACCGCCTCGTAGTACGCTTCTGCACTGGAAACAACTCGAGGAGATTGTCTTCCATCTTCCCTCGCTTCAGCAGTCCTATGAGATCATCAAGGCTGTTATCAACCAAGTACTCCTTGAAAAAGTCTGTGATTAATAAAAGGATGATGCCCTTGACCACAAGATTGTCTTTAAGCAGAGGTTGAAAAACCGTTTCTGGTGGAAGGCCAGATAGTTTCTGAGAGAAAGTGAGTGCTGTGAAAATAGCAGCTTCTTTCTTTCATTTTCCTCAAAAGCTCAAGGGACTGAAAATACTTTCGCATAACATTTTCAAGATTCTTGATTAGAAACGGTCTTCTACGTAATATCTTCTGAATATAAGAACAAATGGCAAGATACTCTACCTTGCAGGTTCACAATTCCAAACAACAAAGGTATGCCGGTCACATTCTTCAGGCTTTCAATAAAATAGCTAAAATGCCTTGTCTATGCTCCTCAATCCCCAACAAAATTCAAAGCTACATAGCTGTCACGTTTTCTAGCAGGTTCAATAATTGCAAAGTAAATTGTGCTTTCATGAATATTCTGATATGAAACAGATCGGCCTTTACAAGGTTCTCGGTTGAATTCAAACTTTTTCAAGTATACATCACTAAGGGATCTATAAACCTGAATAATTCCCTTCACCCGCCAAACTCCATGCTTTAGAACCACGATATGTGAGTCATCTGGATGCAAAGACTGTAACTCCTGCCTAATATTTTCAATATGTGCATTATACTCTGTTGACAACTGCATTGCAATAACTTCTCCTGTAGCCTTGACCAACTTTCCCATAACAACATGGGAATCTCCTAGATTGGAAACATACAGAACTCCACTACAACAACCCCTACTAAACAACATGACCCAACTTCTACAGTCTGTGGCTTTATAGGCCAAGCCTTTGTAACAACAGACAAAAACCCCTCTTCTGTTGCCAAAAATGCTTTTCGAATCACATCGGCATACATCCCCAGTTGCTCTGATGCAAATCTTTGAAGATGCTGAAAAATATGCTCATTGATGTAACGAGTAGTTTCAGGGCCTCCATGGCCATCATATATCCCAATAAATGTGCCATGAGGGTCTGACTCCGTTGAGGTGAGTGGACCAGATTCCAGTTGACTCTGATCCTCTAATAGGTGATTTGCTTGAACAACAGCCATTAAAAATTCCCCAGCATCATGACGCCCCACAATGTCCTTAAACCACAGAAGAACCATCTTGACGCCCCACAATGTTGGCAGTTGTATGAACATGGTGCTGAATAGCAGGCCGCCAGCACAAAGTAATCAGTTTCTTCTATCCAGATAACATCCCTCATTCATCCAAGTGAGCCACCAATTTTCTTGCTTTGAAACGGAGAGACAACGAACTGGATCAATTTCAATATCCTGCTGATGGGATCTTGTAAAGTCAGAATAATAGTGAAAACTCTTATTCAGCTCCAAATCAATTGCTGCGACTCTCTAAAAAGAAAAGGCAAGACAGCTCAACTAAAAATTTATCTCGTTCTTCTACTACAGCTGCAAGATTTTGCAACAACTGATCTCGACTGTGGTCACGTGTAACCAGAACATCAGGATCAACACCAACGGTTCCTTGGGATCACCCTGCAGCAGCTGTCGCACTTTAAATCTCTCTAGAGGCCACTGATTTTCTGGGATAAGTTTACTTCTCTACCCTGTAGCTGCTGCATATAGCAAATCACTTCCTCACGGCACTTTCCTAAGTGAAATCTCGGTTCTACGCTCCACTGAAACTACCTGTACAGCACGATTTTGAGAGTCCACACCCACCCACACAACATTAGGGCAATAGACCTTCATTTCATCATCAATGAATCCACTATCCAGAACACGCTGTAGCAATTCATCTGTTGCAGCATCTGATGGAGTGCAAACAAGCATTCATGGTTCAGGGCAGGAAGAAGGAGGCATCTAGGAGAAATCATGAGAAAAAGAAACTTGACAGACAAGATTTCGATGCCTTCTCAACCACTCCACATGCAGGCTATCCAAGGGAGATCTCACGCGGTCCGAGAGGATAAGCAAGCAGGTCAAACAAGAAAACAAAAAGATTTGCAAATCAGGAAAATCAGTGGGTGTGGCCACCAGCAAGGTTTCTATAGCAACGATTCCATCAGAATTTAATGTCTCCATCCTCCACGCAGTCAGGAGATAATGCTAACCGAGACAAGGTAGGTTGGGGGCATTACATTCTCCTCCCCTTAAGAAATCATCGTCCTCGATGTGACATTACACAGAGGAAAGGAAAAGGTAGGCAACAAGGGATAGATAAAGAAGAAAACACACCCTATGGTTTAAAATTTTAGTTGATTAAAACACGGTCACAAGGTAGCCTTAGGAACATTTGGTAGAATTTTTAACTTTCAATGTTCTGTGAAGATTGGCTGTTCTTTCTTGTTCATCATTTCATTAGTCTCTTTCCATTATCATTATTTATAGTTTTAGTTTCTTTTTTTAAAAAATATCATCATTGAAGAGTTTTGATTTATTCCCTATTGTGGGTGCCCAACATGAGCTGCTAACACAACACCCTATCAGGTTCACAGGACCCTACGGATTCACAAGTACACAAGTATATACTTCATGATTGTATTACACCACAAAAGGTTACTCAAATATGGAATAGAATAGGCATAGTCCACATAACATAGTACTCGTCACACCTCAATGACTGACACACAAAATACTCAAACAAAAGAGTACTACAATCCACTAGACATTCCCTCAATTTTCATCAATGAAAAACTCACATAACACCAAACCATGCTACAGGTACATAGTGTCCACAAGGGAATCAACGACATATCCACAACATCACAACACATATCCATCTGACATGAGTAACACATACATCAAAAGACCACTACCAAACATCACAATAACTCAACATATATCTTGAAACATCAACCATACAGACAAATATCATAAGCCTCCCTCAAACTCTTATGCCTCCCTCAAGTCTCTTATGCCTCCCTCCAACTCTTATGCCTCCCTCAAGTCTCTTATGCCTCCCTCAAGTCTCTTATGCCTCCCTCAATCTCTTATGCCTCCCTCAAGTCTCTTATGCCTCCCTCAAACTCTTATGCCTCCCTTAATCTCTTATGCCTCCCTCAAGGAGGCCGGTTGACCCTATGGTCCAAGACACATAGAGTTCGAACACTCCTAACCCAAGTGACATAATAACGCGTGGTTCAACAACCCGCTAGTTATATGTAACTCCTTGGGGCGTACCCCCATACAATGAAGCGGGTCCATAGGTCCAACCAATCCATGGTGCATCCTATGACCCTATTCCACACATCACGACAATAGAACCAGCACAACAATCCAATCCAAAGTGCCAAGTGGCAAAGTACAAGCCTTGGGCAAGGCGGTAAAAATTCCAAATTTAAAAGAAGACCCAAAATCAAGCAAAAATAAATGGCCAAATAGCCATAGTTAGTATCAAAATCCCCATGTTAGTGCCACAAACCAAGGAAATGCCCAAAATTGTAAAGCATGGCAATCAAGAAAAGCTGTTGGTCCTTACAAAATAAAGTAAAAAGCTCAATTTACGAATAAAATCAACTTATAATAATGTCACATTACGATAACTGTGTGGCCTTATCTAGCCACCAAAGGGGTACTCAACGAGTTGCTAGCACTCAGAACATCGAGCCTCAGCTCATAAAATACATATCAATAATACAACTGTCATCACCTCCATCTGAATCATCCCGCCACCACTTCGACAAGGCTAAACATAGTCATAGTTGCACTCAGGTTGCGTACATACAACCACATAGGGAGAGAGGAAAGAATCACATGTTATCTACTAAACTGAGTTTTGGCTCAAGTTATTGACCCATGGTACACCATTCCTCACTCTGAACATACACTTCTACCGATTTCCCTCAGGATCGGTTAGCGTAAGGTTCACAACATAACATACAACAACATCACTAACATAACGGTGGCACACACATAACTACCATAACGTCTTACATATGGTACATATACAGGGTAGATCACGATCATACATTCACTGAGTGTAACACATCACTTTACCACATTCTGCACCCAAAGTGCAAGCACCATACGATAGGGTTCATACACTCACCGTATGACCCCAAATCACAACATGAAGCATTACATATTTGCACAGTCATACATACGATGAACATAGTACATCTCAACATAACATCCATCGCTGCATAACAAGGTGGTACACACATTTCTTCAAAACATGGTAAAAACATCATGATACAACTCATTTCTTTTAACATCAATCTAGTCATACAACACATTGATACACCTACATATCACAATATGTCACAATGCTCCAACACTACGTCATCCACATTATAATTCTTTTCACACATCACAAAATGGTAATTCACACGTGAACTCTTCATAGAATCCACAAGAAGGAGAGAGAATACTCCCATCCCCAACATATCAACATGATCACAAACATGCACAAGGTGACATACATCATGTGCGTTCACAATATCACAATTACGACAATAATCACATCACGCTTAAAGCACATTACTCTTCCAATATCTACCACCATCATGCAACATCATCATCATCATGCAGTATCATCATGTAACACCACCACCACCATGTAACATCATCATACAACACCAATCCGGCCCATAGGTTCGAGAGCATGAACCTATGCTCTGATACCAAGTGTAACGACCCAAAAAAACCACACACGAACAACACAGTGAAATACAGGATTTTTTATTTTTTTTTTGACTTGCTTGACACATAACATGATGCAACATGTCGTCACCAAGTATACAACTAACACTGTGAACAACTTGATACAAGGATGGCCATAAAGGCAGCACGGAAACGTTCACACATATCAAGGACAATTTACTTTTCTTTTTGACAAGACAACATAGAAGTCCAATCACAGAACACACTTACAGTTAGGGCCAACCACAAAGAGTTATTCTTGAGGGTTATTTATTTTAATAAGATATCTTGCAATTCTTAGCTTACGTTTTCCAAGGAGGCTCAAGATATGATCCGTATAATTCAACTTGCCAAGCCAAGATTATTCCTTTGACATTGAGTAATTATCTTTAAATCTTCTCTATTATGAAATTTATTTACTTAATTCGTTTATCAAGAAAAAGGAGTATTTAAATTCCACAAGGCCATCTGCTCACCACTAACGCTACTAAGATTCGTTCTTGCTCACAAGACAACATGGTTTTAAGTTCAACACACTTAAGAGAAGAGATACAAGGTGCCTTGAAAAAGGGTTAGAGGGAGAAGGTCGAGATGAAACATTTTTAGGACCTCATTAGTTATTGCCAGTATTAAATTGAAGCTAGGGCTCTTAACCAGAATTAACAACAACTTTACTTAGGCTTCGCTAAAAGTATTAACAAGAAGTAAAAATTTACTTTCCAAATGGTGGTGAGAAAGATGGTGAGGTCTCCAATTTGTTTTCTCTGGCTTATTAAATCTTATCATCTTCAAACAACTAACAGTTCATTTCACCTTAGGGTCATTTTACAAATTTCACCATAAAAGGAAATAATGTTCATTAGAGGAGTTAGGGTTATCATGATATAAAGTTTACTTGCAATGATAGTTTGCCCTTGTTTACTTAGAGAATTTCTTGCTCTCAAGTTGGTGACCCCTACGTTACTTTATTTGAATCCAACTTTTAATTTAACTTCTAGAAGTATTAAACAATCCCATGTTAGTTTACTTATGACACTTTATTACTAAGTCATATCAAGGTTTAACTCAAAATTTATTCTCAAGGCAAGGTTTAGCAACACTCATTTACGAGAACAAAACAAGATTACATCAATTCTTAAAATACTGATACTCCATTAAAGTCACTCAACACGCAATAACCAAATTTTCTTATAATTTCAATGATGGTCAAACAATACAAGGTTTCCAAAGTTCAGATGACATAAGTCCACAATACTTTATACTAAGACATTAATCCTCTTTTAAACTTTCCACTGGACGTTAACAAAAGTTGAACAACATAAAAAGGTTTCGAAAAAGGATCTTCTCAACTGAGGTTGATGACAAAAGTCTACAAATCTATCCCTCATCTACATGCAAAATCCATCTACAGCAAATTTTCTACAAGAGTCAGTTCACGAGAACTGAGCAAGATAAGGCTACACAAAACCACCATAACTATTATCTAACAATATCACGAAAAGAAGCACCTTATTACAAGAATTTGGGTCAAACCTCTAAACACTATGAGCACATCAAGTTATAATAAAGTCTATAACATGTCAATCAAAGAAGGAGAAGACCTTGTACTTCAGTTAGGAACAAATGCAACGAAAGTAACAATCATATGAGAATGGCCCTTGGCCCTATAAGGAGAAAACAAACAATCTAGCAAAAACAGAATCCCCATCAAGTAAGTGATTAAACAATAATTACAAGATTGAGATTTGATACATATACCAGTCATCTAGAAATTTATCAAAGGTACCAAATGCATAGGCTAAAATAATATTTTTCCAAAAGAACAAGAGTTGATCGGCCCAAGAAGGGGGAAACACGGGTTTCAGAAATTAACACAAAAGCCATGCATAAATGAGTTTCAAACCGGAAATCAATTAGAGTATACACACAACATAAGTTTCGAAGCGAAGGCAAAGTATACTAGTTTTGACCATTAACTACAAGGAGATTTACCAATCATCCAGGAAGGGTCAAAGTCTTACAGGCTAGTAGCAAACACGTGCGAGAGAAGAAGGGGGTTCCGTCCAACAAGAGTATACAATAATGTCATCAACAAATTTTTATAACACTAAAGGTTTGCAAACCTCCACTACAGTACTAATGTTTGGTTAATTTAAAATAAATTTCCCACATCCCAAAACAACCATATTTTACGGCAACCCTGGGTAACACAGTCAACCGTCGCACAAAGATACAAACATAACTTCTAAGTGACATTATCAAAACAAAACCTTCCGCTATGAATCCATAAGACTATCAAATGAAAGCTGAGTTTTTCCCGAAGGTTAATCACATTTAAGGAAATTTCCATCACAAACTATTACGGTAATTACGTGCATAAAAACCGACCAATATTAATTAATAGCGTTAACATTACAAGGGAGAAAATAATGCAAGTTAGGAAAAATAGAAGAGCGCCATCGGCAATAATTCTGAGAGGGGATTAGACCAACTATTCTAGTGTCAACGAGGTACAGGATTCGCACAATGAAACCTCCAGCTTAGTTGATCTGAAAAGCTAGTTATGGTTCAAGTTGATAGGGATGGTCAAGGCACTTCCTAAGGATGGCCTTAAAAGCCTAGAAACAAGATGAAAGATAGTATAAGAGTCTAAACACGCGAGACGGCAAAACACGTTGCAAACAAACCTTTTCATTCTACCAGTTTTAATACCAAAACTCTAAGCTGACTAGCCCACGCATTGCTCACACAATCCTACAACCTTTCTTTCTCGATGCCAAAAGGTTATCAAAGGGACTTGCGAAGGAGCTAACAAAGAACGTCAAGACAAACTTGGGTGCTAGGAAGGGGGTTTCATAGTTATCGTAAACTTACTTCCATGATATCGAAAATACTAGCTTGATCAACATAATAACTTGCAACTCAATCGCCGAGAAGAATTAATACATAAACAAACAGACGAAGGTCTATCATTCGAGTAAGAGAAACATAACATTCAGAGGAGAGGGCACACGCATCCTTTCGACCCACATACAGTCAACGATAAAAGCTAAAACAAGAAGAAACAAGCAGAAAGGGAAATCTCCCATCATGACATCCAACTGACAAATCAATGCAAGGAAAAGTGGTTCGATTTCACAATATTTTTAAATAAAATAACAGTAGAAAAGTGTAGAAATATCTTGCCTATTTCTCCAGCTTCAACAGGTCGTACAGACTCCACACGGGCCAGCATAAAAACAATAGCATGAGACAAGGATGTGAGTACTGCTGCTGGCGATGTCAAAGGGCCAAATGTGATAACTGGATAGACAGATGGGGCAGAAAATTTAACAGTTGAGTCCTTTCACAAATCCACCTCACACCACCTCGTAGTACGCTTCTGCACTGGAAACAACTCGAGGAGATTGTCTTCCATCTTCCCTCGCTTCAGCAGTCCTATGAGATCATCAAGGCTGTTATCAACCAAGTACTCCTTGAAAAAGTCTGTGATGAATAAAAGCACGATGCCCTTGGCCACAAGATTGTCTTTAAGCAGAGGTTGAAAAACCATTTCTGGTGGAAGCCCAGACAGTTTCTGAGAGAAAGTGAGTGCGGTGAAAATAGCAGCTTCTTTCTTTCATTTTCCTCAAAAAGCTCAAGGGACTGTAAATACTTTCACATAACATTTTCAAGATTCTTGATTAGAAAAGGTCTCCTGCATAATATCTTCTGAATATAAGAACAAACAACAAGATACTCTGCCTTGCAGGTTCACAATTCCAAACAGTAAAGGTATGCCGGTCACATTCTTCAGGCTTTCAATAAAACAGCTAAAATGCCTTGTCTATGCTCTTCAATCCCCAACAAAATTCGAAGCTACACAGCTGTCACGTTTTCCAGCAGGTTCAATAATTGCAAAGTAAATTGTGCTTTCATGAATATTCTGATATGAAACAGATCGGCCTCTATGAGGTTCTCGGTTGAATTCGGACTTTTTCAAGTATACATTGCCAATGGATCTAGAAAACTGAATAATTCCCTTCACCTGCTAAACTCCATGCTTTAGAACCACGATATGTGAGTCATCTGGATGCAAATAACTGTAACTCCTGCCTAATATTTTCAATACGTGCATTATACTCTGTTGACAACTACATTCAATAACTTCTCCTGTAGCCTTGACCAACTGAATTCCCATAGACAACACGGGAATCTCCTAGATTGGAAACATACAGAACTCCACTACAACAACCCCTACTAAACAACATGACCCAACTGCTGCAGTCTGTGGCTTTATAATGCCAAGCCTTTATAACAACAGATGAGAAACCCCTCTTCTGTTGCCAAAAATGCTTTTCGAATCACATCAGCAGACATCCCCAGTTGCTCTGATGCACATCTCTGAAGATGTTGAAAAATATGCTCATTGATGTAACGAGCAGTTTCAGGGCCTCCATGGCCATCATATATCCCAATAAATGCGCCATGAGGGTCTGACTCCGTTGAGGTGAGTGGACCAGATTCCAGTTGACTCTGATCCTCTAATAGGTGATTTGCCTAAACAATAGCCATTGAAAATTCCCCAGCATCATGATGCCCCACAATGTCCTTAAACCACAAAAGACCATCTTGAAGCCCCACAATTTTGGCAGTTGTATGAACATGGTGTTGAACAGCACACCGCCAGCTGAAGTAATCAGTTTCTTCCATCCAGATAACATCCCTCATTCATCCAAGTGAGCCACCAATTTGCTTGCTTTGGAAATGGAGAGACAGTTGAATGTGATCAATTTCAATATCCATCTGATGGGATCTTGTAAAGTGCTAGAATAACAGTGAAAACTCTTATTCAGCTCCAGTTAAATTCAATTGCTGCGACTCTCCAAAATGAAAAGGCAAGACAGCTCAACTAAAACTTTATCTCGTTCTTCTACTACAGCTGCAAGATTTTGCAACAACTGATCTCGACTGTGGTCGCGTGCAACCAGAACATCAGGATCAACACCAACGGTTCCTTGGGATCACCCTGCAGCAGCTGTCGCACTTTAACTCTCTCTGGAGGCCACTGATTTTCTGGGATAAGTTTACTTCTCTACCCTGTAGCTGCTACATATAGCGAATCACTTCCTCACGGCACTTTCCTAGGAGAAATTTCGGTTCTACGCTCCACTGAAACTGCCTGTACAGCACGATTTTGAGAGTCCACACCCACCCACGCAACATCAGGGTGATAGACCTTCATTTCATCATCAATGAATCCACTATCCAACACACACCAAAGCAAGCTACGTGGCCACCAAAGTTACTTTGCGTGAGCAGGTCAAAATGAGGTGACAGGGTTATAAATTATGGTAGATTGGTGAACCAGTAGGCCTGTTAAACAATGAAGATAGTTGGTGGAGGTGCCCAACCACACACCACTTGCCAAAAGGACAAACAACAACAACTCGTGGAACAGCTTCTCCCTCATGCCAGGCAGGTCACATAGATGGCCATAAAGGATGTCAGGTTGGGTGGTTGGGAGGAGGCCAAGGTGGTAGTGGGGGGTAGGTAGCAGAAAAGGAAGCCCATGCCCAGCGGGGCATTACAGATTTGGTATCCTACATGGAGCCACCTCACCCTCTTGTTCCCTTTATCTATTTATAAAACTTTATCTGATGGTTTTGGGGTTAGATTATTTATTTTCACTCTTTCATTTTCTAGGAGCGTAGTTTTGGAGTGCTTTCTGGGATCTAGGAAGATTCGTGGAGCTTGTTTTGAACTTGGAAAATATTAGAGCTTATGCTTGTGGTTTGGATTTTTCTTGTAATGGCAAGGTAGGGACTTCACCCATGTATTTTAATTCTTTTTGTTGTTCAAATTGTTGTGAAAGAATGAATGTTCTATATTTTTTCTTTGGGATTAGTATGACCTTAAGGTTGTGTAAGAGAAAGAAACTGGTGAAAGTATTGAGGAAGGTATAAGAATTTTTATTATTATTTTGGAGGGAGTTTTAGGGTTGGGTGTTCCACCTTTCGGTACTAAGAAATAATTCTTATTCATCTTGATAGGTTTATTGAGTGCGGGATAAGACTTGAGGGAGACATAAGATAAACTCAAGGAGGAATAAGATTTTGGTTGTCATTTTGTGAATGAATTTTTTGAGGATTTTTAAGGTGGACACCTAAACCCCTTAGGATGCATAAGTGATTCCCCATATTTATTCTTTCCCTTATCTTGAAATTGAGCCTTTGTGCTTGGGAAAAATTATATCTTTGTTTTTATTTTGTATAGTGCTTGTGTGTGGAAAGTTTTGTGTAAATGGTTATTGTGAAAGACTTGTGAAAGTTGTCATGATTGCTTGATATTCTTTATTGCTTCATTGTTGGAGCTTGGGGGGAAATGAGGAGGATTGATTCTCCTTCTCATTGGATTATAGGTTGGGTAGAGAGCATTGCCTTATCCTCTTACTTTTTTGTTGTGCTTGAAGTTGAAGATTGTAGGAGTCCTGCTATGTTTGAGCCAAAAGGAGTGCCTTTGAAATGTTGTTTGAATGTTAAAATATTTAAAGTTGTAATCTTGTAAATTATTCTTCCATTTTTTTGAAAAAAAGATCTTTTGTATTGTAAGAAAATAAAATATGTTCATTGAGAAAATGAAAGTGCATTGTTGCCTTTTTGAAATTTGGATTATTGTAAAAATAGAAGTTCCTGTAAATTTTATTAACACATTTTATTGTATTAAAAAGGGTGAAAGAAGAACTTGAAAGTTGTAATTTATTGAGAATGTGTTCCTATCAAATCTAGAAATGTATCATAGTTACTTTTTATTTCATTTGGTAAAATGGTTGTGTTTCTGTTAGAAGAATGTATGAGAGTTAAACTTTAATTGCCTTGTTGGAATGCTTATCACTCTTGTTGTGTAAAGAAAATAATTGGTACTTTGTAATTGGTTGAATTTCTTGTCTCTCTTTTAGAGCGTATAAGTAATTTTATTGAAAAAGAAATCTTGTAGTCGTTCTTATACAATATTTCAATGGAAAATGTATGTACTTAGTAATTTAAGTCATGAAACAAAGAAATGAAATATACCTATTAACTAATGAATTTTAGGCACCTTAATTAAAGTTAATGTTACCTTAGAGACCAACCAAAGTAGAAAACATTTCGGAAAATGCTTGAAATTAAAGTTATTTTTTCGGTAAATAGAATAGTTGCCTTATGTAGAGAGGTAGTTTTAGGACCACCACCCTTCCCAAAGTACAAGTTTCAATATCATCACCCAATCATGGAGGAAGTTTCAAGATAGTCACTGAGACGAGATGGCGGTCACTTGACCACTGACCTACTTTGGGTGGTGATTTCATCACTTGAATGGATTTAATTAAAATTAGAGTTTTAAAACTTCAAAATGAAACCGCCAGCAACTTGTAAGGGAAAAAATATTTTGTTTAAGCATCTAAATCCTTTTATGGGCATCCAAATGTGTATAATTTTATATATATAATGAAATGTGTTTTTCCACAAATCATGAATGCAATGATGTAAATTAAAAAATAGTAAAACTAGATTCATGGTGGAATCAATACAAAAATTAAAAAGGGAACCTTGCAATAACAAACCCATAAATAAACTAATTTAAGAGAAGAATGGAGTGGAAGAAAATTTCTCCATTTGCAAAATTGATCCAAAGAACATTCTCTGTGGTTTCACTTCTTTCTTCTAGGGCTTCCACTCCTCCAACCTGTAAATTAAAATGGGTCAAATGAATGAGCAAGGGTAAAAGAAAGAATAAGAAGACCCCATAACGATGTTTAGGGTTAATTTCAAAATACCTAGATCTAATGGAACATATCCATTTAATCTAAGGGTTGATGATCAACCCTACACATTTCAAGTTGTGGTACTTTATGGGGTTGGGTAATTTAAAAAGTATGGGTATTTGAGTTGGATAGAAAAAATTAATGGTTAGGGAAAGGTTAAATTTTTACCTTAGAAATTCAAGTGAATATATGGCTTGGGTGATGTTATCACTCGAAATTTCACCCTGTAGAGAGATGAATACAATGGTTCTAATCTTACTCTAGATCTCTCTCTTTTGTAGATACAATTGAAACACCTTAGGTCTGTGGGTATACCTATTGTTGAGGTGAGTCTTCGGTATCAAGGTCAGTTCCTTCTTGACATATCCTAAACTAATTTTTTCTGGATTTTGAGGGTAAAAAGACGAATCTCAATTAATTGAAATTAAGGTGATGCACCAAACATGTTGAGGGCTTTGACTGAGTACATGTAAAAATAAATTTTAAAATAGATTCTGGATGCACAAACCAATAGTTTTTAGTAGAATATTAAGGTGAAACACTTGCAATATTGAGGGAATGATTCACAACAATACTATTAATATAAACATGAACACTAATATTATAAAGAAATTACTAAATTTTTAGCAAGATAAGATGATTAATCATGGAACTTGACATTCACAACAAATAATGAGGTATACACAACACTGGAAATAATTGGAAAGGTAGAAATCAATTCTCATTCAAATGGAAAAACTAACAAAATCTACTTCAGCACTCCTATGTCAAAAAATTCCTCCTCCTTGTGCCTTGCAATTACACAAAATATATAGTAAGTTTATTCATCCCACCCATACTAAAAATAGGTGTAAATTTGTACTCGTCCATGAATCCTATTTTTATCCTTTATCATGAATAAATAAAGGAATAAAAATAAAAATGCTAATACAATGAGGCATTAATAGCCTTGGTTACAAAAATACAACTCAGTCAAACTACAGTTGACTATTCTATTTTAAGTAAGTTGGATAGATAACTTGGCTAAAAATAGCCCTTGTTTTTTGAGTAAGTTTTCTCCAATGCATTCAACTTCCTTATTCTAGTGGGTGATGTTATACTTATAATTGATCCACTTGCAATTGTAATATTAACACTTTAATAATGCCCCTTGGGTGCATATACAAAAATAAATCTCTCTGTGGGAGTAAAATAATGCCTTTATTTGTAATTATTGGCAAAACAAAATCACCCATGCATCCATATTGATAGGGACCACCTTTGGATCTGATGCTAACATTTGTTTTTTCTTCTTGTGGTCACATGGATAATTGCACTCTGTAATATGTTCAAACCCTCCCACTATGGGGACAACCTATGATGTGTGTACACTTGGAGGGTATGAGGTTTCCTTTAGCAAAATATTTAAGTTAATCTTTGCAAATGCTAAGGTAAAATATCTTTTCGTTATACTCCACTCGCTTATCATTGGCCCATCATAAATTTTTCATTGGCATACATTAAGGTATTTGATAATGTCTATAAGTTCCAATGCATATGATTTGCTTTACACTATAGTCACATGCCCACTTTATGATAATAATACATGAAATATTCTTAAGGTTTTTTGGGATCAATCAATGTTTACTTTTTGATTAATCAAACCTCCACTCTTTTGATTAATCATGATGTTTTGAGAATATAAGGTCCCTTTGATGACCTGTAGCATAGACTCGAAGCAAAATTATTAGTGGAAATTTTTTACCCTACCTCATGTTGCATTAACCCTTTCTAACTTGTTAGTGGATGAGACATTGACTGTGGTTAAGTTTTAAACATGGTTGAATTTCTTATTTTGGTGAGGACCATTGACCTTTTGTACATGATCAAATGCCTTTGATTTAGATGTACCCTCAGTTAGCATTATAGACTTGTAATTAGGATTGACCATTCCTTTTATTCTGTTGATTTTGTATCATTTCATCTGGAACATTGATCGTGATCCTCGTTAGTTTACGGTTTTTGGTGAGTTGACACATTGGTACTTTTCCTCTTTGGGTGAGTTAATGGTGAACTCAATGAGTTAGAGGGTAAAAAATCAAAACCCTAATCATTTTTTGCATTATCACTTGAGCTCTTCCTGAGCTATTGAAGCTCTATGGAAATTTTGATTTGGAGACCATTGTTTGATGATTTTTGAGCTCAAGCTCAATATACTATGGAATCCTAACCATGAATTTTGTATTTCATTGTTAATTTTTCAACTATTTGTTTGGTTCCCATTCCTCTATGATAAAACACATTCCTACCTTGACCATTCTTCATTTTGTAATTCATCCTAAGCTTGTACTTAACAATGCCCACTATTTTGGGACCTGAATACCATGTTCTGAGATTTCTAGTTCGATTATTCTTAGTATCCAATAGAGTTGAGGTTTCAAGTTGTTATGGCTTTTCGAGCCATGGAAGCTACATGTGCACACTTTGATTTGGGTAAGTATATTTCTATTATCTAATGTATCTACCTTGTTCTTCTATGTTGTTGTTTCAATGTAATGACCTAATGAGATTTGTTGTTATTATTTTTTGTATCTTGAGGCTCGCCATGAGAAAACCCTAGTCTATCGTGGGTTTTTTTTGTTTGAGTTTTTACTTGGGAATTTTGCTTTGGCTTGTTAGATCATAGGATATCCTATTACCATGGTTGTAATCTGATTTTATGATATTTTTTGTTGAATTCGAAACTATGATTTATCAATCCATTATGTAGTCGACTGCATATTTTGTAGGTAAGCCCAAAATCAGAATTGTTGTCTGGATAAAATTTAATTTATTGTTGCATCTAGGGTTTGATCCTGAAGGTTTTGTCGCTCCCCTAGACGTATTTCTTAACCACTGGGTGAGTATTAAATGTTCCACTATAATTTCTTTGCTCAAATATGCATAGTTAAAACTAACTATCTTGCTCTAGCTTTTGTCCTAATAGTCGCCATTATCAATTTTGCTAGAGAGTTTGGTACTTAACATCTTGTCATAGTTTACTCGATCCTATCGAACTCCTTTACGCGTGAATCCCCTTATCTCTATTTTTACAAGTTGTACATGCTTTTTAACTTTATCTTATCATTTCTTTGGTCTATGCTTGTTTGAATCTATTCTTGGATTTGATTTTGGGAGTTATATTACTCCTGTTATTCATGCATTTCTACACAACATATGGCTCAATTTGTTATATGAGATTATGTAAAACCTATTTTCTTATATTTGTACCATTCAATATCTTGCACTGTAAAGTTTTTTCATCATTATTTACCTTAATACATATACAATGAAGAAGCTGATATTGTTTGTTCATTTTGTTCAACACATGGATTTGAAATGGTTTCACAAGATTGAACATTAGCGTGTCCTTTTTATAACCAAGGTTATCGTATTTATTGTGGCTAGTGCTGTAAAATTTCTTGGTTTTCATTTTTTACCTTCTTTAATGGAGGTTATCTCGGCTCTGTATTTGGATGATCAATCAGAAAACTTGAACTGTACGTTAAATATTGTTTCATTGGCTTAAGAATTCCTAGATATAAGAATTGTTTATTTTCACTTGTGTACATGAGTTTTTTGTCATTGATCATTTCTTACTTTATGAACTTTAGATAGCTTGAGAACCTTTTCTGTAACTGATATTTCTCTTTTTATTTTTTTATTTGTCTCTGATGTATTTTGTGCCTATAACTCATACCTCCTGATGTCTGGAGATCCGTTTGCACAAAATTAGATAGTACAAGAATATGGATTAACCTTGAGCTTGTGACTAAAAATCTTATTTCTTTTTTGTCAAGTACAATGCCAACATGGATAGGAGAGATGAAAATGAAATAAAGATGGCACTGGAAGTGGAACAATGGAGATGACAGAAACTCAAGGAAATGATGAGTTTTTTCATAATTCTTTACTTTTCTTTTCATGCATCTATAGCTTCTACTTTAGTGGTTATGAATTTCTTTTTAGTTACATCCCATGGCTTGTGTGGGAAACATTTAAACTCCATATGAATAAAACATTAATTTCTTGAACTAAGTTGTGTACTTTTTTATGCATTTTAGTTTCATATATGGATTGTATAATGAATTGAACAACTCAATAACATAATTGGATGTATTTAATCAAGAAGGAAAGAAATTAAAATTATCTGCAACTTTAATAATGAAATCCCCATTATTGTAATCTACAACTCTATCTACAATTCAAAAAGTTAACACTCCACCTATTCTATAT
This sequence comes from Taxus chinensis, assembly GCA_019776745.2. Lineage (NCBI taxonomy): Eukaryota > Viridiplantae > Streptophyta > Pinopsida > Cupressales > Taxaceae > Taxus > Taxus chinensis. The sequence continues at coordinate 762,876,387 of CM034149.1, forward strand.
TTCTGGTCTTCATCAAACTAATACATTTGTCCTGAGGAATTTTATATTATTTTGCTAAAGAACACCATGCAATTACAGACTATGTGGTTTATTACATTTTTTAACAACACGCGTAGCTACAAATTACATGTAACCGTCAATTTTTGCAACTGAAAATGTATTCCCGTAATTAGGTTTACTTCACCAATGTCATCCATTGTAACAAAGTTTGAAGTTGACCATTTTTGCACAAGTCACAAAATTTTCAACATTTCTAGCGATCCTAGGGGGAAAGTTGTCTGCTAGCTTATAGACTAGTGCCTTGCTCTTTTCCATTGGGGGTGGAGTTAAAGCATATAACCAAAACTACCTTCCTGAAGGTACAACCATTCCAAAATAAACTAAAACTAGGAAAGGATATGGTAAACCAGATCAAATGCATGGATGCACTTATTAAATTTAAAAAAATTACAATGTTCATGAAGCACTTATTGAAAGGGAAATCCTACTCTAAAGAGACACTGTAGGATTTTCAATAACAATGTTTAAGAAACATACCATTCACAGGAATTGGAATTTGTTATCCATTCAGCCTTGAAAGCTAAAATGCATTGTGTTCTTTACAAGATTAAATCATGTAAGGACAACTCTTGACTGTATTCAAATTTGTGTGGTTTCCTGGGTTTAAATTATTAGCATCCCATTTCAACACAATGTCTCCTTCATTGAAGAATTTGAACTTATCCTTCTTATCAATTTTTTTCTTCATTTGTTTCTAATTCTTTTCCATGTTCAAATCAGCTTGATCTCTCATCTCCTGTAACAACATTACCTTTGCATAACAAACCTAAATTGCTTCAGTTTCAAGTAATTCCATCTGGTGTAGTAAATCTAATGTAGGAAACTCGACAGAGATGGAAATTATTTCCTCTCTTCCATAAACAAGCTTGTACATTGAATTGTAAACTGATCTTCTAAGAGTCACTCTATTAGTCAGAAGTGTTGAATTCAACATTAGATTCCAATCTCTTTGGTTATTTTTGAGTGTTCTTTTGATGATCCTTAAAATATTCTTATTTGTACTTTTAGCTAACCCATTACCTTGTGGGTAATAATTAGATGACATAGTTTGATAGATTACATGATTAAATGCCCAATATGTTACCTTTTCACCAAGAAATGCTAAGGCATTATCTGAAATGATAGTTATTAGAATGCCAAATCTGTAAACTATACCTTAATAAAAGTATAGTATTGAAGTCTCATTAGCCTCTTTCAAATGTATTGCTTCAATATAGCGTGTAAAGTAATTTGTTGCAGTCAAACTCCACGTGTAACCTTATGACTAACGTGGATTTATCGTACTAATAAATTAAAGACACCACTGCATGAATGGTTGATCTAATGAAATTGGTTGTAGGGGAAGAAAATCTAAGTGTTATTTTCCAACAAATATAACACATTTCTTAAACTTTCTGACCCATTCGAGGAAGTCTTTAAAAGTGTTGGTCCAATAGTAACTAGCTTTCATAATTTTTATAGGTTCTTCATAGAATTCAGTCCTTCATAATAAGTTTTGAATTCTATTATAATCAACACATCACAACAAGATTCCATTTATATCTCTCTTAAATAACACATAATCAATAAAAACATAAGGTAAAACTTCTAACTAGAAATACCTCCATTTGTTCTTGTCCATACCTTTCAAATAAGTGTCATGTTGTATATAGTTAACTAAATCAATCATCCACCTTGATTGCTAAACTTCTTAAATGAGCTCAGGTTGCTGATTTTCTTGTTCCACCATGTTATCTAACTGTTGGTACGTAACTTTAGCATGATGTTCCGAATCCTATGATTTTGTAGGCTGATGTTTTTCCATAAAGACAATCAGGTGTTTGCATAAATCTTTTCCCATTACTATTTTTGTAACACATATATCAACATCATATTACATAACTTTTATTCTCATTTAGCTCTTTATTCAACAAGACCACTCTCACACTTGGATGAGAGAGTAAGAATTTTATCTTGTTATTGGAAAGCATGTACTTGAAAAATTTTAATCCTCTAACTACTGAATGTACCAATTTTTCAAGAAAGGTGTACCTCATCTCGTAGTCATGTAAAATTGGTCTGAAGAAAGTAATTGACTGCTTAGTTTTTTCATCCTTAATCCGAGTTAAAATGGATAAAATAGACTCTACTCCTGCAAGTGTATACATTGTAAAATCCTTATCAAAATTTTGATTTGAAAGAAGAGGATCCTGTGAAATGGTTGTTTTAATTTCTTTGAATCCTTTTCTCCCTTCATTGGTCCAAGAGAAATTCTTCTCTTTCTTTAACATGGTTGTTAAAGGTTTGACTAATGCTGCCAAATATGGAACAAATCTTCTAACGAAGTTGATTTGTCTGAGAAATATATGCCGTGTTTTTTTATGATGAGGTAAGGATAATTGTGAAATAGCTTCGATTATGAAATTATCAATAGGTAAACCTTGTTTAGGGACAATATGACCAATTATTTTACCCTGATGTAATAAAAAATGGACTTTTGGGGTTGAAGGATAATCCAAATTGTCTGTAAATTTGAAAATTTTGTTTTAAATGCATTATATCTTCATTGGAATGTTTTGAAAAAATAGTGAAATAATCTAAATAAACCAATATGCTTTAATTAAATAAGCTACAAAAAACCATATCCATTGCATGTTGAAACATTCCACCAGCATTTGAAAGGCCCAAAGGCATTCTTTTATAAGCACAAGTTCCCCATTTAGTGGAAAAGACTATTTTCTATCTATCTTACTCATGCACAAGGATCTGATTGTATCCCCTGTAGCCATCTAAAAGAGATAATCTGTGAGAACAGGAAATTGTTCTCAATATTTGATTTATATTTGGTAGTGGATAATGATCTTTTAATGAAGCTTTATTAAGGTCCCTGAAATCCACACATAGTCTAATTCATCCATTCTTTTTCCGAACAGGAACAAGATTAGCTACCTAACTTGAATGATTAACTAGAAAAATAATACCTAATTCGATTAACTTTGATAATTCTTTCCTCATAAATGACTCAATTTTTAGGTTTACAATTATTTTATTTTGTCTAACTGGCTTAGAATTTTGTAGTAACTGTATTGTATGCTGAGGTAAAATTGAATCAAACCCTCTGAGATCTTGGTACTTCAAGGAAAAATCATCTCTGAATTATTTACATAATTTGACAAATGAATGTTTTTTAGCCTAAGAACATACCTTTCTAATAAGTAGCTTCTTTTCATCATCCACTAAGATTTCTTCATAGTTATATGTGTGGATTGAAATCTTTCCCTTGTAATTTCTTAAATGATCATCATAATTGAAAATTTCTTCTAGAGTGACCAATCCTTAAGGAAACTTGTTTGTTTTTAACTAAATAATTTTGTCACCATAGAAGTGCTGCAATTTTTACTAATTTACTGCAGAAAAGTCAGCTTCTTGCTCCAAAAATCTACAAATCTGTTTATCATCTTTGAAAACCTACCAATTCTCTTCTTTATCAGGAAATGAAGGTATGATAATTAATTTAATATGTGGTTTTACCTTTACTATTTTTAATACGTTCTAGTACATCAAATTTAGCACAAACTATTGCAAGTCTGTCTAAATGCTTATTTTAAGCTCTTAGGAAAAATTGAATGTTAATAGCATAAAAATCATCCATTAAGTCTAAAAATCTATGTTTGTAAGACTTGAACAATGAATTCTTACACACATTAAATTTTTTCACTTGATTAATAACTAATTATGAATCACCAAAGAGTTGTAAAGTAATGATACCTCTCTTTCTGGCCCATTTCTAGCCATGCATTAATGCTTCGTATTCAGCTACATTACAAGTACAAGAAAAATGTAAACTTAAAGATTAAAAATACCTTTCCTTTCTTATTTTCAGCCCCATCGATGTGAAGCTTCCATATCCCTTCTGTTGCTTCTTCCATCTTGGACAACAAGGGAATTGGTGCATTTTCTTTAGGTAAGTAATAAACACCAAATAAATCTTTTTCTACTTCCTTAAATGGGTCATAATCATGTTTTTCTTAAGTTTTCTCATCCATGAATAGATTAGAAACACCATCTAGTGTGGAAACATGAGCTGTAACATCAAAAGTAGACTGATCTAAAATTGAGTAATTTGTTGTAGCATCTAAAACATGATGCTCAATATGAAACCTAGCCAAAGGCTCTGAATTTAAGGTAACCTTAGTTCCATATTATGTAGTAAAGGACAAAACAAACCAACCTGAAGAAAGGTAACTATACGTACCAAAAATTATAGGGTACTCCACCACTGGAAATATTTTACACATACCCCAATGATGATAAAAGTCTCCTTGCAAGGTGTTTGGAATCCAAAAAAATCTCGCCAAGTATATGTTTGTATCCTGTATGCCTCACTCGGCCTTTGCATGCTTTGTTTTTCCCTCTGTCCCCCTTCTTCCTTGCATTTTGTTCTTCAGTGACAAGACCTCCACCCTGACTGGGCAGCGGTCCCGTGACTGTTGCCCAGGATAGGGTGGCAATCCTGTAACCACTACCCTGCATAGGCGGCGGTCCTATACGTGTTTTTCAAAAAGTTCCAACAATCGTTTCACGCGTAAATCTTCAATTTCTACCTGTTTGGCCACCCTGTGAATAATGTTTTCCCTTTTTTATAGTAAAAGAGTTCAATTGGGAGTTACCCTCTAGTAAATGCATTTCCTATAAATAGCCAGCTTGTTTTCAAACAAATGGCCCCTATCCTTCTCTATTTAATAATTCAATCTTTGAATTTATTGCTTAGAGTTCTATTAGTTTCATGTTTTGCATGAATTTTAGCTCTCCTTTGTTGTTTAGAAGTCATTCAATCTTCTTGTTTCACCTTAATTCATTGTTGTTCCATACAATCAGCTTAGCATAGAATAGCTTCATTTCTAGATTAGAATCCATTTAGAGTTGCAGGTTTTGTTTTATCACAAGGATAGATTCTAAAAATCTCTAGACATTTGTGTTGTATTCCTATAATAAATCCCACTAGGAATTGCATAGTCAACTCTGTTCACTTTCACTATCTCTCTCTTACTCGCATTCTAATCAGTCTATATCCAAAATCTGCCATTGTTCAAGTTCCTTATTCTACTGATACTATCATATACACTCTTTTCTGGATTCAAGAGAACATGAAGGAAATGAGGAGATTACACTGAGGGGAAAAAGTTACACACAACTGGATTTTCCACTGTTCTGTAAATGCCAAGTTTGAGCTATCAAATTTCTAGTTACAACGTATCAAATAGAGTAGTGAATTATTTTATTTCAGTCAAAATGTCACTCTCGATATCACCAGGGAAGATATGGGGATTGATAATTTCTGAGAAATTGTGATTCATTCCTCACTTCTGAGGTAGGATTGAGAGTCTTTTAATTTAAAATAATTAGTTGTTTAGATATTTAGGATAAAATCACAACTACACAGGCAAATAGCCACACTAGGCTACTTTGTTTGCTTTAATTTTGTTACTAGATTAGTTGTCTAATTTCTAAATATATTAAGAATAGATACTTTTTAATTTCGTTAAAATAATTCATCGAAAATACAAAAATAAAAGAATACATGGATAGTGTAGATACATATTTCATAATTAGTTTATTAATCTTTGTTAAAATTTGAATCGTTTTGCATAACAATCACAAGACCTAGAGATCTTCGAGAATATATATTTGAACCAATAGTGCCTCAACCAAATCTACCCACAACATTAGCTGATATAGATCAAGACCTTAGGATACAGGTCTTTCAAGCAACGACAAACCTACGAGCAATTAGTGAAGAACTGAGAGGGTTAAATATCGAAGACGACAAGGCTTACACATTTTGGTCAAATCATCCTAACTATAGAATTCCCTAATACAATATCCACATGACCATACAAGAACTCGAAAGAGAGCAAATATTTGGTTGTGATCCATTAGTCCTGCAGCCAGATGCAGGAGACCTTCTTATTGACATAGACACAGGGTTGCATATACAAGTTACCAAAACCCCCGTAAGGTATTCTGAAAAGATTTCACAACTCCTGGTACTAAACATAGAAGCTAAAAAGGCTTATGACCATTAGATAGTTGAAAGAAGGGATTGATTCTTCACATGACCATAATAGGTCCACAACAACCATGAACTCATGGTTGTGATCCCCAAGTCCCACAAACCCAATGGGCATGTAAATCAGTTAAGTATTGACACCAGCTTATAGACACTGGTATTTAGATCCTCACCACTCCCACCAGATATCATAACACAATTCTCCATATTAAATATAGAAGCTAATCAATCTAATATTTTCTGGGCTAGACCAGAAAATCACCCATAGTTCACTACGAATCCACTACACCTCCTATCACCATTTTCATGACTTTGTCTAGAAATATATATGAAGCTCCCATAGGTCACTTCCCACGTATCCAACAACCAATAAACAGGATCTCGGCAGAGCTCGACATTGATTGGAGCCTCCGAACAACCATTATATTCGAGCAATCCATTACACCAATCTAGGTTAGGAGGGCCTTCTTCACCTTAGATTCACATATTCCATTATTACGTATTGAGGATATAAGATTACCCAGCTAGTTTTTCTGTATCTGTATATATTCCATATTCACCGGCTGTCTCGACATGACCTCAAGAGGTCAGGTACGAGGAAGAGTTGCTTGTAGATTCCTATTACTTGCATGTCACTTTTCCATCGTATAGTAACCTCCTATTTTTTCTTTAAAATCTCGTAATAAACATAAGACAAAATAGGGAAGCAAATCTACAACAATCACATCTTGTAGAATTTTCACTTTGGGACAAGTATCTACAATTACCTCTAGGTTTCTGATAATACAAACTGTATTAGTTTTTTTCCCATTTATCTGCAACACACTTTTCTCTGTAGGCTCATTCTATAGGCCCAACTTTTTTTTAATTACTTTTGGCATAACTATGTTACTTGCACCACTACCAACCATCCAGTTATGAACTAAATGGTCTCCAATAAACAGAGATAAATAAAATGGTGGTGGCTTCTTGATATCATGAGTTTTTAAGACCTTTTGAATGATCCATTTAACTTCTTTAATGTAGTCATTTTCCATTGTTCCAAGGGTCATGTCTAATTTCTAGACTTTCTTCTCTTCCAGTTTTAAAGAAATCTGCAGCTTAGCAAATTCATGAGAAATCAGCTCCTACTATCCTGGAATACTTAGAGCATCCCATATTGAGATATTAACATTATGCTTTTTCATTACATAAATAATGTTAAAAGAAGCAATAGATTTGGAAATAGATTTTTTTGTTTTAACATAGGCTTTGATGAAAATTGACTATGCTTTAGTTGCTTTTGATATTTGAGGTATATACAATATTCCTCAATCAGGTTGGGATTATTTTTGTTTTTCTTTACAAGCTGAAACACCTACTATTTTGTGAGGAACAATAGAGATGTTAGTGAACTTTTGGTCTATAGTTTATTTTTTATCAGTGACTATGGGCATAACAGGTATATTCTATTGTTTTTCTCTCTCCTGAGCCTTTTCTTTGGCTCTAGTAGTAACATAAATAAAATCATATTCACTAAAATTGACCAAGTTTTGTGTAGGTGTTTTCTGAAAATGATTTTCTTGCTTCCCACCCTCCACTTGAGGCATGTAGAATGCTTCAAACTAAGGATGTGCAACAAGGATTATATTTAGGAATGCATTTGGGTAGTTAAAAGTTGAATGAGGTTGATTACAAGGTTGACATCGTTCCTCAAAAACCATGTTAACTGGAACAAGATCGCTAGATGAACTAGGAGATTTTGGGTCAAATTGGATTGGGTGATATTATTGTCTATAATTTTGATTCTACTGATATGGCTGCCTATTCTATTGATTTTTTTGAATTTGCTGATAAGGAGCTTGATATGGTTTGCTTGGTTTATACTAGTTTGTTTTCAATTGACGTTAATTTATTAGCCATAGTATGCAAATATTTAAATACATAATTTGAAGGATCTAAAAAAATAGGCTCTATGATGGTAATAGGCTGCAAAATAGCTGAAAAATTTGCTATAAGAGGTATGGAAAGCCTTGGTCCAAATTCACCAACTTGAATAAGGTTTGTTTCAGCTTAGATAGCAATATCATAAGTTGTCGGGAGAGTATCTCCTACCATAGACTGAATCATAGTTGAAATTTCATGGTTCAGGGCTCTAAGATAATAAAGAAAAGCTTGGTCATCTTGAGGCTTGAAATTGATTTAGTTATTTCTCACCTAACTCATTCCAAGTTCTTATGCTTCCAATTTGTAAGGTTCTATACCATTGCAAGGCTTTTCTGTAGGTGTAACATAATTTTCACCTATAAATGAAGGTAAAATTTTGATGGCACCATTAAGGATATGATGATAAAATGGAATTACTAATGGGCTGCCAATAGTGAAGGTCTCAAAATTCCTGGGTGGTTGAATACCCATTGGAAAACTTGGGATTTGGACAAAGAAGTTAATACGTGGTGAAGGAAGATTAGGAGGAGGGTTGTTAAAACTAGGCCTATTATAAGGTATGGTTTTAACAACTCTTCTTCTCCTTGTGAAATTCAAAGGTAAAGAAATAATCTCATAAGGAATGCCTCTTACCAATGACCTTGTAGTCAATTTATGCATGGAACATGCTACAAAATTGGTCTAAAATTAGTCGTACGGAGTCTACAGATAAATATTTTAATCTTTAGAATAAGTTGTTGTAGCTTATTGCTCCAAAAGTATCTTTTCTTTGCTATGATCCTATTGTAAATTATTTTAATTTACTTGCAGATATAATTCATTGTCCAACCCACGCATGCCAAAAGTTGTTATTTCTATAAATTACACCCTGTAGAGAGATGACTGCAGAGGTTCTAATCTTTCTCTAGAATTCACATCTTTCATAGATACAATGAAAACACCTTAGGTCTATGGGTATACCTATTATTGAGGTGAGTCTCCAGTATCAAGGGTTTCTCCTTCTTGATGTATCCCAATCTAATTTGTATTTGTTTTTTAAGGGTAAAATGATGATTATAAATGAATTTAACCTAGGTGATACACAAAACTTGTTGAGGGCTTTGACTGAGTACATGCACAAATAATTTGAGAATGGATTTTGGATGCACAAACTAATAGTTTTCATTAGATTATTAAGGCAGGAAACTTGAATTATTTAGGGAATGATTCACAACAATATTGTTAAGATAAACATGCACACTAATATTATGCAAAAATTACTAAATTTTCAGCAAGGTAACATGATTAATCAGGTAACTTGACATTCACAAGAAATAATGAGGTATACACAACACTGTGACTAATTGGAAAGTCAAAAATCAATTCGCATTGAAAGGGATAAACTAGAAAAAATCTACTTAAGCACTCTTGTGTTGAAAAATTCATCCCCCTTATGCCTTACAATTTCACACGATATATAGAAAGTTTATTCGTCCCACCCATCCTAACAATAGGTTATAATTTATCCTCTCCCATGCATCCAATTTTTATCATTTATTCATGAATAAATAAAGGAATAAAAATAAACAAGCTAATATAATAAGGCATTAATAGCCTTGGTTACAAAAATACAACTTAGTCAAACTACAATTGACTTTCTAAATTAAACAAGTTGGAAAAATAACTTGGCTAATAATAGCCCTTGTTTGCTAAGTAAGTTTTCTCCAATACATGACACTTTTGTCTTCTAGTGGTTGATGATACTTAGAATTGATCCACTTGTAATTGCAAAAATATCACTTTAATATTGCCCCTTGCATGCACATAAAAAATAAATCTATCTATGTGAGTAAAATTTTGTCTTTATTTGCATTACTTGGCAAAAAAAATTCACCCACACATCTGTATTGAATCACCTTTGGTTTTGATGCTGACATTTGTATTCACACAGAGATTGCACTCTATAATATTTTCAAACCCTATGACTGTGGGGACCACCTGTGATGTGTGCACACTTGGAGGGTACGGGGTTCCCTTTTGTAAAATATTGAAGTGAATATTTGTAAATGCTAAGGTAAAATATCTTCTTCTTTGAATCCACTAACTTATCATTGGCCCCTCAAAACTTGGCCATTGCCATACATTACATTATTCGGTAATGTTTTTGGGTTCCAATCCATAAGATTTGGTTTACACTATAGTCACGTGCCCCCTTTATGATATTATTGCATGAAATATTCCTCATGTTTTTTAGGATTAATCAATGCTTACTTTTTAATTAATCAAATCTCAAACCTTTTGATTAATCATGATATTTTGAGAATATAAAGTCCCTTTGATGACCTCTAGCATAGACTCAAAGAAAAATTATTAGTGGAAACTTTGTTCCCTACCACACACTATGTTGAAACTTTGTAACTTGTCGGTGGATGAGAGATTGACTGTGGTTAAGTTTGAAACATGGTTGAATTACCTATTATTGTGACGACCATTGATCTTCTATGCATAATCACACACTATTTATTTTGAAGTACCCTTGGTTAGGGTTATGACCCTATAATTAAGATTGTTGGTGCCATTTATGTTGTTTATTTCACATCATTTTATCTACACCATTGATCATAACCCTCGTTAGTTTAGGGTTTTTGGTGAGTTGACACGTTGGTAATTTTTTTTCTTCGGGTGAGTTAATGGCTAACTCAATGTGTTAGATGGTAAAAAATCTAAACCCTAAGCATTTTTTGCATTATCACTTGAGATCTTCTTGAGCTAGCGAATCTCTATGGAAATATTTATTTGGATACCATTGTTTAATGATTTTCAAGCTTAAGCCCAGTATATGGTAGAATCCTTAACATGAATTCTATATTTCACTATCAATTTTGCAACTCTCTATTTGGTTTCCATTCCTCTACAATAAAACACCTTCTAAGCCTAACCATTCTCCATTTTATAGTTCATCCTAAGCTTTTATTTAACAATGGCCGTTATTTTGGGACCTGAATACCATTTTTTGTGATCTCTGGTTCAATTATTCTTAGTATCCAATGGAGTTGGGGTTTCAATTTTTTATGGATTTACGAGCCATAGAAGCTACCTGTGTACAATTTTATTTGGGTAAGTATATTTCTATTCTCTAATGTATCTAATTTTTTATTCTTTGTTGGTGTTCCAATGTAATGACCTAATGAACTTTGTCATTATTTTTTTGTATCTTGAGGCTCGTCATGAGAAAACCATGGTCCGTCGTGTGTTTTTCTTAAAGTTAATACTTAGGCATTTTTTTTTAATTTTCAAATCATACGATATCCTATTACCATGGTCTCCATATGAGTTTATGATATTTATTGTTGGATTAAAAATTGTGATTGATCAATCCATTGTGTATTTGAATGCTTATTTCATGGGTAAGCCCAAAATTGACCTTAATCTCTAGATCAAATTTAATTTATCGTTTCCTATAGGGTTTGAGCCTGAAGTTTTTGCTGCTCCCCTAAATGCATTTCTTAACCACTGGGTGAGTAAGGAATGTTCCACTATAATTTCTTTACTCAAATCTGCATAGTTAAAACTCTGTATCTTGTTATATATTTTATCGTAACAGTCACCATAAACAATTTTTTTGGAGATTTCATCTCTTAACATCTTGTCATAGTTGGCTCGAGCCTATCAAAATCATTAGGCATGAATCCCCTTATCTTATTTTCTACAATTCATACATGCTTGTTTAAATATAGCTTATTGTTTCTTTGGTCTATGCTTGTTTGAATCTATTCCTAGCTCTACTTTTGGGATTTATAGTACACCTGTTATTTATCAATGTGTACACAATATATGATTCAATTTCTTGCCTGATATGATGTAAAACCTATTTTCTCATGTATCTACCATTCAATATCTACCTCTATAATTTTTGTCCATCATTATTTACCTTTATACATATACAACGAAGAATTTGATCTTGTTTGTTCATTTCATTCAACAAAAGGATTTGAAATGGTTTCACAAGCTTGAACATTAGATTGTCCTTTTGAGAACCAAGGTTATTAGATTTATTGTTGTTGGCACTGTAAAATTTCTTAGTTTTCATTTTGTGCCTTCTTTCATGGAAGTTATCTCGGCGCTGTACTTAGATGATCAATGAGAAAAGTTTACACTTTTTATTAAATATTATTTTATCAACACAAGAATTCCTGGATATAAACATTGTATCTTTTCACTTGCGTACATGAATTTTTTGTCATTTATCATTTCTTACTTTATGAACTCAATGCTTGACAACCTCTTCTATAGTTGATACTCACTTGAACTTCATTTGATTGAATATTCTAATGTGACATTTATTCCTTCACTTAGTGCTTGTAATTAAGCTTTGCAATTTGTCTTTGATCGTATGGAGCTCTTATAACTGCCACTATTGTATTTCATATATGTTCCTATAGTTTTTGATCCTATTTTTGTAAAATTTGATCTCTGAAATATGACTAGATTTAACTCTGAAACTGTTATTTCTTGCATCTTAAGAACTACATCTTGAATAGAGATTTGTAGAATTTTATCCATGCATTATAAGTGATTGATTTAGATAAAAAACTAATGCTTGATGGCCATCTTATGAGATATTGGAGCTCCTTCATTGCTGTGATCATTTGCAATCTGGTGAATTCTACTTAGTTGTATCATCATCTCATCTTCTGTAAACAATGCATCCTTTGTATGATTGAAGACTAGAGACACTTTGTGACAGTTTACTTATTTGAAAGATGACTGCATAGTGGGTTTATATTTTCTTTACTCTTTCAAACTGAAGATAATAACATAATTTCATGTACTTAATTCTCAAAACAACATTATGAGATGTTCTTTTTTAATATGTTTCAACCTTTTTATGTTCCTTATCTCTTCTTAGTTTAAGAGATTCATCTTCCTTGAATAAGAACTTTGTGATCACTTTTAGGGCTTTGATGACTTTGATATTTTCATTTTGTTGGCACTTTATGTGACCCTTGTAAGTTGAACTTGTACTTTGCATTCTCCCATAAGACCTAAGTTAATTTTGATGCATGACTCAGGTTTTAATTTTGTACTCTCTTTATCTGATTACGAAACTTGCATAAACTCTTATTTTGAATCTTTAGTTGAGGAATGGTATAATAAATCTTTCAATCATCTAGTAGAGAAAGCAACAAGCTTCCTTTATGATGAAATTGTACTTGATTCTCCATCTTCCTATCGATGTTGATTTTTCTTTTTAAATTGGAAAAACCTCATTCTAAGTACATTGTTGTTATTTGAAAACTTGTCTTTCATAGAATATTATTGAAGGATGAAACCCATAATCTCATTAAAGATGATTTGAAATAGTTAGATCTAAAAGATATTTCTTACGATGAAAATCATGATGTAGATGTTTTGTTATTCTTCTTTAAAAATGGCATATGTACCATCCTTTGTTAATGTTTAAACTTGCATTTTTTGCTATCATTTATCTAGCCTACCATTCATGGGCTATAGTCTTCACTTGATAGAGTTTGTGCTCATAATTTAATGCCAAAGAAAATTCCATCCATCTTGATTTCCCATGTTGGTTGTAGATTTTTGTGAAAGTTGTTTTTCTAGGCATTTTGAGTTGTAACATCTCAACTTTATGTACAAGGGTTTGTACTCCTATAGATGTGTAAAATCATTTTACGCATAGATTTATCCTTAAGATTTAAGCTTCCAATGATGCATTTGTACTCATGTGACCATAAAGGTATCCATTGTCTTGTTGTTTTGACCTGATATAGCAATCTTGTATCAGGACAATGTTGCTCTATAGTTGCCACTTGTGTAATTTTGATCTACTTCTTGACTTTTATTTCCATCTTTACATATATATTTTCCCTATATTTTTTTTGATCATTTGCAATATCAATTGCATACTTGGGAAATTACTTTTGTGCTTCGTAGTAATGCTTTCAATAGGTCATTCTTTGATCACTTGTAAGTTGATACTGTGGTTGTAAGATCAGAAAAACTGTATATCCATCATTATTAGAAAAGTTGCTCCTGTTTACCTTGAGCTGTAACTATTTTCTACTTGATACAATTTTTTCTTGAATTTGCACTTTACCTCATTCCATTTGTTAGAATCTATAGCACTAAAATTAAATTTATTTTATGGATTGGTACAAGTACATATTCCTATATTTAGCCTTTAGTTTGAATCTAAAATAAATGTACATTTCTAGTTCAAATTGTGGAATGTAATACTTCTGATATGCAAACACAATAGTTAGTGTTTATTTCCTTCTTCTTACCTGTACCTGCACATTTAGATAAACTAGTTATTAAAACTGTAGGATTGTTGGCCTCTCTTATGTTGCATAGTTTTTCTTCTTTAAAATCTTTGCTATCTGAGATGATCATGAGAATGATGATGTACTGATGTATACTACTGCTTATGTAACTTTATGTATCTCTCTCTGATGTATCTTATTCTTGTAACTCATACCTCATGATTTTAGGAGATCCATTTACACGAAATTAAATAGTATAGGAATATGGATCAAAACCTTGAGCTCATGACTGAATAGTCTTCTTTTCTAGTTCTCAGGTACAATTCTTCTATGTGGATAGTGAGGTATGAAGATGAAGTAGAAGCTAGATCATGAAAATGGAGCAACATGGAGACAAGAGAAATTTAAGGCTAATGGTGGGTTTTTTCATACTCCTTTACTTTTATTTTCATGGATCATGTACCTTCTACTTCAGTAGTTATGAATTTCTTTTGAGTTACATACCATTGAAATTATTTGGGAAACATTTAAATTCCTTTATGAATAAAATATCAAATTCTAGAACTGCGTTGTGTACTTCTTTCTACATTTTAGTTTTATGTATGGATTATATAACAAACTAAACAACATCATTAACATAATTGGATGTATTTAATCATGAAGGAAAGAACCTTAAAATACCTGCAAGTTAGTAATGAACTCTCAACTACTGTAATATGCAACTTCATGTCTACTTGTTCCAAAAAGTTAACATTCCACTTACTCTTTATTTCATGGCCTTCATAAAATTGATACATTTGTCCTTAAGGGCTTTTAGTGTTCTCTTATTGCTAATACGATCACCATGGAATTGCAGACTATGTGATTTGTTACATTTTGTAAAAGCATACATATCTACAAATTACATGTAATCATCAATTGTTGCAACTAAAAACATAATAATATTGTAATGTATTCCCCTAGTTAGGTTCACTTCACCAATGCCATCCATCGTAAGGAAGTTTTGAGTTGCACCATTTTTGCACAAGTGCCAAAATTTTCAACATTTTTTGTGATCCTGGGGGGAAAGTTAACTGCTAGTGCCTTGTTCTTGACAATTGGGGGTGGAGTTATCACATCATAAAAGTACGAAACAAGACTTGCACCTAGAATTTTTACCCTTCGAGACTGACGCTAAAAATAGGAAGTGTGATATCGTATACTCACACTGAAAGTGTGCAGATGCACTTATTAGATGTGTAAACACATTATGATGTGCATGAAGCACTTATGTAACGTTCAACCCATCCTACACTATAGATGTCATACCGTAGGATTCGCACTAATAGATGTGTAAGACCAATCACACCTTTAAGTAGTGATCACTCACAATTACACGCTACTTACAAAATTTATAATCTGACAATGTCCAGAGTTTTTTTTGCAAGATGCTTAATATATGTGAAGGACCATTCCATATTATATCAAAGTTTGCATGTGGTTTCCTAGCTTTACTTGATTGTCATCCCATTTTAACACATTGTCTCCTTCATTGAAGACTCTGACACATGTCAGCCTTCTTATCAAAAATATTCTACAAATATGTTTCTGATTCTAGAATCCATGTTGAAATGAACTTGATCTAAACAGCTCCTGTCAAATCCATTAACACCACTTAAGGAAGTCTAGGGGATGGTTCATTTTTAATTCAATGTCAATATTGATTTGAATAAATATTAATGAATAGGAATATACAATGAAGATGGGCATTCTTTTTTTCTCTTCTATAAATAGTGCTAAGCAATGTACATTGAATTTCTCAAAGCTAATAAGGTGTCACTTATTGCATTCATAAGTTAGAGCCATTTGGCATTAGATGCCAAGCTATTTAGCTATCTTTGTTATATTCTTTTAATGATCCACTTGAAATATCTTATTAGAAATTTTAGCTAGACTGATTCACCTTATGGGCAATCTTTACATGACATGGACTGGAGAAATGTCGTGCTTAATAACCCAATTGGGTTACCTAATGATCAAGAAACTGCTAAGGCATTATCTGAAGTGATAGTCCTCAAGCTTATGTGGAGAAATTTTACAAATACCCATATAAGGTAATTATTGAAGTCTAGTAATAGCCTCTAAATTGCTATTGGCTTAAATAGTCCAACATGTAAAGTAATCTATGGATATCAAAATCAACTTGTGAATCCAATTATAGAGAAGGTGAAGGCTTGTAAATAGTCTTGCATAATGACAATCATTGGAATTCCACTTACTAGTATTAATGGAATCCATTGATATTGCTAATAGGTGGCATCCAGTAAGGAAAATAAGGCGAATCCAATTTCCTCGCAACAAATGGAGAAGCACGATTTCTTATACATTTTGAATATCCTCTAGAATCTATCAATCTCTAGAAAATGTCCCTGAAGTTCCCTAAATGAAGGAAAACAATTAGGTTCATAATTTGTATTATTGAGTAATACATGTAGAAAAGTGACATCATGTGAGGAACCTTTAGAAATTAAAATCATATAAAATTGGGTAATTACTCTAATCTTTATCACATACCATATTTAATGATCAATAAGCTGGAAAATTCAATTTATATCATCTATTGAGTTTATCATGCCTATCGAGAACTTTACTTTCTGTGATTAACTTTGTAGCACTATATATGCAACACTTCGCATTGTACTAGTTTGTATTCCTTCCAGATTACTTCCATGTTATTCATAGTTAACTAAATGGGGAATCATCAACCTTGAGGGAAACTTCAATTACCTAAGGTTGCCCTCGTCCTTTCTTCAAGCACCAGGTTATCTGACTGCTGATCTTAAGCTTCAGCATCATTTCCGGATCCTATGTAGTTGCAGGCATCTTTTTTCTTTATGGTTAGCAATTAGGGGTTGACCATTATGAACAATCCATACCCAGGGAACCATATAAAACACAGATATGAAACTATAGTTCCATAACTTAACATAATGTATGCCTACTCAATTCTCCAAATTTCATCTCATATTGAGCACCATTGAACACTTTCTTACTGTTACATGAGAGACTAATCAATGTATCCTATGTTATACGAGCATGAAAGCATCTAGTTGAGATTTATTCAATCCACTAAACTGAAAATACCTATGTTTAAATACTACATATACACTCATTAGTAGTCATGTAAATATTGTCTGATGTAAATCAAATGGTTACACGATGTTTTTTAAATCTATAATCTGATTAGAAATGGATTACAATATCAACTCTTCTTCTATTAAGTGCATACTTGTACAAGAGCCACTCTAGGGCAATGATTCACTTCTTGCACACATGTACAGAATTACATGGAGTCATTGTGAAATGTACTGTAATTACAAATTTTAGTTGTATCTATTACCACCTTGGGTGGTTAAACACCTAGTATATCTCTTTCTTTAACATGGTTGTATTAAAGGTTTGACTAATTGCTACAAAATTTGGAACAAATCTTTTAACAAAGGGATTTGTCAAGAAAAATTTCTAGTTTTTTCTACATATAATGATGAAAGGATAACTATGAAATAGCTAATCATTTCTATTTAATCAGAGGTTAGCTAAACCTTTTCTAGATAACAATTATGGAAGAAAGCATTTACCATGATGTCTGTAAAAAATGGAATTTTTGGGGTTGAAGGATATTCCAAACTATTACATGCACCCTAAAAAGTCTATTTTAACTGCATAATATGTTCACTGGTCTTTTGAAAACATGTTGAAATCATCTAAATAAACTGATATCATTTATTTAATAATTTATGAATCGTAATTCATATCCATTGCATTGTTGTAATGTTCATTACCGACATGTTAACAAAACACACTCTTTCATAAGCATATTTGCCACAATTTAGTGCTAAATGTTGCTTTCTATGTTATCTTTGATGAAATGAATCTAAATTATTTTATCATATTTCTAGCCATGTAAAACAGATAATATGTCAGAACAAGAAACAGTTCTCAAAATTTGCCCATACACCTATATTTTGCATAGAAGATAGATGATTTTTAATGAAGCTTTATTAAGGTCCCTGAAATCTACACAGAGTCTAATTTCTCCATTCTTTTTCCGAACAGGAACAAGATTAGCAGTTTTACCTAGCTTTAATTATTAATTGGAAAAATAGATTCATACCTTAATTTGATTTAACTTGGATAATTCAAATCCTCATTAATGGCTCAATTTTCATTGTTTACAGGCCTTTAGACCTAACATGAGCTTAGAATTTGGAATCTATTGTATTTGAGATAAAATTAGATCTAACATTCAGATCTTGGTAGCATGGTAAAGTATAAATATCTGAATTAATGTACAGACATTTGAAAAATGACTATTTTACAGCTGAGGACATGTTTTTATCCAGTTTTTAGCTTATTTTCTTCATCCACCAAGATTTAGAAACTTCTTAGTTATCTGCTATGAGTTGAAATCACCTCCCTTGTCCTTTCTTAACTGATCATCAGAATTGAAAATGTCTTCAAGAGTGACCAACCCTTAGGTTGCTTTTAGTTTTAACTGAGTAATTTACTACCATAGAAGTGCTGAATAAGTTTTTCCTGAGATGGTACTTATAGGAAAATTCAGCTTCGTGATTAAAAACAATCTGACAAATTTGTTTATCATCATTTAAATGTGAACCAATGTCTCTTAGTTACAAATAACATGGAAGGTATAATAATTAAGGCACTAAATATGTGGTTGTACCTTACTATTTTCGATCCATTCTGAAAGAAGTAACATTAAAGCTAGCTCAACAACTGATTAATGTGTCAACACCCCCTATTTGCACTCTTGGGATAGATTGAATGTTCTTAACATCAATATCATCCATTAATTCTGAAATTCTATGCCAAGTAAGGATTCATAAAAAATTTTTACACAACATTAGAAGTTTTTCACTTGCATTAATAACTAATTCCAAATCACCAAAAATTGTAAAGTACTGATACCTCTCAGTTCCATCCCATTTCAAGCCAATTTTAATTGTTTCTTTTTAATACAATATAATTACAAGTACAAGAAAAATGCAATCATAAAGGATCTTGAAAAGAAAAACTTTCATTTGAAGGGGAAGTAAACATTAAACATCATCTGAGGAGATTTGGAGAATTTTCAGCTCCATTAAAATGAACCTTCCATAGCCCATGATGTTGACTTCTTATGAAATGACAATAAGGGAATGTTGATTTTCTTATGCAGGCAATAAACACTGATAAACTTCACGTATGGAATGAAAAGGTTTATAAGGCATGTTCTTCTTGAGCTATTATCATCCATCAACAATAGAAGAAACACCATCTAGTGCAGAAACATGAGTCATGTAACATGAAAATCAGACTGAATCTAAAATTCAATAATCATGTTGCAAAGCTTTTGAAGCATGAGGCTCAATATGAAACCTAGCCAAATGCTCTAGGTATCATAAGGTAAACTTTTAGTTCAATATTGTGTATAACATTGAAAAAACTGACCAATCTGAAGAAATTAACCTCCTAATTTTTGGTCCAATGATGACGAAAATAATCCTTTTAATCAACATAAGCAAAAATAAGGCATGCATGATCGATGACAACAGTCACATCTTGTAGAATTTTAACTTTGGGAAACAACATGTAAAGTAAACAATTCTAGAAGAAATTCAGATGAATATGAACATGTACTAGCATAATGATCAAGCTGTAACATGATTTTCACATAGGCTCATTCAATTATGCGGGCCCAACTACTAGTTTGTAATACTTTTGGCATAACAAAAACTTACACCACTGTCATGAGCCATGTAGTTGTTAACATTATAAATGGTCTCCAATATAATAGAGATAAATACGAAATGGTTGTGGCTTCTTGATTATCATGAGTGTTTATGATGGACATTGTGAATGATCCATTTTGGTTCTTTAATGCGGTCATGTTTTAGATCACCCATTATGAAAAAACACAATGAATTCTTTTTGATTAATTCCTTTTCTGTCAGGATTTTGAAGATATGTGTAGATTTAGCAAGTTCATGAGAAAGCAACTCATGTTATTCTTAGAATACTCTAAAGCATCCCAATTGAGATATTAAAATTATGTTACTTTATTACATCAATAATGTTAAAAGAAGAAACATTTTGGAAACAGATTTTATGTTTTATAATAGTGTCTTTGGTGATGAGATGATCAATTATTTGAGGTATATGAGAGCAACAGAGAGAAATAAGAAGAGATAGATTTATTTATCTCATATTATTCTAATGATAACAATGCACACGTCCAGTTTATATAGGATAGAAGAAACTAAACTGACTCCCTAACAATGCTGGGAAGATCCACAAACCAGGCAGAGAATAATGTGATAACAGATAAGAATAGACAGCTAAGAAATAACCAACGTATCCTATAGCTATAAACAACGTATCCTAACATTCCCCCCCTTATTACATTATTCTTGCAAATGTGACCTCTGAAAGATTCAAATTTCACTTTTCCAAGAGATTTAGTGAGAATGTCAGCAACTTGTGCTTCAGTAGGACAGTACTGGAGCTGAATTTGATGGTTCAAGATGTGCTCTCGAATGAAATGGCAGTCAATTTCAATATGCTTTGTTCGTTCATGAAAGACTGGATTCTGCACGAGCTTCAACACACTCTGATTGTCGCAATAGAGAATAGGTGACTATTTTTCAGGAATTCCTAGGTCATCCATAATGCGACGTATCCATATCACTTCACACACAGCTCCTCGTGCGGCGCGATATTCTGCCTCTGTGGATGAGATAGAAACAACATTCTGCTTCTTGCTTATCCACGAGATTGGTCCAGATCCGAGATGAAATATGTATCCTGTAGTTGACTTCCTATCATCAACAGATCTAGCATGGTCCGAGTCGACATATCCCTGTAGGAAGAATTGATCATTCTTTTTATATTCCAGACCATAATTAGTTGTTCCTCAGACATATCTCAAAACATGCTTTGCTGCATTCCAGTGACATTTCTTTGGCTCTTGCATGAACCTGGAAAGATAGCTGACAGCATAGCAGAGATCTGGTCTGGTGTATGTCAAATAGATGAGCCCTCCAATCAATTGCCTGTAGAGAGTAGCATCTACTTGAGGTGAGTCCTGGAATCTTGAAAGTTGCAAGCCTTTTTCCATGGGAGTGGATATAGGTTTACAATCAGACATTCTATACTTTTCCAGGAGTGTCTTGGCGTACTTTTTCTGGGAGACAAAGATGTGATGCTCCTTTTGCCAAATTTCCAAGCCAAGACAGTAATGTAGTAGCCCCAAATCTGTCATGTCGAAGGTTCTTTTGAGATCATTCTTTACAATATCAACCTGGTCTTCTGAACTACCAGTGATCACAAGATCATCTACATAAACAACCAGAATGATAATTTCTTTGCCTACCTTCTTTATATACAGATTTGAATCTGAGGGACTACGAGTGAACCCATGCTGCAGAAGGTGATCGTTGATCTTGATATACCATGCCCTGGGAGCTTGTTTCAGTCCGTAAAGAGATTTGATGAGATGACATACCTTTTTAGGCTGATTTTCATCAACAAATCCTTCAGGTTGGGTCATGTATACTTCTTCTTTCAGATCACCATTTAGGAAAGCACTCTTGACGTCCATCTGCTGAAGTCTCCATCCTTTCTGTGCTGCAAGTGCGCAAACTACCCTGATGGTCTTCATCTTCGCAGTGGGTGCAAAGGTTTCTTCATAGTCGATGCCTTCTTTCTGAGCATATCCTTTGGCTACAAGTCGTGCTTTATGTTTGTCGATGGATCCATCTGCCTTATATTTTGTCTTGAAGACCCATTTGCAGCCTATGGGTTTCTTTCCTGTAGGCAGATCGACAAGTTCCCATGTCCGATTTTTCATGAGTGAGTCATATTCTGTTTCCATAGCTTCCTTCCACTGAGTTTGACTGAGTGCTTCACGAACATTATCTGGCTCGGAGCTATTCATCAGTGAACTCATGAGTGCAAAGTTTACCTCATTTCTTGTTTGACTCCTTGTTTTGACTCCGGATGATGTATCTGGGAGTTGTTGCAAATTTGAGTCCTTGATAGTTCTTTGTACCCACTTCGGATGAGAACTTGGCTGCTTTTGAGAAGAACTGTGTCATTGCCGTGAGGATTGATGTGGAGTCACATTCTGCAGTTCTCCAAGGTCAACAAATAGTTCTCCTGGTAGCATTTCTTTTCTCTGAGTAGTCTCCTCTAGCTCATCATCTGATTCAGAGACTAATCGGTGAGATGTGTTTGGAAGTGGATCTTCTGTTGATACTATTGAGTCAAAGGATGACTCGTCACAAACCACATCCCGACTCTCGTATACTTTCTTTGTCTCAGGATCCATGAGACGATACGCCTTCGAGGTAGTACTGTAGCCAAGAAGGATACACGGGAGTGTTTTTGGCTCTACCTTCTTTCTCTTCTGAGCTGGAACATGCATGTATGCTGTGCAACCAAATACTCGCAAATGAGAAATTGATGGCTTTTTACCACTCCATACCTCTTCTAGCATCTTGTTCAGTAGAATCTTTGTTGGTGCCCTGTTGAGAAGATATACAGCCGTTTGTACTGCTTCAGCCCAATAGCGTTCTCCTAGCTTTGCAGTTGATAGCATGCAGCGAGCCATCTCCATCACTGTGCGATTGCGACGCTCAACAATGCCATTTTGCTGGGGTGTGTAGGGAGCTGTCAGGTGCTGCTTAATGCCGTGATGGTTCAGGAAGGCCAAGAACTTCTTTGATGTGAATTCCCCCCCTCGATCTGAGCGGAGTAGAAGAAGTGGTTGTCCAGATTCTTTGACAACACGATGATAGAAGTTCTGAAAGTGTTGAAGAGCCTCACTTTTCTGCTTTAGGAAATATACCCACATCTTGCGAGAGTGGTCATCCACGAATAACTGGAAGTATTTGTATCCTGAAAATGAAGCAGGCAATGGGCCATTCAGATCGGTATGAACTATCTCCAGACACTTCTTGGCATGGAAGGTGCTCGCTTGAAATGGATCTCTATGTTGTTTTCCTGCAAGACAACCAGGGAAAATAGGCAAGGAACTGGACAATTTGGGTAGTCCACGGACCATTGCTTTTGAACTCATCTGGTGCAGTGAACCGACCGACAAGTGTCCATATCTATAATGCCATAAGGCAGTTGATTCTATGTTTGAAGCAGATAAAGCTACTGCAGAAGATGAAACAGTATCTAAAGCAAATAACTTATCTTTTACAAAGGCTTTAGCAAGAACCGTACCTTGTCGGGAGATTAAGCATGATTTAATGCCATTTTGAACAAGAAATTCAACCTTAAGGTGATGATTCAAGAGCTGAGTAACTGACAAAAGATTGCTAGTCAAGCCAGGAACATATAGTACCTTTGTAAGTGTACATTTTCGTGGCCCCAGAGGAATGGTCACATTCCCTATTCCTTCTGCAATGTACTCTTTGTCATCCGCTATCCGAACTCGATCTCCAGTTGGTTCTTCGTGTAGTGAATCAAACAGCTTCTTGTCACCTGACATATGCTTGCTTGCACCAGAGTCTATCAACCAGACTTTCTTCGTGGGCTGAGAAGTTTGAGAGACGAGTACAAGATTCTTACTACAATGGGCTCCTTCTGATGTCTCGTCATCAGATTCATCATCCTCTTGTTGGGCTGCAAGATGTCCTTTTTGCTTTCTCCAGCGGGGACGTCGTTTAGACTTTTGAAAATCTTCGCGCCCGGATGTGCTTGTATGGCTTGAAGACCCTTGTTTCAGGCTGTTGTGCCAACAGTGATCAGTGTCGTGAGTATTGGTTCTGCAAATGTGACACCATCTCTTTGACTTTTGATCTTTCTGTTTGGATTGCACTGGATTTGGCTTCTCTGGGGGACCTTTCCGATTCTTCTGGCCACGATTAGGCTTTGAGAACAAGGCTTTGTCCTGAGTCTCCCCATTCGATGAAGTGATAGCTTCTTCCTACTGCAGCAAATTCACAAGCTCTTCGAATGTCACTGTTTGTTTAGACACATTCAGTGTTGTAACAAACACTCGAAATTGAGAAGGGAGTGCTCTCAAGGTGATTGGGATGAGTAGTTTATCGTCTACCATTTCACCGAGCGCCAATAACTCCGATCTCAACTCAGCCACGCGACGCAAGAATTCCTCCACTTTCTCGTCAGACCCCATAGAGAGGGTGTGCAGCTTCGACTGAAGATGAAGAATCTTTGTCTAATTTTTGGCTTCATAAATGGTTGCCAACTTGTCCCAGGCCTCCTTGGGTTTCTCCGCATTCCGAACATGCGGTTGCACGTCATCACTGATACTGAGCATTATCAGCATCAAGGCTTTAGCACTAGCCATGTCATATTTTACTAGTTCATCAGGGGCTGTGGGATGGCACCCTGTGACAATTCCCCATAATCCTTCAAACTGAAGGATTGTCTTCATTTTTGTCTTCCAGGCCGCAAAATTAGGCCCTTTGAGCAACTGAGCATCAGACAGGAGTAACTTCAGAGCAGACATTGTAATAAAAAATATATTTATTTATTTGAAAAAGGTATTACAATTTGGACTCACTGTCGAGAATGACTTGCTCGTAGATGCTCGTAATATTCGCGTGCTATGAGACGGCGACGCTTTGCAGGGCGTTCTTCTTCGTCGTCACAATCTGCGTCGTATCCGGCTTCTAATTCTTCCCGTACTCGTTTTGCTTGGCAGCTGACGTCGAAAAGAAAGTACTCAAGGAGTCCTTCTCGAACAAGTTTGTCGAATGCAAGATTGCCGCAATTTTTAAGCTCGTTCAACAAGGCAAAGTAGAACCCGGAGCTCTCAGGAGCTTCTTCACGGTGTTCTCTGGCTGGCGAGTTGATGTTGTGACTTTCAGCTGTGGCGACCGTGTTGTTGACGCTTTCAATCGAGTTGTCTAAACTCGACATTCGATGTAGTGTAGAAGAGACTGTTGTAGACTCAAAATTACCTCGAAAAACATGCACGTGCTGCCTTCCTTTAGCAGGTGACTGAGTAACTCTTCACGTGGCAGCAAGATTGTTTTCACCTCCATGCGGCACACTCTTCCACGCAGCAGCAACTGTCTCCACGCTACAGCAGGTGTCTGTGCTGTAAAAGCTTCAGGCACCTTCAACACTCAAACACTGACGTCTTCAACGCTCCGTTCTCAGATCTCTGGCTCTGCTGGCCAATGCAAGGTTGTCACGCCTTCTCCTCACGTACTCCACACATCTGTAGCAGACTGAAACAACGCCTCCTTTGTATATTGCGATCTGCTCAACTGCGGGAAGGGCTAAGTCGAAGTGGCACAGGCGGCGGGCAGAAGTCTTTGATAAGCGTGGTGGTGACTGTCACCGATGATCCCAGCAGCCACACCACTGCGGATCCTCCTCCGCCTACTCCTAGCGATTCAGGCAGTACACAATGAAGAATGGAATACAATGCACTTCTCCCTCGAATCAGAGGATCAGAATTACACAGAAACAAGGAACGACCATGGATCAGAATTTCATAGCTTGGTCGTGGTGTTTCTATTTAGACATTTCTGAGTGCAAACCATGCATATGTCAGGAGGAAGATGCCAAACAGATTCGATCCAGAGCCAACGTGGTCCTTATCAGAGGAGAATGGGAAGAAGCCGTAGCTCTTTATTCTCAATATATCGACCACTGCTCGGCACTCTGGTCTACACCTCCACTTTCCACGTTTCACACGCGGGATGCAATGCTGGGATTCCTCACGTCAATCTCTATAGTGAGCGAGTTTCCAAACATGCCAAAAAAGTCACTGGTCTGAGAATCTTCCACACAGGGCGAAGGATATTGATGCTGCTCTGATACCAAACTGAGAGCAATAGAGAGAAATAAGAAGAGATAGATAGATTTATCTCATATTATTATGATGATAACAATGCACACGTCCAATTTATATAGGACAGAAGGAACTAAAATGACTCCCTAACAATGCTTTGAAGATCCACTAAATGTGGCAGAGAATAAGGTGATAACAAGATAAGAATAGACAGCTAAGAAATAACAAACGTATCCTATAGCTAATAAACAACGAATCCTAACAGTATAAACAATATTGTTGGATCATGTTGTGACTATATTTTTTGTTCTTTTCTAGCTGAAACACCTATTGTTTTCTGAGAAACAAAAAAAATGTTAGCTTATTTTTGGCCTGTAGTTGTTGTTTTATTAGTGATTGTGGGCATAAAAGACATATTTTGTTGTTTTTCTCTCTCTTGATCCTTTTCTTGGGCCCAATTAGTGATGGAAATAAAATCATCTTCACTAAAACTGACCAAGTTTTGTTCAGGTGCTTTCTAAAGGTGTGTTTCTTGCTGCCCACGCTGCATTTGAGGCATGTATAATGCATTAGACTGAGGTTGTGCAACAAGGATTATATTCAGGAATGAATTTGGGTAGTTGACAACTGAATGATGTTGATTACAAGGTTGATGCCATTCCTCAAAAACCATGTTAACTTGAACAAGAGTGCTAGATGAACTAGGAGCTTTTGGGTCAAATTACCTTAGCTGATATTGATGTCTACAATTCTAATTCTATAGATATGGCTGCCTATTGTGTTGATTTTTTTTGTTTTTCTTATAAGGAGCTTGATATGGCCTGTTAGGATGGGTTAGTTAGTTTTCAATTGACGTTAATTTATTACCCATAGTATACAAAAATTTAAATACATCATCTTAAGGAGCTAAAATAATAGGCTCTATAATGGTAATAGGTTGCGAAATAGTTGATAAATCTTCTATCAGAGGCATGAATGGCCTTGGTGCCAATTTACTAGTTTTGAGTAAGGTTTTTTTTAGCTCAGATAGAAATATCATAAGATTCCAAGAGATTATCTCCTCCCAAAGACTGAGTCATAGTTGAAATACCATTCTTTAGGGCTCCAAGATAATCAAGAAAAGCATGGATAGCTTAAGACTTGACACTTGCTGGAATTATTTCCCAAGTTCTAGGAAAACAGATATTAAAAGCGGCCATAAATTAATGAGGAGCTCTCTTAATTATAGACAACTATTCTATGAGGGATAAATGATCTGAATGATTTTGAAATTGTTTCTGGAATTTCTCACCTAACTGATCCCAAGTTCTTATGCTTCCAATTTCTAAGGTTCTATACCTTTGCAAGGCTTTCCCTTTAAATGATCCAACTAAAAGTTTGAAGGATGCATCTTCACATGTTATATTATGGACTGCAAATAGGGTTGTAACATTTTTTATGTGCTCTGTAGGTGTAACCTAATTTTCACCAGTAAATGAAGGTGAACTTTTCATGGCAGCATTAGGGATATCATGATAAATTGGAATTACTAATGGGCTGCCATTAGTAAAGGTCAAAAAATTCCTAGGTGGTTGAATACCCATTGGTAAACTTGGAATATGAACAAATAAATTAATACATGGTGAAGGAAGATTAAGAGGAGGGTTTTTAAAACAAGGCCTATTTTAACGTAGGGTGTTATCAACTATTCTTCTTCTTGTATAATTCAAAGGTAAGGAAATAAACTCAAAAAGAATTCCTCTTACCGATGATGTTGTAGTCACTTCTGGCATGGAACATGCTACAAAAATTATCTGAAATCATCCTTACAGAGTTTCCAAATAAATATTTTAATCTTTAGAATAAGTTGTTGGAGCTTGTTGCTGCAAAAGTAACTTTTCTTTGTTATGAACCTACTTTAAATTGATATAATTTGTTGGTAGATCTGATTCGTTTTCCCACCAGGCATGCAAAAAACTATAATCTCTCGAAAGTGCACCCTATAAAGAGATGACTAAAGGGGTTACACATTTTCTCTAGATATATCTCTATCGTAGATACAATGATAACACCTTAGTTATGTGGGTATACCTATTGTCAAGGTGATTCTTTGGTATCAAGGTTAGTTCCTTTTTCATGTATCCTAAACTAATTTTTCTAGGTTTTGAGGGTGAAAAGGTGACTATAAATGAATTCAAACTGGCATGATACACCAAATTTGTTGAGGGATTTGACTAAGTACATGCACAAATAATTTGAAAATGGATTCTGGATACACAAGCCAATAGTTTTTAGCATAATATTAAGGCAAAACACTTGCAGTATTAAGGGAATGATTCACAACAATACTGTTAAGATAAACATGTACACTAATATTATGTAGAAATTACTAAATTTCCAACAAGTTAAGATGATTAATCAGGGAGCTTGATATTTAAATGAAATAATGAAGTATACTAAACACTGTAAATAATTGGAAAGGTAGAAATCAATTCTCATTCAAAGGGAAAAACTTGAAAAATCTTCTTTAGCACTCTTGTGTCCAAAAAGACATCCTCCTTTTGCCTTGAAATTATGCACAATATATGGCAAGTTTATTCATCCCACCCATCTTAAAAATAGGTTAAAATTTGTACTCGCCCATGCATCCTATTTTTTTCCTTTATCATGAATAAATAAAGGAATAAAAATAAAAATGCTAATACAATGAGGCATTAATAGCCTTGGTTACAAAAATACAACTTAGTCAAAATGCAGTTTACTATTCTATTTTAAACAAGTTGGATAAATAAATTGGCTAAAAATAGCCCTTGCTTGCTGAGTAAGTTTTCTTTAATGCATGCAAATTTTTTCTTCTAGTGGTTGTTGTGATACTTATAATTGATCCACTTGCAAATGCAAAGTTAACATTTTATTACTACCCCTTGGGTGCACATACAACACTAAATCTCTCTGTGTGAGTAAAATAATTTCTTTATTTGAAATTATGTGTGAAAAAAATTCACCCTTGCATCAATTTTGATAGGGACCACCTTTGGTTTTGATGCTAACATTTGTTGCCTTGTTGTGGTCACATGGAGAATTGCACTATGTAATATTTTCAAACCCTCCCACTATGGGGACCACCTTTAATGTGTCTACACTTTGAGGGGATGAGGTTTCGTTTTGCAAAATATTGAATTCAATCTTTGCAAATGCTAAGGTAAAATGTTTTTTGGTTATATTCCATTCACTTATCATTGGCACCTCATAAATTGGTCATTTTCATGCATTATGGTATTTGATAATGTTTTTGGCTTCCAATGCATATGATTTTGTTTACACTATAGTCACATGCCCCTTTTATGATATTCTTTCATGAAATATTCTTCAGGTTTTCGGAGTTAATCAACATTTAATTTTTAATTAATCAAACCTCGAACCTTTTGTTTAATCATAATTTTTTGAGAATATAATGTTCCTTTGATGACCTATAGCATAGACTCAAAGAACAATTATTAGTGCAAAAATTTTCCCCTAGCTCATGTTACATTGACCCTTTATAACTTGTCGATGGATGAGACATTGACTATGGTTAAGTTTGAAACATGGTTAAATTACTTATTTTGGTGAGGACTATTTATCTTCTATGCATGATCAAATGTCGTTGTTTAAGATGTACCCTCGGTTAGGGTTCTGACCCTATAATTAGGATGGTTGGTGCCTTTTATGCCATTGATTTCGCATCATTTGATTCACACCATTGATCATGATCCAGGTTTGTTTAGGGTTTGCGATGAGTTGACATATTGGTAATTTTCTTCTTCGGGTGAGTTAATGGCTAACTAAATGAGTTAGATGGTAAAAAAATTCAAAACCTAATAATTTTTGGCATTATCAATTGAGATATTCTTGAGCTAGCAAATCTCTATGGAAATTTTTATTTGGAGACCATTGTTTGATAATTTTGGAGCTCAAGCCTAGTAAACGGTGGAATCCTGAGCACAAATTTTATATGTCAGTGTCAATTTTGTAACTCTCTATTTGGTTTCCATTCATTTGCAATAAAACACCTGCCGATCCTGACCATTCTACATATTGTAATTCATTCTGAGCTTGTTTTTAAAAATGGCCGTTATTTTGGAACCTGAACATCATGTTTTGAAATTTCTTGTTCAATTATATTGAGTATCTAATGAATTTATTGTTTCATGTCTTTCTAGATTTGTTGTTGGATTTGAAACTGTGATTTATGAATCCATTGTGTAGTCGGATGCATATTTTGTGCGTAAGCCCGAAATTGACCTTTCTCTATGGATCAAATTTTAATTATTGTTGCATCTACGATTTGAGCCTAAAGGTTTTGTCGTTCCCCTAGACATACTTATTAACAACTGTGTGAGTAACGAATGTTCCACTATAATTTCTTTGGTAAAATCTATATAGTTAATACTTTGTATAATGCTCTAGATTTTGTCATAATAGTCACCATTATCAATTTTGCTGGAGAGTTCGGTGCTTAACATATTGCAATAGCTAGCTCGATCCTATCAAAATCATTTAGGTGTGAAGCCCCTTACCTCTATTTTTATAATTCGTACATGCTTGCTTAACTATAGCTTATCATTTCTTTGGTTTATGCTTGTTTGAATGTATTCATGGATCTATTTTTGGGATTTATATTACAATTGTTATTCATGCATTTGTACACAATATATGGCTCAATTTATTACTTGAGATGGTGTAGAACTTGTTAGCACCCAAATTTAATCTCCTTCAAAGGTCAAGCAACATCATGGATTTAACAGGACACTCAGAGGCAGATATATGATTATGCAAGACATTTCGCAGTCGGGGAAAGCATTATATCTTACTTTTTAGTACTTCAATATTTGAAAGGAGTGGGTAGCACCTTAAAAGGATGTGATCTAATCCTAATAATTATAGGTTGTGCCTTTTAACCTCTATTATTGAAAAATGATGGTAAATCCTTCTTTTACACAAATTTTATAGAGAAGACCTTGGGAAAATATGATCAACACACCAAATCTGACTCTCACAAGTTATCACTTCTAGATTATGGAGATATTTTCAAAACAGGGCAAAGTTTACTAAAGACATTTGGAAACTTGATTGTTTCTACATGCTTTAGTACTAGAAACTATGCATTTGTATACACACAGGAGAAACAAGGGTAGTACGGGTAAGATTGGATGTTTTTAAATAGATTTTGGTGGGAGGTGAGGTAGGATGAACTTGATTCACCAGATCCTTGAGAGATTTTACAAAATGGAAAACTAAATCAACAGAATGCCACACAGCATCTAAAATGTTTCTTTAACCAGAATATGTGCTTCAATGGAGGCCCAAATTATCACTTTTTCATACAATCTATGAGATTCTAACATGAAGGCTCGAGTTGGAAAAACCAACAAAGCATAAAGATCTAAGCCCAATCACACATGAGGTACACCCAAAGGCTTATAGACAATCTTGGTCAACAAATGAAAGAAAAGTTATTTTAAATCGTTTATTTCACTCCCAGATGAAATCTTTTTTGAGAAATGAAATTGTAGATTCCACTAAACTGTCACAAGGATTGAGAACTATGTGATTGAGATAAATTTTGAGACAATATTGTAGAAGGGACAAGATAAACTATTTGTAAAAATTTAGAAATAAAACAAACACATTTTGCATAAGATCAGCACAAAATAACTTGAGTTTTATCAAAGTTATCATTAGGGGAAATTTTCTAGAACAATCTTAAAGCTTTTCAATGGCCATACACTCACAACCACCTTGACATGATCAAATTCAATACGAAAGAGATATACATGATTCTCAAATAGCTTCTCAAAAAATATGGGATCTATCAAGCTTTTTTCGACACCTAACACTCCAACCATTTGCATGATAAACTCATGCAATTTATAATATCTTCTATAGATATTTCCCCCCAAATTACCCAAACATTGAGTGCACTAGCGTTCGCCATGATCTCGACCAAAATCAAATATGTAAAAAGTTGTTATGTGCTCAGGGGGTAGATCTCTTCGAACATATTCCACATTCAACTCCCTCCTTTGGTATATCATTCTTATTTTAACTCGCCAACCACTTCCACCCCTAATATTTCCAATCTAATTCTTTGCATGCTTGGGAAGAAAAAACAAAAGATCATATCAAGCCGAGAGGTCATACTCATCTTAATGGCAAAAGACATCCCCAGATATTCCTCACCAAACTTAGATATCAAATTTACTCCGCTTTCCTATTTGACATGCAAGAAATATCAAGAAATCATGAAGACTCACATCTCCAAGAGCTTTGGAATGAAAATGGTGAAAAAATCAGATATAGATGTATAGTTGTCATTGATTTCTACTTTGATTTTGGACCGTCCACATGGGAGACCCAATTTAAAATGGGCTTGTGGGTTTTTTTTCCATTTACAACTTTTTGAAAAATGTTAAATTTTCACATTTTTCTCTGCACCTACGTCTTTGGGAAATGAGCCTGACACGTGTCCTAAGGTGGGCCATAGACGAACCACATCCAAATTCTATTATTTCACCTCCTTATTCGAAAAATGAAAATTTTCCAAGTTTCCCCCGCAACTTTGTCATTCCACTTCTAGTCCTTGTTGTGCTTTCCAGCGAAACCATGCTTCATTTTACACTTTTAAAGTCTGCACCTCCATCGTTGACCGGGGAAATTTTTTGACTATTTTCTATTGAGTCTATGGGCCATTTTGATGCTTCAATCCTTTTTGTGACAAGAGGAAAAAAATCCAAGTTGCCCCTGATGGTCTGCCTCCCCGCCTTTTGACTCTTTAAACTGCCACGCATCACGATGGTGCATCTTGAGATGGTCACCAAAATTTGAGAACTTGAATGAGCACAAGCCCACCACATTTCTCGGGCCCCTTTAAGAAGTTTCTAAAAATTTTAACGCAAGAAGACCTGACAGAGACCTCCACGTGTCATTATGGCACAACTATAAAGACCTCATGTCTTCAAAATGACTCGGCAGTGGTGTGCTTCCATTTTAGAATTTTACTCCATTTGTCCAGAAGGGAAAAATATCCAACTTGCCTCCAAAGGCCCACATCTCTACCTTTAACCTTGCCACGTGTCCTTCTACGGGGTCATAGTAAGAAGTTTTCACTATAGTTTAAAATTCGCTTTAATCAAATCCTAGTGATGCCGCGGGCTGGGTTCAATTTTTTTTCCAAAGTAGCCAAAAATGAAAAGTTTAAATATACAAACCCATCGTACCCCATTCAATCAGAAGAAGCCACATGAGCACCAAAAGAACCAATCAGAATTGAGCGTAGCTACGGGACCAAATTTTTGCTTTCTCCAAAAAGGAAAAAAGTGACAAGTTAAAGCATTTTCGTGCCATACCCTTTCCCACCAAAAGAAGCCACCTTTCTTGTTGATGCAAGGATGTAAATTTGACTGGGAGAAATGCCCGTCAAACTATAAAA
Source organism: Taxus chinensis (assembly GCA_019776745.2). Lineage (NCBI taxonomy): Eukaryota > Viridiplantae > Streptophyta > Pinopsida > Cupressales > Taxaceae > Taxus > Taxus chinensis. Next base: position 762,909,950 of record CM034149.1, read on the forward strand.
TGTAGAAGAATGACTATTCGAGCCTGGAGATGAAATTTTCTCCAAGGACAGAGAATTTAGAAATGTTACAAGGTTCAAATACATTCCTCTGAAATACATCCATTCATTTTTTCTCAAGTATTTAGGGTAAAACAACAAGGACAGTAAATCATGGTTGTGGAAAATAGAAAACATGGGACAACTCAATTTTTAAACTCAAATACAGACCTTTTCCAGACAAATAGAGAAACAAAGAAACAACCATGGATCCATACGTGACCATTGACCCATGTACAGACTGAGTACAGTGAAAAAAGGAATGCACGAACTTATCAAACACAACATGGGGAGATAATTTATGGTAGGGGCCATAAATTGATAAAAAATTTAATGTAAAAAATAGGGTGAGACTATTTTGAGCTTCAACATAACCTATTTTCTCATATCTGTACCATTCAATATCTGGGTCTGCAATTTTTTTCCATCATTATTTCCCTTTATACATCTACAACAAATAATCTCATCTTGTTTGTCCATTTCGTTCAACAAAAGGATTTGAAATAGTTTCACAAGCTCTAACATTAGATTTTCCTTTTGAGAACCAAGGGTGTCGGTTTTATTATCGCTAGGACTATAAAATTTCTTGGTTTTCATTTGTTACCTTCTTTGAATGTAGATTATCTTGGCTCTGTATTTAGATGATCAAACATAAAACTTGAAACTTTCTCTTAAATACTATTTCATTAGCTCAAGAATGCGGGGATATAAGCATTGTTTATTTTCACTTACGTACATGAATTTGTTTTCATTGATCATTGCTTACTTTATGAACTCCAGATAGTGTGAGCACCTTTTCTCTAATTTATACTCTCTTGATCTTCATTTGATTGAATATTCTGATGTGACATTTGTTCCTTCACTTGGTGATTGTAATTGAGCTTTGTAATTTGTCTTTGATCATCTAGAGATCTTATAACTTCCACTATTGTATTTGATATATGTTCATTTAGTTGTTGATCCTATTTTTGTACCATTTGATCTCTAAAATATGACTAGCTTTAACTCTAAATTTGGTATTTCTTGCAACTCAAGCACTACATCCTGAATGGAGATATGTAGCATTTTATCCATGCAGTGTAAGTGATTGATTTAGATAACAAAATAATGCTTGATGGCCATCTTATGAGATATTGGAGCTCCTCCATTACTGTGATCATTTACAATCTGGTGAATTCTAATTAGTTGAATCATCATCTCATATTCTATAAACAATGCATCCTTTGTATGATTGAAGACTAGAGACACTTTGTGACAGTTTACTTATTTGAAAGACGAATGCATAGTGGGTTTATATTTTCTTTACTCTTTCAAACTGAAGATAATAACAACATTTCCTGTACTTAATTCTCAAAACAACATTATGAGATGTTCTTTTTAATTTTCTTTTAGCCATTTGGTGTTCTTTATCTCTACTTAGTTTAAGATATTCATATTCCTTGAATAACAACTTTGTAATCACTTTTAAGGATGTGATAAATTTGATCTTTTCATTTTTTTTGCACTATATGTGACCCTAATAAGTTGAACTTGTACTTTTCATTCTCCCATGTGAGGAATTAATTTTGATGCATGACTCAGGTTTTAATTTTGTACTATATGTATCTGATTATGAAACATGCATAAACTCTTATTTTGAATCTTCAGATGAGGAATGGTATCATGCATCTTTCGATAATTTGGTAGAGAAAGTAGCAAGGTTCCTTTATGATTAAATTGTACTTGATTCTCCATCTACCTATCGATGTTCATTTTTCTTTTTAAATTGGAAAAAACCACTTTCTAAGTACATTGCTATTATTTTTAAAAAAATCTTTCATAGAAGATTTTTGAAGGCTTAAACATATAATCTCATTAAAGATGCTTCAAAATAGTTTTATCCAAAAATTATTTCTCAGGATGAAAATCATGATGTAGATGTTTTGTGATTCTTCTTTAAAAGTGGCATATGTACCCCTCCATTGTTAATGTTTGAACCTACATTTTGTTCTATCTTTTATCTAGCCTACCATTCTTGGGCTATAGTCCTCTCTTAATAGAATTTGTACTCAAAATTTAATGCCAAAGACAATTCCATCCATCTTGATTTCCCATGTTGGCTATAGCTTTTTGTGAAAGTTGTTTTCTAGACATTTTGAGTTGTAACATCTTAACTTTATATACAAGGGTTTGTACTCCTCCAGCTGTGTAAAACCATTATGTGCATTGATTTCTCCTTAAGCTTTAAACTTCTAATGATTCATTTGTACTCATGTGACCATAAAGGTATCCATTGTCTTGTTGTTTTAAAAGTGATTTTGAAATCTTGTATGAAGACAATGAGGCTCTATAGTTTCCACTTGTATACTTTTGATCTTCTTCTAGACTTGCATTTCCATCTTTGCATAGATTTTTTCTATATAGATTTGATAACTGGGAACTTCATTTATTTGTTGATAGTACACATTTTTCTTGATCTATGATATTGTATCTATTTTTATAATTTGTAATATCAATTGCATGCTTAGAAACATGATTTTGTGCTTCATAAAAATGCTTTCAATATCTCATTATGTGATCACTTGTCAGCTGATATTGGACTTGTAAAATCGAAAAAACTGTATATCCATCCTTATGGAAAAAGTTACTCCTATTTACCTTGATCTGTAATTATAATTCACTTGATACAAGTTTTTCTTGAATTTGCACTTTATGTCATTCCATTTGTTAGAATCTGCATCACTAAACTTGCATTTCTTTTATGGATTAGTATAGGTACATCTTTTTATATTCATCCTTTAGTCTGAATCTCAAATAAATGTACTTTTCTAGTTCAAATTGAGGAATGTAATACTTCTGATATGCAAACACAACAATTATTTTTTATTTCCTTCTTCTTACCTATATATGCACATTTAGGTAAACTAGTTACAAAACATTAGGCTTTGTGCCTCTCTTATATTCCATAGTTTTCCTCCTTCCATATTTTCTCTCTGAAATGATTGTGAGTATATTATGAACTAATGTAGAATATTTCTCTTGTAATTTTTGTATTTGTCTCTGATGTATCTTATGCCTGTAACTCATAACTCTTGATGTCAGGATATCTATTTGCACGAAATTAGATAGTATAAGAATATGGATTAACCATGAGCTTGTGGCTGACAAGCTTCTTTTATGTTTCTCAAGTACAATGCCAACGTGGATAACAGAGATGAAGATGAAGTAAAGCTAGAGATGGAAATGGAACAATGAATATGAACTAAATTCAAGGTAATAATTGGTTTTTTCATACTCCTTTACTTTTATTTTCATGCATTTTTACCTTCTAGTTCAGTAGTTATGAATTTATTTTTAGTTATACATCCCACGGATTGTATTGGAAACATTTAAATTCCTCGTGAATAAAACATTAAATTCTGAAAATGAGTTGTGTACTTTTTTCTGCATTTCAGTTTCATGTATGGATTGTATAACATACCAAAAAACTCAATAACATAATTGCATTTATTTAATCATGAATGAAAGAAATTTAAAATATCTATAAATTTAATAATGAACTCTCAATTACTTTAATCTGCAAATTTGTCTATTGTTCCTAAAGGTAACGCTCTGTAACGCCGCTAAAAGACGACGCTCATGATGACGACGATGACAACAATGACGACGATGACGACGCCGCGCCACAAACAATCAACCCGAAAATGCGACAAATTGTTTTTTATAAAAGGATCAAGATTTAAGAGAACAAATTTATAATTGTTGTATATTTGAATCAGGTCTCTTTGCTATTGTGTCAAGGACTGGACGATGGAAAAAGAATCTAGCTAGGTCACTAAGAGCCTCCCTAAAGTGCCTCTTGGCACTAGCGTTGTCACCAAAGCTCGACGTCATGAGCTAGTTATTATCCAAGGGGTCCTGATCGCAATTTTACAAACGAATATTAAGGAGGGAGAAATTTAGGTACTCATCTTTATCTATTCCTTTTAATTTAGTAAAAAAAAAAAACAAATTAGAATTTCCAAATTTTAAGTGATATATAAAAATAACCAAAAATTACATTGAGTAAATCTATACGCTTAGACATAAATTTGAAATGTGACAAAAGGAACATAAGTTTTATTGGTGGGAAGGCATTCAAAATTTGGTTTGAAAATATGGTGGAGGTGGGTAGCTATAATGGCCACCTGCCATAGCAATTTAACTCCCTCTCCTTGGCGTGCAAACTACTCTCCTTGCTGGCCACATGCCTTATTTATTTCCCTTAGATTTACAAAATCTTCTACCATTTTGGTCGGCCTGCTAGTCTACCCCGCCCTGGCCGCATAGATTTGATGTGGGTGGTTAAGGATGAAGCCATAGGTGAGTACAGCAGGCAGCAGGTAGCAGTCAGCATGGGAGAAGCTTTTGGGGTGCTTCCAACAAATAGGTCATCCAACCAGGATGTCAACTGCTCAATATCGAATGCATCCTCAAATTCAGAGTTTTCCTTCAAGACATTTTTATCGAAATCGATTGAGGGACAGAGAGGGCATTTAAAACAGCGGTTTGTCCAACTATGTTGCTATCTGTTCAGTAACGAGTGTAACTTCAAATTTAGGATCTGCCTTCAAGATATTTAATCAAAAATGATTGAGGGATAGTGAGAGTGCTACTCGGAGACCAAGTGAGATTTATTACATCGATTCTCTAATGTGGCCCTTCCTGTTTTACTATAAAGCTCGTGGAGAGAGACCATTTACATCTTGTACCCAGATTTATTGTGCCCAAAAAAAAATAGCAAAACAAAGATCCCTAAAGACAGTAAGCATTGATGGCTTAACCCCAGGAGAGTTTTCAGTAAAAGTAAATCCCCAGAAAATCACTACAGACATCAAGAGAAAATACCTGCAACCAGATTTCAGAACGGGGAAAAGAAAGGAAAAAGTGTATAATCTTTTCGGTTCACTAATAATGCACAACAAGCGGCCATGAGCCCAAATTTCATTGCAAGACGGGCTTTGAAAAATAACTTCAACGCGCTTAGAGAGGTAACAATAAGATTATCACTCAATATCATGAACCAAATGGGAAAAAAACTCAAACTCGGGTAGAAAAGGAAAACCTCGCCACAGTAATGATATAGAGCTTCATCATAGAAATATCCATGGTGGCAGATTGCAGACATAGAACTAAAGGACCTCGTTATAGAACCCAAAAGAAAGAATCGAATAAAGAGAAACAAGAGAGCTTCAAGAAAGAGCAATGGCGACATAAGTTTTTTCCTTCTTTTTTTTGTTTTGCGAAGGTTCCCTTAGCATTTATTTAATTAATATTATGTCTTGGCTGTAGTTCATGTTAATATACTTTGTTATTATATAAGAAATATAATTAGTATAATGGCATTAATAAAATTTACTAATAGTAACACCATTAAGTTTAATATTACTTTAATATGAATTCTATTTAAAATGTCAGTTTTCCCTATTATGCATTAAGGAACGTTGGGCATTAAACTTAATAAGTTTATAGTCTTTGCATTAGAATTCCCTTCTACACAATTCAATAACCATAGCATGAGATTTCAAAGAGATTTGATTTCATTTCTCCTTTACAATTTGCAATGGATTTACAAGAATTTCTTAAATGTGGAAACACATAATAGAGTTAGGACACAATTTACTTTATTTGCATATTGGAAAACATTTAAAATTTAAGTCTTTCCTCCATAATACAAGAAGAGAATATACACTAATGTTCTCACTTTTCAATACCTCTATTTGTAAACAACAAAATGGAATTTAAAGTATATATTCTTTTAATTAAATTTCCCAAGATTCCCCAAGAGGGTTTTCAACAATCTTTCCATTAAGTTTTAAAGCAAGAACTACTAGCATTTCAACAAGATTAACTTATTCATAAGAGGTTTCAAGCCAAGTAAGAAGGAGAATAAAGAGATTGTCTTCCTTTCAACTTTTGATTCCATCCACATTACAACCTTACTAATAAAATTTTAAACAACTTTCTTCAACATCTTGTTACAACATTTTCTACTTCATGTGGAAACAAATTTACAATAATGGAAGCTAAAGAAAACAAAGCAATATTACATTTTTCCTCCACTCAAGGTGGGTAAATAAATGGTGATTTTACATTGTTAACAACAAGGTTCCAATGCTCCAAATATCAACAAGGTGGATCTTCCATAGTTTGCTTGATTCACAACAAAATAAGGGGAGTGGAAATGCTCTCCTCCCAACCAAGATACCCAATGGAGAAGAGAAGCCATCCTCTCCATTGGCCCCCCGAGCCCGAACCACATCACAATGAGAGAAAATCCAACTCATGGCAACTACTAGCTTCCACATAACTAAACATAACATTTCACATTCATTCCATAATCTTTCAAACAAGATCAACAACACAACAAGAGGGGAAACAATCACAACAACAAGTCACAAGGCTTACCAAGAAAGCCACAAGAGTAAGACATATGGGGAGGCCACTTATGCCTCCCAATGGGAATGGGTGCCACCTAAAATCATCCAATGCAAAACAAAATACCCCTAACAACTCTCATGCCTCCCTCAAGTACCCCTTATCCCTCGATTCACTCTTATGCCTCCCTCAACTCTTATGGCTCCCTCAAAGTAACACAAGAAGAAAATGCAAGAATTTCTCTTACAAGGTGGGCACCCAACCCAAACTCCCCCCTCAAGAACATGATTTCTTATGCCTCCCTCAATTAAACTCCCCATAGTCTCCTCCCACTCCCAACTTAGGCATTCTACCCATTCCCAACAAGCATTACAACAACAAAATTCAACACAACATATGTACTCATTCATATAACAAAAGGAGAACATAATGCAAACAAAGGTGAAGCTCCTACCTTTCCATGGTAGAGCTTGCTCCAAGTATGAAGTCTCAAATCCCTCCAAGGATCAAGCAAGCATCCACAAGCTCCAACAAAGTTCTCACAAGTATCCACAAGCTCCAAAAATCCACAAACTCTTTCCAAATCCTCTCCTCTCCAAAATACAAACGAATCAAAATGAAACTTCCAACCCCCAAAACAAACAAGAGGATCAAATAAATAGAGAAAATAGAGGGAGGGATGATGTGGCTCCAATTAGGATGCCACCTCCTTTTCCCTCCACTCCAGATCATTTGGTCAACATCAAATTCCAAAGCACCATTAATAAGTGGTTGAAAGAAAGGCAAGCACCTTACACACTCCAACTAAGCCTACTCCCCCCCCCCCCCCCCCCCCAAAGGACAAAATTAAATTTGAAAGAAAGTGCAATTAATATTTTACCTTTTTTTATCCCTCCAAAACACCTAAAAGACCCTAAATTTGGCCTTTCATCCCATAGGTAGGGTTGGCATGGGGTTTTAAGAGGTGTGGAACAAGTTTGACTTGTCCCACAAGCTTTGAAATTTTGCCTCCAAGGCCAAATTCAAGTTTCCCATGTGGGGTAGAGTGTGCTACACTCAAAACTCAAACACACATCAATCCACACAAAATCCCAAGTAAATCAAATCCTAATAAATGAACTCTCTTAGGTCACATATTTTAATTAGTTTAGGAAAATGTCAAATTAACTTAATTAAGCCACTACAACCCATGGCTAACAAAGGGGTAACACCAATCCAAAGAATAAGAATATAAGACAAGTAAAATTTCACTTACTAAGAGAAACACATACTAACATAATAAAAGGGAAAAATTAAAACAAAACAACACATGATCCCTAGGTCACCAGTTTCCCTTTACCAGATAATTCTAACACATACACAATTACTTGTTGCTATGGTGACCTTAGCTGGATTCTTCTCAAATTCCGATGTGGTTGGTCTCCACTCCCTAGTATTGTTGTGAATATAATATACCTGCAGAGCAGAAAATACCTCCTTTGGCCTGTTGGCCGCATTAAAACATTCATGCCAAATATACAATATAATCTAAAATAAACGACACATGATTTACTATCATCTATGCAAGTATGATATCACTAACACTTCCTAACACATTTCTATTCCACATATCATTTATATCAAAATGATCATCACATTAGTCCAATTATCAAGTTCTACTCAATATGATTAAACATATCACATGTCATAATTAAAGATAAATAACCTTGTCAAAAGTTTGCAATTATCGTCATCAAATGTCCACCAGTAAACCATATGCATCATATAAAGATCAAATCACTAACAGTCCCATGTCTATGATATCTACTAGCATGCTAAATCAAGAAGCCATAATAAATCCATAAGTGAAGTAATCAGTCTCGAAAACAACAAAAAAAATGAGGTCGAAGGGAAGTGGGCACTACACGCTCCACCTATTCTATTTTTCTAGTCATCATTAAACTAATACATCTGTCTTTAGGAATTTTGTATTCTTTTGTTAAATATCACCACGGAATTGTAGACTATGTGGTTTACTACATTTTGTAACAACACACATAGCTGAAACTTACATGTAACCATCAATTGCTATAACTAAAAATGTATTCCCCTAGTTAGGTTCACTTCACCAATGCCATCCATTGTAACGAAGTTTCAAGTTGAATTTTTTTTCAGAAGTGCAAGAATTGTCAATAGGTATTTTGAGGATAAATTAAATAATTGCAAAAAGGGTAATATAGGTAATGAATTTTAAGGGTTAATTACTTGGAATTTAAATTTTTTTAGATAGGCAACCTCATGCGAGGAATTATTATTAAATGTTGTGGGAAGTAAGAATTAAAATAACTTAGGAACTATTAACCCCATTGACATCTTAAATAAGATGAATTAATGGTGAACCTAGAAAGGGAATTATCTCAAAGTAGCCTTGTGTAAATTAATAATGATAAATATTAATTTAGTAATCGAAAAACCTTCATATGTGTGAATTTTAGTAGATAAGAAACAAATTAAACCTATTTTAGTACTTGATTCAACCCTTTTTAATAAAAAAAATTATTTACTATTTTTTTCTAGTTAAGTATTGAGTTTTGTCTTGCGATTTGTTCAAAAAAAATGTGGGTGTTACACTTTGTATCATAGTCATAGGCTCAACACTTAGATCCTTGGGCACACATGGAAACAAAAATAGTACACTTAATACAAATATGACTTAGAACACATGACATTGTGGATAGCCGAAAATGTAGAAAAAACTTAGATAACTCAAACGAGCCTAGATGATGAACTAAATCTATACTTGTTATGTGAAGGAGGCAAGGACTAGATGATGAGTTTCTGCATGTTGAGATAGATCTACAACCCCTTGCGAAGGTAGTTGTTTCTATAATTCCACAAATTCTACAAACCTTATAGGAGATCAATGCAACTATATGAGGTGGAGGAGTAGGGGCACGATCTTACCAACATGATAAGGAGCCATCATATAAATCTTTGCACCCTTCACTGCATAGTGAAGAGTATAGAGCAGAGTCCTCCCATACAGGTTGAATGAGACCATATTCACCACTGAGAGAGCTTATAGATAGGGTTGAGAGACACAAAGAGATATCTAGGATCCCTTGACAGAGAGATGGCCATGGTGACAGACCTAGAGGTAGGAAATTGATAGCAGTAGATCATATTAAAGAGATTCTTAAGATTCATCCATCTCATTTTTCATGAGACAAAGGTGGATTTCATGTTGAGGCATGATTAGTTATCTTGATTGGATGCTTCAAGCTATGCCCAATGTACTAGAAATATGAGAGATCATGTTACGATTCACCTTTTCAGGGATGGAGAAAGGATTTGGTGGAATATTGAGGTGGAAAATATCCATGTAGATTCAAATATTATTACTTGAGAGCTCTTCAAGGAGCATTTTAGGAGCCGAAACTTGTCTAGATGGTTTTAAAGAAGAGGATTGGCAAGTTTCATGATTTGTGACAAGAATCTATGACATTGGTTGAGTACGAGAGCCAATTTTTGGAATTTCTTCAGTAAGTTGAGTACATCAAGTATGAGCAGGTCATGATTCACATGTTCATTAGAGGCATAAATTTGGATGTAGGAGGGTTGTTTCATATGCATTTTCTATAGACTTTAACAAGGCCATTGATAAATCCTACATTGTAAAGGAGAATTAATGGAAGACTTAGCAAGCTAGAGATAGATTCAAGATTGTAATTCAGTAGATGTAGGATAATTGATTGAGGGGGACATCTCCTCCTCCTCCTGGTAGACATGGCTCAACAAAGTCTTCATTCAGGCCATAGCATCAACAATAGACCTATCTACCATTAAGAACCCAAAATATATTTGCTGCATAGAGGGGATGGAGTATGGTGCCTACTCATAGATGACCCTTTAGGACACAAGCATAACCAAGAGCTCAATTAGTTTGAGCTCATCCATAATGACCACAATATTCCACAACAAGATCATTTGGATATACTCCACAAACCACTAGAATGCCAGAGGGAGCCATTTATTTTTAGAGAGAGTGGGGTATTTGTTATGGATGTAGTGTATATGGACATAATTGGAGAGAGTGTCTATAGAACCATAATAATATGGGTAGGGGACCTGTTTCAGATCCTACAGTTGCTAACATGGAATGCAATAACAGGATTTATGCAGTAGCTGATAAATGCTAGGAAGAGCATGAGGTAATGGTGATAGAGACTTTAGGTAGCATTGGTGGTATCCCCACCACTATATTGTTTGATTTTTCCTCCTCTAATTCATTAATTGCACCATCATTAGTAGAGCGATGTAGGATTGTGGAAGTTAGGTAGGGCCTTATTTGGGATGTTGAGATGGCTTCTGGATCCAAGCTCACAATGGAATCCTTAGTCAAGGAGTTATATTTGACCTAAGACCATTCACTACAACTTTGGATCTCCGTATCCTTTCCTTGGGTTTATATGGAGTCATTTTTCTTATGGATTGGTTATTTGCACATAGAGCTACAGTGGACTATTACAACAAAGTTATCACTTGTGTAGATAATTTGGGGTTAGAGTTAGTGATAGTCGGGTTTAGGAGACTCATCTCTATTCATACTATTTCCTCTATGCAGCTCAAGTGGTGTGCACGGCGTGGATGTCAACTTTATACTATTACAGTTAGTGACTTGTCAAACGATGTGTCTAGTAGACTGTTACTTGATGATCATCATATTTTAATGGAGTCTGTAGATGTTTTCCTAGCTGAGTTACCTTGTTTACGTCCCCCACGTGAGATAGACTTTCATATTGATTTGGTTCTTTGAGTGGACCCTATCTCATGCACAACATATAAGATTACTACCCCTGAGCTTTATGAGCTCAAGTTATAGTTGAGGGCCTTCTTGAGAAGTTCCTAATGTGTCCTAGTGTATCCCATTGTGTTGCACTGGTGATTTTCGTGAATAATAAGGATAGATCGATGCATTTTTGTATTCATTATAGATATCTGAACAAAGTAACGATCTAGAATTGTTACACTCTTCCACAGATTGATGATTTATTTGATCAAATGAAAGGGGTGACAATTTTTTCAAAGATAGACCTTAAGTCAAGTTACCTTTAGTTGAGGATTGCAGAGAATTATATTCACAGGATAACTTTTCGCATGAGATATTTCCACTACGAGTTCACATTTGTGTCATTCCATATGATGAACACCCTATCAGTGTTCATGAGTTTGATGAAAGGGGTATTTAGGACATTTTTAGATCACTTTGTGCTCATATTCCTTGATGACATATTGATATACTCACGCATGTGTGAGGAGTAATAGGAAAACATTTGACAGGTTTTGCAGTGTCTTCGTGAGAAACAGAGATATGGGAACCTGGAGAACTGTGCATTCTTTCATTTTGTGGTTTAGTATCTTGGCCACATTATTTCATGAGAAGGTATCCTAGTTGATCCTTCAAATATTATAGCTATAATAGACTAGCCATCAATTACCAATGTGACTAAGGTGTGCACCTTGATGGGGTTGACATGTTATTACGGAATATTTGTTTAGGATTTCACATGTACTGTGCATCCCATCACATACCTATAGAAAAAAAGGGAAGGCATTTGTTTAGTCAAAAATATGTGAGGAACCCCTCAGGACACTTAAAGAATGCCTTACTACAACACCTATTCTTGCAATGCCAAATCCATAAATGGATTTCTTTGTGTATACAGATGCTTATTTGACATGTTTAGGAGGTGTTTTAACGTATGATTATTGTGTAGTAGATTTTCAGTCTTGAAAACTCAAGGATTATAATGTCACTTACCTGAATCATGACCTTGATCCTAGAGAAGTTGTGCATGATTTGTTTAATTGAGAAATTTTCTTGTAGGAAGGAGGTTCATTCTTAGGATAGATCACTTGAGCCTTGGGAAGCTCTTTACATAACCCAATCTCAATGCGCATCAACGACGTTGGATGGAGCTACTTTGTAAGTATGATGTGGAGATGGAGCATGTGATGGGGAGGGAGAATGTACTTTCTGATGCTTTAATTCATCAGAGGAATTTGGTTATTGCTACAATAGTTAGTAAAAACATGAGGAGTAGAATCTTAGAAGAGATTCCACTTGATAGGTTCTACCTTTCAACTAGAGTAGAGATCAATTCTCACAGGCCCCTTCAAAGGAAATTTGATGGACTTACATAGGAGATAGATGGAATTCTCAAACACAGAGGCCAAATCTATGTACTTAGGGATGGAAATTTGAGACAGATCATTCTTGTAGAGGGACATCATACACCCTATTTATCCCATCCAGGGGTCAAGATGATTCATGCCACTTTGAAATAGTTATACCATTGGAGGGGAGTTTATAGATATGTAGCTCATTCTGTGTGTTGATGTTTGGAGTGTCAGAGGGTGAAGGCTGAACATCTACATCCATATGGCCTTCTCTACCTACATGTCATAGGTCAAAGTTGAAATATTACACCATTCCCATGGATTTTATAGTAGGGAAACTGACGTCAAAATACCACCACGACATGATCGTGCTCATAATGAATAGATTAACGAAAGTGGCTCATTTTTCTTCAGTGAAGATCACCTATACAAATAGTGGAGTGACACGAGTATATTTTGGTGATATAGTCAGGTTACATGAGATTCCACAGAAGATCATTTATGACTACGATCCATTGTACACCTCTTACTCTTGGACTACCATGCAAGATGCTCTCAAGATGAATATCAACTTTAGTACAACCTATCACCCTTAGAAAAATGGAAAGAAAGAGCACATAAATAAAATTTTGGAGTAAACACTTCAGATGTACATCATGGATCATCAATCATGATGGGAGGAGTATTTATACTTTGTTGGTTTTACGTATAACAATAACTTTCAAAGTTCTGTTGGTATGGATCCATTTAAGGAGTTATATGGTAGAGGGTACAGGACACCAGTGAGTTGGGATAAGTTAGAGGACAAGGTATCTCTTGAGCTAGCTTTATTATAGGATATGGAGTAGACGGTTTTCATAATTAAAAAAAGAGTGAAGGATGCTCAAGATAGAAAAAATAAGTATGTATATTAGAGGAGATTTGATCTCATTTATGAGGTTGACATGAAGGTAATTATTCCTCTCAGGCCTCATAAGAACACTATCCGTTATGGAAAAGGCACTAAGCTATCGCCTATATTTTTGGCCCCCTTTGAGATCTTGGAGTGGATTGGTCCCTTAGCTAATTGTCTAGCATTTCCACCCAGCTTCTCTCGCGTCCATGATTTGTTTCATATTTCTGTTCTTAGGATATACATTCCATATCCTTCTCATGTATTAGATTGGATAGTATTACAAGTGCAAGAGTAGGGGCAGGTCATGGCGAAGCCTGTGTGCATTTTAGAGCATAGATATTGATGAGGTATGCATCCAGTGGGATCAATACTATGAGATAAAATCTACATGGGAGAAGTCCACACCTTTAAGAGAACAATTCCCACTCTTGTTTCAGTGACTTCCATAAGGAATTCAAATATAAGGAGAGCGGTATGTAGTGCCCACTCTCTTCAACATTGATCTTACTATGAATTTTCTTACTTGGATTAGAGGAATAGACTTTATTATCATATTTAATCAATAGAAATTGATAGATGGATGTTATTATATTTGATTAGTATTTTGATAGACATTATAGATATTTTGAATTCAAATATGTGGTGACTTATAGTGTGGATTATATGCATGGATTGACATTTCTGTATTGTTGATGATCTAGAGTTACTACCTTCTATATGTAATGAATATTTGATTTTTGTTACATATATTTTGTTAGACGATCTAGCTAGTCTCATGATCGTATTATTGATTGATGAATTGATAGAATTGAAATGTTTTGGAACTATAAACAATGGATGAAATTTCTTGATTTTAGAGATTATCTTGCTATTTTATTTGATGATTTGTAATAATATGTGTATGTGTATTTTATTGTTTTGATGTTATTGATATGGCCACAAGGCAAGAGAGGTATTCTTTATATTTTTTAGGATATTGAAACACTACAAACAAAAAGGGGATATGAGACCAATAATAAAATAATTTTGGCTATTGGCAACATATGACCTTGGAAATTTGTGTTTTTGTGTATGATGTTATGTTGTTGATAAATTTATTAAGAGGTTCAGTTAGTCCAGAATAACAACACCCCCCAAATGGCCTCAGATGTGAGTGGGACACCTAGTGTGATTGCATAACATGGGAGCATCTCTCAAGTTATGGGACTTGCGAACTTGAGATGGCTCTCTGGAGAAATCCAGATTATTCTTCCTAAAATACTTGCCACAAGATACTCTAGTGTAGGAAAACTATATAATCTTAATCTAACCTTTCAAGGAGATAGGGAGAAAGAGAAATACATAAAAATAGAACCTACTCTAAAGTGGTGATACACCAAAAAAGGAAGGTGTTGATCACAATCTCAGCTACCTAAAATGGAGAGAGGTGAGCAATGGAGAGGATGGACAAGATGTATCACCAACCAAATATAGTGTTAACACAAAACATCACTTCAAAACCCATTAAACACAGCTCTAAGAACCTACAATAGACATCAGAAATATGTAGAATATACCCTGCAATGATGAGAGGCAAGGAGAAACAATAAAATAGGGAAGGATGGTAAAACTACATCACGAAACAAATTTTATTTCTCAAGAAGTTCACACGGTACACCATCAGTGGGCAAGAAGTAGTAAAACACCATTACAAAGCTATGAGAAGAGGCTTAAACTCTACATTCCACCCTAGGGAAGAAAGAGAGAGGGAAGTAAGAGAGAAGAAAATGACTCACCTCTAGAAATATGCCCCTATTTTTCAATAAATAGAAGAATGAGAGAAAGAGAGAGCGAAAATTCGAACCCTGCTTCAACCACCCCAGGAATACATTGAATTCACCTACTCTAACCACCCTAGAAAGATTTAAAATTTCACCTACAAAAAATATGGTTCCTTGACAGATCCCATGCCTCAACATGTTGTTCCTTATTGGCCAAGAAAGGAGGCTTATCCTTCATCATGGTGGTAGGTAAGAAGCATGAATGCCTCAAGATAGTGGAAAGAAACATTATGGTGGTTAGTGGGTGGCGGAGGTCTCCAAAAAATCTTCTCTTGCTTGAACCCTAGCTTCTAGTTGAAAGATATGGCCACCTGAAGGTGATTTGGGATTGTGGTCTATTTGTGTAAGGTCCACATGGCAGCCCTGTCCATCTTAAGATTTTTCCACCTCTTTTTTACTCCTACAATTGCATCAAACTGACACGTGGTGCCATCCACTAGCCTTAGACTGTTTCCTTTGTATTCTTCCTAAGCCCTTCTTGTTGGTGAAGACACTATGCCTGAACCAAGACATGTGGAGGCTCAACATACATTTGGGACCTACCTCCATATTTTTCCTTTGAATTTGCATGGACAAGGCACATGGATGCTTCTACTGACCCTATTGTATTTAGCCTATTTGGGCCTGCTGTCGTTCTTTGTCCCTAGCTATGTGGTAGACTGGCGCTTGTCTGGGGACCACATTTGGATTCGACCTTTGAAGGTGTGCCGATGAGATACGTGGTGTTGTTTGTTGGCTTGTCTTGCATTTAGACTTTTCAACAGCTATTAAAACCATTTCAGACTCTAGACACGTGGCAAGCCTGCACTTTCTTGGGGTCTACCTCAAAATTTTAACTCTGAACTTACTCAGACAAGGCACGTAGAGTCTCCCGCTAGTCCTTAGAATTTTCAATGGCTGAATCTATCTTTCTTTCCTATTTAAGAGTAGCTTGGTCAGGACCTAGACACGTGGAGAGTCTTCACACACTTAGGACCCTTCTTTGAACTTTACTTTGAGAGGTGTGCCATTAGGATTCATGGAAGCTTCCGCTGGCTCTTCTATACTTATCCGATTCAATGGCCAGCTCTACCCCATTTGAATCAGACCACGTGGAGGGCATGCACACATTTTTGGTCACCATTTTGGACTCTACCCTTGGACTTGCACCTATAAAATAGACTATTACAACATTCACCCAGAGCTACACTGAACTGTATAGCGATATAACCCTAGACCAACAAGTCATCATGACACACAATATGTAAAAAACTTAAAATCATACATGTTCCAAGTGGAACATGTAGAGTGTGCACAAGAAATTCCTCTATTGAAAGAAAATTTACTCGTAATCCTACACTAACCCTAACAAAGAAAATCTAAAAAAATTCTATTAGAGGTAGGGAGAAGTAGCTTCCCTTTCTCAAAATAGGTAGCAGTATCTTATTTAGAGCTAAACATGGCTGTCATTATGAGTGAAAAACTAACAATAATTCGATCCTCCACCCATATCATCAAGGTATCAAAACCAATTAAAAATACCTCCTCAAGTTGATTGGCATTGGAATCCTGGAGGTGTTGATGGTGACCCTTGGTGAAATGAATCTCTAGTTCATGTTCTAAAATAAGTATGACTAGTGGCAACTTTGTTTTTGGCTCTAGACTAGCAAGATATCTAATTGGACATGATCTGATCCGATGGATGCGCCCGTTGCTCTAAAATTCAACTCCAGAAATGGAGTCTCCTTGCACGCCCTTTTGGGTGGATGGTGTGGCAGAGATGGCATCCTCATGCTCTTTCGCTTCTTCCTCCTGAGAAGAACATGGAAGATTAGGATCCTCCAACCTTTTTTTTAGAGGTCCATTGTGAAATTAAAGCTGATTTTCTTGGATTTTCTCCTCCATCGCAGTAGACTCATGTACTTGGAATGTGGATAATGTAGGAGGAAATGATGTGAGCTACTCAAGCTCCTCTCCATCAAATCAATCCTCCAAATTAGACAGATAATCTACCTCCTTATTTTCCTACTGCATGTGCTCGACCTCATCCATGGTTTCCTTTGGATATGTGATTTTCTCACCATGGTTCCCCTCTTCCTCAAACATAAAGTTTGAAAGCTCAAAATATTCTTCGACAATGGAGTTTGAATGGGATGAAGTGGGAGGAAGAACTAAAGGTTCTTTTGTTTCCTTCTCTACACTTGACGCCTCTAGAACCGCATGGTCCTTCTCGATAGCCGGAATGTAATTCTCTTCTATTGGATTTAGAGTAGCTCCTTCTTCCCTTGCTCATGTTGCAGCTGAAGCTTCCACCACTTGTGGCTTGACCTCACCCTCCTCTATGGGCTTAACCAAGGGGATCTTTTCAATCCTAAATCTAAGAAGCAAGCTCACAAAGATTCTAATCATTTCTTCTTTGGCTGGTCGTTCTTGTTTCTCCCCTTGACTAAATTCTTGAGTTTCTTCCTAACATGGGCTTGAGAAAGTATCAGGATTGGTGGATTAGGTCTCAACTATTTTTTTGTTAATCTATGGTGGTGGAGAAGGTAGCACTTTTGGCTCTTATGGAGGGAAATTAGATTTGGAAGGGAAAAGGGAAGAGAAATTAAGATGGGATCGGAGACTAGGAGAGGGAGAAGGGAATTAAATAATGGAAGTAGCAGATGGGAAGCTTGGAAATTGAAGCTCAAGTTGGGATAGTGTTGTTTAGGGAATGGAGAGAAAATTACCAAATGATGTTTTAGGACTCACCCATCGATACGGCTCTCTAACATAAAGTTTGTAGGCCTCTATCTACTCAACCCACTGCACAAGTTGGGGCAACATCTCAACCATGACGTCAAGCTTCTCCTATGGTCTATAATGTCTTGGAAAAGGGCCATCCCATGGACAAGGTGCCCTGCAGCTAATATTTATGTCCTTCATCTATGATGTAGCCCTGGAATGCACTATGCTAGCCTCCATTTTTTGATTCTTCTCTAGTAGATCATCATTCCCCATTTGACTGTTACCATTATATGTGTACCCTTGTTCTTCATAGGCTCCATAGTCAAAATGGTTTTGAAACTTCTCATATGAGTAAGCGTAATGGTTCTGGATCTGATTATAATGTTGATCTAGAAGAGTTGGGAAAGACATTGGAGGCTGATTAAACTACTATAGTTGTGAATTCCATGAGGGGAATGAAGTCATGATTGTACAACTTCATATAATGGAAGAGAACAAAAGAGGTGGAAGAAAAATTGATGAAAATAGATGGGGAGAATGTATGTATAACTCAGAGAATGGGTTGTTGACTAGATGTGTTCAAAAAATGCCTCAAAAGTTTGGATCTCCATAATAACACATCGAACTTACTGAGATGAATATGTAAATATCTTCAGTATGGTCCAACTGGGCATGCCCAAACTATTAGTGTAGAATCAAAACACCCCTCGAATGGCCTCAGATCTGAGTGGGGCATCTAGTGTGACTGCATAACATGGGACCATCTCTCAAGCTATGGGATTTGCAAACTTAAGATGGCCCTCCAAAGAAAGTTGGCTTCTTCTTCCTAAACTACCTACCGCAAGCTACTCTAGTGTAAGAAAACTATCTAATCCTAATCTAACCTTCTAAGGAGATAGGGAGAGTGAGAAATACATACAAAATAGAGCCTACACTAAAATGATGATACACCAGAAAAGGAATGTGTTGATCAAAATATCAGATATCTAAAATGGAGAGAGGTGAACAATGGAGAGGATGGACAAGGTGCATCATAGACCAAAGATAGAGTTCACAGATAACATCACTTCAAAACCCATTAAATACGGCTCCCATAACTTGCAATAGACATCAGAAATATGCACATTATACCCTGGAATAATGAGAGGAAATGAGAAACATTAAAATAAGGAAGGATTGATAGAATTCATCATGAAACATATTTTATTTCTCCAAAATTTCACACGGTACACCATCAGTAGGAAAGAGGGTTGAAATGCCTTTATAGAGCCATGAAAGGAGGCTTAAACTCTACATTTCACTCTAGTGAAGAAATAGAGAGGGAAGCAAGAGAGAAGAAAGTGACCCACCTCTAGAAATATGCTCCTCTATAATATATAGAACAATGAGAGAAGGAGAGAGGGAAAATTCGAACCCTAATTCAAACACCCAAAGAATGCATCTAATTCACCTACTCCAACCACCCTAGAAAACATTTAAATTTCACTTGCAACAATGATGGTTCCCTGATAGAGCCCATGCCTCCACACGTTGTTCCTTGTTAGCCAAGAAAGGAGGCTCGCTCTTCATCATGGTGGTAGGTGAGAAGTGTGACAGCCTCAAAATGGAGGAATGAAACATTATGGTGGTAGGTGGGTGGTATAGCTCTCTAAAAAGTCTTCTCTTTCTCAAATCTAAGTTTCTAGTCAAAAGATATCACCATCTGAAGGCGCTTTAGGTTTGGGTTCTATTTACACAAGGTCTATGTGGTAGCCCCACGCATCTTAATATTTTGTAACCTCTTGTTTACTCTTGAAGTTACACTGAACTGACACATGGCACCATCTTCTTGCCTTGGAATTTTTCCTTTCTTCCTAAGCCCCTCTTGTTGGTAGAGACACTAAGCCTGACCCAAGAAATATGGAGGCTTAGCAGACATTTGGAACCTACCTTCAGATTTTGGCTTTGAAGTTACACAAATGATGCATGTGGAAGCTTCCACTGACCCTGTTGTACTTAGCTGATTCGGGCCTACTTCCTTTCTTCGTCAATGACTACATGGTGGGCTAGCACTCGTTTAGGGACCGCCTTTTGATTTAACCCTTAAATGTGCACCGATGAGACACGTGGCACCATCCACTGGAATTTCTCGAGTTTGGAATTTTCAACAGACGGTGAAACCATTTCAGACATTGACCATGTTGTGAGCCTGTGCTGGCTTGGGGTGTGCCTCCAGATTTTAACTTTGAAGTTACATCAAAGAGGAACATGGAGGCTCCCACTGGTCCTTATACTTTTAAATTACTGACTCGATCTTTCTTTCCTATTTAAGAGTAACTTAGTTGGGCCCTAGACACGTGGAGAGTCTGTGCACACTTAGGACCCTGCTTTGAACTTGACCTTTGGAGGTGCACGATTGGGACACGTGAAGGCTTCCACTGGCTCTTCTATACTTAGCTGATTCAACGGCCGGATTTTCCCCTTTTGAATCTGACCATGTAGAGGGTTTACACACATTTTGGGTCTCTATTTTGGTCTCTACCCTTGGAGTTATGCTGATGAGGCACGTGGCACCCTTTGCAATTCCTTTTCTTTGTTCATTTCTTACACTTGATTTTGTGATCAAATGTTAGCCCACATGACTAAGATGACCCCTCCATTTCTCCTATGCAAGATCACATTCAACTAATTTTACTTGGGGGTAAAATTGGGATAACATGTCCCTGTTGATGGTGAATCACAACACCCCTGAATGTATACAACTCGATGGGTTGAGACTCTTAGTTTGATTGTATAACATGGAGCTTTTCCCAAGTGTGGGACCTTATGAATCGGGAAATCTCTCTGGATCAAGGCCAGTTCCTATTCCTCTATTCAGATGCACTCATAAAAATGCAGAGGGTTTACTAAAAAACCTAATCTAACTTTCCAAGGAGACAGGGTAAGAAGATGCATAAAAATAAATGTAAACTAACAAAGGTGATGCACCGAGGAATGAAGAACACCTGTCTTGCCAATAAATACAAACCATTAAAATGCAATGTAAGATCATGCACAGATAACCAAATTTCTAGTGAAAGATTAGGAGGATGCAATTGAACATAAAGAGGGTTGAAAATCATCCACAGACATGCATTATTTTCTCCAACGATTGATACAATACACCACAAAATGCCAAGAGGTAAAGTTGCACTACAGTTTTATATGGGAGGTTTGAACTCCACAAATTCACCTGCCAAAGAAAAGAAGAGAGGGGGAAAACATGAATGTCCAACCTTTAGAAAGAAGCCCCTCCTTACAAATTATAGGAAGAATGAGAGAGGGAAGAGAGAGGAATTCCAAATCTACCCAAACCACCTCCAGATTGTATTATAATTCATCTCATTATGGCAGTAGGTGAGAACCCTAGCAAACCCAAAAAATGGCGAACTATATTTTGCATTTTTGAAGAACGTGTTCTCACCCAATTAAAGTTATGGCCATTTGAATATCTGGGTTAGGGTTTGTTTTATGTCGGGTTCTGAGTGTCAATGCTCAAAATGTTGCTCCTCCTGAAGGTGTGCCTTGGTGCATCTATCCTTATGTTAACATACTTTTAAATGTGCCATAGGCACTAAAATTGTGATGTCGACAACTTTTTACCTATGTACTCAAACTTGTGCCAGGGTGTGACTTTTTCCATGTCAACACCTTTCAACCTGTGCCCTCTAACCTGCATCATGGCGCGACTTTTTCCATGTCAACACCTTTTAACCTACGCCCTCCAACCTACGCCAGGGCGTGATTTTTTCGATGTCGACACCTTTCAACCTGCGCCCTCCAACCAACACCAGGGCGTGACTTTTTTCATGTCGAAACCTTTCAATGTGTGCCCTCCAACATGCGCCAAGGTGTAAATTTTTCCATGTCAACACCTTTTAACCTATGCCCTCCAACTTGCACTAGGGCATGACTTTTTCCATGTCAACAACTTTCAACCTGTACCCTCCAACCTGCGCTAGGGCACGACTTTTTCCATGTCGACACCTTTCAACCTATACCCTCTAACCTATGCTAGGGTGTGATTTTTTCCATGTCGACACCTTTCAACCTATGCCCTGCAACCTATGCCAGGGCATGAATTTTTCCATGTCGACACCTTTCAACCTGCGCCCTCCAACCTATGCCAGGGTGCGACATTTTCCATGTCAACACCTTTCAACCTGCGACCTCCAACCTATGCCAGGACACGACTTTTTCCATGTTGACACCTTTCAACCTGCACCCTCCAACCTGTGTCAGGGCACAATTTTTTCCATGTCAACACCTTTCAACCTGCACCCTCCAACATGCGCCAAGGCACAAATTTTTCCATGTCGACACCTTTCAACTTTCTCTGCGCCTGGGCGCGATTGGTGGTGTAAAATAAATGTCAAGTTTTGAGTTTCTTTGATTTCGATATTCTTCTATTTATATATATTTACCCGGGGAGGGAGATATATACAAAAAATTGGTGAATCAATGGGATCACTTGCCTATTAGGTAGAATATCAGTGGCCTTTTAGCATTCCATTGGGCATGGAGTCATAAGCAATAACCTGAAACCAACCTGATATTTGATCTCGAGCCTGATACCACAACTCCTTCTCTGAGAGCACGCTGAAGTGTAGAAATTCATCCTGAGAGAAAAAAAACCTGTGTTGAAGCACTTAGGGAAATTGAAACCTAACTACAACAAGATAATGTGCATCTGCACTTAGAGGAATTGAAATCTAGGCTAATATTTACAAGGGTAAACATTTTCCTTTTAGTAGAAATGTTTAAGATAGATTCTGTTAACCAGAATTGGGATTTCTTCTCCATCCAATGTAGACAATTAGAAGGAATTACTAATTTTACATTCTTTGACCATGTAGGGGCCAGCCCAAATGGCATCAAACTTGGAATGTCTTCCTAGTTTTTCCAAATTTGCATCCCATTTCAGAACTAGGTCCCCTTCCTAGAAGGTCCTTGCTCTTGCTTTTTGTTATCATCAAATCACAACACCCCGCTATTCATACAAGTGCATATACTTGAACTCACGGTGTGATTGGATAACATTGGTACTATCTCCAAGTTGTGGGACTTGCTACTTGAGATAGACCTCTAGAGAAAGTTGGTTCTTGCTCCTAAACTACCTGCCACAATCTACTCTAATGCAGGGGACACTAACTATTCTAATCTAATTTTCTAAGGGATTAGGGAGAGAGAATGCATAAAATGAAAGCCTACACTAAAGCGGTGATATACCAGAAAAGGAGGGTGTGAGAGTAATCTCCAAATGCGTGAAATACAGAAGCAAAGTGCACACTAGAAGAGGTGATGACAGTTCTCCATAATCTAGCAAAATGCATTCACAATAATATTCCAAGCATACACAATGATAATAGATTCCTGCAAGAACATAATAATAGACACAATATTCATGTAGAAATATTAAAGGGGCAAGAAGAATGCAAGAAAACACAATAGGGGAAGATACATCCACAAACTTATATTTTATTGCTTCCTGATATGCACAGTTCAATCGGTTACAAGGTAAGGGCCTGGATCACAATGCAAGGAGTCCACTACAAGGGCCTATAGCACATTGGCTTCACAAACAAATTTTGACAGAGCTTTGCTATCTAAAAACTCCCCTCCTTTTACAATGAGCCCAACACTCCAATTTATAGAAAAAATGAGAAGAGAAAGAGAATTGGAAAATGAAAATCCCGAAATTTGTCCTTCAACCACCTGTAAGAAGCATTAAATGGAGTAAAATGATTATATATTACTTGCAAAAGGCTCCCCATACTGTCCCATGTGCTGCAGCAGAGAATGAATGATGATCATGCCTCTTAATTGCACTCTCAACCACCAAATAAGACACTGTTATGAACCCAGCCACGTTTTCTTTAAAATATTGATTTATCTCTCACCAAACCCAACATTTATTGATTTCTATGCATCGGTATCGGAGCCATGATTCCAACGGTACCAATTTTGTGTGATTTCGTTGAGAAATACAAAAGTTATGGCCTTCTGAGTGTGGGCAACTATTTTGGGTCTGACACAATGTTTTCTGTCGTTTGACGGGAATGAGCATTAACTGACTGGAGCCGAATATGTTTCTCTTAATTAAATATATATACCCTCATTAAAAAAAATCAATCTAGTTTTTTGGCGTAGAGGACGTCATGCTCATTCCAGAAAGTCCAATTTTGTGAAAATCGGAGCTTGGAGTCCAAAGTTATGGCCGTTTGAAGTTTCATGGGTCAAACATTGACTTTTCTTCTTTGCCTTCGGCCGCTTCGGCTTTTCGCGTCCCTCGCATCCCATGCATACCTTTGGCCTGGATGTCCCGAATGACAATCTCTTGTTCCAGCTGATTCAGGACCCGTTGTTTCTGTTTGCGGTGAAGACACGTGGCGAAATTCCATTCGCTCTCGGCTCTTTCAGATTTTTGAGTCCTCTGCGTACTTTTGGCCCAAATGTCCCAGATGAAAGTCTCTTGTTTCAGCCGATTCGGTTGATTTGCATCCTGCGCGTACCTTTGGCCCAGATGTCCCAAACTGTCTGGGACAAAAATCTCCGAGCCGCCCGAAATGGACTGACTTGTGCCAAATCGGCTTATTCGCGTCCTGCGCGTACTTTTGGCCAAGATGTCCCAAACCACGCGAAACAAGACTTAGGCAATTTTCTTCAGTTTTTCGGCCGGTTCAGATTTTCGCACCCCGCTCGTCCCGATGTCCCAACTGTTCCAACTGCTGCGCTGACTAGGACTTAGCCGATTTGTAATTTTTTCACATTTTTAAAACTTGCAGGGTTTTCGTCTTGGACAGTAGAGTTAGAAAGAAGCCGAGGGGACCACAGAAACATGATTTTTTGCCTTAAATCAATCTATTTTCTTGGGACTAAAGAATTTGAGGCATGTTATCAAAATTACCTTGAGGGGTGAATTTTGGATAACACCTTCTTATCAAACCATCTTTTTACTAAGGGCTGATCCTTCTCAATCATCTAAACTACATGTTCTCTTATTTCTTCCAATTCCATCAACTCTGCATACCTAGCCTCCATTGGTTTGAACTCAGACAACTCCAACTGCTTCATGAGCTCCAATGTTGGAAATTCTAATGATATAGGCAATACTGCCTCTTTTCCATAGACCAACTTGTAGGGAGAATTACTTGTATACCTCTTTGGCGTTATCCTGTTAGCCCATAATGCTGATTTTAGCTTAGTATTCCATGTCCTTTGGTTTTCATCTAGATTCCTTCTGATGATTCTTAGCAAATTATTGTTTGTGGACTCTGCCTATCCATTACCTTGTGGGTAATAATTTGAAGAGGTGCTCAAATAGACTCCATTCTTGACAGCCCATTTTGTAATCTTGGAACCTATGAATGCCAATGCATTGTCTGATATGATAGTGGCTGGCACACCAAACTTTGTCACTATTCCTTCATAAAAGTCTAGTATGTTAGACTCATTTGCTTCTTTGAGTGCTACTGCTTCAGTCCACTTGGTGAAATAGTCCATTGCCATGAGAATCCACTTGTGGCCTTGGCTTGAGTTTGGATTGATGACACTGATGAAGTCCAATCCCCATTGCATAAATGGTCAGTCAACCAAAATTGGGGGGAATGGAAGTGCTGCTAGTCTTTCTTTTCCTATGAAAACTACACATTTCTTACAATTTGGTATCCATGTATAGCAGTCGTTGAACATTGTGGGCCAATAATAACCTACCTTCATTATCTTGAGGGCTATTATCCATGGGGAAAAATTTCCTCCGGAATCTCCATCGTGAAAATATCGTAACACCCTCTCAATTTAAACTATCCCAATGCACCTCAATAGAACTCCATTGATGTCTTTCTTGAACAAAACACAATCAAAAAGCACATATGGAATGGATTGTAATCTAAAGTATATCCTCTTTGCTTTGCTCATTTCTGGAGGGCATAGGCCTACCTGTAGGAAGTGTATCATATTCTGAGTCCAACAAGGAGAGGGCACATTATCATTTTCCTATTCCTGGCCATCCTGTAGTACCAAGACAATCTCTTTTTCATCACCTGCTTCAACTTACTGACTTGAGGCTAGTTGCTCACATAATCCCTTTCCATGGACCAGCTTAGTGACCTTAATTTTGATGTCATATTACATGACATGAGTGATCCATCCTACACGTTTCTCATTCAAATCCTTGTTTACAAGGAAGTCCTTGACTCCCACATGAGAGACAATTAATTGGATCTTGTTGTTTGAGACTAGGTGCTTGAATTTCTTTAAACTCCTGATCACTGCAAGGACATGCTTTTTTATGAAAGAGTACCTAGTTTCGTATTCATCCAAGCCTTGACTGAAGAAAGCAACTAGTTGTTCTAATCCCTCTTTGTTTTGTTGTAGCAAGATTGAAGAAATTGTGTCTCCACCACCGAAGGCATATAGCATGAAGTCCTTAGAAATGTTAGATTTACGAGAGTCTGAGCTTGAGATATAGCCTCTTTTATTGCCTCAAAACTTTCCTTGCCTTCATACGTCCACTTAAAAGCCATGCTCTTCTTTAACATTAACATTATTGGCTTTACAAGAGCTACAAAGTTTGGAACAAACCTGCAAACAAAAATTGATCCTTCCTAAGAAGCTTTGAAGAGCCTTCTTGTGACTTGGCAATGGCCACGCTTGAATTTCTTCAACTCTTTCCGGGTCAATTGTCAACCCCTCCTTTGAAACAATATGGCCTAGAAGTTTTCCTTTGTGAGCCAAGAATATGCATTTTTTTGGGATTCCATGATACACCAAATCTTCTACACCTCTGAAATACCTGCCTCAGATGAAAGAGGTGATCTACTACATTTTTGGAGAATACAATGATTTCGTCAAGATATATCATAACTATTTTATTGATCAATCCCTTGAATGCCATATCCATTGCCCTTTGGAAAGTGGCTCCAGCATTTGATAGCCCGAATGGCATCTTCTTGTGGGCATAGGTTCCCCATTTAGTGGTGAAAGCCATCTTGAACTGGTCATCTTATTTCACCATTATCTTATTATACCCTAAGTAGCCGTCTAGGAGAGAGAATCTCTTCAAACTAGATACCACTTGTAATATTTGTTCCATTGAAGGAAGTGGGTAATGGTCTTTGAGAGATGCCCTGTTGATGTCTCAGAAGTCCACACACAACCTGATTTCTTTGCTCTTCTTCCTAACTGGAACCAAGTTTGGAACCCATCTTGAGTGCTTGATCGGGAATATAATGCTTGCCTCTATAAGCTTGTTTAGCTCTTTCTTCATTAACGGCTCAATGTGAGGGTTGACTGGTCTTTACTTATCTTGATCCAATTCTATGGTATGTTGTGCCAACTTTGGATTGAATCCTATCAAGCCTTCATAGCTCCAAGTGAAGACATTTGGAAATTCTTGGCAAAGATGTATGAAATCTAATTTCTCCTGCTCAGTGGCCACTTTACCAATTTGAAGTGTTTTGTCTTCCCCAACCAGAATTGGCTCTGAATCTTCTCTCTTGACCTGTATGTTATCCTTTTCCTTATAGAACTGGTCGTTAGGGTTGAAGATAGACTCCAATTTTACTAAACCCTTGGGAAGATTGTTTGTCCGCAGCTACACTACTTGATCCCCGTATTGCTACTCTAGTCTTTCCTGATTCCTAGCTGAGAATTCAGCCTCTTCTTGCAAAAAATTGACGATCTGTTGATCATTCTCAAACACCTGCTAGCTTATGTTATTATCTGGAACTGCTGGCCTCACAATCACATGGATATGTGGTTATGTTTTTTCCCTCCTGATGTTGTCAAACACATCAAATGTTACTCCAACTACTACGAGCCTATCCGTGGCTTCATTTTTCTTCCTGGGTATGGACATGATGTTGAAAGCTTCAATATCCTCAATGAGATCCCATACCCTTATCTTGTATTTTTTTAGCAGGTCATTCTTTGTAGCATGTTGTCCACTAACTTAGTAGACAATTATTTCGCTATCCCTGAACACCTACAAGTTCTTTATGCCATTTTTCCTGGCCCAATGAAGACCATGAATCTATGCCTCATATTCAGCCATGTTGTTTGAATAGGAAAACTGTAAACAAAAATCTGAAAAATATTTGATGTCTTGTCATGAAATCAACATTACACCACCTTCAACACCTTGTCTGCTTCTCAAAGCATCGAAAAATAGTTTCCAAACTTTTTTGTCACCCTTTTTCTTAGGCTAAATGATGTCGGGAATGGGTGAATTTTAGTCATGTACACAATACACCCCCAATTCAGATTCTTCAATTTCCTTGTATGTGTCGAATTCATGACTCTTGTTTTCCCATTCATCCAAAGTCAAATCAGGAATTCCCTCGACCTTAGTACCTGTTTCTAGATCATTTAAACACTCCTCCTGATCAAAGGATGAGGAATTTGCATTGATAGGGACTTGGCACATGAGGTTCAATATGGAAATTGGCAATTGGTTCTGACCTGATTATTGCTTTGGCCCCATACCTTGTCTTAAAAATCATGTGTGACCAATCTGGAGATAAATATCCACCGATTTTTGTAGTGAAGTCTCTTGATAGACACAATCCAAATAGTGGCAGAAGGTCAATCACAAACACATCTTGCATAACTATAACATTAGGACAGGCATGTAGTGTTAGGCTTAACCCTTTTATGACCCCAACTGTTCGAACTACTGTTCCATCTAGCTGTACTACTCCTTTCAACACTGGTTGATACTTCAGACCCAGTTGATCCAATATTTGCTTCGGCATAACTTAACTACTTGCCTCTGAATCTATCATGCAGTTGTGTACCAAGTGGTCTCTAACAACCAATGACACATAGAATGGTGGAGGCTTCAAATTCTTTCTTTGTTGAGCCCCACCCAATGGCACTGCATTAGTGAGAAGTTTCTTTTGTCCCTGGTTTGATACATTCGATGGCAGACTAATTAGCCATTTCAGCTTGTAATAAATCTCGTTGCCCTGAGATCACCAGTTATTCCCACATGGAAATGTTCACATGTTTCCTTTTCATTTGATCAATGATGTTGAAAGGGGATGATTTATCTTTTTTTGTCCCTAGTTTTACGCAACCTTTTCTAGAGCTTGAACAGGTGCATGTGTTGCTACAACAGGTACCTTAGGCTGATTTTACACAATTGGAACTGCATTTGGTCTACTAACCCCTTGTTGTGTAGGAGTGGGCTGAGAAACAATTGGAATAGATGGTTTCCCCTCTTCTATGCTTCTCTTCTTTGACCGTGTGTTGACAACCATGCCTTGAAAAGGCTATTGGTTAACTCTATAGAAGTCTTCCATTTTCCAATTGGCCAACGTGGTTTGTGTTGGAGGTACTTCTTGTTATGTTTCTTTGTATTGATTCCGTACTTGGCTAGGTTCTTGAGACACACCAATGGTTTGCACCATCAAGGCTTGATTTAGTGCACCATTGAAACACACTGACTGAATGTGAGGTAGATTGCAAGGATAACACTAGTCGTACTCCTGTGCCATGTTGTTTTGTGTTAGAACCAAGGATCTTGAGGATGTCATTGCATTTGGATCATTCAATTGAAATGGCCTGACAGCGTGAGGTTGTCCCTGGTTTCGGTTTTGATTTGCAGCCTGAGCTGGTGGTCTATTTTGTTGGTATGGGGGCCTAGCCTGGTACTACGCTTGAGGCTGATACGGTCTAGAACTTTGAGCTTGTTGCCTTTTGATAGTCACCAGCTCATTTCCAAGGTTCTGCAGCTGTTTCCTAACCTCCTGTAATTCCTTTAAAGTATTTGAATAATTTGATTGCCTCATTATTGCTTTGATTTCTAGGAGTTGGGATGGGATTCAACTCTAGTGCTTGACTCGTTGTAGGATTTCCCATATCTGGATAGAGAGGCATTAGCGGCCTTGGTGCAAACTTGCCAACTTGGATCGAACATTTCTCTTCTCTGATAGCTATGTCATAGGCCCCTAGCAGCGTTGTCCCTCCCATTGATTGGATCATCATGGCTATGTCTGAATTTATAGCCTTTAAGAAATAGAGGAATGCGCCATCGATGGTTGGTCTAACAGCTATTGGAATCCTGTCCAATGTCCATTGGAACCTAAAGTTGAAATATGTCATTTGTTCATTAGGAGCTCTTTTTATTATTGTCAATTTTTCAAATAAAGACAAATTGTCTTCCCTCTCCCTCAATTGGTTACAAAGAGCTTAACAAAGTTGGTTCCAATTCATAATAGACCCTACTGCTAGGATCCTAAACCACTATAAGGATTTACCTTTAAAATATGAAGCCAACAACTTGACTGCAACATCTATTTCATTTATTTCATGGATTGCACATGCATTGGCAGTATCCTTGATGTGGTCAATAGGAGTAGTATGATTTTCTCCTGTGAAATAGGGGATATTCTTTAGTGCTGCAACCGAAACCTGATTCTAAGCATTTAGGGCAAGTGGACTACTTCTCGTGAAATTGAAAAAGGGATTTGGTGGTATATGTGCCATTATGATTGGCCTAACAACTTTGGTTGATGCGAGAAAAGGTCTACCAGGTGGATGTGTAGACAAAGTCCAGTTAGGTGGAGATGGTGATCTTTGTGTTCCTCTTCCTCTCCTTCCTCTTCCTGGTGATAGTTGCAAATAGAAAAATAGCCCTTCTTTTCAAGTATCAGACCTGGTTTGAATTCTTCTCATGTGCCTGGGCAACTATTGTTTCTACACCGCTAAATTCTATCCCTTCGGAGTCGCCAGATGTGTTAGAGAACGAGCCTCAAAAGGATGTATTTTTCCAAGTTACACACCAAACCTGACAATATAAAAAAATCAAAACTTTAAAGGACCTATGTATTTGAGACTCTAGGGTGTGGAATTTGATTTGGAATGAAAATCTCGATATCCTGAAATCCTATGCTGTCTGAAATCCTGAAATCTGAAATTCAAAAAACTCACAAATTTCAAAATTCAAAAGTTCAAAAAACTAAAGATACCCTTTTGAAGATTACCCCCATATCTATCAGGTGGTGAAATTTTGACTTGTTTTGAGCAATTTAAGCCCTTGAAAATTAATTTCGAAGTTCAGCCTAGAAGGTGAAAAAAATCCAAAATTGTAAAACGTACAATTTCTAAGTCCAAATTTCTTGAAAATTCCTTCAAATCTTATGGAATGACCTCTTTGTCCCACCGAGCATTCCAAAAATATTTATGGTGAATCACAAAACCCCTGAATGTCTACAACTCGATGGGTTGAGACTCTCAGTGTGATTGCATAACATGGAGCTTTTCCCAAGTGTGGGACCTTGCGAATCAGGAAAGCTCTCCGGGATGAAGGCCGGTTCCTATTCCTCTGTTCAGATGCACACATAAAAATGTAGAGGGTTCACTAAAAAACCTAATCTAACTTGCCAAGGAGACAAGGTAAGAATATGCATAAAAATAAACCTAAACTAACAAAGGTGATGCACTGAGGAATGAGGAACACCTGTCTTGCCAATAAACACAAACCATTAAAATGCAATGCAAGATCATGCACAGATAACCAAATTTGCAGTGAAAGATTAGGAGGATGTAAATGAACACAGACGAGGGTTGAGAATCATCCACAGACATGCATTATTTTCTCCAAAGATTGATACAATACACTACAAAATGCCAAGAGGCAAAGTTGCATTACAGTTTTAGATGGGAGGTTTGAACTCCACAAATTCACTTGCCAAAGAGAAGAAGAGGGGGGCAAAACAAGATTGTCCAACCTTTAGAAAGAAGCACCTCCTTACAATTTATAGGAATAATGAGAGAGGGAAGAGAGAGGAATTCCAAATCTACCCCAACCACCTCTAGGTTGTATTTTAATTCATCTCATTATGGCGGTAGGTGAGAACCCTAGCAAACCCAAAAAATGGTGAACTGTATTTTGCATTTTTGAAGAACTTGTTCTCACCCAATTAAAGGATCCTTTGAGAGCTTTCCGAAAAGTCCAACCTTGCATGAATCCGAGCTCCCTATGAAAAGTTATGGCCATTTGAATATTCCCCAAGTCAGGGTCTGCTTTCCAGTCGGGTTCGGGGGGTGTCAACGCTTTGCAAATTTGCATCGGGCCTCCTGGAGGTGTGCCTTGGCAACATGTTTTTGCCCCATGCTTTCAACATGACTTCCAAGTGCACCATAGATGTTTCCTAGGTAGATGTTGACACCTTTTAACCTGCGAACTCCCAAGCATCGGGACATGCCTTGCGAATTTTCATGCTTCATGTCGACACCGTTTAACCTGCGAAACCTAAAACCCAACGTAATCCTTTGTGTCAGGTTTTTGGACCATCTCCGACATATTTCAATTTGTGTCGGGTTCAATTTGGACCAGGGCATCCGACATATTTCCTTTGTGTTGTTGTCTATATTTCAACCTGCACCCTAGATACTATATAACAATGTTTGACTCTTTCCAGGGTGAGACCTTTTAACTTTAGGTTTTCCAGGGCTATAAATCGTGTGTCCATTTGTCGACTTACCTTTCTACCTAAGCTATTTCTTTAGTTTTTCCATGTCGCAACCTATCAACATGTGATGTTTATTGATCCTACACCATTGCATGAGTTTATTCCATGTTGTATACCTTTCAACCTGATTAAATTTGCCTAGTTAATAGAATCCTGGCGTAAATTCTAACATGGTAACAGAGCGAGGTAAATTAAATAGATTAGATCAAATGTTGTTGTATTTAATCTATTTTTAATTTTGTAGGGAGATATTTTCAACCAGTCCCGGATTAGGGTATGGCCTTAAAAATGACATTAGGACCCTGAGTTGGTCTCTAATTTTGATTTAATTGTTTTGTGAGTATGTAATTTATTATGTGGAGTGTGCATCTAGGTGATTATTCTTAGTTTAGTTATCTCTAATTACGTGTGACTAAACTTTTTATTCATTGCACACATGCTATGGTGACCATTAGGATATATGAAATATTTGGTTGGTTTTCCTATAGATTTTAAATGTGTGCAGGGTGAAAGGATTTTCAAATGTAAAATTCAAGAGTAAATGAAGTACACAGTCTTTCATGTCAAATTCGGATTAGGGATTTCAAGGGCCATTATTTCATTAGGCTTGTGGTACAAATTAAGCTTGTACCGCACCTCTATAAATCTCTAGGTTACATTTGTACTCTACGTGATGGATTCGAAATCTCCTTGCACCTGGGTCAAAAATAGACTCCATTATGTTATTTCTTACCTTAAAGGTTGTATTTATTGCACATTATAAAATGACCCGTGTCCTTTGGATTTTGTCCTCTAATAAGTGTACGTTTGAGTGTTTGTAAAAATATAAGCTTTATCAGTTTCCTTATCCACAAATGTATAGAGCTTTGGGGTTAAAAAATTGACCATGTGATGCGGAGCTAAGGAGAGGTGATGTGGCATCCTACATGGAGTTTACCTCACCCTCCTATATAAACTATTTTCTATTTATAAAAATTATATTAGATTGTTTATATCGGTTAGATGTGTTAATTTATAAACTTTTAATTTGGAGGAGCTAAATTTTTTGAAATGCTTCATAGGAGCTTGGAAGATACACAGGATATTTTTTTCAACTGTAGTTAAAGCTTTGACGTCAAATGACTATCACGTTTGGAGTTTTCCAAAAATGGGAAAGGCAGGAACTGACAGTCTATTTAGACGTCAATTCTTTAAGTTGTGCCAAATGGTTGTGATTTTCATTAATGTTACTTTATCTTAAAT
Source organism: Taxus chinensis (assembly GCA_019776745.2). NCBI lineage: Eukaryota > Viridiplantae > Streptophyta > Pinopsida > Cupressales > Taxaceae > Taxus > Taxus chinensis. The sequence continues at coordinate 762,943,699 of CM034149.1, forward strand.
TTGAGGATTAGAATGGCATTCTTAGGGGTAAGAGTCTTCACATTTTGATATGGTTGTAGATTTTTTTTATGATAGGTCTAGGGTATAATGCCAGAGCCCTTTAGTAATGAAAGAATTATTATTTGATCTATGGATAAGTTAATTGAGGGATGCATAAGCGTTTAGGATGACAAGATAAATTGAGTCATGGTCAGAAGAGTTTGGTGTTAGTTATGTTAATGATGTTTTGGAGGATTTTTAAGGTGGAATCCTAAACCCCTTGGGATGCATAAGTGACTCCCCATGTTTCTTCTCACCCTTGGCTTGAATTTTAGCCTTTGTGCTTGAGAAATATTGTATGTTTGTTGTAATTTTGTATTGTGCTTGTGTGCGGAAAGTTTTGTAAAAATTGTTATTATGGAAGCCTTGTGAAAGTTACAATGATTGCTTGATACCCTTCATTGCATCATTGTTTGGGCATGGGCGCCAATGAGGAGGATGGTTTCTCCTTCTCATCGGATTATAGGGCTGGGTGGAAAGAAGAGATTATGTATTATAAGAAAAATGAAATATGTTCATTGAGAAAAAAGGAAGTGAATTGTTTCCTTATTGAAATTTGTATTATTGTAAAAAGAGAAGTTCTTGTAAAGTTTATTATCAATTTTTGTTATATTAAAAAGGTTGAAAGGAACTTTTATAATTTATTGAGAATGTGTTCCTATCAAATTTGGACATGTATTATAGTTACTTGTGCTTTCATTTGGTAAAATGGTTGTGTTTCTGTTGCAAGAATATATGAAAGTTATAATTAAATTTCCTTGTCGGAATGGTTTTAACTCTTGTTTTATAAAGAAAAGAATTTGTACTTAGTAATTGGTTGATCTTCTTACCTCTCTTTTAGAGATTATAAGAAATTTTAATGAAACGGAAATATTGTAGTTGTTTTGATATACTATTGCAATGGAAAATTTATTTACTTAGTAATTTAAGTCGTGAAATGAAAAAATGACATCAACCTATCAATTAATGAATTGTAGGCACCTTAATTAAAGTTAATGTTACTTTAGAAACCAACCTAAGTACAATACATTTAGGAAATTGTTGTTATCCCAATAACCCTCCTAGCTATTTGGATGACTTTAACTTTCACTCTAGCTTTGATGCTTTACATTTCAGGTTGCATACCCGTAGGAATACTCATTTGGCACCATTTTTATAGGTTTTAGTCCTTCCGCGCAGTCCCCATGCCATGCAATTCTTCCGCAGATGCCTTAAGAATTGTCTAATTTCTGGGTCATCCTACCACGCACCCTTCTTTAGTAGGATATTCGTGCCCCACTTCCATACTCTCCTTTCACATTCTTCTCCCCTTCCCATTTCCCCCCTTTCGTATCTTCCTCCCACATGCTCACTTTCTTCTCTTCCTCCCACACAAGCCCTTTCTTCTCTTCATCCCACACATGTGCCTTTTTTTCTATCCCCTCGCATCCTATGCATGTGCGTCCTCTCTGCATTCATCTCTCACACTTTCATCTTGCCACGCACCCTGCTTCCTTTTCACCTTCTTTCCATGGGCCGTTGAAAAATTATAAGAACCAGTGGAAGGTGCCACGTGTCATCTCAACGTAGCTTCAAAGGTAGAATCCAAAGGCAGTCCCCAAATGAGCACAAGTTCTCCACGTGTCTAAGGCCCGGAAAAGTTGAACCAATTGTTGAAATTTTTTGAGAACCAACAGAATGTGCCATGTGTCATCTCAGCGTAACTTCAAAGGTAAAATACAAAGGCAATCCCCAAACGAGTGCACACCCGTCATGTGGTCAAATTTAGGAGAAAGGAAAAACTGACTGTTGAAAATTCTAAGGGCTAGCATAATCCTCCACGTGCCTGATCGATGCAAATTCAAAGGTAAGACCCAAATGGTATGTCCCAAACAAGCGTGGGCTCTCCACATGTCTAGGGTCGGTCGTAGTTGTGCTATGTACCTTGGGATATTATAATATAATATATATGGGTTGATGGAGATTTCGACATGTGGCACACATCCCCTTAGTTATATGTATGGATTGACATGGGATATGATGATATAATTTATATGGGTTGATGGAGATGCCGACATGTGGCACACATCCCCTTAGTTAGTTATATGGGCTCACATAGGAATTAATTATATTGGGTAATGGGTAGGCCTACATTGGGATTAGGTGTTACCCATTCTATTTACAGGATGTGAGTATCATTATGAGGGGGTAATGGATGTATGAGTTTACTCTTCTACTTGGTAGAGATATATTGGAGGTGTCCCCCTCAAAGTGGATTCCCATCTTGGGAGATTGTGGAGTTACTCCTTCCTTAAGGAGCATTGCATGGTGTTGCCCTACCTTAAGGGTATTATTTTGAATATATTACATATTAGGTCATCTTGGCCCACGCATATCTCTTTTGCTATGTTATATTTTACAATTTACTGATTTATTATATGTAAATTTCTTATCAAGTGGTATCAGAGTAGTGATCTGGGAAATTTGTGGGATGAAACCCTAATGTTGGTGATCCATCTATATCTGGAGATTGACTTGGAATTTTTCAGATATGTTTTTTGGAGTGGACACGTAGTTCAAGTGATCTTCCCTCCAAATTTCACATTTTTTGGAGTTGTTTTGCAAAAGTTGTGTCCGTTTTAGGGTTGAAACCCTAATTCTACGATTTCCTTTATATCTTCTGAATAATGACGAATTAGGAAATAAATTTTTTTGAGTTGATGGTAATATATTAAAAGGTGATACCACTAAATTTCAAAAATTTTGGATCTATTTTGTCAAAGTTAGTTCATTTTTATTGTTTTTCACTATTTTTCTCCACAGGCGGCAATTTGAGGAATTTTCCTAAATTTCTTACATTTTCAGTAATCTCTCAAAATTTAAGTAGAGGTTACTTCTTTGTGGTTTCAGATTTGAGGCTGAATGATTGATGAAATCATCAGGTAAAATATTTTTCAAAGGAGTAAGTTTGTGAAACCCTAATTTTTATGCATCATAGATATACCAATTTTCTATGCTAATAGAGAAATTGATGCAAAAAAATGGTGGATACAATTTAAACAAATGTATTTTTAAGAATGTTTAGTATGGGTTAGTTTTTATCTTCATCTTGGTGGGAAAGCACAACATCGTATTCTTATTTGGATATAGATCTATTGGATTGGGATTGGGAGGAAATGGAGGATATTTTCTTAGATAGATGGGAAACAAAAAAGAAACACAATTTTGTTAAAGAAGAAGAAGAAGAAGAAGAAGAAGAAGAAGAAAATGTTAATGGTGCAGAAAAAGAAAATGTTGATGATGAAGATGATACACAGGATAGTGCATCTCCAAGGAAGGAAGCTTCAATATTTCAGTTTGAAGGATGCATTCAAAGAAAAAAGGTAATTGTTTCCATAAACCCTCTCAGCAAATATAACTTCATCAATATGGATGTAGCTATAAATATAAATGTGCAAACAAAGCATATCAAAGAATCTCAAATGGATGGTAATAGTATTCAAGTTTTTGAATATTTAAAGCTTTCTATGGATAAATATGTTTTACATTTAGATTTTTTGTTTTAGATATGGATGGTATGAATATTGTTCTCGGATATCCTTGGTTAGAGACATTGGGAATAGTTAATATTAATGTGCAAAATAAATTCATGAAACTATGGTACAAGAGAAATAAAATTTCATTTGAAGATATCACACTTAGCAAGGCAAAAATTAATGTAAAATGGGATCATGAAGATGAATTTGAAGATGGTGAATAAGGGAATAAGGATGAATCGGAAGGAGAGGATGAAGAACATGATGAAAAAGTAAAAAATAGTTTCTCTACTCAAGAGAAAAAAGAAATAGCAAACATGTTGGAAGAGGAAAAGATTGATAAGGTTGAGCATACTAAGGTTGCACCATATAGACACCCACATCATCATGAGAGGAAAAAATCATGGAGACATGCTAGGACACACAAGGGCAGCAATCTATACGGATATACAGGGAATTTGAGGATTAATAATTTTGGCTATTCATGGAATCACATGAATAATAAGTATGGATATGCATGGATGCCAAGGAGGAACACATATGGACTACGATGGAATCAGATGCACACAATAGAATATGGAATCGTGTTCGGAGTAACATTACCCACCAGGATTTCATACAGGTGGTTAGATGATCAAGCGTGGTGATAAGTGTGCAATAATTTAAAGCACACTCATTATATGGTTTCTTCTTATGTTTCGGGGACAAAACAAGTCAAAGAGGGAGGAAATGCTATGTACCTTGGGATATGATAATATAATATATATGGGTTGATGGAGATGCCGACATGTGGCACACATCCCCTTAGTTAAATTTATGGGTTCACATGCGATATGATAATATAATGTATATGGGTTGATGGAGATTCCGACATGTGGCACACATCCCCTTAGTTAGTTATATGGGCTCACAAAGGAATTAATGATATTCGGTAATGGGTCATCCTACATTGGGATTAGGTGTTACTCATCCTATTTAAAGGATGTGAGTATCATTATGAGGGGGTAATGGATGTATGAGTTGATTCTTCTACTTGGTAGAGATATATTGGAGGTGTCCCCCTCGAAGTGGATTCCCATCTTGGGAGATTGTGGAGTTACTCCTTCCTTAAGGAGCATTACATGGTGTTTCCCTACCTTAAGGGTATTATTCTGAATATATTGCATATTAGGGCATCTTTGCCCACCCATATCTCTTTTTTTTGTTATATTATGCAATTTATTTATTTATTATATGAAAATTTCTTGTCAAGTTGCTTTTCCGAATAGGAGGGACTTAGCTAAAAATAAAGAAATTAAAGTAGGCCTATGGATGATGCCAAGTTTCCAATCAGTGCAAATTCAAGAGTGAAAGGAGGGGGGTGAAAAATTAAGATACGCGGGGCTGCCACATGGATCTTGCATAGATAGACTCTTTTAAATATTGTGAGCCTATAATAAACACATGTACCTGACCTTCAAATAGCCATATCTTTCAACTAGGAAGTTGGATTTAAGCAAGGGAGGACTTTTTAGAAAGCTCTAGACATCTACTACTCACATACCACCATAATGAAATAATACACTCCACCATTTTTTAGGCTTTTAGGTTTCTCACCTACCACCATTTTGGGGTACAAGACTCCTTTATTACCTAGAAAGGAATGAGATATTGAAGCATGGGTGTTACAGTGGAACTCATCATGGTTGGAATAGGCAATTTCAATGCATTTTGGGGTGGTTGGAGTAGGTGAATTCAATGCAATATTGGGGTGGTTGAAGTAGAATTCGAAGTCTTGTCTCCTTTCCCTCTCATTCTTCCTATATATTGTAAAGGAGGGGCATTTTTCTAGAAGTTGGTCATTCTTTTCTCCTGCCTCCCTCTCTCTTTCTTCCCTATGGTTGAATGTGGAGTTTAAGCCTCCTCTCTTCACTTTGTAATGGAATTTTATTGCCTCTTTCCCATTTATGGTGTACTGTGTGAACTCATGGAGCAATAAAATATGTTTTGTGATGCATTTTGTCCATCCTTCCTTATTTTATTGTCTCTTCATGCCTCTCACTATTGCAGGGTATATTGTCCATATTTTTTATTTCTATTGCAGATTTTGAGTGTTGTGTTTAACGGGTTTGAAATGGTGATCTATCTGAACTTTATCTTTGGTCTGTGATGTATCTTGTCTATCCTCTACATTGCTCAACTCTCTCCATTTCAGGAAGCTGGATTTGCGATCAGCAACCCCATTTTCTTGGTGCTATCACCTTTGTAGTGTAGGATTTCTTTATTTTCATGGTCTCTCTCTCTCTGTTTCCTCATTATTGTTAGAGTAGGAATAGATAGCTGCATTTACTTCCTTAGAAGTAGTTTAGAATTAGGATTAGGAAGAAGAAATATCTTTCTCTGGAGGTCTATCTCAAATGGAAAGTCCCACAACTTGGAAATAGTACACATGTTATGAAATCGCACTGAAATTCTTCACCCATCGAGTTGCAAAAATTCAGGGGTGCTGCGATTCTACACTAATATTTTTTACATGCTTGGTGGGGCAAGTTTGAAGCACATTACCACTTCATCTTAGTAGGTTAATTTTTTCCTATTAAGATTCATCCATTAGAGGCACATTCAAAGCACATCTGGTGAATCCATATGGCCAACAACCCATCCTCTAAGTTACAGAATTTCTTTCCATCCATTTCCACCCATTCTTCTTTCTACACCTTCCATCATCTACCATTCATGAAGTTGTGTAGTCATGGCTTCATTCCCATCTTAAAATTCACACCTATAGCAGTGCAGTCCACCTCAAATATGTTCACAACCATCATGCTTACCCATATGAGCAGTTTCAAAACCATTTTGGCTATGGGGCTTATAAAAAACAAAGGTATATATTTGATGATAACAAGTATATGGAGAATGTTGATCTACTGGAGAAGATTCAAAGAATGGAGGCTAACATGGTTTAGTCTGGGGCTACAATAGAAATGAAGGAATTCAAAAAAAATTGTAGGGTACCATATTCATGGGAACGTCATTTTCTAAGACACTATATCCCATAGGAGAAGCTTGACTTCATGGTTGAAATTCTACCTCAACTTGTATAGTGGACTGAGGAGATAGAGGCCTCCAAACTTGGGTAATTCCTACACCATCATCTCGTGATTTTCTCTCCATTTCCCAAGCAGCACCATCTCAACTTGAGCTTCAATTTCCAAGCTTCCCATCTTCTTCCCTAAGTGTTGGTTTCCCTTCTCCATCTCCTAGTCTTCCATCTCACCTCAATTATTTTATCCTTTTCCCTTCCAAGTAGTCATCCCCTCAAAACTAACAAGAAGTTCCACTTCCCTCAAAACCAAAAATAATTACAAAACCGTTTGAAATCCCATCCACGTCTCCTTTTTCCTTCCCTATTCCATGTCGGGAAGAAATTCCAAAAAACAACAAGGAAAGCATCAAGAAGTAGAGACAAATAGAGCAGAAATGATCAAAATCTTGGTAAGCTTGGATCTTATATTTGGGATTACAAAAATCCCCTTAATGGTTAAACCTTTAGAGGAGGAAAGGGTCAGACAAAAATTGGTGGAAGCCTCTAAGTTTACATCAGAAGAAGAAAAAGACCAAGAGGAAGAATATCAGCGGTCTGTATGCTCTAAAAGTAGTTTCTGTAATAGAAATTTATCTGAAGAGAATGCTGATCTAGTCCAAGCTGCACAACCAGTTAAGAGGTAGGAAGAACCATCAGCTCCAATTCCTATTTAAGAGGAGACAATTGAAGAGATAAAATGAAAGTTGAAGTCACTTGATGATGAAAGCATTATTGAATATTTTTTATTTCAATTGAAGGGCCTAATTTGATTGATGAATCCATGATGGAGGAGAGATATCAAGAATACCTTGCTGCCCCAAATAGTCCTCTAGAGCAGCGAATTGAATATTTTGATCCAACAAATTTCATGCTAGAGGAACAGGCTATCGAAGAGCAAGTTAGTATTCAAGAAACAATGGAGGAAGGAAAAGAGTAAGAAGATCCCATGTCTTCCACACCATCCATACAGGAAGGTCCACAGGAATACTCCATTCTTGGAGTTGAATTTCATAACAGTGGGAACATTCAAAGGACCAGACCATGCCCTATAAGGTACTTGGCTTCATTGGAGCTAAGGGAGAAGCCAAAACTGGTCATGCCTATAATAGGGCATGAGGATGATATACAAAGCACCAAAGGTCACCATCAACACCTCGAGGATTCCAATTAAAATTATCTTGAGGAGGTATTTTTGATTGATACATTGGTTATTTGGGTGGAGGATCAGCCTCTTGTATATTTTTCACTCATAATAATAGCCATGTTCAACACAAAATCACATACATGGCTGCCTATTTTCAGAAAGGGAAGCTACTTCTCCTTGCCACTTGCAGGATTTGTTTGAGTACCCTTTGCTTCCAGTTAGCATAGAGTAGGTAGGTTTGATTTCAGAAGAGGAAGTGCTTTTTCACACTCTGCATATCCCACTTGGGGTGTCTATGATTTTTTAGTTTTGTACATAGAGGTGTTTTGGTGTTTTCTTTCTCCAAGGTTGTATCATTGTACAGTTTGATGTGCCTTTAAGGTAAATTTTGTAGCAATCCATTTTAGGGACAGGTGAATTATCTAGGTCCAGATAATTTTCTACTCTCACAAATCTCATCTTCAAGATTTTCTTATGAAAATTGATAAGGTAGAAAGTGGGGAAAGTTTAGGGTCACCAAGTGCAAGCAGTCAGGTTAAAGTTTCAATAGCAAATTAGTATCAAGTGATAATCATGACTCTGTGCCCAATGTATAATTCTGAGGCTACTGGTCTCTTCATCTAGCAGGGAGATGGCTCTGAAAGTCACCAAAATATTATCCAAACAACCGTGCTAGCTATTTGGATGAATTTTACTTTAACTCTAGCTCTGATTCTTTACATTTCAGGTTACATGCTCAAAGGATTCCTCATTTGGCACCATTTTAATATGTTGTATTCCTTCCATGCACTCCCCATGCCATGTAATTCTTCCACAGATGCCTTCCATATTGGCTAAGTTTCAGCTCATCCTGTCGCTTACCCCGCTTTCCTTTATGTCATCGTGTGCCCTTCCTTGGTTCGATATTCATGCCCTACTTCCATACTCTCCTTTCACATTCTACTGCCCTTCCATTCCCCCCCCTTTCGCATCTTCATCCCACGTGCTCACTTTCTTCTCTTCCTCTTGTGTGCACACTCTCTTCTCTTCCTCCCACGCGTGTGCCTTGTTTTTTGACCCCTTGCACCCTATGCATGCACATCCTCTCTGCTTTCCTCTATCATCCTTGCATCTTTTCACATTCCCTGCTTTGTTTTCACCATATTTTCATGCGTCTTGATTCCTTGTCACCTTCTTTCTCCACGTCATTGTGCACCTTCTTGTTTCTTCCTTCACATTCTACTCTCCTTCCATTTTCCATCTTCTATCTAGTAGGAAGTGTTCAATTGAGGCCTAAATCGGTTAAGTATGAAACATGCTAGTAGAAACATCCATATGTCTCTTCAGTGCACTTTTTATATGGTACACAAAAATGGAGACCCCGACCAAGCACAGGCTCTCAATGTGATTCGAGCCTAGAAACGTTGTACTAGACGTTGAAAAAGTGTAAGAACCAGTGGAAGGTACCATGTGTCATCTCGGCACAAAATTAGGAGTAGAATTCAAAGGTAGTCCCAAAGGAGTGCAGGCTCTCCATGTGTCTAGGGCCCAGAAGAGTTGCACTGGCCATTAAAAAATTCAGTCCCGAAATGAGCTTAAGCTTGCCACATGGTCAGAGTTTGAGAAAGGAAGAACTGGATGTTAAAAAGTATAAGGGCCAGGAGAATCCTCCACATGACTCATCAACACAAATTCAAAGGTAAGACCTGAAAGACAGGTCCTAAATAAGCATGGGCTCTCTACATGTCCAAGGTATAATTTAGTTGCTCCACCAAATAGGAGGGACTTAGCCAAAAATGATGAAAGTAGAGCATGCCCATGGACGATGCCAAGTGTCTAATCGGTGTAACTTCAAGACTGAAATGAGGGGGGTGAAATCTTAAGATGTGTGAGGCTGCCACGTGGATCTTAAATGGATAAAATCTTATAAATATTGTGATCTTGCATTAAATTCCCAACCCTAACCTTTAGACAGCCATATATTTCAACTGGAAAATCATATTTGACCAAGGGAGGTCTTTTTGGAAATCTCTCGACATTTACTACGCACCTACCACCATAATGAAAAAATACAGTCCATCATTTTCGAGGTTGTTGGGTTTCTCACCTATTGCGATAATGAAGTACATGCCTCCTTTCTTGCTCAGCAAGGAATAAGAGATGAAGTTATTGGTTTTACAGTGGAACTTATCATGGTTGGAGGAGGTGATTTCAATGCATTTTTGGGTGGTTAGAGTAGGTGAATTCAATGCAATATTGGAGTGGTTAAAGTAGGATTCGAATTCTTCTCTCCTCTCCCTCTCATTCTTCCTATATATTGTAAAGGAGGGGATTTTTTCTAGAAGTTGGTCATTCTTCTCTCTTGCCTCCCTCTCTCTTTCTTCCCTAGGGTTTAATGTGGAGTTTAAGCCTCCTCTCTTAACTTTGTAATGGAATTTTCTTGCCTCTTTACCACTGATGGTGTACTGTGTGAACTCAAGGAGAAATAAAATATGTTTTGTGATGTACTTTGTCCATCCTTCCTTATTTTATTGTCTCTTGTTGCCTCTCACCATTACAGGGTATATTGTGCATATTTTTTATGTCTATTGGAGGTTTTGAGACTTGTTTTTAACGGGTTTGAAATGGTGTTCTATGTGAACTTTATCTTTGGTCTATGATGCATCTTGGACATCCTCTCCATTGCTCACCTCTTTCCATTTTATGTAGTTGGATTTGTTATCAACAACCCCCTTTTCTTGGTGGTATCACCTTTGTAGTGTAGGGTTTCCTTATTTTCATGCTCTCTCTATCCCTCTCTCTTTGGCATTGTTAGATTAGAAGTAGATAGTTTAATTTCCTTAGTAGTCATTTAGCATTAGGATTAGGAAGAAAACCAACTTTCTCTAAAGGTCTATCTAAAGTAACAAGTCCCAAAACTTGGAGACAGTGCCCATGCTATGCAATCACACTAAGAGTCTCAACCCATCAAGTTGTAGACATTCAGGGGTGCTGTGATTCTAAACTAACTACTACTTGAAATTAAGGTTCTATTTTTAAGAAACAAAAATGTCACCCTATACAGAGCAGTGGTTTTAGGACTGCCACCCTGCCCATAGTGGAAGTTTTAGGATTGAAACCCAATCATTGATGCTATTTTAGGATCATCACCCAGAAGGGGTGGTGGTGATAGGACCACCATCCTACTTGAGGTAGCAGTTTTGTCACTTTCGACGGAAAAATAAATTTTTTGACTATGTGAATTATAGAATGGATTTAATTAAAATATGAGTTTTAAAACTTCAAAATGAAACTAGTAGCAACTTCTAAGGGAAGATATTCATTTGTTTCATCATAAATCCTCTTATGGGCATCCAAATGTGTATAATTTCATAGATCTAATGAAATGGGGTTTTCCCAAAAGAATGAACTCAATCTAAATAAGTAAATAATAAAACTAGAGTCATTGTGGAATCTCTACAAAAATCAAGTAAATAACCTTGTAATAGAAAACCCATGAATAAACTAAATTTATAGAAAAATGGAGTGGAGAAAGATTTCCCCATTTACAAACCTAGATCCAAAGAAATTTCTCCATTGTTTCACTTTTTTCTTCCATGGATTCCACTCTTCCAAAATGCGAATGAAAATGGAACAAATGAATGACTTATGGTAAAAGAAAGAATAAGATGACCTTATAAGGATGTTTAGGGTTCATTTTAAAATATGTAGATCTAAGGGTGCATATCCATTCTATCTAAGGGTTGAGTTTCAACCCTACACATTTCAAGTTGTGGCACTTTATGGGGTTCAATAATTTAAAAAGTATAGGTATTTGATTTGAATGGGGCTAATTAATGGTTAGAAAAATTTGAAACATTAACCTTATAAATTTAAGTGAATATATGGCTTGGGTCCCTTGGGGAAAAATTAAACAATTGTAAAAAGGGTAATATAGGTATTGAATTTTAAATGTTATTTAAATGGAATTTTTATTTGTTTAGATGGAAAACCTCATCAGAGTCATTATTGTTAAATGTTGTGGGAATTAAGAATTGAAATAAATTAGGAACTATTGACCCTAATGATATTTTAAATAAGATGAATTAATGGTGACCCTAGAAAGGGATTTATCTTGAAGTAACCTTGTGTAAATTAATAATGATAATTATTAATTCAATAATCGACAACCCTTCATATGTGTGAAGTTTAGTAAACAAGAAACAAATTAAACCTAGTTTTTAGTACTCGATACAACCCTTTTTAATTATTGAGTTTTGTCTTGGGATTTCTACGTCGAAAATCTGGGTGTTACATATTTAATAGGTTGAATGTTTAGACTATAGGTAAAAATTATGAACACACGCAAATTACCTTCATTCTTATGAAGAGTGTGCATCTATTCGATTCCATTTTTCATCCCATTATAATAACGTAATTGTCATTGAATACATAGCATGTAATTCTGATAAAAAAAAAATTAGTGATAATAATTTTTAAAACAACCTCAAACAATTTGGAAAGTATGAAAAATTGATTTTAGTGAAATTAATGGTTTTGAACTTAAATAAGTTATGTTTTATCTAATTTTCCCAAATCTCTCAGTGAAGAACTCATCACATTGGTAAATTTCTCAAACTTATGATTGAGTTTCAATATTTAAAGAGTCAATAGAGCCAAGGCAATGCCTTATTTTAAGTTATCAATAAAATATGTACATTTACTCCAACTAGGTATCATGTGGAAAATTATTTTCAAGATCACCATGATACATCTACCATGTTGAATTCTATCCTTGGTATGGGGACACATCTTGTAAGGTAACATATTCCTACATCTATTCCATATACAATAACTAATTTTACAACACATATTTTTAATGCTCATGGGATCTTACATACATCATATAATGTATGTCCACTCTAGCCGACCAATTATGATTTTCATGCTATTGTGTTGTAATTACAGTATTAAGTGTCAAGGAAATCTCATGCTATACTTTCACATACTTAATTTTGTAATCTGTTGGAACCCAAGATGACTCCCTTTCCTTGAGCTATGATATTTTTACCCATAAGAATCCATTCATGAGGGTTATTGAAATCTATAACAACATAATCATTCTTATCACACTATATGTCTCAATTATGCCTACATTTATAAGATCCTTGTTAACACATCCCCTTGATATCTCAAACACCATGTACTAAACAAGGTTTTTGAAGTGTTTATTAATTCTATTAAAACCATCATTTTATTATATGCTATGTTTTTTTCATATTTCTTCATCTGTATAAGTGATAAAATTCCCCAAGTCGAAATGAAAATATCATAAACAATATTCCAATGATATTTTCAATTCCTATATGCTAATATATTGGAGGATGCTTAGTAAGATAAATAACTCACTCAAAAATACCGAGCCTTAGGATGTATACAAAAATTTAAATTAGTCATTCGCAAAAATTATTTCCTATTTTCTTATAGTTGATTTTTATAAGAATTATGTGATATGATCGTAAGTGAGTGAGAAGTCCATATTTTAGAAATAATCAAGATTAAATATTATTTCAAAGTAAAATGTATACCTAGTACTAAGTTTTATGGTAAACAACAATATAAAGTTAAATCTAATGATATTGATAATTTCTATCTCCGCGAAGAAAACCCAAGCTGTATTGAAGGGCGACAATGGTAAAAATTATAGGGAGGGTAGTGGTGGTAATGGATTCAGGGATAGAAGTTATTACTCTGCATGCAACAACGGTCATGAGGAAAATTCTGACCCCAAATAAAAGTATGACCCCTAACACTAAATATTTCTCCTAGATTAACATGGTGATCAAAGGAAAACTAGCAAGTGGAGGGGGGTTGGATTTCATGAGGCTAAACCTAACAAAACAGAGGAAAAAACCTCTATTGTGGAATTTATTAGTGGATCAATAGAAAATAAAGACATATCTTCTCTTGTTAAACTTGTGAGCCTACAAGCTCTATGTAGGAATACTAGTGGAGACCATAGCTCCAAATCTGAAGGCGATGGACCTGGGGGAGACAAATCTAATTCTATATACTAGTGTAAAAAGGGTTCCAAACTTGTGCATGTTGGTAATAGTTTACAGGAAGGGTTCAACATCAGTTAAGGGAAACATGGAGCATCTTCCAAATCCATTTCTGTTGTGCTTTCCAAATATAAGCATAGTGTGAGAAATGCTATTGATATATTAAAGCCATCATAGAAGACTCCAATTCTCAATCTTGAAGAGGACCTTCTACAAAAGGTTCTCGAGGATGAAGAAAATATCTCTTAGCTAGGCCTCATCTCCAGATTCCGTAAGCTCTAGTCCAAGTTAACTCACCTTCACTATTACATCTCTCAAAGACGTAGGGAAAAAATAAAGGGTACGATTGAACTTTACCCCTCCACTAAAGCCTATTTTATTGTTGTTTTTGAAACCCCTCGGGACAGGAATTTAATTTTTTATCAATATTTGGTTTGGGGTGAACACGGTCTCTTGTCCAAGCCATGGTATTTGTCTTTTGATCCTTTAAAAGACTCCATTGTTACCTACCCTAGTTAGATCCACTTTCTAGGACATCCATTAAAACTCTAGAATATATCTGGTCTCATTGCTATAGGAGATACCCCAAGTTCTACTCTAAAAGTTGATGATAAAATATCGACTCAAACTCATACAACATACGCATGATTTTTTGTCAAAAATGAAACATGTAAAGCTCTTCAAGTAGAAATTAACCAACAAATAGGTGAAAGACATTGGGTTGAAGTGATTCACTACAAGGGTTTATCTTTTAGATATCAAAAATGTTTTCAAATAGGGCATCTCTCTGATGATTATGAGCACTCCACACATAAGGAAAAGCCTTCTTAATGGAAGGAATATCTACCAGAACATCTTACGGTTACCCCGCATTTAGACCCAGTTGAGGAAACTTCAAACCCCTCAAGGTTTGATGCTCCCCATCCAGAGGAGGAGCCTATTCCACTAGGCCCTACATGGAAAGATAATGATTATTACACCCAAGATCTCATTGATGATTATATGATTGATACTACCTTACAACTTGTTAAGGGTAATTCATATCAAGAATTTTCAGCTTTTTCTTCTAATCATAGTGAAAGAAGAAAACAAGGATTGGATGGTGATGGAACAGAAGAGGGAAGCACATAATAAACAAAAACCCACCATCATTTTGGAAAATTTATGATCCTTTTCTTGATTTTGTTTGTAGTGTTGTATCTGGGTTGGAGGCCTTATGTTTATATATTATATTTTTGTTGTGTGTAGGTCATTGTTTTTTTATGGGCCTTTTGTGTTGTGTTTTGTTTCTGGTGGGTAGTTAAGATGCATTTTTTGTAGCTTTGTTGTATATCTTGTTTTGTAAACCTTTTTATTCCATGTTCTTTTTTTGTATTTGGGTTTTGACGCTTTTGGTGTACTCAGGTATGGTCCCCATCAAAAAACTATTTACCTTTGAATTTTGTTAGAAGAAGAAGAATTCCTGGAGATTTAATCTTCCTAGTTATTCCTGTAGAGTTAACCCTCCTCTTAATCTTCTATCACCACCTATTAATCTTGTTATTCAAATCCTAGTTATTCCAATGAACATACAATGACCTAGAAATTTTGTAACCTTTACTAATGAAATCCCTCTAGTAATTCAAGTTTATCATGTTATACTTGTTCCTGCTCTGAAACATTTACCTTCATTAACCAGTGAAAATCATATTACCCCTACAGAGCACATTAAAGATGTTACACCCCTTTCTTTTTTCCTTAGCATAACTCATGAAGATGTATCCTTAAGACTCTTAACTCCATCATTTAAAGGAAAAACTTTGCAATGGTACAAAACCTTAGAAATAGGGAGTATAACAACATGGGATGAGTTAGGAGAGAAATTACTTAAGAAATTTCAAGACCATTATAATCATTTATCACTCATAGAATAGTTGTCTACAATTAAAAGAACTCCTCATTAATTTATTGCTAGTTTTAACATCAAATATTCCAAAACTTGGGAAAGCATTCCAACTAGTGTTAAGCCTCAAGTTGATCATGTATTTCTATATTATCTCATAGCTTTAAATAGTGATATTTCAACTATAATCTAGTCTATGAGAGGAGAAAATCTCCCAGCAGCATATGACATTGTAATTAGGGCTGAAAACAACCTTATTCAAGTTGGAAAACTAGCACCAAGGCCTTCAATTCCTCTTATAGCAGATTTGACACATGTTCCACAGCCTACTACCATTATAGAACCCATTTTTTTAGCTCCAGCAGATGATGTATGTAAGGTTTCGTAAACTATGGGAAATAAGTTGACGTCAATTGAGAAAAAATTAGCTCATCCTAGCACGCCTTATCAAGCTTCTTATTATCAAAACCAGTAAAATAAGTAAAATAGGAAGCCTTACTAGAAAAATTAAAATTATAGACACCCATATCAATGAATAAAATTTTATCCAAAATATCCTAGTTCATCTAGCACTCTTATTCTAGTTGATATGGTTTTAGAAGAATGGTGTCAGCCTTGTAATTTACCTCATTCGGCTGTTAATTATCCAAATGCTTTCCTACATATAAGTCTTATTGCACAACCTCAATTTGAAGCATTATTGATGCCTCAAAAGGAGGGTGGGCTGTAAGATGCTCATAGTTAGAAACCACAAGAACAAAATCTAGTCAGTTTTGGAGAGGAAGATTTTATTGTAGTTACAACTAGCTCTCAAGAAAAGGCTCAGGATAAAGAAAAAGAGTAAAACTTACCTATTTTGCATACAGTCACTGATAAAACAGTAAGCGCAAGTCAAAAAATAGAAAACAACTCTATTTCTCCTTAAAAAAAAAGAATTTAGTTCAAAAGGAGTAGAAAAAATAATTACAACATGATCCTAGAAGACTATTCATACCTCAGATTTCAAGAGCTTTTAAAGAAAAATCAGCTTTTTCTAAAGATTATGCTAAAAATGTAGAAATTGTTTCAAAAAAGGTTGTTTTTTAAAATATTTTTGAAGTAATGAAAAAATGTAATATTAATATCTCATTGTGGGATGCTCTAAGTATTCCAGGACAACAAGAGTTACTTGCTCATGAGCTTATTAAGTTGTAGATTTCATTGAAACCAGCAGAAAAAGAATCTTAGAAAGTAGATATAGTTCTTGGTACAATGGAGTAAGATCGTATGAAATAGGTTAAGTGGATGGTTTGAAAAGTTTTAAATGCTCATGATATCAAGAAACCACCACCATTTTATTTATAGTTCATCATTAGAGATCACTTAGTTCATAAGTACATGGTTGACAGTGGTGCAAGTAGCACAATAATTCCTAAAGCAATTGCAAAAAATAGGCCTACAGTATGAACCTTCAGAGAAAAGTGTGTTACAGCAAGAAAATACAATAATTAACATAGTTGGAATCCTCATATATTTAGAGGTAACTTTACATGCTTATAAAAATGTTACTATCTTATAAGATGTTACTTTCGTAGATTTACCTCCATACTTTTCCTTATGCTTACCCATAGATTTTATATCCAAGATAAGAGGTTATATTTCTTCAGATTTTTCATATTTGTTCTTTACTGCAAGATATGGAACTAAATTAACCGTAAATTTAGAGCCTCTAGCTAGATATCATATTAAGTCTCATTATTAAAATGATTTAAAAAATTATGGTGCTTTAGATCAATCTAATTTTGATGTTATATCACATGTTTCATCAGTATTTGGTGTTTATAATCTGTTTATGGATGAAAAACACTCAAGAATAATATGTTTATGATCCTTTTAAATGATCAAGGGAATATTTGTTTGGCGTTTATTGCTTGCATGAAGAAAATGCACCAATTCCCTTGTTGTCTAAGACATAAAAAATAACAAAAGGGATATGGAAGCTTCATTTTGATGGAGCCAAGAACAAAAAAGGACAAGGTGCGGGTTTGACACTCACTTCCCCTACAAATCAAAGTTATTTTTAAGCTCTAAGTTTATAATTTTCATGCACTTGTAATATAGATGAATACAAAGCATTAATTCATGGCTTACAATGGGCTTGAAAGAGACGTATCAACACTTTGGAAGTTTTTGGTGATTCAGAGTTATTTATTAATCAAGTGAAAACATTTAATGTGTGAAAGAATTCATTACTGAAATCTTACAAACATAGAGTTTTAGAATTAATGGAAGATTTTAATACTATTAACATGTAATTTGTTCCAAGAGCTGAAAACAAACATGCAGAGAAACTTCTAGTAGTTAGTGGTAGATTGGATGAATTAGAAAAAATTGAAAACAAAAAATTCCAGCCACATATAAAGATAATTATCAGACCTTTAGTACTGGATAACGAAGAAAATTGGCAAGTTTCTTAAGATGATGAGAAAATCTACAGATTTTAACAATAAGAAGCTGAATTTTCCATAGTAAATAAGGAAAAATTGTAGCATTTCTATCATGACAAGATTATTCAAAAAAAGAGAAACAAGCTACCGTAAGAACTGGTAACACTAGAAGATATTTTAAGTTCTAATGATCAGTTAAGAAAGGATAAATGCAAGATCTCAACTCATGTAGATAAATATGAAGAGATCTTAGTGGATGATGAAAAGAAACTATATCTTGGAAAGGCATTTTCCTCAGCTCAAAAAATATAATTTATTAATTTTTGTAAAGAATTCAAAGATATTTTTACTTGGAAATACCAAGATCTGAGAGGTTTTGATTTGAGTTTAGCTCAGCATACAATAGAGTTATAGCCAAATTCCAAGCCATTTAGGCCAAAACAAAGGACTGTAAATCTGAAGATCGAACCATTAATGAGAAAATATTTATCGAAGCTGATACAATCAAGTATTATCTTTCCAGTTAAGCATTCAATTTTGGTAGCTAATATTGTTCATGTTTGGAAAAAGAATGGAGAAATCTAGTTATGTGTGAATTTTAGTGACCTTAATAAAGCTTCTTTAAAAGATCATTATCCACTACCCAATATGGATCAGATTTTAAGAATAGTTTCAAATTCAGATAAGTTGTCACTTTTGGATGGTTATAGCAAATACAATAAAAAAAATTGCGTGAAGAATATAGATACAAAATAGCCTTCACCAAAAAGTGGGGTACTTATGCTTATAAAAAAATGCCTTTTGGAATTTCGAATGTCAATACAAAATTTCAACATGCAATGGACATGGATTTTCACATCTTATTAAATAATTGCATACTAGTTTATCTAGATGATATTATTGTATTTTCAAAGAATTATGATGATCATCTTGGGCATTTAAGGTAGAATTTTCAAGTTTGCAAACAATTTGGAATATCATTGAATGTCAAAAAGTCTATATTTTCAGTCCATCAAGGTAAATTTCTTGGTCATATTGTTTCAGGACAAGGTTTAGCTATTGATCCTTTAAGAACTGAATCTATTTCGTAGCTATCCTTGCCTCATCATAAAAAGGCATTGTTATCACTGAATCACTGCACCCCTGTGCATGTATTTGAACTCACAGTGTGATTGGATAACATGGGTACTATCTCCAAGTTGTGGGACTTGCTACTTGAGACAGACCTCCAGAGAAAGCTGGTTCTTGCTCCTAAACTACCTGCCACAATCTACTCTAATGCAGGATAAGCTAACTGTTCTAATCTAAATTTCCAAGGGACCAGGGAGAGAGAATACATAAAATGAAAGCCTACACTAAAGTGGTGATACACCAGAAAAGGAGGGTGTGAGAGTAATCTCCAAATGTGTGAAATACAGAGGGAAAATGCACACTAGAAGAGGTGATGACAGTTCACCATAATCTAGCAAAATGCATTCACAACAATATTCCAAGCATACACAATGTTAGTGAATTCCTGCAAGAACATAACAATAGACACAATATTCTTGTAGAAAGATAAAAGGGGCAAGAAGAATGCAAGAAAACACAGCAGGGGAAGATACATCCACAAACTTTGTATTTTATTGCTTCCTGGTATGCATAGTTCAGTCTATTACAAGAGAAGGGCCTGGATCACCATACAAGGAGTCCACTACAAGGGCCTGCAACACACTGGCTTCACAAAGCAATTTTGGTAGAAATTTGTTACCCAAAAACTCTCCCTTTTACAATGAGCCCAACACTCCAATTTATAGAAAAAATGAGAAGGAGAATAAAAGGGAAAATAGAAATCCCGAAATCTATCCTTCAACCACCTGTAAGAAACATTAAATTGAGTGAAATGATTGTATATTACTTGCAAAAGGCTCCCCATACTGTCCCATGTGCTGCATCAAAGAAAGAATGATGACCATGCCTCTTAATTGCACTCCCAGCTACCAAATAAAACACTGTTCTGAACCTGGCCACGTTTTCTTAAAAAAATCAATCAATTTCTGATTAAAAAACTGGAATTTCTTGATTTCTGTACATCGGGCTCAGAACCATGATTCCAACGGTACCAATTTTGTGCAATTTCGTTGAGAGATGCAAAAGTTATGGCCTTCTGAGTGCGGGCAGCTATTTTGGGTCTGGCAGACGTTTTCTGTCATTTGACGGGAATGAACATTAACTGACTGGAGCCGAATATGTTTCTCTTAATTAAATATATCTACCCTCATTAAAAATAAGAAATCTAGTTTCTGTGGCATAGAGGACATCGTGCTCGTTCCAGAAAGTCCAATTTTGTGAAAATCGGAGCTCGAAGTCAAAAGTTATGGCCGTTTGAAGTTTCGCAGGTCAAACGTTGACTTTTCCTCTTCTGTCTTCGCCCGATCCGCGCTTTTGCGTCCCTCGCATACTTTTGGCCCGGCTGTCTCAGACAAAAAACTCTTCCTTCAGGCGATCCATGCTTTCGCGTCCCACGCGTCCCTCGCGTACTTTTGGCTCGGCTGTCCCAAATGCTTTGTGCTCCTTGTGCTGATTTCACGCAAACTGGCCGGTTTGTGTCCTTGCGTCCCACTTTTCCCACTTCACTTTGGAATGTCTGTGCTCATTTCGTGTGAACCGGGCGGTTCACGCCTTTGTGTCCCATTCGTCCCGAATTGTCCCAGTTAAGCAGTTAGTCGATTTTCTCTCGATCGAACCGGCATTTCGCGCCCGCCACGTACTTTTGTCCCAGATGTCCCTCTTGCTAGCGGGCTGTTTGTGCTGATTTCACGTGAACCGGGCGGTTCACGCCTTTGTGTCCCTGATGTCCCAAATACTTTCTTGAGCAAGACTTAGCCAATTTTCACGATTTTTCCTGGATCAACCTACCTGCCTTCCTGCAACTTTTTTGCATTTTCTCATAGCTTGCTCCTTTCTTCTTCGGCCAAGGGAGTTAGAAAAATATCTGAGAGAACCTTCGAATCATGATGTTTACTCTGAATCAATATAATTTCCTAGGACTAAAGAATTTGATGCATGTTATCAAAATTTACCTTGGGGGTGAATTTTGGATAACAGGCATTGTTATCTCTCGAAAGTGCACCCTATAGAGAGATGACTACAAGGGTTCTAAGCTTTCTCTGGATCTTTCTCTTTCATAGATACAATGGAAACACCTTAGGTATATGGGTATACCTATTATTGAGGTGAGTCTCTGGTATCAAGGTTGGTTTCTTTTTTGATTTATCCTAGACTAATATTTGGGGTTTTGAGGGTAAAAGATGATTGTAAATGAATTGAAAAACTGGGGTGATACACTAAAGTTTTTGAGAGCTTTGACTTAGTACATGCACAAAAATAAGAGAATGGATTCTTCATGCACAAACCAATAGTTTTCAGTAAAATATTAAGGAAAAACACTTGATGTATTGAGGGAATGATTCATAGCAATACTGTTAAGATAAACATGCACACTAAATTTTTTGTAGAAATCACTAAATTTACAGTAAGGTAAGATGATCAATCAAGGAATTTGACATTCACAAGAAGTAATTAAGTATAAACAACATTGCAAATAATTGGAAAGGAAAAAATCAATATCTCGTTCAAAAGGAAAAACTGGTAAAATCTGCTTCAGCACTCCTTTGTCAAAAAATTCCCCCTTTGTGCTTTGCCAATGCATATGATATATATAAAAATTATTCATCCCACTCTTCCTAAAAATATACTAAAAATTGTACTCACACATGCATCCTATTTTTATCTTTTATACTAAATAAATAAAGGAATAAAAATAAACATGTTAATACAATGACGCATTAATAGCCTTGTTTACAAAAATAAAACTCAGTCAAATTGCAGTTGATTGTTCTATTTTAAAAAAAATTGGATGAATAATTTAGCTAACAATAAGTTTTTCTTGATGAGAAAGTCTTATGCAATGCATGTAATTTATGTATTCTAGCTAATGATGTGACATCTGCAACTTGATCCACTTGTACTGATAAATTTGGAAATCTTTAGTTCTCCCCCCTTGAATGCACATGCAAAATAATATTTGTGTGTGAGTAAAATAATTTCTTTATTTGCAATACTTTGCAGAAATAATTCACCCATACATTCATCCTCATGGGAACCACTTCTAGGCTTTGATGTTGACATTTATTTGTCATCTTGTAGTCACATGAAGAATTGAACTGCTGAGAAAATATAATTTGACTATTTTTAAACTCTCCCATTGTGGGGAACACCTATGATGTGTGCACACCTTGTATCATTATTTCATTTGACACCTTTTGAAGAAATTAAGGATGTTTTGGAAATTATGCGGTAAACTGTTCATGGAAAAGAATATATGGATCACTTTGGGGTGATAATACTGTTGACCAAACTAAGCTCACACTTATTTTTGGTCGACTACCACCGTTTCTGCCCTTTTTTTGCTTCAATATGAATTTTTATATATATTAACAACTTAAGTTCCCCTAAAATCATTTCCATTAGATAGGAAATTTCTTTCCCTTTCTAGAAATATAAAGAAGTCCTTCTAACTCCTCATATTTTTCAAATGGCGGGCCGGTAGGCCTCGGAAGGATATTTTGTTAAGTGTAAGTCGACGGGCTTGGGGAAGACTTTTCACCAAATGGGAAGATTGCATACCAATGGGGTGGAAGGAGATATTTTGGCATTTTTGCACTTTTCACAAAATGCACAAGTTATAATTGCAGGCCCACGATCTCGAGAAGGATTTCTTTTGGTAAGTGGAAAATGCGGGCCAGCGGGCCCGGGGATGAATTTTTGGAAATGAGAAGTTGTGGAGCCACGGGCCTGGAGAAGTCTTTTTGCCAAATGTAAACTTGTAGGGCCATGGTAGTTTTTTTCCTTTTGTTGTAATTTCATAAAGCATAGTTTGTAAGCGTGGGCTTGCGAGCCCAAGGCGGTTTATTCACCAAATGGAAAATGAGAAGGTTGCGGGCTTGCGGTCTTGAAGGAGACTTTTAAACTTTTGCATTTTTTGTACAAAAAGCACAATTTCAATTTTGGGCCTATGGAGGATTTTGGGAAAAAGTGAATTTTGGGCCTACGGGGCTGCAGGAGGTTTTTATAATTTTATGTTTTTTCACAAAATTTGCAAAGTAAATTTCACTCCCGCGGATCCGTTTTGCAAAACTATTATTTTCGCAATTTTTATATAGATTCGATTCAAATATTCAAATGGGCATAAATTTCGATCTAGTGCTCAAAATTCAACAATTTTTTTACTGTTGGAAAGGTCTTGACCTCCTATATGCCATGTAAGCATAAATTATTATTTTAAGTAGAATTTGATGGGTGAAAATCTGGTAAAAGTATTTCAAGCCATTAATACGGGATCCGATTGCTTCAACTACCCAGATCTGATCTGATTTTCCATCTTTCCTTCTCCAACATGCCAAACAGACATGGGGAACCAGAATTGATAGATTGTAGGTGGATTTGTAGGGCATTGATTGTTGGTGGTTGAGATTTCAAAGCAAAATCTGATTTTTTTTCTTTCTCTCTCACCTCGACCTTCTATATATTAAAAACATTTCTCATTTGAAAAAAGGGGGAGAAATTCTGGGATGTAGGGAAACTCCATAAAATTTGTTTCTCAACTCCATTTGAGTTGTAATCATTCTCCTACACCTAACAAGTTGATTTGATGCTTCTAAACATCCGTGTAATGGTTAGTGCACCTCATAGAGTAATAAAATCATGTTTTTATGGTGTTCTTCAACCCTTTCTCATGTTTTTTGGTTTCTCTGTGCCTCTCCATTTCGTGTTTTCTTCATGTGCATGTATTTCACATTTTTAGGTGTAAGATGTTGTGTTTCAAGGAGTTTTGATGGTGGATTAGGATTTGGGTCCATGTTACTTCTGTTAGACCTCTCTCATCTCCTTATTCCTTATTTCATCCTCCCTCAATATTTTATTTCACCTCTTTCCTTTTTTGGTGTATCACTGCTTTAGTGTAGGTTCTGTTTTCTTGCATTCTCTTTCTCCCTGTCTCCTTGGAATGGTTAGATTAGGATTAGATAGTTTTAACTACATTAGACTAGATTTTTGTAGGTAATTTAGGACAAGAAGTAACTTTCTCTAGAGATCCATCTGAGGTTCGCAAGTCCCACGTCTTGAGAGATGGTCCAATGTTATGTAGATTACACCAGATGTGACCACATAAAACAAGGCCATTCGGGGCACTGTGATTTTACATCAAAAGTTTTGGCACGCCTGGTG
Organism: Taxus chinensis; assembly: GCA_019776745.2. Classification (NCBI taxonomy): domain Eukaryota; kingdom Viridiplantae; phylum Streptophyta; class Pinopsida; order Cupressales; family Taxaceae; genus Taxus; species Taxus chinensis. Next base: position 762,968,056 of record CM034149.1, read on the forward strand.
GGACACCGAGGTTAGATTTTTCTCATCTTTCCAAGGTGAATCATTATCAAACAACAAATCTTAAGCCACCATGTGACCACATCAATAGTTTTGACATGCCCAATGGGACATGTTTGAAGCACTTTACCACTTCATTTTTAGCATGTTGGTGTGTTCCTGTCAAAATTTTAGCCTTTGGAGGCACATGAAAAGCACATCTGGTGACTCCATCTAGTCAACAACCCATCCTCTATGTTGAAAACTTTCCTTCCATCCATTTCCACCCATCTTCATTCATATTCCTTTCCACATCTCCCATTTTCTTCCATTCATGAAGCTGCAGAGACATGGCTCCATTCCCATCATGGAATTCACACTTGCAGCAGTGTAGTCCACCTCCAATGTATTTCCCAAATCCTCCAAAACAGCTTTATGATAAGATTCACAACCATCACGCTTACCCATATGAGCATTGTCAAAACTAGTTTGGCTATGGAACTTATCAGGAACAAGGGTATATATACAATGACAATAGTCAAATGGAGAATGTTGATCTGCTGGAGAAGATTCAAAGAATGGAGGTTTTCATGGTTCCGTCAAGGGATACAATGCAAATGAAGGCATTCAAAATTCATTGAAGGGTACCTTATCCATGGGAAGGTCCTTTTCGAAGACATTATAGCCCTCAAGAGAAGCTTGACTTCACGGTTGAAATGTTGCCTCAACTTACACAGTGGACTGAAGATATTGAGGCATATGAACAAAGTGTGAGAAAACCTTGTCAATAGGTAAGTCAATCACCATCTCCTTGTCCTTCATTTTCTCCCTCTCAAGATTTTTCATTTCAATATGGTAAACATTCAAGCCCATTGTATGCTACCCCAAATGTTTTTTCCCTTCTCCATCTCCTAATCTTCCATCTCATCTCAATTCTTCCGCCATTTTCCTTTCCAAGCAGTCATCCCCTCCAAAGAAAAAATAATTCCTAATTACCTCCCCACCACAAAAAATTTCAAAATTGGTTGAAACCACATCCACTCTTCCTCTTTCCTTCCCAATTCCACGTAGCGAAGAAACTCCAAAAACCAATCAAGGAGAGAACCAGGAAGAAGAGACAAATAGAGAAGAAAATATTAGATGCTTGGTGAGCTTGGCCCTAAAATTTGGGATAAAAAATATCCCCTTGATGGTTAAGCCTACTGAGGAGGCCATAGTTGAAGAGCCAGTCATGGCTAAAGCTGAGTTTGTAACAGAGGTGAACAAGAACAAGAAGATCAGTATTATGTATATTCTAGATGTAGTGTCTATTATGGCACATTGTTTGGAAAGATTGATAATCATATTCCAGTTACACAATCATTGAAAGAGGAGGAGCACATTCCAGCTATGGAGGATAACCATAAAATTTCAAAGGATTTAAATACAAATAAGGTTGCAAAAGAATCTTCAATTCTTCCTCCCACTTCATCCCCTTCAAGGTTTAATTTCGAATAAGAGTTTGAGCTTTCAAACTTCATGTTTGAGGATGAGGGTAACCATGGTTATCAAGTTGTAGATTAGGAGGATGCCATGGAGGAGGTCGAGCAATGCAGTAGGATAAAAAAGAGGTAGATTATCTTTCTAACTTGGAGGATTACTTTGAAGGAGAGGATCCCATAAAGATCACATAATTTTCTCCTCCATCATCCACCTTCCAAGCACATGAGCCTGTTTCCATGAAGGAGATCATTCAAGGAAAATAACCTACACTTCATAATATCCCTCTCGAACCAATGTTGGAAGATATGAATTTTCCATGTTCTTCACAGGAGAAGGAAGGGAAAGAGCAAGAGGATATCATCATCTCTTCCACACTATCCACCCAAGAAGGTCAGCAGGAAGACTCCATTCTTGGAGTTGAATTTTAGAATGATTGGCACATTCATTGGATCAAACCTTTCCCAATCAGGTACTTGGCTTCACTGGAGCCAAAGGAGAAGGCAACACCAGTTATGCTTACTCCTGAGCATGAGAGTGAGTATCAAAGTACTGAGGATCAGCTGCAATGCCTCTTCAATCCAAATATAGAGTAACTAAAAGTGGTATTTTTTTTGTTTCTAGTTGACACCTTGATGATTTGGGTGGAGGATCATCTTATAGTTAGTTTTTTACTCGTACAAGCAGCCATATTTAGTGTCAAATCATTTCCATGGCTTCCCTTTTTGAGAAAGGGAAGCTACTTCTCCCTGCCAGTTAGAGGAATTTTTCTTGTTTTCTTTCTCTCTCATTAGCGTAGAGTAGGTAGATTTTATTTCAACACAAGAAGTGCTTGTGCACACTCTACATATCCCACTTGGGGTGTGTATGATTTCTATTTATTTACACAGTGTGTTGTAGTGTTTTGTTTCTTATGCATAGTACATTAGAAGTAGCATTTGGTGAGATTAGCTCCAACTCCAGTGGTGTTCCAAGTGGCTCAGGGATCATATTTTACAGATTATGATAAGATTTTTGTTTATCAAACTATCATTCATGACTCCATGCCTAATGGATGCTTCAAAGAAACTAATCATTTCACCTAGCAGGTAGGTGATCCCCATGAGTCGCCAAATTGTTGACCAAAATAAGATCACACTTATTATTGGTCAACTAACACAATTTTCCCCCTTTTTGTTCTTCAATCTGAATTTTTATATATTTTAAGCATTTAAGATCCCCTAAAATCATTTTCATCAAATAGGAAATTTCTTCCCCTTTCTAAAAATATAAAGAAGTCCTTCTAACTCCTCATATTTTGCAAATAGCAGGTTGACGGGCCTGGGAAGAATATTTTGCCAAATGCGGGCCAGTGGGCCTAGGGAAGACTTTTCACCAAATGGGAAGATTGTGGACTGACGGGGTGGTGGGATATATTTTGGTATTTTTGTACTTTTCACAAAAGGAACAAGTTATAATTGTGGCCCTGCGAGCCCAAGAAGGATTCCTTGGTCTACATGGAAAATGCAGGCTAGCGTGCCAGGGGATGAATTTTGGGAAATGAAAAGTTATGGAGCCATGGGCTTGGAGAAGTCTTTTCACCAAATGTAAAATTGTGGGGCTGTGGGATTTTTTTTTTTTTTTTCCAACTTTCATAAAAGTGCAGTTTGCAAGTGTGGGCCCATGAGCCTGGGTAGGTTTTTTCGCCAAATGGAAAATGAGAAGGTTGCAGGCTCTCATGCCTACATGATACTTTTGCACTTTTGAAATTTTTGTGCAAAAGGCACAATTGAAATTTTGGGCCCTCGGAGGCTTTTAGTAAAAAGAGAATTTCAGGCTTGCAGGGCTGCTAGAGGGTTTTATAATTTTGCCTTTTTTTACAAAAGGCACAAAGTGAATTTTGGGCCCATGGATCCATTTTGCAAAACTTGTTTTTTCTCCATTTTTCTATGGATTCAACTCAAATATTCAAATGGGCATAACTTTCGATCAAGTGTTAAAAATTCAACAAATTTAGTATTGTTGGAAAGGTCTCGACCTTGTCTATGGCATGGAAGCATAAAATATCATTTTTAGTAGGCTTTGATGGGTGAAAATCTAGAAAAAGTGTTTAAATCCATGTATATGGGATACAATTACTTTAACTACCTAGATCTGATATGATTTTCAATCTTTCCATCTCCAACATGCAAAATAGACATGGGGAACTAGAATTGATAGATTGTAGGTAGATTTGTAGGGCATTGATGGTTTGTGGTTGAGCTTTCAAATCAAAATCTTATTTTTTCTTCTTTCTCTCTCGCCTCGACCTTCTATATATTAAAAACACTTCTCATTTGAAAAAAGGGGGAGACATTATGGGATGTGGGGAAACTCTGTAAAAAGAATTCTTGACTCCATTTGAGCTTTAAGCCTTCTCCTATGGCTGGCAAGTGGATTTTATGCTTCTGAACATCCGTGTAATGGTCTATGCACCTCATAGAGTAATTAAATCATGTTTGTTTGTGTTATTCAACCCTTCATCATGTTTTGTTGTTTCTTTGTGCCTCTCCATTTCAAGTGTGCTTTATGTGCATGTATTTCACATTTATAGGTGTAAGATATCATGTTTCATGGAATTTTGATGGTGGATTACGATCTAGGTCTATGTTACTTCTGTCTGACCACCCTCATCTCATTTTTCCCTGTTTCATCCTCCCTCAACAGAGTCTGTCACCTCTTTCCTTTTTTGGTGTATCACTGCTTTAGTGTAGGCTTTATTTTCTTGCATTCTCTCTCTCCATGTCTCCTTGGAATGGTTAGATTGGGATTAGATATTTTTTCTTACATTAGAGTATATTTTGGTAGGTATTTTAGGACAAGAACCATCTTTCTCTAGAGGTCCATCTCAGGTTCGCAAGTCCCACAACTTGAGAGATGGATGGTCCAATGTTATGCATATTACATCAGATGCAACCACACAAAACCAGGGCATTTGGGGGTATTTTGATTTTACATCAACAAATACATCTAACGCAGTAATCATTACATAAATCATAGTCATCGACCATATTCATTGATTTGAAGTATTGGTTGGTATTTTATCATGTTTGGGTTAGATTGCATATAGTATAGTTTATCATGTTGACCCCCTTTTGAAAAATTATTATATTGGTCGTCGGTGCTTGATTATTTCCTAACACATGATTAGGACCTTAAAAAATGTCAATGCAATGATTATTTTAAATAATTTGGGCTTGTCCCCCTCCCACGGTGACTCACCCCTTTAAAATTTTCAACCCACAGTGCAGTTATGGGTTTGTAATGTGGTCCTTTCGATCTTTATGCCTTGATATTCTTTGTTGATCTTTGTACTCTGGTTGGATTAGGTAGTTGGAAATTTTTAATTACAAGACAATTTGGCCCATTGATCTTTCATACCATAATATTTTTAGGCCATTGATATTTGTACCCTTTTTGGAGTTAGGGTTTACTTGCATTTTAGGCCTGAAGTTTGCATGGAGATGTGTAACTGAATGGTGGTCGTTTGATTCTATACATTCAGATCTCTACCATAGATGTTGATCTATGGAGTTAGCAGTGTGGACTCTTTGATTTTACTTGATTTAATCCTGGCCATTGAGAAATAATTCTGATGACTTAGGTTTGTTTAAAATATCATCGAGCTTATCACTTGTCATTATCATTTTATCTTTCTGAGCAGGGAAGCCCTAGCAAAATTGTTTCAGGAAGGCATTATTGATATTTCTTGAGCTCGATTCCTTTGAGAATCAGTCTTTTGAAATCTTGTGCATCTGTATTTTCATTGTTTTTTTTCTCTGTTTCAAGATTTCTGAGTGGGATTTGGTCGATGTTCATCGTTATTTTCTTAGCCTTTGAGCTCAGTTTTTCTAAAGAGAATAAATATGTCTATCCAAACGTACTACATATGTATCTTGTTGCTCTATGAATCTCTGTGGGATCGAATAATTACATATTTTTCCACTTCTTTTCTTTATTCGATCTCTGCAAGAGGGAGGACACCATTTCGTGAAATGAAAAGCTCAGTTATTCTACATTTTTTGGCCATAATAATACTGTGTCTGAGTTATTTACATTGTAATTGTAACTTTGATGATTTCCTCAATTTTTTTTAGAAACATCTGTAAAAAGTTGAAGTATTGGTTTTAACGTGCATTGATACCTTTGTTTACTGGTTTCTTCATATTTTCGTACCTGGCCATTCATAAAACGAGCTCGAAGAGCCTTTATGGTTATTGTGTTTTCTTCTTCATTCTACTTAAAATGAGGATCTTTGGCAATATAGTTCTCTATATACAGTGATTTTTTTGTTTCCCCTATCGAATGAAAAAATTTCAGAAAAGAAATGTGAATAACCCCTAAAGTTTAAAAGAAACAAAGTTTCTCCTCACGTGTCTAGAAATCTGGTGCTTTTCGATCTGTCATCAAATGGGTATTTGCATTTCATAAACATGCTTCCCTTTTATTATATTTGATGTTCTGAGTGCTCCTTAACTTTGCATTTTGAGCTCTGTGAGGCTATGTAACTTAAATTATTTTCATCTTTCTATCATTTTTCTTCTTCTTTAAGCTCTCCTTTCAAGTTGTTGTCATTTTGATCCATTCTTGAGCTCTGAAGCCTGTAATATCAATGTGTGTATTTTTTATCTTAATCATTGAATTCAACTCAGTGGGTGAGTTAAGCGAAAAGTGGTTGAGTTAAGTGAGTAAAACTAACCCAAATCATAAACATTTCATTTAATTTTTTAATGTTAATTTGAAGGGTAATCCTTGAAAAAATTCATCCAAATGCCAAAAATGATCTCTTCGAGTTGTAAACTCTGAAATTTCTACCTCTATTAGTTTTGAGTTTGAATATTTTTTTTTACATTCTTTGTTGTCTTGTCATCATTTTCAGTTTGATTGTGGAGATTTTGAGAAGCCATGAAATGAAGGTCTTAAGATTTATATAATGCACCTTATGTTACGAGTTACATGGTTGAAATTTTTTGTAGCCTTTGCAAGACTTCATTTTTCAAACTCTGTGATCTTTGATTTCTTTGTATTCTTTCCTTAACTGAATTTTTTTTCTTGAGTCATGCTTTAATTTCACTTCTCTTGAATAGAATATTTGGGTCTGAGGTCCTTATCATTTTCTAAAACTCTTTTGGGTATTTCAGAAACTTGATATTCATATGTCTAAATCTTGTGGAGATACTGGGTCTGCACTATTTATTTCTGCATTTGTGTGATCTACAGTCATTGACACTTCTTCTATTATCACAATTTATTTTTGCAGTCATTGTTTATCCTTTATTTGTGGCTATGTATTTGATTTGTATATATTTTCACAACTTCATCACTACATTACTCTATTTTGTTGAGAATTAATAATATATAGTGAACATATTAATCCTTGATGAAGAGTTACATTTACTTAAACTGTACGGAGTGTTCCATTTTTCTTGCATTTATCCTTGAAGATAACTCCTTACGTGACTGTAATGAACCATTCATTTGGTTCAAAAGTTTTATATTACTTATTTTAGATATTTGTAATTATGGAAAGAAACTAAGTGATTACTATATGAAAATGTGTCTGATGTATCTAATCCTTTATTCATACTTGGGATTTTTTATTCAGGAGTGTGACTCTTGAGTTGAGCTAGATCTTTGATTATAGCATCTTTGATTTTTTTCTATACTCCTCATACATCCTGTAGCAGCTCCAAAATATTGCTTTATGAATAGGAACATGTTACCTTTGAAAATTTTACTCTGCAAACTAGTTTAGTGTTGTCATATTTAAATGAAAACTTTATTCTTGTTTTTGTTCTATAACTCCTATTCTTGATTCAGTTACTGGAAATGGCCATCTTGATCTCAAACTCTGCATTTGTATTTACCTTCTGAATTACAAAGCTCTATCTTCATTTTTTCACTTCTTTTGTAACTTTTTCATGATTGTCTAAGTCATTTATGTTTGATGAATTTGTCTAAGTATCGAGCTTCCTGATTCAATTCTATACTTGTTGTTCTTGATTATCATGGAATGATTACATCAATTTTATTTATCTTTAAAAAATGTTGTACCTTTTGATCTGAATGTTTCAAAGTATGTAGTGGTTTGGAACCCTTTTCTCAAGACTTATAGTTCCCACTTCCCTTTTACACACTTTTGATAATAATAATGATACTGTTGATTATATTATGAACACAATTATGGACTTTATTAAAGTATGATGTTAAATGTTAGATCATGGATTATTGTTGACTTGATTCAGTTATGACGTATGATGATTATTAGAGACATTTTATATGTTGATGATGATAAACCATTGGACATGGTTATATGATGGATGTTGTTCAGACTTGTGATATTTGCATATTGTGAGTAGACCTAGAAATGGAAAATTGTTGGATGATGATATAATTGTTGATAAAACTATACATGATATTGTTAGATTGCTTTGATGTTGTTGTGATTCATATATCTAGATGATTTTCAAATTTTAATTATATTTATATAATTTTGGACGTTCTGATATGGCCACAAGGCCAAAGGAGTTATTTTTGTTTTGCCAGTTAAAATATCACAACAAACATCCGGGGATTGGAGACCAACCACATTTGAATTCTATATGAATTCAAAAATGTCACCATGGCAACTGTATTTGTTTGTGTCTGTTGTTTGTGTTTGGGATTCCCATGGGGGGATCACCTTTAAATGTGACCAAGGGATTTTATGTTTTTCTTTTATTTGGTCCCTTTTGTTTGAATTTTTCATGTGTTTTATGTGGTGCACTTACTCTTTCATTATTTATTTAATGTGGTGGTAATATTGTGAGTAATCATATTGTTTAGTTAATTAATTAAAAGATGTCATAAAAATTTCATTAATAGAGTTGTTGGCCATGTTTTAAATTGTTGTAAGAATGTGTAAGTAATGTGTAAGTGATGTGTAAGTTGACTCTTGAGTGTGAAACACTCCGCCTTCTTAAAAAAATTGAATTTTTCCTTGGAGGATATATTTGTAGGCTTGTTGGACAAGTTAAACTTTTTCGATACCTCTTAAATTTATTTACCAACCATACCTATGGATGGGGAGTTAAAATTAGACTTTTATTATGCTTTTTTGGGAAGACTTATTGTAGGTTTTCATTACACTTTTTTTACATGTTTTAATTTATGCCCTCTAGGGTGGGGGTTGGATTTGAGTGTGTAAGTGAACTCTCATAATATTCACCCACTTATTTATTAAGCATTGCAGAATGAAGTTGAATTTTGTGGGTTGGGGTTGAGGATGTGTGATGTGGCATCCTACTTGGATCCACCTCATCCTCTTCTCTTCCCTCTTCTATAAAATTTGAATTGTTTGCGTTGTTTTGGGTTGCTTCACTTTTGGAAACTTCATTTTGGGTGAATTTTTCTTGTTGTTTTGGGAGCTCTTGCTTGGAGAAGTTTTGGAAGACTGTTGCATGCTTGTGCTTGGCTGTTTTAGATTGCTTGCATTGGGATAAAGCTTGTTGTTTTAGAACTTGGAACAACTCCATCATGGAGAGGTAGGATCTTAGCTCTTGAAATGCTCTTCTTGTATATATGTAAATGTTCTTATGTGAATTTTTGGTATATATTGTGGGCTATTGGGTAGATGGCTTAGGAATGGTGTAGGAGAAGACTATGGGGTTATTTGTGGAAGGAAAAAGTGGTTTCAGGGAGGTATAAGGGTGTGTAGGGAGTTGGTATTTGGGTTCCACCTTACAAATAAATAGCTTGCATTTCTGTACTCGTTATGGGGTGCTAGAAGAGGTTGGAGAGACATAAGAAAATTGAGGAATAAGGGTTAATTGGGGGAGGCATAAGGGCATGATAGGGTTTTGAAATGATATTCATAAATATATATATATATATATATATATATATATATATTGGTGGGTTGTTCTCAGGTGGTGATACTCATTTTACCCTTTGGGAGGCATAAGCAACATCCCCCATAGCTTCTTTATCCTTTGGCTTGGTTAATGCATCCTTTGTATTTTTTATCATGTTTTAACGTAGTTGTAAACTACATTATGTTTGGGACTCTGTTTCTTTGTGAAAATGCTACTTTTATGTCTGTGAAATCCTGTTGTTGCCATGAGTTGGATCACATCTTTTATTGCATTGTGGTTGGTACTCAGGGCCAATGAAGAAGGATGGCTTCTCCTCTTCATTGGATGTCTTGGTTGGGTGGAGAGTGTTTCCTTTCCCCTACTCCTGTTGTGATCAAATCAGAAGGATAAGGAATATGCATGTTGTTATTCTCGAGCTGAGAAAAAATAGTTTGACAGTTCTTTGTGAAATGAAATCACATTGTAACTTTTACCACTTGAAGTGGATGAACTTGTAAATGTTTGTAATGTAAAGATGTTGTACTAATTATAAGTTATATTTTGAAATGAAAAAGAGTTATACTCTGTTTTCTATTTTGGAAAGAATGTGAAAGAAATATACGTGTTTTTGTATGTTGCATTTTGAAACCAAAGCGAAAGGAAGTTTTAAGAGTTCATTTTAATTAATGGAAGTGGTTTTTTCTTGTCCATATGTTGTTATTCCATTGGAAATCTATGTTAATCATTCACTATGAAATTTCTGTTTGAAAATTTGTAAATTGAAACACGTTAGAAGAAAATATATTATTTTGTTCTGTATCTAATATATGTTTTTGGAAGGAATAAAAGAAGAAAGGTTGTAATGTTGTATTTTGGAATCAATAAAGGATTGAATTAAATTTTTCAATCTATATTTTTGTATTGAAATTGATCATCCATTGTGTTTTGAAATCTCTGTTGAAAAGAAGAATTGCATGTGAGGAAAAAATATAATGCTCTATTCTTTAAAAAAAGGTTAAGATTGGAAATAAGAATTTGCATTTTAGCCCATAGATGGGTTGGTTGAATAAACAAAATGTATTAGGCTAGGATTAGAATGAGTTGCAACACTTGGGAGATGGAAATTAATTAAATAGATCCTTTAAAAATTGGCGCTCTATTTTATTCTTTCAAACTGGTAATTATCTAAACCAAAAATGCACAGTTCAAACCTGCAAGCAAGAAATAATAATGAAACATTAAAATAGAAAATGCCAAGGTATAAATTAGTTCAATTAGAGAAATACACTTAGAGGAAATATTTCAAAACTTGGCAAAATCGGGCTCAAACCGTTTTACATTCGTTTTTCTCTCAAGAAATGAAAATGTTAAAATTACAAATCTATTAGACAAAGTGAATCTTGAATCCTTCTTTAAATCCATCGAAGAACATGTCCCCATGTCTATTTTATATGTCAAGAGAGGAAAAGGGTCGAATTGAATAAATCTCACAAGTTAAAATTTACTAGTTCACACTGTAAAAGGTTGTAGAGCGTTTTATTAAAATATGCACCTTAAAATTTATCAGAATAAAAAATTAATACTTTTTGTACAAAGAAGATGTCGAGATATTTTGAGAAATTCGTCATTTTCCCAAAACCAAGCTCTCTATCAAAATTTATGGCCTTCTAAAGTTTTCTTCCTTGGCATCAAAAAATGGAAAAAAATTCCCTGGCGGGCCTGTGGCCCAAATTTTTCCCTTAAGCACTTAGGAAAAAATTTTGGGAAAATTTTCCAAATTTTGCCCACCACCCTACCAGCCACAGCAAATCAGAGGCTTCCATGAGGCACCATGGGGTGTTGGCATAGGCTTGGACCCCTTTTTAAACCTAGCACATCTGAATTTTTTTTTGGAAAATTTTCCAAGTTTTCCTCGCCGCCCCATGACCAATCAAGTGATGCCACATGGAATCATGAGGCATCGACAGGGGAGTGGGTCCCTTTTTAATTTTTTTAGTTCGGAAATTTTTGGGAAAATTTTCCATGTTTTCCCCGCCATCCCGCTTACCCGCAAGGAATCAGGAGTGGCCACGTGGCATGAGGAGCCGGCGGAGGCATAGGTCATTATTACCCTCTTAGCCCTTCGGGGCATTAAAAAAAATTTCTCCCCACCCCTCCGCTTTCCCCACATTGGCTTAGGTGATGCCATGTGTCCCTTATGGCTTACAGACTTGTGGACACAATGTTGGCTTTTCACTCCGCATGGGAAATTTTCTCAAACATGTCTCACCCCACATGGGAAATGTTCCAAAGGTCTCCACATGGCCCGCCAACCCGCCCTTTGGGAAAATTTTCACCCCAAGGCCCTCAGGCCCGCTCTTGGAGAAAATTTTCACCCCAAGGCCTGCTAGCCCATAACTTGAGAAATATGAGGAGTTAGGAGGACTTCTTTATATTAATGAAAAGGTGAGGAAATTTACTATCCAATGGAAATATTTTAGGGAATTTTTGAATGTGTTAATTATGATAAAAATATAGTTAAAACTTTAATCTTGTTAGAGGGTTAATATGATGAGGAATTACCCTTTGAACCTTATTGAGCCTTCTAACCCTGAATTTTTGAAATTAGGACCTCTAATAATTGTTAATAAAAGAAAAGTATGTTCTAGTGGATTAGAATTATTCTAGAATTTTTTAGTGATAGTTTTTTCCTTGTAACTTGGTTGTAGACTCTTCTTATTAAAAAAAAAGTTATTTCATAATTTTCCCAACAAATCCTAGGTTGTTCTTAGGTCTCAAGTGGGTTATTTTAGCAGGTGTTACACTTGGTATCAGAGCACTAGTTCAAAATCTTGGACCATTGGGCACACTAGAAAACTTGAGACATTAAACTTAAACCTATCACACTTTTAAATCTAGAAAGTAACTTAGTTAGAAATTACATATTGTAGTAAACATGGAAATTAAATAAAACTTAGGAAAATGAACTAACTCTTGCCTTGGTCTATGCAAGAGGTACAGATGGGACGAGGGGTCTTTTCACATAGACCTAGACTTACCACCACCAAATCATGTTGTAGCAACCATCCTACCCTAGATTTTACAGAATCTTCATGATGTTAATGCCACTCTACGGGAAGGATCAGCAAGACTCTTGAGGTTCATTTATCTCCTCGACCCATTGAGGAGCATGGCGGAGAGAAATCCCTTGCAGAGTCAGCCAAAGCAGAGTCACCAAAGAGGGGATAGGGTGATTGAGTTTCAGAACATAGAGAGAGGTCTCAGAGTCTTAGGCTAAGGGATGAGCATGCAAAGAGACCTAGAGGCTATCATACCACAGCTGCATATCACATTAGAGAGATCCTGGAGCTTCATCCATCACATTATTCTGGAGACATAGGTGGATTTCAGGAAAAGGCCTAGTTGGTGAGATTGAATAGATGCTTCAAGCTATATCCTTATTCTAGCAACATGAAATCTCGTGTTGTGATCCATCTGCTGAGGGATGAAGCTGATGTATGGTGGAGGATAGAGGAGTAGAAGCTCCATGTCGATTCTTAGATAGTTACCTAGGAACTCTTTGAGGACCGTTTCAAGAAAAAATACTTGTCACGAAGGTTCATATAGTAGCGGATAGATGTTTTCCATAACCTCTTACAAGCATCTTCTACAGTGGTTGAGTACGAGAGTAGATTTATGGATCTGCTCCAGTATGTTGGTTACATGTAGGATGAGCATGTGTGGATCCATAGGTTCATCCGAGAACTAAACCTAGACATTGGACGTGTAGTGTGGATCCATTTTCCACAGACATTAGCTGAGGCTTTCGAGAAGACCTATATAGTAGAGGAGACTCAGGAAAATACCTAGTAGGTTAGAGAATGAGTCTGGAGCCGCATATTGCAGATGCGGGAAAATAGATCAAGGGGCCCAATACCTCTTCCTCCTGGTGGAAAAGGTTCAACAAAGTCATCTTTTAGAACACAGTAACAACAACAACAGTCTTGGCCACCTTATAGACCTCTATAGAGATTTGATGCAGAAATAGGTCAGAGTATAGGGCATCCTCATAGGGGTCCCATCAGGAAACAAGGTGCCTAGAGAGCTCACTTAGTAGGATCTTGCCAATACAGACCTTAACAAACCACAGCTGGATCATAAGGATCCACACCATAGACCTCCAGAGTACCAATTAGACTTACTACACAGGGGAAAGGATCATGCGGTTGTTTTGTTTATAGTGTTACTAGAAATTTCTAGAGAGACTACCCACAGAACCCTAATAATAAGGGTAAGACACAAATCTTAGAGCCTATTGTTGGTGATACGGGGCGTAGTTATAAGATGTATGCAGCGGTCGAGAATCGCTAAGTAGAACATTAGGATATAATTATTGAGACCACAGGTAGCATTGGTGGTATTCCTACCTCCATCTTGTTTGATACTGGTTCTTTTGATTCTTTCATTTCACCATAATTATTAGAGAAATGTAGGCTTGTGCAAGTTAGGCAGGGTCATAGTTGGGATGTTGAGATGGCATTTGGAGCCAAGATCTCAGTAGATTCCTTAGTTAAGGAGTGTGTGGTGGATTTGGGACCTTTCACCACTACCTCAGATCTTTGTATCCTTCCTTTGGGCTCATAAGGAGTCATCTTGGGTATGGATTGGTTGTTGGCACACAAGGCTAGAGTGGATTGTTACCACAAGATTATATCTTGTGTAGATGATTTGGGATTTGAGTCAGTGATTTCACGGGTTAGGAGACCCATTTCTATTCGTACCATCTCTGCTATGTAGCTGAAGTGGTGTGTATGATGGGGTTTGCCAGATGTATGCTGTTATAGTTAGTGAAAAATCATAGGAATTGTCTATTAGACCATCGCTAGATGATCACCCAGTTTTGAGAGAGTTTTCATATGTCTTTCTGGGGGAGCTACCGGGGTTACTACCCCCACGTGAGATTGATTTTCATATAGACTTGGTTTCAGTAGTAGAGCCTATCTCACGAGCACCTTATCAAATGACCACACCTGAGCTCTGTGAACTCAAGTTGCAGCTTGAGGTACATTTGGAGAAGGGCCTTATCCATCTTAATGTAACCCCTTGGGGTGCACAAGTGATTTTTGTGAAGAAGAAGGATGGATCCTTATGGTCGTGTATTAATAACTGCTAGCTGAATAAGGTAATGATTAAGAATCGTTATCCCGTTCCATGCATTGATGATTTTTTTTATCAGATGAAAGGAGCCACAATTTTCTATAAGATTGATCTGAAGTCAGGCTACCATCAATTGAGGATTTCAGAGGCAAACATTCATAAGACTGCCTTCTTTATGAGATATGGCCACTATGAGTTCAGAGTGGTGCCTTTTGGTTTAACGAATGCCCCCGCAGTATTTATGAGTTTGATGAATGGGGTATTTAGAACCTTCTTATATCGCTTCATGCTCATCTTCCTTGATGATATTTTGATTTACTCACATACGCATGAGGAGCACGAGGGGCACCTTCACCAGGTCCTTCAATGTCTTCGAGAGAAGCAGCTTATCATGAACTTCAAGAAGTGTGAAATTATTTCATACAGAGGTATAATATTTTGGACCCATATCATTTTTGGGGAAGGTATCGCCATCGATCCTTCCAAGATTAGAGCTATTATGGATTGGCCAACACCCACTACTATGACTGAGGTGCGCAGTTTCATGGGATTAGCATGTTACTACCAGAGATTTGTTCAGGACTTCTCTCAGATTACACACCCCATCACTTCCCTATAGAGGAAAGGGAAGAAGTTTGTTTTGTTAGATAGGTGTGAGAAAGCCTTAAGTACACTAAAGGAACTCCTCACTATAACACCTTTTCTTGCAGTGTTGGATGCCACAGGGTGAGTTTTTTTTTGCAGAGTGATGCTTCTTTAGTAGGGCTTGGAGGTGTGTTGATGTAGGAGGGACAGAGTAGTGGATTTTGAGTCTCAAAAACTCAATGATTATGATCTTTATTACCTGACTCATGATCTTGATCTTATGGAAGTTGTGCATGTTTTTGTTTGATGGAGGCATTTTCTACTTGGTTGGAGATTCATACTCATACGGGCAGATCACCTGAGTCTTTGTCACCTCTTCATGCGACTTAATCTCAATGCTCATGTAAGTGGTGTTGGATGGAGTTTCTTTGTGAGTATGATATGGAGATAGAGCATGTGAAAGGGAAGGATAATGTGGTGGTGGACGCTCTCAATAGATGGAGACATGTGGCTATGGACACCTTAGTGAGAAAAGATTTGCGGAGTAGCATTCTTGGGCAGCTTCCTCTTGACAACTTCTACATTACATTTCAAGAAGAGATCAAGTCTCAGAGACCCCTTCAAGGGGAAGTTTGATGGTTTTTCCTTAGAGGTAGATGGTCTTCTCAGGCACATTGAGGCCGGATTTATGTTGCTAGGAGATGAAGGTTTGAGGTAGGAAATATTGGCAGAGGCACATCATTCACCCTATTCAGTCCATCCCTGGGTGAAGAATATGCATGCCACCTTGAGACAGTTGTATCATTAGAGAGGAGTTCATAGAGACGTGGCCCAGTTCATGTCACGATGTTCAGAGTGCTAGAAAGTGAAGGCTGAGAATCAGCATCCAGTTGTCCTTATTATTTACTCATGCTATACCAGAGTGGAAATGGGACACAATTTCCATGGACTTCATTGTTCAGATACCAATGTCGAGATATGACCACAACGCCATCACGATCATGGTTGATAAATTGCAATAAAAGTGGCTCACTTTTCTCCAGTAAATTACCACTTATACAACTAGTGTAGTGGCACGAAGTTATACTTGGATGATATTTTCAGGTTGCATGGGATTCCACACAATATTATAAGTGACCACGATCCCTTGTACACTTCCCATTTCTGGACTATCATGCAACATGCCCTTAGGACGAAGATTAATTTTAGCACAACATATCACCCTGAGATAGATGGATGGATTGAGCGGGTGAATCCTATATTAGAGGACATGCTCAAGATGTATGTGATGGATCAACAATCTAGATGGGAAGAGTACCTGTACTTAGTGGAGTTTTCCTACAATAATAGTTTTCAGATTTCTATAGGCATGGCTCCTTTTTAGGCTTTATATGGTAGAGAGTATCAGGACACCTGAATGAGACAAGATAGAGGACAGGGTTTCTCATGGACCAACTTTGTTGTAGGACATGGAGTAGAAGGTGATTTTGATTAGATAGAGATTGTAGGAGGCATAGGATAGGTAGAATAAGTAAATAGATTAGCATAGGACCAACTGTAGTTTTGATGTGGGCATGAAGTGTTGTTTGTCGCATCAAGCCACATAAAGCCCTATCTATTATGGAAAAGGTTATAAGTTAGCTCCTAGATTCATGGGTCCTTTCAAGATCTTAGAGTGTATCTACCCTTTGGCCTATCATTTTGCATTTCCACCTAGCTTCTCTTCCATACATGATGTGTTTCATGTTTCATTTCTTAGGAGATATGTTACAGATCCTTCTATATGTGTTAGATTGGACATCATTGTAGGTACAAGATCAGGGGATTTGGTGATGGTGGAGCCCATTTGCATCCTAGGATTGCATGAGCCTGGTCCTTTGAGGTAGACAGGTTGATCACATTCGGGTGTAGTGGGACAGATATGATGAGAACTGCAGCTACATGGGAAGGAGACTACTTTACTATGAGTTCAATTTCTAACAGAACAAACATTTGTTCCTATGACTTCAACTAGGAAGTCGAGTCTAAGGGGAGGGGTATATAGTGTCCACTTCCCTCTAACAACCTTTTGACAAAGATGATGATACTATTGATTATATTATGAACATGATTATGGACTTTATTATAGTACGATGGTTAAATGTTAGATCATGGACTATTGAACTGTTGACTTGGCATTCAGTGAAAATGATGAATGATGATTATCCAGACATTATTCTTCTGTTTGATCATGAATATACTGGATTGGACCATGTGACACTATATGATAAGACTTCATTATTCGTGCTATGTACATCAAGATTCACCATACTGTGAGTCCATCAGTAAGATGGTTGATATAATTGGATAAATAGTTGTCTGACTTTTACTCTAGTAAATGGACCACTATAGTAGATAGCTTTGAAGTTGCTATGATTGCCTATATCTGGATGATGATTGCTCATCCCTTACCATCGAGATTTCTACTGAAGCTATCAACTTATTGTAATATGGCTACGACCGAAGGTGGATCCTTTGTATACTGAAACCATTTCTAGAATATCGACAAGCAACATCGAGATGAAAATTGGATTAATTTAACATCATTATCATTCTAGATGGATAGACAACAAAGGTCAGCATGGCTGAATCAGTAATTTTGTTTCCCTACATTCTCATGATTGTGTGTTATGGATAAACAGTCTAGATGGGAGGAGTCACCTCTAGATTGACCAAGGGGATGTTTATTGTACAATTTTGTTTTTCCAATAATGTGGTATCTTTTGTGCATGTATATTTTAACATCAACCCGATTAGTTTTATCTCTGGTAGAGACTGCATAATATACCTTTCACTAGGATAACCGACATTCAATGAGTGTTTCTCTTCGACATCATATTTTTTGCAGTAAATGGAGTATAGTTTAGTTCATTACATTATGACAGAGACTGTCCCTTTGACACCTTTTGACAGGTAGAAGATATTGTACGATTAGATTATAGACATAATTATGGACCACTTATTATAGTATGCATGATAGATGTAGATAATGGAGTTGACTTGATTCAGTTATGATGCAGAGACTGATTAGGAGACATTAGAGGCATTTTGGAAAGTGACGATCGATTAGCATAGTGTATTTGACCATGGTTATATGATGTGGGCATGAAGGTGCGAACTTTGATTTTTGGATAATGTCACTCCTACCTATTATGGAAATTAGAATTTAATTATGCTCATAGATTTGTTGGTCATGTTATGAAATTGCTATAAAGATATTGTTAGATTGCTTTGATATTGTTGTGATTCATATATCTAGATGATTTTGGATGTTTCAATTCTATTTATATTATTTTGGATGTTCTCATGTGATATGGCCATTGCAGGTACAAATGAGGTATTTGTGTTTTGCATTTGTTTAAATATCATAACAAACATCGGCAGGGATTGGAGACCAACCACATTGGAATTCTAGATGAATTCAACAAGGTCACCATGGCAAACTGTATTTACTCATGTGTGTTAGTATTCCAAATTTGTATCTAAGGATTCCCATGGGGGGAATCAACCAGTTAAATGTGACCAAGGGATTTTATGTTTTTCTTTTATTGGGTCCTTTTGTTTAATTTTTGCATGTACTACTTTTATGTGGTGCACTTACCCTTTAATTATTTATTAATGTGGTGTTAATATTGAGAGTAATCATATTGGTTTACTTTAATTCAATTAGAATGATGTCATAAGAATGTAATTAATACATTTTCATATATGCCATGATGATATACTATTGTAAGACATGTGTCATAGTAATGTGTAAGTGACCTTGTTTTTGACATGTGATATCTGGACTATTGTTGTGTGAGACACTCCACCTTCTTAGAAATTGGAAATTATTTCCATGGAGGCTGATATAATTGTTGAGTAAAACTTTCAAATGATCTTGTTAGGTTGCTTGGATGTTGTTGTGATTCATATATCTAGATTATTTTTGATTTTAATTTTATTTGTAGTGTTTTGGATGTTACTAATGTGGCCACAAGGCCGAAGGAGGTATTCATGCATTTTGTAGGTTTAAAATATCACAGTAAACATTCGGGGATTGGAGTGCAACCACATTGGAATTCTAGATGAATTCAAAAAGGTCAACATGGCAACTTGTTTTATGTTTGGTGTGTGTTGATTGTGGTAGGGATTCCCATGGGCCGAGACACACCTTTAAATGTGACCTAGGATTTTATGTGTATTTCTTTTAATTTGGTTCCTTTTGTATTAAATGTTTGCATGCATTTCATGTGGTGCACTTGCCCTCTTTCATTAATTATTTAATGTGGTGTTAATATTGTGAGTAATCATGTTGTTAAGTTAATTAATTAAAATATATCATGAGAAGGTAATTAATAGAGGCTGTTGCTCATGTTCTAAATTGTTGTAAGAATGTGTAAGTAATGAGTAAGTGACCTTGTAAGTGATGTGTAAGAGTGACTTTTAGAGTATGAAACACTCCACCTTCTTGGAAATTTGATTTTTTCCTTGAAGGATTTTTTTTAGGCTTGTGGGACAAGTAAAACTTGTCCCATACCTCTTAAATCTATTTACCAACCATACCTAGGGTTGAAGAGTTGCAATTTAGAACTTTCACTATGCATTTTGAGAAGACTAAATTGTAAGTTTTAATTGCACTTTTCTTACATGGTTTAATTTCAGTCCTTTGGGGTGTGGGTTGGATTTGAGTATGTAAGTAAATTGTCATATTATTCACCCACCTATTTATTATGCATTAGGAGAATGAAGTTGAATTTTGGGGGTTGGGGTTGAGGATGTGTTACGTGGCATTCTACATGGATCCAACTCATCCTCTTCTCTTCCCTCTTCTATAAAATTTGAATTTCTTTGCCTTGTGTTAGGTTGGTTCACTTTTGGAGAATTCCTTTTGGGGAGAATTCATCTTGTATGTTTTGGGAGATATTTATTTGAAGTTTGTTCATTGTTTTCTATATTTTCTATATTTTCTTTTTTGGAAGATTGTTGCGTGCTTGTGCTTGGCTGATTTGGATTGCTTGCATTGGGATTAAAGCTTGCTATTTTGGAACTTGGAACAACTCCATCATGGAGAGGTAGGAGCTTGGCTCTTAAAATGCTTCTTTTTTGTATATATGAAATTGTTATTGTTGTGAATTTTTTGGCATGTATTGTGGGATGTTGGGAAGATAGCCCTAGGAATGGTGTAGGAGAAGACTGTGGGGTTTATTTTGTGGGAGGCACAAGTGGTTTTGGGGAGGTATAAGTGTGGAGGGAGTTGGGATTTGGGTTCCACCATTACAAATAAATAGCTTAGCATTTATTTACTCATTATGGGGTGCCATAAGAGGTTGGGGAGGCATAAGGAAATGTGAGGAATAAGGGGTACTTAGGGGAGGTATACAGGGCATAATCAGGGCTTTTGAAATGATATTCATATATATATATATATATATTGGTGGTTTGAAATCTCAGGTGGTGATACCCATTTCTCCCTTTTGGGAGGCATAAGTAGCATCCCCCCATAGTTTCTTACTGATTTGACTTTCTTGATGAAGCCTCAGTGTTGTTTGTCATGCTTTAATGTAGTTGTAAACTACATTCTGTTCTTAGACTATGTTTCTAAATGATGAAAATATTGCTTGTGATGTTTGTGGAAGCTTGTTATTGCAATGAGTTGAATCACATCTTATATTGCATTATAGTTGGGGATCAAGGGCCAATGAAGAAGGATGGATTCTTATTTTCATTGGATGTCTTGTTTGGGTGGAGAGCGTTGCCTTTCCCCTATGCCCTCTGTTGTGATTAGAATTAGAAGAACAATAAATCTACATGTTGCTTGTTCTGGAGCAAAGGAAGAAAAAAAAGAGACAGTTTTACAGTCCCTTATGTGAAATGAAATCTTATTGTAACATTTTCTCACTTGAAGTGGATGGAACTTGTATATAGTTTTGTAATGGAAATATGTTGTACTGATTGCAAGTTGTATTTGAAAGTTGTAAAAGAGTTCTACTCTGTTTTCTATTTTGCAAAGATTGTGAAAGAAATATACGTCTGTTTCTATGTTGCATTTTTAAACCGAAGGGAAAGGAAGTTGTAAGAGTTAATTGAAATTAATGGAATTGGTTTTTTCTTGTCCATATGTTGTTATTCCATTGGAAATATATGTTAATAATTCAGCTATGAAATCCCTGTTTGAAAAGTGGTAAAGTGAAACACGTGAGAAGAAAATGTATTATTATGTTCTATATATAATATATGTTCTTTGGAAGGAATAAAAACAGAAAGGTTGTAATGTTATATTCTGGAATAAATAAAGGATTGCATTACTTTTCTCAATCTATACTGTTTTATTAAAATATGAGTCATTAAATATGTTTTGAAATCTCTGTTTGAAAGGAAGAAATGCATGTGAGGAAAATACATATAATGCTCTATCTTAAAAAAAAATGTGTAAAATTGGAAATCAGAATTTGTATTTTGGTTCGTAAATAGTTTCATTTGAATCAACTAAATGTATTAGGATTAGAATTGGATTGAATTCTACATACTTGGAAGATTGGAAAATGATTAAATAGATCCTTTAAAAATTTGATCCCTCTGTTTTGTATCTTTCAAATTAGACAAATACTCTTATCCAAAAATGCATAGTTCAGAACCGAGCAACAATGAAATAACAAATGAAATGATTAAATTGAATTATGCCATTCCCTAAATGAATTCAATTGGACAAAAATACTTAGAGGAAATATTCTTAGAAAACTTAGCAAAATCAGGACTCAGACCATTGTTTTATTGTTGTTTTGTTGTCACTAAGTTGTTTTTTTTTAAATTGGGATTCAATCAGAACAAATTGATTCCGAATCCTTCTTTAAATCCATCTAAGAACAATGTCTCCTATGTCTAATTGACATGTTGAGAGAGGAAGAATATCAAATTGATTAAACTTTCATAAGTTAAAATTTTCTAGCTTCGCACTTTTAAAAGCCTGCAGAGCCGTATTCATAAAATAGACACCTGTAAAAACTTTATCAAAATCAAACAATTTATGGATCTCTGTGCAATGAGGACATCGAGAGATCTTTCCAAAAATTTCTTGTTTTCCCAAAAATGATCTCCCAATCAAAATTGATGGCCTTCTGAAGTTTTTCTTCATTTGGCATTAAAAATAATTCTAACTGTCAAAAAAAAATTTGGGAAAAATTTTCCTTGGCGGGCCCGTGGCTCGAATTTTTCCCTTAAGCACTTAGAAAAAAAATTTGAGAAAATTTTCCAAATTTTCCCCACTACCCCACCATCTGCAGTGACTTAGAGGCTACCACGTGGTACCACGGATTGTTAGTGGAGGGGCAAACCCCTTTTTAAACCTAGCGCATCCAGAATTTTTTTGGGAAAATTTTCCAAGTTTTCCCCATTGCCCTACCGGCCTGCGACCAATCAGGTGATGGCATGTGGAATCACGAGCCATCCACGAGGAGTGGTTTCCTTTCATATTTTTGTGCTTCAGAAATTTTTCCATATTTTCCCCATCGTTCCACTTACCCATAGCCAACCAGGAGCGGCCACGTGGCATGAGGAGCCGACAGAGGTGCGGGTCAGTGTTACCCTCTCAACCCTTCAGGGTGTTAAAAAAAATTTCTCCCCACCACCCTGCTTTCCACGCATTGTCTTAGGTGATGCCACTTGTCCCTTGTAACTTGTGGACTTGCGGGTGCAATGTTGGCTTTTCGCCCGCGCACGGGAAATTTTCCCAAATGTCACCTGCCATCCCACTCTCCCCGCTCTGGCTTGAGAAGCACTACATGTCCCTTGTGGAATTTGAGACCCGCAGATGTATGGGCACTAAGATAGTTTTTTGTCACACATAGGAAATGTTCCAAATGTCTCCCCATGGCACAGGTTTGGAGGTGCACAAGACAGAGTGTTGACATGACAAAATTCGAGCCTAAGGCACAGGTTGGAGGTGCACAACACAGAGTGTCGACATGACAAAATTCATGCCCAAGGCACAGGTTAGAGGTGCACAAAATAGAGTTTCGAGATGACAAAATTTGTGCCCAAGGTGCAGGTTAGAGTTGCACAACATAGAGTTTCGACATGAAAAAAAATCGTGCCCAAGGCATAGGTTAGAGGCGCACAACACAGAGTGTCGACATGACAAAATCTGTGCCCTAGGCATAGGTTGGAGGTGTAAAACACAGAGTGTCGACATGACAAAACTTGCACCCAAGGTGCAGGTTGGATGTGCATAACACAGAGTGTCGACATGAAAAAATTCACGCCCAAGGCACATGTTGGAGGCATACAACACAGAGTATGGACATGAAAAAAATTCGCGCCCAAGGCGCATGGTTTGAGGCGCACAAGAAGAAAAGTCAACATGGAAATTTTAGCAACCTATGGCACATGTAAGAGTATGTCTATATAAGGATGGATGCAATAAGGTGCATCTTCGTGCAACTTTTTGAGCATTGACACCCTGACAGGAAACAAACCCTGGCGCAGATATTCAAATGGCCATAACTTTTCACAGGAAGCTCAGATTCATGCAAGGTTGGAATTTTTGGAAATATTGCAAGGTCCTCTGTCCAACTATGACTAGATATCTTTAATTGGGTTAGAAAAAGTTATTAAAAATTTCAAAATACAATTCACCATGTTTGGGGTTTGCTAGGGTTCTCACCTACCGCCATAATGAGTTTAATTAAATACAACCTAGAGGTGGTTGGGGTAGATTTGGAATTCCTCTCTCTTCCTTCTCTCATTCTTCCTATAAATTATAAGGATGGGGCTTCTTTCTAAAGGTTGGACATTCTTGTTCTGCCCCTCCCTTCTTCTCTTTGGCAGGTGAAATTTGTGGAGTTCAAACCTCCCATCTAAAACTGTAATGTAACTTTGCCTCTTGGCATTTTGTAGTGTATTGTATCAATATTTGGAGCAAATAATGCATGTCTGTGGATGATTCTCAACCCTCTCTATGTTCATTTGCATCCTCCTGATCTTTCACCTGCAAATCTGGTTATCTGTGAATGATCTTGCATTACATTTTAATGGTTTTTGTTTTTTGGCTAGACAGATGTTTCTTCATTCCTCGGTGCATCACCTTTGTTATTTTAGGTTTAATTTTTATGCATCTTCTTACCCTATCTCCTTGGCAAGTTAGATTAGGTTTTTTTGAGTAAACCCTCTAAAGTTTTATGTGTGCAGGTTCTGAACAAAGGAATAGGAACCAGCCTTCATCTGGAGAGCTTTCCCGATTCACAAGGTCCCACACTTGGGAAAAGCTCCATGTTATGTAATCACATTGAGAGTCTCAACCCATTGAGTTGCAAAAATTCAGGGGTGATGTGATTCGCCATCAACACTTACCTTATGCCAATCAAATCAAATGAGACCCATGACTATAGTCTAAGAAAAATAATCAAGGTGGTCACCTTTTCAAACAAATGATGGCAAGGAAAAAGAAAAGAATATGCTACATGCCAAGTCAAGGAAGAACTCATTATGCCAAAGGTTTCTTAAACTTAAACATTACAAGATTTTCCTTAGTAGTTTTTAAAAATTTCATACCCTTCAAAGGTTATAAGACAAAGTATGCACATGCCCACAGGTGGCCCTATAAATTACAAGAAGACATAAAAGGACATATGCACACCAAAAGTGGCCCCCAAATTGAAGTCGAATAAATTTTTGCTAAGTGTAAAAGACAAGGCATTATTTTTATATTGCACACAAATATTTTTTTTCATCTCATCCACTAGAAGACATAATAGCATAGGAGTGCAAAGATGTCAACATCAAAGATCAAGAATACCTTTTTGAGATGCTAATTACCTTATTTTTCACAAAATAAAGGGAATATTTATTTTTGATGTGCATCCAAGGGGGGCAAGTTGCAAAGGATCCTAACATTATCATTGCAATTGGATTAAGTTGTAAGTGTCACATCAAACAGAAGAAGAAAAAGATTGCATGAAAATTGGAGAAGACTTTCACAACAAGAAAGTATTTAGTTTTAGTAAAAGTATTCATCCAATTTTTATTAAAAATTGATTAGTCAACTGTAATTTGACTCGAGTTTATTTTTGTAACTAAGAGCTATTAATGCCTCATTGTAATCAACATGTCTATTTTTATTCCTTTATTTATTCATGATAAAGTGGAAAAATTAGCATGCATGTGTGAGTACAAATTTTAGCCTATTTTTAGGATGGGTTGGGTGAATAATTTTAGCCTATATTTTGTGCATTGGCAAAGCATAATGAGGAATTTTCAGACATAGGAGTACTAAAGAATTTTTTTTTCAAATTTTTCCTTGAATGAGAGCTAATTTTAATATTTCCAATTATTTGTAGTGGTGTGTATCTCATTAATTCTTGTGAATGTCAATTCCATGGTTAATCATCTTACCTTAATGTGAATCTGGTATTTTCTACATAATCTTAGTGTGCATGTTATCTTGTTGTGTTTTTTTTAGTTATCCCTTAATACATAAAGTTCTTTACATTAATATTTTGTTAAAAACCATTGGTTCATGCATCCACAATTCATTCTCAATTTTATTGTAAATATACTAAGTCAAAGCCCTCAATAAGTTTGGTGTATCACCCTTTTCAATTTAAGTTACAGTCATATTTTTACTCTCAATACCCAAAAAATAAGTTTACGATTGTTGGTCTGAAAATCTGTCGCCTGGACAGATCTATGGATAGACGAGCCAACAGTGTGCAGGGCTTAGCCCCTCTTTGAGTCAGCAAAGAGAAACTGGTTTATTGCTATTCTACCAGCAGGAATCTATGCAAGTCTCACAGATTCTACCTTCGGGGGTTTGGGATATGATCCCAGTAGAGTGTTTTAGGTTGCGAAAAGAAAGGAATGAAAGAGGGAAAAGAGAAAGAACAGATCCGAAGGAAGAAAAGAAATGAATTCCAAAGCAGAAAGGTCAGAAGATTTATGTTTTTGGGTTGGTAGTAAACAAAGCCAAACCTACTTGCATAAATAAACAAAGCAATACTGATGAGCAAATGACAGAAAAGTAGATATAAATCCAACAGATTAAACACATACAGATCTAACGTAAGGAAGATCTAATGCATAACACAGCTATTGAGCACAAAGTCTTAATATTTGTATTACTGTTTTCTTCTGTTACAAGAAAGCTCAAAGTCTTTCTCTCCTCACTTCTATTTTCATCTAAAAAATGTTCCCCCTGAATACAAAAAGTATTCCAGTATTTATAGAAGAGAGGAGAAGGAAAGAAGGCAAAAAGGAGCCAACCACCTATTTACAAAGATATTTACAAAATATCTAAAAGTCATGTTGACTTTTGACAACTTGATGGATGACATCATCCCATGATGCAACATGGATGATGTCATCATTTGTGCCAACACACTTTAGACATTTCAACAAGAAAGTCGGAGAATAGAGAGAAGAAGAAGAAGAAGAAGAAGAAGAAGAAGAAGAAGTAGCTACTCATCATCGTCATTCTGCGGCCGAAAGGGGGTTGCCTGCTTCTGATGCTGCTGAGGAGATGATATGTGGAACTGAGCGTGGTATTCTAAAAACTTGTTAATCATGGGCCCAAATTGATCCTGTGATGGATCCTTGTGCCGTTCGCTGATTGCTTCACAAGTCTCCCACTCGATTATGAGCTTTTCTGGGAGTTTAGAATAATCTTTCTCCGCCTCGATGAGGAACCCGATGAAGTCCCTACAGGCCAGCAGGTTGTTGATAGATTCAGTGTCAAATGTGACCTCTGGCCCTATTCCTTGAGAAGCGATCTCCTTGAAGATCCGGATAGTTTCATCAGCTGATCTCATGATAAAGGAAGGAGTGAGCAGCCCTGGAGACATGTTAAGAACAATTCGCTCCATTTGATGCATCGCATCCAGGGCCTCTTCCTTTACCTTGTCTATCTTTTCCAGAACAAAT
Source organism: Taxus chinensis (assembly GCA_019776745.2). Classification (NCBI taxonomy): domain Eukaryota; kingdom Viridiplantae; phylum Streptophyta; class Pinopsida; order Cupressales; family Taxaceae; genus Taxus; species Taxus chinensis. Next base: position 762,995,013 of record CM034149.1, read on the forward strand.
TCCAGCTGATCTATTTGATAGTCCAGAGTGGACATGGTTTTGTTGAGGGCCCTTGGATGGCCGAAAACTCCGAACTTGACCAGATCTTCGACTGAACAGTCGAACATTTGTTAAAAGTTCTCATCTTGGAGTCTAGCATGCTCTAGCTCTTCTGATATGGGACCCGCTAATGCTTGGAGTTCCTTGTTCGCCTTTCTGATGTTTAGATATGAATGGACATACTCGGTGATCACTCTTTCACTGTCCTTGAGGATCTGGCTCGTCCAAGCAGAAACGGCCATACCCTGCTCGCTGATCTTTGAATATTCATTGATTTTCTCCTGGCTGAGAAGCTCAGAAGTCTCGGCGGCAGTCGTGGGAGGTGCACTACCCATCTTCTGTAAGGCTTGAAGAAGATATTTGTTCTGCTCCTTCAGTAACTTTTTCTCTTCTTTTATTTCTTGAAGCTTTTTGCAGAGGGCATCGACTGCGGAAAGAGCTTCCCCCTGGAGACTTTCAGAAGACGTCCCCATTGTGACTTGATTCACAGTAAAATCTGTCAGAGACAGATCTTTTTTCTCCTTGAGGGGATCAGGGTATGCTATTTCCATAACTCTCTCACTTACAACACTTTGAGAGAAGCGTGTTACAGGCTTTTGCTTCTTTTCCTCTTTTGCTGGAATTACTGAAAAGTCCATCGGAGCGATGGGAACTTTCCTCTTTTGCTGGCTCAGCTACTGAGAGATCTAAGCTGGTCTTATGGAAGAAGGACTAGAAACAGAGGAGGGGGCAGCTGCAGTAGAAGAGGGGAAAAATGTGGAGACACGCGGAGGCGGCATTGAAAGCATAGCCGAAGAAGTGGCCACGGGAGGAAGGGAAACTGTAGCTGCAGAAGACATAGGAAGGGAAGGGAGCTCGGAGATGAGTGAAGATATGGAGGAGGAAAGATCAGTGAGGGAAGAGAAGATAGACGAAGAGGTGGGGGAAAGAGTAGAAGAAGGGACAGAGGACGCGACCAAAGGGGTGGTTGCGTGAGTCACTTGAGGAGGGGAAGGAAGAGAAGAAGAAGGGATAGAAGGGACTTCTGTGGTTGTAGCAATGCCGACATCCTGAGTGGATGGGCATATGGGACTATCCCCTGCTGCTTCTTTCTCTAGCGAATCCAGAGTTATTACCGGTTCTGGCGCTGTGGAAAGAGGACTTTCATGGGCTTCTTCCTGAATGGTGCTAGATTCACCTTCTACACCTTTTCCTTTTAGCTGCTTCTTGGACCTTGGAGGTGCATTGCCTAATGGGGAGGTTGTGAAATCTACCCCGAGGTAGATCAGCCCGTTCATGCTGCACCAGTGCTCTGTTCTGCGCATAGTCTCCTTGACCCTCTCCTCAATTGTTTGAGGAGCCTTGCTTCTGTCAATGGCCATGAAGGGCCAATCATCCCCTTCCGTGTCATTATACACCTTGTCTACTTCATCTTCCGTAGTTTGGAAGCCTTTGGGGACAATGGCCACTCCGTATTGGATAATTTCCGCTAATGCTAAGCGAGAATGATCCTTTCTCCTAAGTTCCACCTCGTGGATGACGTCAACGTAAATATCCTTAATTTGAGGGACATGGATCGGATCAAGCTTAGCTCTTGGCAGGCAGCCCCTTGGGTCAAAGGTAGGCCTGGCTGGGAAGTCATGTTTCAAATTGAGCAACTCCAGCTTTGTAAACATTTCCTTCACCTTGGGATGGGTGGAGCATGTGTATCGGCCCACTGTGAGGGGGAAAGGAGTTCCGCCCTTCTTTCTTTTGAGGCATTTCTCATGGTATGTGACCAGCTGCATTGATAGCTCTAGTAGAATCAGCTCAGGTCCAGCATACCTCAGTAGCCTGGTTGGCTCACCGAAGAAGTTGACCGCCCTCAGATAGGTAAATGTGGGAAACTGGGTGAACAGGGCCCCCCACTTCTCCTCGGTTGACACAATGTTTTTGGTCGTGCGACCATGAGTTAGATTTGGCCTTAACAGGAAAATGATGTGATAGAAGAAAGCATCATTAATTTTGGCGAATTGAGGGATTTTATTCTCCAGCCTCAGTTCTGGATAATATTCATATATTTTGACCTGAGGCCAAATTCCACTTCGGTTTAGCCCTGGATAATCCCTCTCCGACGTTGCAGCGTAGACTACATAGGATTTCATATGGAACACTCCCATTGTGGCGAATTGTTGTAGCTGCTTGGAAATGGTGCTGCTTATAATCTCCCCCCAGCAAAAGCGTTGCTCAGGCACATTCTTATTCATCGTTTCCAAGTAGCGCAGCATCTATTTATGGAAGTAATAGGCATCAGAGAACCCGAAGACCCTGCTCAAGAAGGTAATGGTATCGTTGAGCTCTTATGAGAAGTCACTGCGGTGGATGATTTGCGGCCACCGGTTTACCACCTTCTTGTTTTTCAAGTAGACTTCGTTCATTAGTTGCATGCATTGGTCTTCATTGTCTTCCCAGGCCTTGATGCACTCTTCTTGGATGACGGCCACAAAGTGCTGGTGGTGAGGGATGCCGAGCATTATCTCAAAATGACGGGCAGTGAGGTTTATGACTACCTCGCCCTTGCTGTTTTCAACACATCTTGTGTCCTTGTTGTAATATTGTGCAATCACCATCATGAATTCATTGTTGACAGCACTGATGGGGATTCCTCCGGTGAAGTGCAGGGCACTGCATATTAATTTGTCCATCCATGGACTTCTTGTAACCTTCTGAGTTCTAACCCAGAATTCTTCCATGTCAATGTGACCCAATTCTGAATCTCTGACATCCATACTGCATTCAGCCTGTGATTCGGGCATCCTGATCCTTTGATATTTGTACTTCATCTCTTCCTCTGTAAGCTTAGCCTTTCCTCTTGGTTTGGTGGGTCTCTTGCTGGATGTAGACATATGTTCTTTCGAACTCAGTTACTGATCTGCATGAAGAAGAAGCGAGACCCAATCCAAAAAGGTTGAATTAGCCATTTGATCTTACATTGGAAAGTCAGCAGAAGAAAGAGTTAAAGATTTTAAGGCTCAAGGTGCAGGGCACATGAAAATTTCAACTTGCAGGCCAAATAGATAAGGCGCATGGCGCATGGATGTTGCAGAATTTTTATGTTGCATTGGGATTTGGTGCGCCCTTTGGCACATGGATGGATCGTGTAACATTGACTTTTCGTGCGCCAAAGGGATATGGTGCGGTGCACGAAGAGTTTACCCAACATAATGTTATTGCAATCGGAGATGCACCTGCACCTTTATAGCTTCATACTTGCGCTGATAAAGCTTGTGTTGCATGGAAGCTGGGTGCGCCATGGGCGCATGGAAACGTGATGTAGCACAAAAGGATGGCGCGCTAAAGGGGTGCGAGATTTGACACTTGTAGCATGTGAAAGAGACGCGCCAAAGGGCACAGAGGTTAATGATGCAACAAGCAGGCTGGGTGTGCCTCTGGCACAGGGATGCTGCAGATTACAAGGTGGTCAGATGCACCAAAGGGGCAAAAATGTTCATGATGTTGTAGGGGTGACAAATGTGCCAAGGAGGAAAACAAAGAACTAAACTCTCAAAGGGGGTTTTACATGATGTAGGTTCCTTCTACTCCTTCGTTCCTATTTGAAAGGCTCAGTGGGGTAGATAAAATGATCTAAATCAGGAGGGCCACAACCACTGTTTCAAGAAAACGTCCTTCTCCAGCAGATCTGGAAAGAGGAAGGATAGCATGGGGGGGGCAGACAGCAAACGGAGGAGGCTAGGCCAACACATTTATATTTCAAAACCAACTAGAAAGCTAAAACCAGACCAAGAACATACCAAGAACTGAAAACATAAAACGCACAAGAGAGAAAGATACCTCATACCTGGATAAATAGCAAAAGCTCGGGAACGGGTCCACAAGGCGATGAAAACGACGGGGCAGGGGCTGACAGGCTCAGAAAAATCACGTGCTCAGTGAAAAGTGAAAATGACATTTGGGCGCGCAAAACACACACACACACACACACACACACACACACACATATATATATATATATATATATATATATATATGCAAACTGGTCATAAATACGCCACCCACTTTCTAAAAGGCGCATGAGAGTTGCTATCGACAGGAGAAAGCATGCGCCCTTTGGCACACGAAAGTATTTGACAACAAGAGACAAAGCGCGCCTTTGGCGCACTAAAAGCATTGTCGACATGAAGTTATGTGCGCCCTTTGGCGCACCAAAATGTTTTGTTGCACTAAGATTATGTGCGCCCTTCGGCGCACCAAAGAGTGGTGCAACAAAAGTTTTACCAACACAAGCGCATGCGCCTTGGCGCACGCAGGGAAGGTTTAACATTCTTTGGCGCATGAAAAGTTGTGTTGACATTGAAAACCATGCGCCAAAGGATTTTAAGGGGGCGCATCAAAAGTTAGTGTTGCAAAGCAATTTCATGCGCCTAGCCAAGAAAGGCTCAAAAAGACTAAGTTCGAAAACTGGATTTCCTGGGAAGGGATTTTACAACATTTCGAACACAAGGGATCCTTAACGAGGGATTAGAACAAAATTTTCGGTATGGTTATCGGTAAAATTGCCCTTGTCAATTTTACGGGATAACAGCTAGCTCTTTCTGGGGACTATCCCTGAGTGAAATCAGGGGTAGAGAATCCCAGATCACTTGTGCCTATCCATTGGGTAATAGAGTCAAAAACAAGGGCGACCGAAGGGGGAGCAAAAGAAAACACACAACAAACCAAAAGAAAACACACGACGGATACAAAAACACAACAAAAAGCAAACTGTACAAAGAAGAGAGCAAGCTCTACTTCCTGAAGATCTTCAGATGCTGCCCACTATAAGGGAGTGGGAGTTCGGTTCCATCCAGATATGAGAGATAGAAACTATTCTCTCCGTTGAGCTGCTTGATCTTGAAGGGCCCTCTCCACAGGGAATCAAACTTTCCATGCATGCCCTTTGGCTCTCTTCGCTTGTCCCACAAAAGGACGAGATCTCCCATTTGAAAATATCTCTGCTTGGCCTTCTTATCAAAAAGCCTCTTAACTTGATTCTGATGTTCAGTGATTCTGTCGACCACTCTTACCCTCTTTTCTTCAAGTTCTACCAAATACATGATTCTCTTTTCTAGAGAATTCTGGAAAGTTTCATCTTCTATGGCTCGTGCCAAGTGCAGAGCAAGAAGTTCCGCAGAAATGGGAAGCTCGGCATCAGTGCCATATAACACTTGAAAAGGTGACATGCCGAGAGATCTCTTGGGAGTAATACGATCGGCCCACAAAGCGTCGTACAAAGACTTGTGCCACATTCGCTGATTCTCCTCTACTAACTTCCGTATGATGGTCACCAAGTTCTTGTTACTGGATTCCGCCTGACCATTTCCCTGAGGGTAATAATCTAAGGCATGTGCTAGAGTTATACCATATTCATAGAAAAAACTAATAACCTCTCATGAAGAGAAGTTAGAAGAATTATCAGCAATGATTTTGTTTGGAACGCCAAACCTGACAATGATATTTTCTTTAATGAAATTGCAAACCACCTCAGAAGTGGCATGCTTGACAGGTATGGCTTCCACCCACTTGGTAAAGTAATCCGTTGCTGTAAGGACATAGCTATGTCCGGCACTCGATTGAGGATTGAGTGCACCAATAAAATCAATTCCCCATTGCCTGAATGGTTCATTGATAATGACCGGTCTTAGTGGAAAGGCAGCTAACTTGGGCTTGCCAACGAATTGTTGGCAGGGTTAACATTTCGCCACCCAGGTGGTTGTATCTTGAAAGAGCATCGGCCAATAGTACGTGGCTCGAATGATCTTGTGTGCAGTTACGGAGGAAGAGAAATGCCCTCCACAATCTGAATTGTGAAAACTTTCCAGTAGTTTTACTTGCTGGGGTTTGTCAACACATCGCAAAAAGATGCCATCTATCCCACGTTTATATAAGCCATCATCCCAGATGACATATTTAGCCGCTCTGAGATTTATAGTGCACTTCTCCTTTACAGTTAGGTGCATCGGGCATTTGCCGTAGGTAAGGAAGAAATCGATGTTGGAGTACCACTCATCACTAGTTGCAACAAATAGAACCAGAGGGAGAGAATCAGGCTCTTCCTATCAGCCCTGTGTTTCGTCGGTGTAGTCACCCCTGTCATCGGGGTTTTTTTGAATCTTTTTTTTCAGCCATTAGTTGACACAGGCCCTTGCCCCTTACCATCTTGGTTGGTTTAATATCCAGGTCATACTCCTGGACCTTTGCGATCCAATTTCCCCGCAAACTTCCTAACTCCTGCTGAGTTAGAATTGATTTCACCGCCGTGTCAGGGACCAGCACCACTGTATGCGAGTTTAGAATGTAATACCTGAAATTCTTCACTGCTTTGACAATGGCAAAGGCGTGCTTTTCCAATTGAGTCATCTTTAGTTCGTGAAACTTGAGGGGAGAACTCATGAATGCAATCAGGGATTCAATGTCTTCTGAATTCTTTTGCATTAAGATTGCAGAGACAGTATGCTCAGATGCGTAACTATACATGATGAAGTCCTTGGAGAAATCGGGACATACCAGGACTGGTGCATGAGCAACAGAAGCTTTTATTTCTTCAAATGACCTTTTCCCTTCTTCACTCCATCTGAAAGTTGGTGATCCTTTCATCATGTTCAATATGTGACGGGTCTTTTCAGAAAAGTCAGGAACAAAACGTCTACGAAAGTTCACCTTTCCGAAGAAAGAATGAACACCAGTCTTGCTTGTAGGCAGAGTAAGGCTTTGAATAGCCTTAACTCTTTCAGTATCTATCTTTGTTCCTTCTTTGCTGACCACATGGCCTAGCAACTTCCCTTCCGTGACTCCAAAAATAGACTTTTTTACGTTTAGGGAAATCCCATGTTCTCGGCACCTGGCCAACACTTGCTCCAAGTGATCACAGTGATCACTTCGTTGTTTAGAGAACACAGTCAGGTCATCTAGATAAACCACAATAACTTTTCCCATCATACCTTTGAATGCAAAGTCCATGGCCCGCTAAAAATTGGCACCAACATTAGTTAGGCCAAAAGGCATCCTGCTGTAGGCAAATGTACCCCATGGAGTAGTGAATGCTGTTTTCAATTGATCTTCAGGCGAGAATTCAATCTGATTGTACCTTGAAAAACCATCAAGCATGGACAACATTTCTGATCCAGTTACTACTTGCAGAACTTGATCCATTATCGAAAGAGGGTAGTTGTCCTTTAGCGAAGCTTGATTCAAATTTCGAAAGTCTACGCAGATGCGTATTTCACCGTTTTTCTTGCGCACTGGCACAATATTTGCTACCCAAGTGTTGTGATGGATAGGGAAGATGATTCTTGCGTCCAGCATCTTCTGAATTTTGGCCTGGATGGTACCCGAAATCTTGGGATTATAGTGCCTCTACTTCTGGCGGAAGGCTTTGACATCGTCTTTCAACGGAATATCGTGCTGAACGTCCTTTGGCTTGAAGGACTTTAAATCGGCATAGGACCATGCCAATACATCCATATATTTTTTCAGCAACTTGACAAATTTCCGCTTCTCCTGAGGCGTGCAACATTTGCCAATGTTCACGTATTGCGGGTGTTCTATCGAACCTATATTGACTAGTTTGGTTTCTGGGGACGAGCTAGGGTCGTCCCGCTTCTTCTTTTTTACAAAATGGTCATGTCTGTCGAACAGGCGTTCCAGAGAAACCAGGCCCTTTGGAATTTTATTTCCCTTGAGCTGACATATGCCATCGTTACCTTCAGATTCATTGCCTTGGTCGGTGACTGACTCACGACAAGTGGAAGTAGACCCTTCAAAGTGCAATTCTTTAAAATTTTCTGCCTTCTCCAGAAAGGCAATGAGTTGATTATCATCATTGAACCCCTGCCAATGCTGAGAATTATCTGGCACGCTCAGGCAGAAAACCACCTCAATGGTGTACTTGTTCATTTTCAAACCTAGATGTGGGAGCATGAGAGATGCTGAAACAGCCAATGAATCAGCCATGTCATTTTGGGCTCTTGGAATCGCCTCTATTGAAAAATCATCAAATTCTTTGATGTTGTCCCATACTACATTACGGTAATGTCTGAGCCTTTCATTCTTCACTTGGTAAATCCTTTTGACCTAATTTACAACTAGCTCAGCATCACCTTGTACTTTTAAATTTTTAATTCCTCTTTCTTTTGCGGCTTGCATACCGAGTAACAGAGATTCATACTCAGCAGTATTGTTAGTGTTGAAAAACTACAATTTGAAAGAGAGAGGAATTACCTCCTCTTCGGGAGATATCAGCACAGTCCCAGCGCCACATCCACTAGTTGCGCAACTGCCATCAAACTGTAAGGTCCAGATTTCATTAAGATCCTTTTCCTGAACGAAAATGCCCGTTTTATCCGTCTCGGTAGATAAGAAGTAGTTCCCTATCCCTGATGATTCGAAAAGGATTTGGGCTTTGGGATCTTCGGAGATGGTAACCAAGTATTTCTTTTGGGATTCCGGCTCCAAAGTTTGCATTACGCCTTTGACTGGAATTCTAGCTTTAGACCAGTCCATATGAATTTCTCCACCAACTTCGCTGCAGAAACTTCTTCCCAGCAAAATTCCATAGGCTGTCGGAATTTTAGCAACGAGGACTGTCATTTTTACTCTTTTATCCAGGAAGGCCGCAAACGCAAATTGCGCGTCTTTGATTTGGCCAACCAACAGAACCTGCTTGGTTTCCAATGAATAACACCTGCCGAAAGGATTGGTAAGAGTGAGGCCCAAAGCATGGGTGACTTTTGCCGGCATGACGTTTTCAGAAGCCCCAGAATCAATTATGCAATTAATCAGCTTGTGTCCATTGATTAGCAGAGAGATAGAAAGGCTCTATCTTGCCTGACGTAGATGTTGAAGCTACATTTATATGAGATTCAGGGGGAGTGGATAGGATTCCTTTTGGGGAAACCTGATTAGATATAACAGCTTGACTTTGGATATACTTAGTCAATCCTACAAGTTGTTCGGGGTTTGACTGAAGATACTCAGCTTTAGACATTTGGATCTTGGTCTTTTTTGCATGATCTATAATATCAAACGTGGCCAAGGGTTGCGTTGGTAAAGGAATGAGTCCCTCACCTCGCGATGATGGAATAGGATTGGTGGTCTTAGTAGGAATGTGAGAGGACTGATTTGGAGGAGAGATAGGGGGAAAAGATTTCTTTATAAAAGATTTGCCAGGGAGTTGAGTAGGAAGAGGATTACCTCTTTTAGCAATGATTGGAGGCGCGTTTGACACGGCCTTCTCCTGCTGGACATGGGCAGCAACTTCCGCTTCTTTTCCTTGTGAGCGAGTAAAAACAACATATGACTGCCCGCTTGCGTACCCCTGGGTACCCTCTTCTTCATCAGATTCTTCCTCATAAATTTCCATATACCTGATAGTAGAGTCACCAGTCAGTTCACCAACATCTTGATCATCTTCACCTTGAGATGAAGGTTCTTCATAATACTGCTCTTCTTCTTCAATCTCGGCCAGAGCATTGACCGGAGGGGCCTCAAGTGCCAACCGCAGAGTAGCTGTAGGTAAGCGCGGTCTTTGTGAAACATTGTTAGGAACAAAATTCCTCCGCGGAATATCCCGGTATGAGGAACGGGGAGAGGCCTGGGCCAACTGCTTCTTCAATGCAAGCAAATTGTTCGCCATCTTTTGGAATGCTAGATCAAACAAAGTGGTGGGCGAAGGGCCCAAAGATTTAGGCTTGGCTGATTCCTTTTTTAATTCACCGGATATTATCAGATTATCCTCTATGCGAATGGCAGCGGCTTGGGTGAGAACCAAGGTGGCAACTCGTTCCTGAAGGAGCAAGAAACTAACTTTCAAGCTCATAGCATTTACGAAGAAACACTTTTGATTTTCCGGTGTCGGAAGCATGGCAACAGGGACACGGTTGATTAGCACATTGAACCGGGTGACAAAATCGTGCATGGTCTTATTCGCCTCCTTCTTTAGGTGAGTGATCCATGATAATAATGCAAATGCATCCTCTGAAGGCTTGTATCTATCTTCGAAAGCATCCCGTAAGGTGGCCCAACTGGTGATAGATCCGGCCGGCAAATGCTGAAACCATTCAGCTGCAGGCCCTTGTAGGGTTTCCAGAAAAAGGCGAATCGACACATCTTCATGGGTCACATCCAAAATACTGCACGACATGATGAATGCAGATATGTGGGAATCCGTGCTTTGATTTCCACTCCCATCGAATTTAGGAAAATTATTTCGATTTCCGTGAGGGAGAGCGTGAACTGGATGTGGTAAAGCCAAAGGACCCATCGTGTTTCCCCATGGTACCACCATCTGAAAAGCTGGAAAGAGAACACGAGCTGGAAGTGTAGTTCCGCTGAGTAGCAAGGCACTACAAAGGGATGTGGATGCTCCCTGCAAAAGACTTTTCCTTCGTGAAGGTGAGACACTTCTGGATGACCGGCTAGCCGAGCTTAGTGCTGAAAAACGTGCCGGTGTTACACTGAAATTGTGCCTTTGAAGTAGATCAAAAGTAGGATCAGCTTCTCCACGGGCTCGCCTGCTGCGCGTAAAAGGTTCACTCGCCAGTGTAACTTCCAGATCTATAATGTTATGGCACAGATTCAAACTTTCTTTTTGGTTGTACTTGCTGATTTTCTGGTTTTTCTGACAAAAACCAGCAGCAAATACTTTTCTAAATATTTAAAACTATCCTCTTCAAAAAATTGATTGCGGTTAAATGACAAATTACAACGAGGATAAGATGGCAGGGAAGATTAGTAAGCTGATTTTCTGATCTGATTTTAACTTTTTTCAGAGGGTTTCAAACTTTTTGTAAACAGTCAAAACTCAGATCTATGGCAAAATACTGATTTTTTCAAAAACTCAGTGAACTAAAGATCTTTAACTGGACCAGATCTATGACTCTCAGAAGAAAATTTTTCAATTTGAGCACGTTTGCAAATTTTGGGATTTTTAACAAAAAGTTCAGATTTGCAAACAGGCAGCAATCTTCTGATTTTTTCTGATTTTTTATCTTACTACCATCATAGATCTGACAGATCTATTCAATCCCCAGTAGAGTCGCCAAAAAATTGTTGGTCCGAAAATCTGTCCCCTGGACAGATCTATGGATAGACGAGCCAACAGTGTGCAGGGCTTAGCCCCTCTTTGAGTCAGCAAAGCGAAACTGGTTTATTGCTATTCTACCAGCAGGAATCTATGCAAGTCTCACAGATTCTGCCTTTGGGGGTTTGGGATCTGATCCCAGTAGAGTGTTTCAGGCTGCGAAAAGAAAGGAATGAAAGACGGAAAAGAGAAAGAACAGATCCGAAGGAAGAAAAGAAATGAATTCCAAAGCAGAAAGGTCAGAAGATTTATGTTTTTGGGTTGGTAGTAAACAGAGCCAAACCTACTTGTATAAATAAACAAAGCAATACTGATGAGCAAATGACAGAAAAGTAGATATGAATCCAACAGATTAAACACATACAGATCTAACGTAAGGAAGATCTAATGCATAACACAGCTATTGAGCACAAAGTCTTAATATTTGTATTACTGTTTTCTTCTGTTACAAGAAAGCTCAAAGTCTTTCTCTCCTCACTTCTATTTTCATCTAAAAAATGTTCCCCCTGAATACAACAAGTATTCTAGTATTTATAGAAGAGAGGAGAAGGAAAGAAGGCAAAAAGGAGCCAACCACCTATTTACAAAGATATTTACAAAATATCTAAAATTCATGTTGACTTTTGACAACTTGATGGATGACATCATCCCATGATGCAACATGGATGATGTCATCATTTGTGCCAACACACTGTAGACATTTCAACAAGAAAGTTGGAGAATAGAGAGAAGAAGAAGAAGAAGAAGAAGAAGCAGCTACTCGTCATCGTCATCCTGTGGCCGAAAGGGGGTTGCCTGCTTCTGATGCTGCTGAGGAGATGATATGTGGAACTGAGCACGGTATTCTAAAAACTTGTTAATCATGGGCCCAAATTGATCCTGTGATGGATCCTTGTGCCGTTCGCTGATTGCTTCGCAAGTCTCCCGCTCGCTTATGAGCTTTTCTGGGAGTTTAGAATAATCTTTCTCCGCCTCGATGAGGAACCCGATGAAGTCCCTATAGGCCAGCAGGTTGTTGATAGATTCAGTGTCAAATATGACCTCTGGCCCCGTTCCTTGAGAAGCGATATCCTTGAAGATCTGGATAGTTTCATCAGCTGATCTCATGATAAAGGAAGGAGTGAGCAGCCCTGGAGACATGTTAAGAACAATTCGCTCCATTTGCTACATCGCATCCAGGGCCTCTTCCTTTACCTTGTCTATCTTTTCCAGAACAAATTTCAGCTGATCTATCCGATAGTCCAGAGTGGACATGGTTTTGTTGAGGGCCCTTGGATGGCCGAAAACTCCGAACTTGACCAGATCTTTGACTGAACAGTCGAACATTTGTTGAAAGGTCTCATGTTGGAGTCTAGCATGTTCTAGCTCTTCTGATATGGGACCCGCTAATGCTTGGAGTTCCTTGTTCGCCTTTTTTATGTTTAGATATGAATTGACATACTCGGTGATCACTCTTTCACTATCCTTGAGGATCTGGCTCCTCCAAGTAGAAACGGCCATACCCTGCTCGCTGATCTTTGAATATTCATTGATTTTCTCTTGGCTGAGAAGCTCAGAAGTCTCAGCGGCAGTTGTGGGAGGTGCACTACCCATCTTCTGCAAGGCTTGAAGCAGATATTTGTTTTGCTCCTTCAGTAACCTTTTCTCTTCTTTTATTTCTTGAAGCTTTTTACAGAGGGCATCGACTGCGGAAAGAGCTTCCCCCTGGAGACTTTCAGAAGACGTCCCCATTGTGACTTGAGTCACAGTAAAATCTGTCAGAGACAGATCTTTTTTCTCCTTGAGGGGATCAGGGTATGCTATTTCCATAACTCTCTCACCTACAACACTTTGAGAGAAGCGTGTTACAGGATTTTGCTTCTTTGCCCCTTTGGCTGGAATTACTGAAAAGTCCATCGGAGCGATGGGAACTTTCCTCTTTTGCTGGCTCAGCTACTGAGAGATCCAAGCTGGTCCTATGGAAGAAGGACCAGAAACAGAGGAGGGGGCAGCTGCAGTAGAAGAGGGGAAAAACATGGAGACACGTGGAGGCGGCATTGAAAGCATAGCCGAAGAAGTGTCCACGGGAGGAAGGGAAACTGCAGCTGTGGAAGACATAGGAAGGGAAGGGAGCTCGGAGATGAGGGAAGAAATGGAGGAGGAAAGATCAGTGAGGGAAGAGAAGATAGACGAAGAGGTGGGGGAAAGAGTAGAAGAAGGGACAGAGGACGCGACCAAAGGGGTGGTCGCGTGAGTCACTTGAGGAGGGGAAGGAAGAGAAGAAGAAGGGATAGAAGGGACTTCTATGGTTGTAGCAATGCCGACATCCTGAGTGGATGGGTGTATGGGACTATCCCCTGCTGCTTCTTTCTCTGGCGAATCCAGAGTTATTACCTGTTCTGGCGCTGTGGAAAGAGGACTATTAGGGGCTTCTTCCTGAATGGTGCTAGATTCACCTTCTACACCTTTTCCTTTTAGCTACTTCTTGGACCTTGGAGGTGCATTGCCTAATGGGGAGGTTGTGAAATCTACCCAGAGGTAGATCAGCCCGTTCATGCGGCACCAGTGCTCTGTTCTGCGCATAGTCTCCTTGACCCTCTCCTCAATTGTTTGAGGAGCCTTGCTTCTGTCAATGGCCAGGAAGGGCCAATCATCCCCTTCCGTGTCATTATACACCTTGTCTACTTCATCTTCCGTAGTTTGGAAGCCTTTGGGGACAATGGCCACTCCGTATTGGATAATTTCCGCCAATGCTAAGCGAGAATGATCCTTTCTCCTGAGTTCCACCTCGTGGATGACGTCAATGTAAATATCCTCAATTTGAGGGACATGGATCGGATCAAGCTTAGCTCTTGGCAGGTAGCCCCTTGGGTCAAAGGTAGACCTGGCTGGGAAGTCATGTTTCAAATTGAGCAACTCCAGCTCTGCTAACATTTCCTTCGCCTTGTGATGGGTGGAGCATCTGTATCGGCCCACTGTGAGGGGGAAAGGAGTTCCACCCTTCTTTCTTTTGAGGCATTTCTCATGGTATGTGGCCAGCTGCCTTGATAGCTCTAGTAGAATCATCTTAGGTCCAGCATACCTCGGTAGCCTGGTTGGCTCGCCTAAGAAGTTGACTACCCTCAGATAGGTAAATGTGGGAAACTGGGTGAACAGGGCCCCCCACTTCTCCACGGTTGACACAATGTTTTTGGTCGTGCGACCATGAGTTAGATTTGGCCTTAACAGGAAAATGATGTGATAGAAGAAAGCATCATTAATTTTGGCGAATTGAGGGATGCTATTCTCCAGCCTCAGTTCTGGATAATATTCATATATTTTGACCTGAGGCCAAATTCCACTTCGGTTTAGCCCTGGATAATCCCTCTCCGACGCTATAGCGTAGACTACGTAGGAGTTCATATGGAACACTCCCGTTGTGGCGAATTGTTGTAGCTGCTCAGAAATGGTGCTGCTTATAATCTCCCCCCAGCAAAAGCATTACTCAGGCACATTGTTATTCATCGTTTCCAAGTAGCGCAGCATCCATTTATGGAAGTAATGGGCGTCAGAGAGCCCGAAGACGCTGCTCAGGAAGGTAATGGTATCGCTGAACTCTTCTGAGAAGTCAATGCGGTGGATGATTTGGGGCCACCGGGTTACCACCTTCTTGTTTTTCAAGTAGACTTTGTTCATTATTTGGATGCATTGGTCTTCATTGTCTTCCCAGGCCTTGATGCACTCTTCTTGGCTGACGGCCACAAAGTGCCGGTGGTGAGGGATGCCGAGCATTATCTCAAAATGACGCGCAGTGAGGTTTATGACTACCTCGCCCTTGCTGTTTTCGACACATCTTGTGTCGTTGTTGTAAGATTGTGCAATCACCATCATGAATTCATTGTTGACGGCACTGACGGGGATTCCTCTGGCGAAGTGCAGGGCACTGCCTATTAATTTGTCCATCCATGGACTTCTTGTAACCTTCTAAGTTCTAACCCAGAATTCTTCCATGTCAATGTGACCCAATTTTGAGTCTCTGACATCCATACTACATTCAGCCTGTGATTCAGGCATCCTGACCCTTTGATATTTGTACTTCATCTCTTCCTCTGTAAGCTTAGCCTTTCCTCTTGGTTTGGTGGGTCTCTTGCTGGATGTAGACATATGTTCTTTTGAACTCA
Organism: Taxus chinensis; assembly: GCA_019776745.2. Lineage (NCBI taxonomy): Eukaryota > Viridiplantae > Streptophyta > Pinopsida > Cupressales > Taxaceae > Taxus > Taxus chinensis. Next base: position 763,010,286 of record CM034149.1, read on the forward strand.
GTTGCTGATCTGCATGAAGAAGAAGTGAGACCCAATCCAAAAAGGTTGAATTAGCCATTTGATCTTCCATTGGAAAGTCAACAGAAGAAAGAGTTAGAGATTTTAAGGCTCAGGGCGCAGGGCGTATGAAAATTGTAACTTACAGGCCAAATAGATAAGGCGCATGGCGCATGGATGTTGCAGATTGCATTTTATAAAGGGCGCATGGAATTTTCATGTTGCATTGGGATTTGGTGCACCCTTCGGCGCATGGATGGATCATGTAACAATGAATTTTTGTGTGCCAAAGGGATATGGCACGGCGCACGAAGAGTTTACACAACATAATGTTATTGCAATCGGGGATGTGCCTGTGCCTTTATAGCTTCATACTTGTGCAGATAAAGCTTGTGTTGCATGGAAGCTGGGTGCGCCATGGGCGCATGGAAACGTGATGCAGCACAAAAGGATGGTGCGCCAAAGGGGCACGAGATTTGACACTTGTAGCATGTGAAAGAGACATGCCGAAGGGCGCAGAGGTTAATGATGCAACAAGCAGGCTGGGTGTGCCTCTGGCACAGGGATGTTGCAGATTACAAGGCGGTCAAATGTGCTAAAGGGGCACAAATGTTCATGATGTTGCACGGATGACAGATGCACCAAGGAGGAAAACAGAGAACTAAACTCTCAAAGGGGGTTTTACATGATGTAGGTTCCTTCTACTCCTTCGTTCCTATTTGAAAGGCTCAGTGGGGTAGATAAAATGATCTAGATCAGGAGGGCCACAACCACTGTTTCAAGAAAACGTCCTTCTCCAGCAGATCTAGAAAGAGGAAGGATAGCATGGGGGGCAGACAGCAAACGGAGGAGGCTAGGCCAACACATTTATATTTCAAAACCAACTAGCAAGCTAAAACTAGACCAAGAACATACCAAGAACTGAAAACACAAAACGCACAAGAGAGAAAGATACCTCATACTTGGATAAATAGTAAAAGCTCGGGAACGGGTCCACAAGGCAATGAAAACGACGAGGCAGGGGCTGACAGGCTCAGAAAAATCACGTGCTCAGTGAAAAGTGAAAATGACATTTGGGCACGCAAAACACATATATATATGTAAGCTGGTCATAAATGCGCCACCCACTTTCTAAAAGGCGCATGAGAGTTGCTGTCGATAGGAGAAAGCGTGCGCCCTTTGGCGCACAAAAGTATTTGACAACAGGAGACAAAGCGCGCCTTTGGCGCACAAAAATCATTGTCGACATGAAGTTATGTCTGCACTTTGGTGCACCAAAATGTTTTGTTGCACTAAGATTATGTGCGCCCTTCAACGCACCAAAGAGTGGCGCAACAAAAGTTGTACCAACACAAGTGCATGCACCTTGGCGCACGCAGGGAAGGTTTAACATTCTTTGGCGCATGAAAAGTTGTGTTGACATTGAAAACCATGCGCCAAAGGCTTTTAAGGGGGCACATCAAAAGTTAGTGTTGCAAAGCAATTTCATGCGCCCAGCCAAAAAAGGCTCAAAAAGACTAAGTTTGAAAACTAGATTTCTCGGGAAGGGATTTTACAACATTTCGAACACAAGGGATCCCTAACGAGGGATCGGAACAAAATTTTCGGTATGGTTATCGGTAAAATTGCCCTTGTCAATTTTACGGGATAACAACGATACATCAAAAAGTAACCGGCCTTGATACTGGTGTAGAAACCTATAATGAAATACATCTCATAGTCTAAATAAAGTTAATTATTCCTCTAAAAATCTTCTATAAGCTTGCACACCTATTAATTAAAAAAATTGGTTAATTAATAAAGCCCCTCAAACCCCATGGGTCACTAAAGCACAAACTAAACTCTCCCAACTTTGGCTTAACCCTTTCTAAACCTCTCTTATTCGTAATTAACCCAACCTCTCCATTTATCCCATATAAAGAGGGATGTAAAGATTCTTGTATCTAGTGGGCTATATAAGGAGCCCTCCTTATACCTTTCTATTTACATCTACATTCCTAAATGAGCATAGAGCATACACTATAGCCATTTATAAACTTTGACCATTATTCCATTAGAAGAGCTATTTTCATCTCTTGTTTTCATCCATCCAAGTTTTGAAGTCATATTACGATATATAAAATGGTCTTCTAGCCATGGAATGACAAGACTCCATTCTTAAAAACCTTGAGATTTAAACATACAATCAAACCTTTGATTGCTAAGGATTTATATAGGTTCATTTAATTTGATTATCATTCAATAGAGATAAAGATTAATAGTTGTCATTATGTTTCCCAAATTAGCATGAAACCTTCTTCACTTTGAAGAAGTTTGATCATACAATCAAGGTGTAGGCATTTGAAGCAAACACATACCAATAATGAATAATTATCGTAAGGTTTCTTATACATACAACAACAAGGAATAAAAATTTTAGTGTTCACAACAAAATATTCCAATCATGACCAAACCTTGTTTGGTTCTTCACACTAGAGAACCCATCTAGGTAACCCATTCTTGACATTAATCTCATTATCGGTGGTATGCTTTAGACACTTCTAATCCAAATTATTATTCAAGTTCCACCCACTCTTCTTCTGATTCTAATCCAAACAGTTCCTCTTCTTTTGAGGATTCCAATAAAAATATTTCCTTTGACTCATCTAATGATTCATATCTAAACTACTAGTCAGATTCATCTAATTTGACTCCTAAGTCGCAGTCCTACCCTTCTTTACAAAATATTTATTATCAATCACCTAAACAATGTTCTCCTCCTCTAAAAAATTTTGTTGCCACAAATTATGTTCATCATTCATCTAATGCGACTCCTACATTGTGTTCCTCCCTAACTTCACATGACCCTCTTCAACATACGTTTAATATGACTCCTATGTCGCGGTCATCCCTTTCTTCACAATTCCCCTTTTATTAGTTGCATCAATGACATATTCTTCCTTTGAAGATATGTGCGACTCTAAATCCCTCCAATCAAACATCTAATACAATTATAGAATCGCAGTCCTCTATTTCTTCATAAGACCCTTGTTATTATTCATCCAATGTGATTCTTTAATTATGGTCCTCCCCTTCTTTGCAGGACCTTATTCATCAATCACCCCTAATAAGTATTCTTTATTTGAAGATTCATGTGACTCAAAGTCCTTCTAGTCAAACTTCTGAATTGACCCATGTGTTGCAATCTGTAAACATTAGACTAAATCCTACTAGCTTACATGTGATATACCATCATATAGGTAGGTCCACATCACCTTCTCCTGCTCCTAATAAATCTAGTACCACATCTTCATCCCCCACATCATCATTTTCTATCAATCATCATCAAACATATTATAATTCTTCCATACCAATTGAACCTCTTTCTTCCAATCAACCCATGGTGGTCGATCAACAAGTCATACCGATTGATCATTTTTAGAATGAAGAAACAATCAAGGCATTTATAGGGACACATGAAGATATTCATTTAGCATATTACGACAAATAATTCTCTTTAGACTTCGATACATACACATATTGTGAGGACAAGGTTGATTACTTTTATCAAGAAATGGAGGAAGAGACTCATATCATACAATTTGATCCTCCTCTTATTCTTCCATCTTCACACTCTTTATTATGTGATGAAACCCCTGAATATGAGAAGTCTAGCTGAATGATGTATTCCATGGGCTACAAGGGTCTAGGATGTGGAAAGAATGAGCAACGACTAAGAGAACCAATTCCCCTCCCACATTTCAAGTTGAAAAGATACAACATCAGCATTCGACCCTATTGATCGCACCCTAATGATCAAGATGTCACCTATTCTGAGTGTGAAGATAGTTCTGATTATATATACAGTGACACATATTCCCACAGTAGCCAATATGAGGATCTTTCCTCCATGAACCTATTCATAGATATCGTTGTCCTTACCATAACCCCTACTGAACCTAAAATCTACCTTATTTACCCTTTCCTTGTCGAATGGGACAAACAACTTTATGTGCCACTGGATATATTTTAAAATGACGAAGCCATTACAGAATTCATGGGCATTTGAGATACAATTTTGATTGGAGACCATAAGAAGGGTTTCTACATTGACTTAGATACCTATGCATACTTCAGCAAGGAAGATGAGCTTCATGGTCCGCAAAAAAATTTGAAAAAGTGAGGTCAAAAGTTCCAACAAAAATCCTAAACAAAAAAAAGTCCAAGACACGTAGTGAAAACCTCTTTGAGGTGCTGGCTGACAAAAAAGTAAAAAAATCAATAGACAAGAAAAGTAACTATGCCAAGGCTGAAGATCTCATAGACGTGCCCTTGGAATAATATCTCAATCTTCCTCTTGATGCTACACATATGGAAGATTTTTCAAAAATGCTAGTAGAATAAACCATTGATGTGAATATTGGAACAGACGACAATCCAAATATATTCAAAGTAGGAGCTTCACTCTTAGCATGAGAACAGAAAACATTCACCATGTCAATGCGGGAATTTTTGGATATAATCACATGGTCCTATAAGGATATGTGTGGCTTGGATCCAAATTTCATAGTGCATAACCTAGTAGTACGCGTAGATGCCAAGCCCATAAAACAAAAGCTTAGAAAAATGCATCCATGGGTGGCCCTGCTAGTTAAAGAAGAGATAGAAAGATTTTTAGCGGTGGGCTTCATTCGACCTATTGATTACTCAAAATGGATATAAAACATAGTCCCCATACAAAAGAAAATTTTCGAGATAAGAATGTATATGAATTTTAGAGACATTAATAAAGCATGTCCAAAGGATGATTTCCCATTTCCCAATATTGATATGATTGTTGATTCAACTGTAGGATATGAAATTTTATCTCTTATGGATGGATTTTTTAGGCTACAATCATATCAAAATCACAAATGAAGATTAACACAAGACATCCTTTACAACCCCCTGGGGTATTTTTTGTTATCAGGTAATGCCCTTTTGTCTTAAAAATGCAAGAGAAACTTATCAAAGGGAATGACCATGAATTTCCATGATATGATTCATGACATCATGGAAGACTATGTGGATGATATCCTCGGGAACTCTAAGACAAGAGCAGATCTTATTCAATCCACCTATGGGAATACAAAGTCAAATTCAATCCAAAGAAGTGTGTGTTTGGCTTAATGTCAGGAAATTTTCTTGGATTCATTGTATCACATAGAGGGATTGAGGTAGACCCATCTAAAGTTACTGCCATTACAGAAATACCTCCTAACAAAAGCATCAACTAACTGCACAGCTTGCAAGGAAAGATGCAAGCCATCCACCGCTTCATTTCCCAACTTGCTGAAAAATGCCATTCATTTACCCATCTACTTCAAAAGGATGTTTCCTTTATTTGGGGACCACATAAACAACAGGCCTTCACCTTTCTTAAGAATTACTTAGCCAATCAATGTTTCCTCATGCCTCAAATTTGTGGTGAGCCACTCATGTTGTATATTTTTTCTATTCAATTTTCTATTGGTGCATTGCTCGCCCAATATGACCTTGTTCATAAAGCAAAAGTTGTGTACTATCTCATTCATACTCTCATTGCTTATGAGCCTAACTACCCTCAGATGGAAAAATCATGTTTGGCTGTAGTTTGTACCTTCCAAAAACTTCACCATTACCTGTTGAACACTAAAACCAAGCTCATATCCAAAGATGACCTATTGTCAAAACCCACCCTTACAGGTAGAATGAAAAATTGGATCATCCTACTAAGTGAATTTGACATTGAGTATATACATCAAAATTCTGTAAAAGGATAAGTACTCACTAATCAGTTGGCAGAAGCATTGTTACCAGGGACAGAGCCTGTAAGTATGGATCGACTAGAGGGTAAGTACACCAAGATGGTGGACAATTAAGTGGACATAAAAACCTAAAATTTAGGTACAGCGAGTGTGGTTTTTAAACTGCATTCACGTAAATTTTTGTATACACTTGGTGGTTTCCAAACCTAAAACCGTGATCGCGGTTTAAAACCACGATCGCGGTCCTCTGAGACAAAAAAAAAAACCTGAGACTCCTCATTTTCCCTCACTTTTCCTTTCCAACCATGATTTCTCTCAGACCTTTGGCACTCGTACTTTGAATACCCCCTAAAAATTACTCTTTAGACTTGTGGATCATGATAGTTTCAACTATGCCACCAAGACAAAGAGGTAAGCCCTCAATTTTGATCAATTTGTTATCATTTTAGGTTATCTTTTGTGATTTTCATGGGTTTTTCAATTTTTTGTTTATGTATACAATTTTTTTATTTTTTTAGTTGCTCAGTGAGCTCGTAATCCTACAAACCCTCCAAAAAATCATCAAAACCCTCCAAACATTCCACAAAACCCTCCTCCAAAAATAGATCTGCCTCTTGTGGATCCTTCTGTCCCCACGGAGCCAATAGGTACACAAGCTCATATCATTGGAAAAATCCAACAAAATAAAACTGCCATTGAGAACATTATTCAGAAAATAAGACAAAATCATGCCACAAATTTGTCCTGCATGACTTTAGCCAGCACATTGCAAACATTGATTGGTGAAGTTGACTCCACAACCAACCAAATAAACAGATGGAATACCTTTAGAGGTGATTGTAGGTAGTGGTATGCAAATAAATTATCCCATGTGGCCGTAAAAGAGAAAAAAAATTAAAAATACCACATTTGTGCATTATTTACTGACCCAAGAACCAATGCCCCCCTGCAGTTACTTGCAAACAGTTCCCAATCCATTCGTGCCACTATGAACGAATCAAAAACAATTTTTGGGACCGATGGGGGATGGTTTTTGATAATCCACCATGCAACAACAATGAGGTTCCCCTCTATTTTTTGAAGAAATTATATTGCAAGTTCACGCTTGATGAGGTTTTAAACTATTTTGACTTTTCTAATTTTTATGGGCGAGGTGGTGGCTCTACACAGAGTAGACCTTGTGCACGCGTAGGTCAACCAAGGATCCCTCATGCCCCAAAACCCCCACTGCCTTCATTTATCCCTCCTACAGTGAAGGAGGTTGTAGAGATTGACACACTACATGCATTGAGGGATCTCACTGACACTCTGACCCAGCATATTGAGCATATTGTTCCTGGTGATGTTGGTGGAGGTGCCAGTTCTAGCGCACCACACCACTGTGGATTGTGTGGTGCCGTATGCACTGCAGGCAAGACATCATTTGCTGGATCACATGATTTCTTTTCTCTAAATGAGATGATGGTGGATGTATTTGGAACTGGTGTAATGGATCCTGGTCTTTCACAGGTAAATGTCAAATAAATATTCAATATGTATATATATATACAATATTTTAATTCATGTTTGAGATTTTAATATATATGTATTTCATCTACGTTATGTACATACATGTAAAAAATAATTTTTTATTTTATTTTAAATAACAAGAGCTAGTGAAGGAAACATCTGGCGTCGACATGCTAGCTACTGTAGTTGGGCATGTTATAAACGTAAGTTTCAAGTTGTACTTAAATTTCAAATTTCATTTGATTGTGCACTTTTATTATTATAATTTTTCACCTATACATGTACATATTAATATATGTTTGTCTTTTATACGTGCAGGAGCCTAGTGGGTCATTATCTACTCTGGGAACTAAGGCTATTGGCACACCTCACGTGAATTTTATGCAGGTTAGGTTCTCTTTACACTTTCCAGTTCTAATTGTGGAAGTTCACGTGGATTATGCTTTGGCTCTATTATGTGGCAGTCATGTAGATTAATATTGATTTATACATATTTTTTTTATAGCTTATGACTGCCAAACAGACTCCTCCATTTATTTAGACTGTGGAGGATACTGTAGATGCTACCATAGCATCTGCAGATCCACTAACTGAGGTACAATTTTTCAAATTTGTTAAATTTATTTAGGAATTATTTCTTATTACTTAAATCTACAATATCAAATTTTGTACATGAAAATTTTAATTTGAAATTATATTATTTGTATGTAGCTTACCTCTCATGTGTCTACCGTTGTCCCTGCCATGTGTCAATGAAAAATTGATAGGGATCATGACATTGCCATAAGATTTCACATGCATTTTAACTAGATTCTAATTTTCTAAATTTTGAATGTATTTTAAAAATATGGGTGTTAAAATCTTGTTGTTTATGAATGTGCAGGTTAGATTGTAGGCCGACTTAGAGATGCCTAGGACCACATGGATGAAATCTGTAGTGGCATCTCCCTCCACTACATCCTCAGGTCATGGACATGCTACTTCTAGTAGGGCGAAGAGAGGGAAGATGCTTCGTGATTAGATTCATAGGACATGGATGTACACAGATATATATATATATGGGCCAGCTGGTCCTACTTCGTGATTCTTCATAGGAAATTGTATATAGCCTTATGCAGCTGCATGTGGTCTTATATGTATGACACACTTGGTTTGAGATGTACACATATTATGAACTTATATTTTTAGAAACGTGCATTCAGCACACTTAGTTTGATAAATTATATATTTGGATGTGTTGGTTTTCATAATGATATTACTTCTATGTTTGATTCAAATTCATTACACATGATATCCTTCTATGTATATTAATTCTCTATGTATGTTTGATTTAAAATATTTTATGTATATTAATTCTACTTGTAACTGGACCTATCAGTTGGATTTCAAAGCTTCAAAATATTACAATTTTTTCAACTACTGAGGTAGAATATGTAGCTGCCTATCATAATTGTCAGGAGGTAATTTGGGTAAAAATTTTATTGGATGAGTTTTGAAGATATCAATAGAAGATGAAGGTATTGTGTGACAATCAAAGTTCTATTTAATTATCCAAGAATCTAGCTTATAACAATAAGACAAAGCATATTATAGTTAAGTATAATTTAGTTTTCTTTTATTCATTTGCAGAAAATATGATGAGTTCGTCGTGTAATATATAAAGTGGATTGGTTATCAAGGTGGATATTATAAGATATGTGACAACAAAGTTAAATTTTAGATCCCTTTACGACAACAAGTTAAAAAAGTTGTAATTGTTGAAATTTTTTAAAACGGTTCGTCATGGCACAAAACTGACTTCGTGGACACATCCAGGTGGCAAGGTAAATGCCAGAGGAGGTGTCGTTTTGGTGTGTGAAAACATCATTGCTTCCGGGCTACCTCATTCGGGTGGAGTCCCTCAAGAGCCCTGAGACAAAAAAATCGTTCAACTTCGACGGGTGACTACGCAGACTCTATGGCACCTAGAGACATCTCATCTAATCCTACACCTTTATGTAGGGACACTCTACAATAGCATGTCTTAGTTTTTATATTCTTCAAATGGTGCTCTCACTACCCTATTGTTTGAAAATGTGCCAAATACTGTAGTTCGAGATAGTGTAAGGTTGTCAAACAACATGTTGTATAAACAGTGGGTCATGGAACTGAACCAATTACATGGACATGTCCGGGTGGCCAAGTGAATGCTAGAGGAAGCATCATTTTGGTGTGCAACAATGTCATTCCTTCCAAGCTACCTCATTTGGGCGGAGTCCCTCAAGAGCCCTAAGACCAAAAAAAATTTCAACTTCGACGGGTGACTACGTAGTCTTCGTGGAACCTAGAGATGTCTCGTCTACTCCTAAACCTTGGCATAGTAACACTCTAAAATATACTGTCTCAGTTTTTTACTTCTCCAAATAGTGATCTCACTGCCCTATTGTTTGCAAACATGCCGAAAAGTGTAGTTTGAGCCAGTGTAAGGTTGTCAAATGGTATATTTTGTAAACGGTGGGTCGTGGCACCGAATCAACTACACAGAAATGTCTAGGTGGCTTGTTGAACACTAGAGGAGGCATTGTTTTGGTGCATGACAATGTCATTGATTCCAAGCTACCTTGTTTGGGAAGAGTCCCTCAAGAGCCTTGAGACCAAAAAATCGTTCAACTTCAACGGGTGACTACACAAAATATGTGGCACCTAGAGATGTCTTGTCTGATCCTACACCTCGGTGCAAGGACACTCTACAATATATTTGTTATCCAAAATTCACCCCCAAGGTAAATTTTGATAACATGCATCAAATTATTTAGTCCCAAGCAATTATATTGATTCAAGGCAAAGCATCATGTTACTGGGGTCCCCTCAGATTTTTTCTAACTCCCCTGGCCAAGAAAGAAAGAGCAAGCTCTGAAAAAATGTGAAAAGGTTGCAGAAGACAAGCTCGGGCTAGAAAAAATCATGAAAAATGGCTAAGTCTTAGTCTCCGGGATAGCCGGGACAAAAGTACGCGAGGGACGCGTGGGACGCGAAAGCGCTGATCGCCCGAAGGAAGAGTTTTTCGTCCGGGACAACCGGGACAAAAGTACGCAAGGGACGAATGGGACACGAAAGCGTGGATCGCCCGAAGGAAGAGTTTTTCGTCTGGGACAGCCGGGACAAAAGTATGCGAGGGACGTGTGGGACGTGAAAGCGCAGATCACCCGAAGGAAGAGTTTTTCATCCGGGACAGCCGGGACAAAAGTACGCGAGGGACGCGAAAGCGCGGATCGCCCGAAGGAAGAGTTTTTCGTCCGGGACAGCCGGGACAAAAGTACGCGAGGGAGGCGTGGGACGTGAAAGCGCGGATCACCCGAAGGAAGATTTTTTCACTTGGGACAGCCAGGACAAAAGTACGCGAGGGACGCGAAAGCACGGATCGGCCAAAGACAGAAGAGGAAAAGTCAATGTTTGACCTGCGAAACTTCAAACGGCCATAACTTTTGACTCCGAGCTCGGATTTTCACAAAATTGGACTTTCTAGAACGAGCACATATTTAATTAAGAGAAACGTATTCAGCTCTAGTCAGTTAATGTTCATTCTCGTCAAATGACAGAAAACGCCTGCTAGACCCAAAATAGCTGCCCACACTCAGAAGGCCATAACTTTTGCATTTCTCAACGAAATTGCACAAAATTGGTACCGTTGGAATCCTGGTTCCGAGACTGATGCACAAAAATCAAGAAATTATGGTTTTTAATAGAAATTGATTGATTTTTTTAAAAAAACGTGGCCGGGTTCAGAACAATGTTTTATTTGGTAGCTGGGAGTGAAATTAAGAGGCATGGTCATCATTCTTTCTCTGCTGCAGCACATGGGACAGTATGGGGAGCCTTTTGCAAGTAATGTATAATCATTTTACTCAATTTAATGCCTCTTATAGGTGGTTGAAGGACATATTTTGGGATTTCCATTTTCCCTTCTCTTTTCCTTCTCTTTTTTCTATAAATTGGAGTGTTGGGCTCATTGTAAATGGGAGAGTTTTTGGGTAGCAAAGCTCTGCAAAAATTGCTTTGTGAAGCCAGTGTGTGCAGGCCCTTGTAGTGGACTCCTTGCATGGTGATCCAGGCCCTTATCTTGTAATAGACTGAACTGTGCATACCAGGAAGCAATAAAATACAAAGTTTGTGGATGTATCTTCCCCTGCTGTGTTTTCTTGCATTCTTCCTGCTCATTTTATCTTTCTACAAGAATATTGTGTCTATTATTATGTTCTTGCAGGAATTCACTAACATTGTGTATGCTTGGAATATTGTTGTGAATGCATTTTGCTAGATTATGGTGAACTGTCATCACCTCTTCTAGTGTGCACTTTACCTCTGTATTTCACACATTTGGAGATTACTCTCACACCCTCCTTTTTTGGTGTATCACCACTTTAGTGTAGGTTTTCATTTTATGTATTCTCTCTCCCTGGTCCCTTAGAAATTTAGATTAGAACAGTTAGCTTATCCTGCATTAGAGTAGATTGTGGCAGGTAGTTTAGGAGCAAGAACCAGCTTTCTCTGGAGGTCTATCTCAAGTAGCAAGTTCCACAACTTGGAGATAGTACCCATGTTATCCAATCACACTGTGAGTTCAAATACATGCACAGGGGTGCTGTGATTCGGTGATAACAATATTGTCTCAGCTTTTTCCTTCTTCAAACAGTGCTCTCACTCCCCTATTGTTTGCAAATGCGTTGAATAGTGTAGTTTGAGACAATATAAGGCTATAACACGGTATATTGTGTAAACAGTAGGTCGTGGAAATGAACCAAATGCACAAAAACATCTGGGTGGCTAGGTGACCACTAGAGAAGGCATTTTTTTAGTGCGCAACAACGTCATTGCTTCCAGGCTACCTCGTTCGGGCGGAGTCCCTCAAGATCCCTGAGACAAAAAAATCATTCAACTTCGACGGGTGACTACGCAAACTCCATGAAACTTGGATATGTCTCATATAATCCTGCACCTCGGCATAGAGACACTCTACAATAGCATGTCTCAGTTTTTTCCTTTTTCAAACGGTGCTCTCGTTGCCCTATTGTTTGCAAATGTGCTAAATAGTGTAGTTCGAGAAAGTGTAAGTCTATCAAATGCTATATTGTGTAAACAGTTTGTAGTGCCACCGAACCAACTTTGTAGACACGTCTCGGTGGCTAATTGAACACTAGAGGAGGCATCATTTTGGTGCACGAAAATGTCATTGCTTCTAGGCTACCTCGTTTGGGAGGAGTCCCTAAAGAGCCCTGAGACCAAAAAATTATTCAACTTTGATGGGTGACTACGTAGACTCTATGGCACCTAGAGATGTCTCATCTAATCCTACACCTTAGAATAGGGACACTATACAATAGCATGTCTCATTTTTTTACTTCTCAAAATGGTGTTGTCGCGCCCTATTGTTTGTAAACACACCGAATAATGTAGTTCAAGATAGTGTAAGGCTATCAAATGGTATATTGTGTAAACGGTTGATCATGGCACCGAACTGGCGCTAGGACAAATCTAGGTGGTCAGGTGAACACTAGAGGAGGTGTTGTTTTGGTGGACAACAACGTTGTTGCTTCTGGGCTACCTTGTTCGGGCAGAGTCCCTCAAGAGCCCTGAGACCAAAAAATTGTTCAACTTCGACAGGTGACTACACAGACTTTGTGGCACCTAGAGAAAACTCATCTGATCATTCACCTTGGCACAAGGACACTCTAAAATATTATTTCTTGGTTTTTTCCTTATTCAAATGGTGCTCTCATTGCCCTATTATTTGCAAACGCTTCGAATAGTGTAGTTCGAGACAATGTAAGGTTGTCAAATGGTATATTTTGTAAATGGTGGGTTGTGGCACTGAACCGACTGTGCAGACACATTTAAGTGGCAAGGTTAACACTTAGGAGGTTTATTATTGGTGCATGACAACATCGTTGCTTCCTAGCTACCTTGTTCAGGCGGAGTCTCTTAAGAGCCATGAACCCAAAAAAATGTTCAACTTCGACGAGTGTCTACGCAGACTCCGTGGCACCTAGAGTTGTCTTATCTAATCCTACACCTTGGCATAGGGACACTCTACAATATTTTGTCTCAGTTTCTTTTCTTCAAACGGTGCTCTCGCTACCCTATTGTTTGCAAACATGCTGAATAGTGTAGTTCAAGACAGTGTAATCCTGTCAAATGGTATATTTTGTAAATAGTGTATCATGGCACCAAAATGACTATGTGGACATATCCAGGTGGCTAGGTTAATTTTAGAAGAGGCATCATTTTGGTGTGTGAAAACGTTGTTGCTTCTGGGCTACCTTATTCGGGTGGAGTCCCTCAAGAGCCTTAAGACCAAAAAATCATTCAACTTTGATGGGTGACTACGCAGACTCCGTGGCACCTAGAGATGTTTCGTGTGATTCTACACCTTTGCGTAGGGACCCTGTACAATAGCTTATCTCATTTTTCTCCTTCTGCAATCAGTGCTCTTGCTGCACTATTGTTTGCAGACAAGCCGAATAGTGTAGTTCGCGACAGTGTAAGGCTGTCAAATAGTATATTTTGCAAACAGTGGGTCATGGCACCGAACTGACTATGCACACGTGTAGGGATGGTCTTATAAACACTTGGGGAGGAATTTTTTTGGTTCTCTAAGCTCCAGGTCCTTCTGGGCTACCTCCTCCAAAGCCAAGAACCCCCTCCACAGGTACATAAATCATTGCTAATTACTTCTCTTTTCTTGTAAAACAATGAAAGCTTCTCTTACCTTTGAGAATTTATAATTCTCTACTAACACTATGAACCACGTGAAGGTGGAATCTTTTCTGGCACCACTGACCTACATATAAAAGTCTTATTCAAATAATTTAAGTTTCAAATCAAATACATACTAGATATATACAAAATACACAAATTTAATAAAATATATGAACTTAAATTTATCTTACTAAAAAATTTATATATACCATACATGAGCATTATAAATTCACTGCAATGAACCATCAGGATCAGATCTACTCTGAATAGAAGATAGGATTGCTTCAAGATCTGACTCTCGAACCTTCAAAAAAATCTTCTTATTAGGCCTTCCTCAATATCTATAGAACTGAATATTTGTTGCTAGAAATAGATGTGAATATAAGAGTATTTTTTTGTGTCTTAAAGTCTTCAAACACCCAAATAGAGGAGTTTTTTAATGGAAATCGCTGAAGCCAAGTTCCAGTAACTACCACTGACCCTGTAGGGTACTCAATATCTTCACCATCTATAACAGGAGAAGTCAAATTATTTCTTTCCTTGATGCAATGACATAAGAAATGGTATGTTCCGTCTTCATTTTCTTTTGTCACAATAATTGTAAACACATGTCCTATAAAAAAAGGTTTCAACTCAAATTTAAATTGTACATATTAAAATTTCAATGGACATAACTCAATAAAAAAATTGTAAATAACCATAAATAACTTGTCGCACCAAAATCAAAATTTCATACAAGTCCTTAGATGTTGTAACTTCGTCTCCATAAACGAGTCATAATGCTTATGGAGGTTGATAACTAGCAAGTAGAGTTAGAGACCTACAAATCCATCCATTGACCCATTCTTATGAATCACACTCAGCTGTGACAAATTCGATACAAGATGCACAAAAACATGTCAACTTTCTTGTCCATGTGGCCCACGAAGTAGCGTCTGAGCTACAAAATGAGTGCATATCACTAGACCTAGTGAGTGTTATACAATCCTCATAGTTAGCAATTTGTTGTTCCTTTATCAACTAAAAATATTTGTGAACTGTGAAAATTTCTTGAGAACCTTAGGCCATGTTGTCAATACACCATTCCACTATACTCTTTACACCTTTCAATTTGGAACCATCTTTATACTTCAACTCTTCTCTTATAAGAGCTCTTTTCACACATGCCCCTGCACCATCATGCTCTCCTTGTCCATGTCTAGCCTCAGTGAAACTCCAAATATGTTGCACACCCATCTTGACATGCATATTGCTCATCTAATAAAACATTCGTGCATTCTTAAACTAATACGTGTAATTATCTAACCATATATAATGTTGTTTGAAGTGGATGTCCCTATCAGACAAGTTTTCGTAAAATAACTGGAAACACCCTTGGAAAAATTCAATAGAATGAGTATGATCATCACTAATATAAAAATGGTACTCTCTTAAAAAAATTTGATCATTCTCTATACTATGAAGAGAATGTATAAATGTTATATGCACAAAAATGGCAACTTGTACTGAGTTTTAATATCGTGATTGAACCTCCATTTTTTGTTGCAATGTATAATTCTCTATAAAATCTACCACTGAAACAATAGTACCAATAGGAAATGTCTATTTGTGTATCTTGAACTGTCCATCCAACCAACAAGCTCTGTGTGTATGCCTAGCATACTCATAAATAATTTCATCCTTAAATTTTTTCATAAATTGAAAAACAGGCATATGTTCTGTAACTAGCTCACACCGTTTAGACTCTTTTCCATCTTTCAGCAGGTATGCAAATGATTTATATTTATCAAACTCAATTAAATTATTTCCTATTGCACC
The DNA here is from genome assembly GCA_019776745.2 of Taxus chinensis. NCBI lineage: Eukaryota > Viridiplantae > Streptophyta > Pinopsida > Cupressales > Taxaceae > Taxus > Taxus chinensis. Next base: position 763,026,110 of record CM034149.1, read on the forward strand.
TTTAGTTTTCTCATGGATGAAACTTTTCACTTTAGGTAATCCGTCACATGTACCATAACTTCCATCAAACAATCCTGACTATAAAAAAATTATCTGACTTCTTTTTCACAAAATATCGTAGGAATTAAATCCCTAGAAGATATTGGTGGAACTTGAACACCACATTCCCATAACATAGTTTCATAATACAAAATAGAATGAATACATAAAAATTTAGCATAATGCATAGAAAATTCAACATGTTATCTACAATAACAAGTGGTGCGAGCATGGTTGATTTTCACATAGAATGGTTTTAAACATTTTAAATTTTTTTTGACTAATTTTATTTCCAAATGCTCTTGTTCAAACTTACGAAAAAATTGAGTTTGAGTCATATCTAAGAAATGTTTTAGATGTGGTTCGTGATTAATAGAACCAACTCTCCGTTTTACAACATCTCTTGTATTAGGTAAAACTCTATTGTTATCATGCCAAAATTGAATAACTTATCTTATAGCATCAATATTATATTTGTACTTACGTAGTGCTCTAGCAGAAAATGCCCAAAAATCAGTGTTATTGAGTGATTGAAGGATATTACATCTTTCAATTACTTTTATTAGTATTTTTCGATTAACTTGCAACATTTGACTTGTTTGTGTAATCAAACTTTATTTTTTTATTGATTCACTTGCAAAACTAGTAGCAAGTACACGATGCGCAATATTACTATTCCTAGTGCATCTCTTAACACCAACAGTGTGATATGCATCATGAAGGTTTTCAACAATTGTAGAGGTTTGACCACGTATATTAGATGTTGTCAATCCTAAGGTGTTTAATGGGTAATTGCAGGAAGTTGATGGACAAATATAGGGTCATCCGTTGATGTCAAATTGAAAAAAATAACAAAATCTTAACTTGTAGGGATTATTAGCTATATGCGCACTCTAAATTAGAAAAATTTATATAAATATGAATCGTAGAATTCATAATCTAGTTTCTAAAATACTAAGTTTTTTACAAAACGGAAAATTTTAGCTATATTAAACACTTAAAATTATATGACTTAGTTTTTTTTTTTTTTTTTTTAACGTATAATATTGCAGTTTGTTTGCCCGCATTTGGATGACCAAATTTTGTTATTTTATTTTTTCCTTTGGTGAAATGTTAGATGTAGTTGTCTATCTTGGGATGGATTTTATTTTATATTTTTTTTTATGATTTTTTCTGTGAAAGTAGTCTAAAAATATTTAGAAAACGGAGTGTTTTTCATTTTCCTGCCATAACTATATCAAAAAATATCGAAATCATTTTTTTTTTAACATGTATAGAATTTTTCCACACTTGGGATGGTATGAGTTTTATCATATTTTGATAAGCGAAACAAAAGTTATAGTCTTAAATGTAGACATGAAAATTCACGGGAAAAGATGTCTTAAAGTCTTATTGTTAGTAAAAATTTATAAAATGATATTTATCTTATTCTATTCACTTTAAAATCAATATTTCTATGAAGCTAAGAGTCTCCCCTACATGATGGCACCATTTTTGTGAAATGTTTTCAGTTTTTTAGCATGGTTCAAGTCTTTGGAAGAGCATATTCGAGGTTTTTTGACATTTTACACTTCATAACGACCTTCCATAGCTTTGGTTGGGGAAAAACAAAGATTTTTTGAGGCTTAGGTTCGGCAAATAGATCTGTGATCACAGTTTATAAAGCGCGATTGTGGTTTTTTTAATACAAACCACGAGCGTGCTTTGTAAATCATGATCGCGACATAAATCATATTTACACACATCCCAATGTCTGAATTACCATGTGATTTTTACTCTCTAACCTTACTGTATGAATTACTGTGAAATTCTATCTTTTTCTACACATTTTTCTTATCACCAGAAGCAAAACATCATGGGAGACAAAAAATGAAGTCAAAAAAGGAAGTCATTAAGTAAAAAAACACCAAACGAATTAGAGGCCAGCAAACTTCAAAATGCTGAGCGAATGTGGAAACTTCATGAATCAAGAAGATGTTCATCTTCAACCCCAACTATTATAAGCAATGAAGAACCAGGTAATGTTTCTACTTTCAATGTTGAAGTTGAATTAAATACTCGTGATGAAGATGGTTTTACTGTCATTATTGAAGAATAATTAAATACTCATGATGTAGAGAATGTTGAAATTGAAGGAGACAATGAAAATGTGAATAAGGAAATTAATGTTGAAACTATAGACAAATAAAATTTGACAAAAACACCTCCTAGGATTTTACGTAAGAAACCTAATTTTTTTATTGAAATTGATGAAAACATTTTGAAACCAATGTCTGAAAAACTTTCTGAATGACAAATCAGAAGAAAAGCCATTGAAATTTCGGATAATCATTTTGAAATTTTAAATGATTCCCAAAGATGTCAGTTGTTGGTTAGTTTGATGAAATTGATTAAAATGAGACCTACATTAAACACCTTAGGATTGACAACATCTAATATACGTGGTTAAACCTCTACAATTATTGAAAACCTTCATGATGCATATCACACTGTTGGTGTCAAGAGACGCACTAGGGATAGTAATATTGTGTGTCATGTACTTGCTACTAGTGTTGTAAGTGAATCAATAAAAAAAACATTTAATTATGCAAACAAGTTGAATGTTTCAAGTTAATCGAAAATATCTAATGAAATCAATTGAAAAACGTAATATCCTTCAATCACTCAATAATGCCAATTTTTGGGCATTTTCTGCTAGAGCACTGCCTAAGGACAAAAATAATTCTGATGCTATAAGAGAAGTTATTAAATTTTGGCATGATAACACTAGAGTTTCACCTAATACAAGAGATTTTATAAAATGGAGAGTCAGTTCTACTAATCGTGAACCACATCCAAAGCATTTCTTAGATATGACTCAAACTCAATTTTTTCATAAGTTTGAACAAGAGAATCTGGAAATTAAAATTAGTCAACATTTTTTTGAAATGTTGAAACCATTCTATGTGAAAATCAACCACGCTAGCACCACTTGTTGTTGTAGGCAACATGTTGAATTTGCGATGCATTATGCTAAATTTTTATGTATTCATTCTAATTTTCATTCTGAAACTATGTTATCGGAATGTGGTGTTCATGTTTCACCAATATATTCCAGGGATTTCATTCTTAATATATTTTGTGAAAAAGAAGTTGGACAATTTTTTTATAGTCAAGTTTGTTTAGATGGAAGTTGTCGTACATGCGGCGGATTACCTAAATTGGAAAGTTACATCCATGAGAAAATTAAAGGTACAATAGGACATAATTTAGTTGAGTTTGAGAAATATAAATCAATTGCATACCATTTTAAAGATGGAAAAGAGTCTAAATGTTGTGAGTTATTTACAGAAAAAATGCATGTTTTCCAATTTTTGAGAAAATTTAAAGATGAAATTGTTTATGAGTATGCGAGCCATACACATAGAGCTCGATGGTTGGATGAACAATTCAAGATATGTAAAGACACATTTCCTATTGGTATTATTATTTTAATGGTCGATTTTGTAGAGAATTACACATTGCAACCACAAATGGAGGTTCAATCACAATATTACAACTTAGTACAAGTTTCCATTTTTGTGCATATAACATTTCTACATTCTTCTAATAGTATAGAGAATGATCAAAAAAATTTAAGAGATTACCACTTTTATATCAGTGATGATCGTACTCATTCTACTGAATTTGTGCAGGGGTGTTTCTAGTTATTTTATGGAAACTTGTCTGATAGGGACATCCACTTCAAACAACATTATATATGGCCAAATAATTACACATCTCAGTTTAAGAATACACAAATATTTTATTGGATGAGTAGAATGCACGTCAATATGGGTGTGCAACATATTTGGAGTTTCACTAAGGCTGGACATGGAAAACGAAAACATGATGGTGCAGGAGTATGTGTGAAAAGAGCTCTTGCAAGAGAAGAGTTGAAGTAAAAAGAGCATAGTGGAATGGTGTATTGACAACATGGCCCAAGGTTCTCAAGAAAATTTCACAGTTCGTAGATGTTTTTTGTTGATAGAGGAACAACAAAATTCTTACTATAAGGATTGTATGACACTCACTGGGTTCAATGATATGCACTCATTTTGTAGCTCAGACGCTACTTCGTGGGCCATATGGAGAAGAAAGTTGACATGTTTTTGTGCATCTTGTATCAAATTTTTCACTGCTGAGTTTGATTCACAACAATGGGTGGAAGGATGAATTTGTATGCCTCTAACTCCACTTCCTAGTTATCAACCTCCACAAACATTACGATTTGTTTCTGTAGATTAAGTTGCAACATCTAAGGACTTAGATGAAATTTTGATTTTGGTGGGACAAGGTATTTATGGTTATTTATTTAATTTTTGTATTGAGTTATGTCCATTGAAATTTCAATATGTAATTTAAATTTGCATTGTTCAACCTTTATTTTTTGTAGGACATGTGTTTGCAATAATTGCGACAAAAGACAATTAAGAAGGAACAAACTATTTCTTATGTCATTGCATCAAGGAAAGAAAAAAGTTGAATTCTCCTATTATAGATGGTGAAGATATTGAGTATCCTACAGGGTCAGTGGTAGTTACTAGAACTTGGCTTCGATGGTATCCATTAAAAAACTCCTCTGTTTGGGTGTTTGAAGACTTTGAGACACATAGGAAAATACTCTTATATTCGTATCTAGTTCTAGCGACAAATATTTAGCTATATAGATATTGAGGAAGGCCTAATAACAAGATTCTTTGGAAGGTTCGAGAGTCAAATCATGAAGCAATCTTATCTGCTATTCAAAGTAGATCTGATCCTGATGGTTCATTGGAATGAATTTACAATACTCATGTCTAGTATATATAATTTCTTTTCAATATATATATAAATTTGTTAGTTTAAAGATCTAGATTTAAGTTTAAATATATTTTATTTTAAATTTTTGTATTTTGTATATATAGAGAGTATATGGTTTTGATTTGAAACTTAAATTTCTTTTCAACTAACACTTTTATGATTAGGTTAGTGGTGCCAGAAAATCTTCCACCTTCATGTGGTTGGCACTGTTAGTAGAGAATTCTAAATTCTCAAAGCTAAGAGAAGCTTTCATTGTTTGAAAAAGTTGTAAATTTTGAAAAAGTCGTAAATTTTGAAAATGTTGTAAATTTCGAAAATGCTGTAAATTTTGAAAATGTTGTAAATTTTGAAAATGTTGTAAATTTTGAAAAAGTTTTAAATTTTTAAAAAGTTGTAAACTTTGAAAAAAATGTCAATTATGAAAAAGATGTAAATTTTGAAAAAGTTGAAAATTTTGAAAATGTTGTAAATTTTGAAAATGTTGTAAATTTTGAAAAAGTTGTAAATTTTGACAAAGTTGTAAATTTTGAAAAACTTGTAAATTTTGAAAAAGTTGTAAATTTTGAAAATGTTGTAAATTTTGAAAAATTTGTAAATTAGGAAAAAATTGTAAATTTTGACAAAGTTGTAAATTTTGAAAATGTTGTATATTTTGAAAATGACTCCTCCCCAAGTGTTTATAAGACCACACCTACGTGTGTGCACCTATATGGGAAGGAAAATTCTGAGAGACGATATTGTAGCGGGTCCCTATTCCAAGGTGTTGGATTAGACGAGACGTCTCTAGGTGCAATGGAGTCCGAGTAGTCACCCGTCGAAGTTGAATGATATTTTGGTCTCAGGGCTCTTAAGGGACTACGCCCAATAAAGTTTCCTAGAAGAAACAACATTTTTGGACACCGAAACACCACCTCCTCTAGCGTTCACCTGGCCACCTGGACATGTTGGCGCAGTCGGTTCAGTGCCACAACCCACCATTGGCAAAATATAGTGTTTGACAACAAATCACTGGTTCCAACTACACTATTTCACGCGTTTGCAAATAATAGGGCAGCGAGAGCACCAAAATGAGAAGGAAAAAAATGAGAGAGGATTTTGTAGAGGGTCCCTACACCGATGTGTTGGATCAGACGAACTATCTCTAGGATCTATGGAGTCTGAGTAGTCACCCATCGAAGTTGAATGATATTTTTGTCTCATGGCTCTTAAGGGACTACGCCCGAACGAAGTAGCCCGGAAGTAACTACCTTGTCATGCACCAAAATACCACCTCCTTTAATGTTTACCTAACCACTCAAATGTGCCGGCATAGTTGGTTCGGTGCCACAACCCACCGTTTGCAAAATCTAGTGTTTGAGAACCAATCACTGGCTCCAACTGCACTATTTCACACATTTACAAACAATAGGGCAACAAGAGCACCAAAATGTGAAGGAAAAAACTTAGAGAGGATTTTGTAGAGGGTCCCTATGTTGAGATGTCAGATCAAACGAGCCATCTTTATGTGCCACGGAGTCCAAGTAGTCACCCGTCGAAGTTGAACGATATTTTTGTCTCAGGACTCTTAAGGGACTACGCCTGAACGAAGTAACCTGGAAGGAATGACCTTGTCACACACCAAAACACCACCTCCTCCAGTGTTCACTTGGCCACCCAGATGTTTCAGTGCAGTCGATTTGGTGCCATGACCCACTGTTTGTAAAATATAGCATTTGACAACCAATCACTGGCTCCAACTGCACTATTTTGCATGTTTGCAAACAATAGGGCAGCGAGAGCACCAAAATGAGATGGAAAAAGCTCATAGAGGATTTTATAGAGGGTCCCTACACTGAGGTGTTAGATCAGATGAGTCATTTATAGGTGCAACAGAGTCTGAGTAGTCACCTGTCAAATTTGAACGATATTTTGGTCTTAGGGCTCTTAAGGGACTACACCCAAATGAAGTAGCCCAGAAGCAACGACCTTGTCACGCACCGAAAAACAACCTCCTTTAGCATTCACCTAGCTACTCAGACGTGCCAACGTAGTCATTTTAGTGTCACGATGCACCGTTTTAACAATATAGCATTTGACAACCAATCATTGGCTCCAACTGCACTATTTCATGCATTTGCAAACAATAGGGCACCGAGAGCACCGAAATGAGAAGGAAAAACTGAGATAGGATTTTGTAGAGGGTCCCTACGCTAAGGTTTCAAATTAGATGAGCCATCTCTAGGCGTCATGGAGTTCAAGTAGTCACCCATCGAAGTTGAACGATATTTTGGTCTCAGGCCTCTTAAGGGACTATGCCCGAATGAAGTAGCCCAGAAGCAACGAGCTTGTCACGGACCGAAACACCACCTCATCTAGCATTCACCTAGCCACGTGGATGTTTCAGCATAGTTGGTTCGGTGCCACGACATCCTCAGGCATGGCTTCTCACTCCTTTCCTCCATTCATTTCCTAGGACTCAAAACATTCAATGTCACTTGTTTACCTTCCATCTCTCTTGTTCTCTTTGGACTTGCCTCTGTCCTTTTAGACCTACTTCATCACTATCCTTGCTTTTCTCTCTTGAGCTATGTTTTTGTGGTGATCTCTCTCCATCCTCTGCTGCCCCAGCTATATGCTTACATGCTCATTATTTTTGCATTGTAATAGGATTCTTCATCACAGATCACTAGACACGGAATTAGGAGTATAAGTAAATCATGAAACAATTAAGGGAACACATGTGTGAGGATGTTTTATTGATAAGTGCCATCATTGATTGTATGAGATTAATCATCTCTACCTCAAATTGAAGCAACGTCTCCCAACTAATACTTCAACCGCCCAGTCCAACAAGCAAGATCAAGCATTCATCCTGAAAAGAAGGACATGTGACCATTGGGTGAGCATGATCATTGAAAAAGGGAACATGATCTATTTCCTGAGATTATGTCTTTGTTTATATTGTTCTTGGTCATATTTTTGAAAATCAATAGGAATAGAGTTGAGATCAAGAATGAGAAATTCCATTAGATAAATAATCTCCCATTTGTGAGTGAGATGAATAATTTTGATTCTCATTCCTTGGTGAGCTCAGGTGTGTTTTCATCTAACTCAGAGAACCTGTAAGACATTTATTCCCATACCATCACCTAGAGGTTTGATGCTCTAAAAAAATCCATTTTTGATTTTGAATCCCATGAGGAGAATGTATTAAAAAATTTGGAATATCTTGGCACAAGAATGCATGAGCTTGGTACTCCTCTCAGGGAGAATAATTCCACATGAAGAATCTTTAGGATTCAAATTTTAAGAATTGGTTCAGGAAAATATTTGTGACCCTTTCCTTCAATAGTCAATACTTTAGTTCAGCCGTTGTAGAGATCATAGGTTATATCTCTAGAATCCTATGAAGAGTTAAATGAAATATATTTTAGTCAATGTGGAAATATCAATGTCATTCCTAAGAATTGACTCAACACATTGGAGCATGTGAACATCTTGGAAGATGAGAAATTTTCATTTGTAGTTTCCAGATTGAACAAGATGGTCTATGGAAAAGCCTCATCATTCAAGATCTTCCGCGAAGGAAGACATGAGTTGATTATTCATTAGAGGAGGATTCTTCATGCGATGGGTGGAACCTAAGAATACTAATAAGGGCTTACTATTAAATTTTTACCCTTTTCAACTTGGGACATTAGAATGCACCACCACATGAAATCTCTCCCTTTCGTCACTTAAGGCTTGTAACATTCTCACTAGGTATTCAATTCCTCAGCACCCCAACTTGATTTTTTTTTCCCCCTCTCATGAATACTTAACCCCTTCTCACATTATCACCCCTTTAAGTCACTTTATCACTTAAGGCTTGTAACCCTACCCTGTCATGCCATGTAACCCAGGTTAATCCAGAATGGTCAAGGATGAGTTAAAAGGTGAGTTAGCTAGGTTAATGATAAGAGGTGAGTATAAACATACACTTAGCCATTTTTTTAATCCCTTTTTAATATTTCCTTTTCCTTCATTTCTGCTAGTATTTAGTTATGCTACTAAATTTTCAAGAAACCCTATTGCAAACATCAAATGTTTGCTCATATCTCCTTCATTTTTGCTCCATTTCCCCTGCAATTTTACCCGTAACTTCTACTCATGAACTCCTTGAAGTTGATATAAAAATATTTTCCATTGGTACCCTAATTTTTTATAGCATCCCATTTAAAATTTCAGAGAAAAAACTTTCCTTTTTAGATCCTTGCAATTCTAGAGATCGAAAACGCTTGAAATTTGAAGCAGGAAACCATATGAAAATACCTAATCTAATGAAAAATTTTCATCTCAATCCAAATACAAGAAGACATGATTAAATTTTTAAATCAAACATATACATATCACAAAACTAATTTAAATGGTTATGAAAAATACATTGAAGGATATCATACATGCAATGAAATCAAATCAAATATATATAGTTCAGATATATCGTTATGAAAACCAACACACATGGATATATAAGAATCAAACAAAGTGTGCTCCAGATGCACGTCTATGAAAATGTATACATAAGTTCATAATGTATGTGTACATCTCAAATTAAGTGTGTCATAATGTACATATGGGACCACATGCAGTCGCAAAAGGCTATATATAAACAATAGACTATATGAAGAAACATGTTCACTCAGACTAGATGGCCCATATATATATCTATGTACATCTAGGTGGACTATGAATCTACTCATGAAACATCTTCCCTCTCTTCATCCTGCTAGAAGTATCACGTCCATGACCTGGGAATGTAGTGGAGGGAGATGCCACTATGGATTTCATCCATCTGGTCCTAGGTGTCTCTAAGCATGCTTGCAACCTAACGTGCATATTCATAAACAACAAGTTTTTAACACCCAAAATTTTAAAATACATTCAAAGTTTAGAAACTTGTACAATTTAGTTAAAATGCATGTGAAATCTTACCGCAATATCATGATCCCTATCAATTTGTTGTTGACGCATCATAGGGAAAACAATAGACTCACGAGGGGTAAGCTACATAAAAATAATTAATTTTCAAATTAAATATTTTAAATATATATATACAAAATTTGATATTGTAGATTTAAGTAATAAGAAATAATGAACCTCTAAAATTTAACAAATTTGAAAAATTGTACCTCAGTTAGTGGATCTACAGATGCTATGGCAGTATCTACAGCCATCTCCACAGTCTACATATATGGAGGAGTCTCTCTAGCAGTCATAAGCTATACAAAAAACATGTACAAATCAATATTAAAATCTACATGACTGTGCACCACATAACAGAGGTCCAAACCATGTAATCCACGTGAACTTATAGTAATTAGAAACAAAGTGTAAAGAGATTTACTAACCTATGTAAAACTCATGTGAGGCATGCCAGTAGCCTCAGTTCCCAGAGCAGATGATGACCCACCAGGCTCCTGTGTATAAAAGATAAACATATTAATATGTACAACATACACGTGAAACATTATAATAATAATCTAGTGCAATCAAATGAAATTAAAAATATAAGTTTGTACAACTTGAAACTTATGTTTGAAACACGCCCAGCTACAGTAGCTAGCATGTCGACTCTAGATGTTTCCTTCACTAGCTCTTGCTATTTAAAATAAAATAAAAAATTAGTTTTTTACATGTATGTACATGACATATAATCACACACACACACACACACACACACAGAGATATATATTAATATCTCAAACATGTGAATTAAACTATTGTGTATATATATATAATTTATATTTATTTGAAATTTGCATTTGAAAGACTAATATCAATGGCACCAGTTCCAAAAACATTCCCCAGCATCTCATCTATAGAAAAGAAATCATGTGATCCAGTAAATGATGTCTCGCCCGCAGTGCATACAGCACCACATGATCCATAGTGGTGTGGTGTGCTAGAATTGGTGCCTCCACCAACATCATCAGATGCAATCTGGTCACTATGCTGGGTCAGAGTGTCAGTGAGCTCCCTCAATGCATGGAATGTATCAATCTCCACAACCCCCTTCACTGTAGGAGGGATAATTGAAGGTAGTGTGGGTTTTGGGGCATGGGGGATCCTAGGCTAACCTATGCGTGCACCAGGTCTACTCTGTGCAGAGCCACCTCCTTGACCAAAAAATTCAGAAAAGTCAAAATAATTCAGGACCTCATTGAGCACGAACTTGCAATATAATTTCTTCAAAAAATAAAGAGGAACCTCATTGTTGTTGCATGGTCAATAATCAAAAACCATCCACCATCGATCCCAATTTTTTTTTTTTGATTTGGTCATCATGGCACCAATGGATTGGGAATAGTTTGCAAGTAACTGTGGGGGGCATTGGTTCTAGGGTCGGTAAATAATGCACAAATGAGGTCTTTTCCAAAAAAATTGTCTTTTACGGCCGCATGGGATAGGTTATCCGCATACCAGCACCTATAGTCACCTCTAAAGGTATTCCATCTATGTATTTGGTTAGTTGTGAACTTGACTTCGTCAATCAATGTTTGCAATGTATTGGCTAAAGTCATGCGGGATGGATTTGTAGCATGATTTTGTCTTATATTTTGAATTAGGTTCTCAATGAAAATTTTATTTTCTCGGATTCTTCCAATGATATTATCTTGTGTTCCTATTGGCTTGGTGGGGACTGAAGGAGCCACAGGAGGTAGATCTATGTTTTGTAGAGGGTTTTGAGGAATTTTTTTATGGTTTGCATGATTTCAAGCTTGCCGACCAACTGATAAAATAAGAAAATTCTATACATAAACAAACATTTCAAAAAATCCACGAAAATGCAAAAAAAAACCTAAAATACAAAAAAAATGATTAAAATCGGGGGCTTACCTCCTCATCTTGGCATCATGGTTGAATCTATTGATATCTAGAAGTTCGATGAGCAATTTTGAGGTGGTTTTTAAATCTCAAGTGAAAAATGTCTAGGAAAAATCACGGTTTAAAATGAAAAATAGGGAAAATAAGGAGTCACAGGACTACTAATTTTTGTCTCAGAGTTCCGTGATCATGGTTTATAACCGTGCTCATGCTTCTAAACCACGATCACAATTTTAGGTTTGTTAATTGCCAAACCTGGAATTCAAGAACCGCGATTACGGTTCCTAAATTTTAAGTTTTTATGTCCACAGAATTTTCCACCAACTTCATGCACTTACCCTGATGTAGGTCTCATTTTATCCAATTTCATCAAACTAACCAACAACTGACATCATTGGGAATCATTTAAAATTTCAAAATGATTATCCAAAATTTCAGTGGCTTTTCTTCTGATTTATCATTAAGAAATTTTGTTACACATTGGTTTCAAAATGTTTTGATGAATTTCAATAAAATAATTAGGTTTTTTACAGAAAATCCTAGGAGGTGTTTTTGTCAAATTTTACTTATCTACAGTTTCAACCTAAATTTATTTATTCACATTTTCATTGTCTCCTTCAATTTGAACATTTGCTACATCACGTGTATTTAATTCTTCTTTAACATTGACAGTAAAAACATCTTCATCACAAGTATTTAATTCAGCTTCAACATTAACAATAGAAACATTACTTGGTTCCTCATTTCTTACAATGGTAGGGGTTGAAGATGAACCTCTCTTGATTCATGAAGATTCCCCATTCACTCAGCATTTTGAAATCTATTTGCCTCTAATTCGTTTGGTGTTTTTTTACTTAATTACTTCCTTTTTTGACTTTTTTTCTTGTCTCCCATGATGTTTTATTTCTGCTGATAAGAAAAATTTGTAGAAAATGACAAAATTTTGCAGTAATTCATAAGGTGTCAAATAGTAAAAATCACATGGTAATTAGAATATAGGATGCATATAAATATAATTTATAAACCACGATCGCTCTTTATAAACCATGATCGCGATTTATAAAGTGGGATTCTTCTTTATAAAGTGTGATCGTGGTTCCTTTTTAAAAACCCACGATCACGGTTTATAAACCATGATTGCGCTTCTTTCTGTATCATCAAATCTGACCCTAAGGCTTGGGAAATATTTTTTTTGCCCCAACCAATGATATGAAAGGTGATTATGAAGTGTAAAGGGTCAAAAAACTTAAAATTTTCTCTTCCATAGACTTGAACCATGCTAAAAAATTGAAAAAAATTCTCAAAAATGTTGCCATCGTGTAGGGGAGACCATTAGCTTCGTAGAAATATTAATTTTAAAGTGAATAGAATAAGATAAATATCATTTTATAATTTTTTACTAACAATAGGTCTTTAAGACAATTTTTCCTGCTAATGTTCTTGTCTATGTTTAAGACTGCAACTTTTGTTTCACTTATCAAAATGTGATCAAACTTATACCATCCGAAGCGTGGAGAAATTTTATACACGTTAAAAAAAAATTGATTTTGATAGTTTTTGATATAGTTATGGTGGGCAAACGGAAACGCTCCATTTTCTAAATCTTTTTAGACCACTTTCATGGAAAAAATCATTAAAAAAAATATTACTCGAGAAAATATAAAATAAAATCAATCCCAAGATAGACAACTACATCTAAGTTTTCACCAAATCACAAAAAAATAAGATTTTTTCAACCAAATCACAGGCAAACGAACTACAATCTTAGAGGTTTTTTCAAAAACAAAAACCAAGTCATATAAATTTAAGTGTTTAATATAGCTAAAATTGTCTGTTTTGAAAAAAAATAGTATTTTAGAAACTAGATTTTGGATGCTATGATTCATATTTATATAATTTTTTCTAATTTTGAGTGCGCATATTGCTAATAATCCCTACAAGTTGATATTTTGTTGTTTTTTGCAATATAACTTCCACTTATGACCCCTTTTTCTTCCACCATCTTGGTGCACTTACCCTAGACACTTCATTATTGTATATTAAGGAATTTTTCATGTGGCAAGTGCACTTTGATGGATCTTTTAATTTTCATGGTTCAGGGGCAGGTGTGGTATTAATTACTCCTTCATGCGACCCTATACCTCAATATTTTCACCTTGGTTTTCCTTGTACAAATAATATTTCAGAATATGAAGCACTCAGCATGGGGATGAAGCTAGAAATCAAATGGGATATACATCATGTTAAGATCATTGGTGACTCAAAATTGATCATTAAGAAAGTTAACAATTAATATAAAGTCAAGGATGAGAAACTCATCCCCTACAAAAAAGGGTGGAAACCTTGAAAGAGTATTTTCTGCAAATCACATTCGAGTAGATTCCAAGGGTACAAAACAGATCCACAAACACTATGGAAACTATAGTTTCTATGCTACGAATTCCACTAGAGAACAAGGACATATCATTCATTGTGGATAATCTACGCCATCTTGTGTATGACATGCCGGAATAATATTTGGCTTGTTAAGTTGTTGGTCCCTATTCTCCATGGTATGTGCACATCCACGCCTATCTTAAACATAGCACCTTCCCTCTTGACATCTCTTGTTCTAAAAAGCAAAGCCTTATCTACCAGATAGCCTGTTACACCCTCGTAGGAGATATACTCTATCATTGTGGCTACAATGCGAATCCATTGCATTGTCTAGATGTAGCAAAGTCAGTCCAAGCAAACAGAAAGGTACATTATGTGATGCCTATACAAATAGAATGGTTCTAGATAAGAAATTGTTTAGATTAGGCTATTATTGGCCTACTATGGAAACATATTACTGTAGCTATGTGATGAAATGTGTACTATATCAAAAGTAGGGAAATTTCATCCATGCACCATCATAACCATTGCATCCAATCACAACCACATGGCCATTCTCCAAACGAGGACTAAATTTAATAGGAAAGCTCATCCCTACCTCATTTGATGGTCATACTCACATCATCAGAGCTAAGGATTATTTCACAAAGTGGGTGGAGGCTTTTCCTTTGACTTATGTTATAGGTGCTCAGATTTCAAAGTTTATCATGACTCACCTTATCTGCCGGTATGGCATTCCTACCAGCATAATTTGTGAAAATGGAAAATAATTAAAGAACAAGAAAGTTAAGGAAATTTATCATTGATTTAAGATAAAATTGAAATGGTCTATGCCATATTATCCACAAGGTATTGGGTAGGATGAAGCCATTAACAAAACATTGGTTCAAATCATGGAAAAGATGGTGAGTAAGATAGGTCACAATTGGAATTTGTAAATTCACCTAGCCCTTTGGGCTTATAGGACCTCCTTTCACACTCCTACTGGTGGGACACCCTATTCCCTAGTATTTGGAACCAAATCCATCATCGCATAAGAAATCGAGCTTCCTTCCTTGAGAATATCTCTTAGGGATTACCTAGACAAGGATGAGGATTATAGAGTGGCCAGACTGGAAGAATTAGAACTCCTGGAAGAAAAGTGCATTTCCGCCCTTAACCATCTAAAAGTCTATCAAAAAAGAGTCTCCATAATTTACAACAAAATGATAATACCTCATCAGTTTGACATCAGAGATTTTGTCATGAAATAAAATCAGTTCAACATAAGAACAGAAAGAGATAAGAAAGGCAAGTTTGAACTGCATTGGTTAGGACCTTACGTCATTGTGGCAAAATATGGTATGGGAGCATACAAACTTTCCCATCCCAATGGTCATGAGCTCCGCAAACCTATGAATGTCATTCACCTTAAGTGGTTCTATGCTTAAACATGGTGCAAAAATAAGAAAAGAAAACCAAAAAAGAGTAAAAATGATCAAAATACAAAAAAAAAAACAAAAAAACATGTCATCCATATGTGAAAACCACGCAATTGTGGCATGTTGGATAGGTCCCTTGGTGAAATCTGGTTTCCGGCACCTTGGGAGGATTCGTTGTTCACAAGCATCTTGCATCTGGAGGGTACTTTTACTTAGCCTATGGCTAGTTCTGTGCCTGTATCATAGATTCCCTGTGAACCTATCCTATCAAGCCTTGATATGAGTTCTTCTCCTCTTGTTAATCTATGAAGGTACAGTCTTTGCATATTCCCCACCTAACGCTGGGGGCATTTCTATGACTTCACCTTCCTGTTTATAACACATGGCGCCTACCTTTGTATATTCTCCATCTTATGTTGGGGGCATCCATATTTTTAAATTACCTGTGCATAGCTTCGAAAAATGTTAGAAAATCACGAAAACACTCAAAAATGGTATAAAATCACAAAAAAAATTCAAAATTTTAGTAATCACAAAAACATTAAAAAATGGTATAAAATCACAAAAAACATTCTAAAATGGTAGATAATCACAAAAACATTAAAAAATGTTAGAAAATCACAATAACATTCTAAAATGGTAGATAATCACAAAAACATTAAAAAATGTTAGAAAATCACAATAACATTAAAAAATAATAGAAAATCACAAAAACAATAGAATTTTTTTTCACAAAAGCAGAATAATAGTAGAAAAGTGTTTCGCAAAACAATCTTGCAAAAACATAACTTTAGTTTAGTTACTTTATCTTGTTTCTTTCTTTGTTTGCTTGTATAGTAGCTACTTTTTTGTACATTTGTATAGTTTGTTTCTTAGACATACTTTGATAAGATTCATCTTTTCTTGCTTAGATTAGATTCATTCTTACTTGTATATATGCAGTATGTTCTTGCATGCTTATAAATAATTGTACATAGTTGTGTTAATTCATGTTGGTTGGCACTGTGTATTTTGTTAACATTTGATTGTGTTTGTTGGTCGCATGTACATAATTTTGTTATCACATCGTCATATCACCATCAATATCATCACATATAACATCATATATAAATAAAATGCTACATGTAGATCATACATGTATCCTATATTAATCATCACGTATCATATCATCAATTGGGGGAAAGAGGGATCGCAAATATCAAAATCTATCCCCCTACCCCAATATCATCATGTCAACCTGTCCACTAATCTAGAGCATCACATGTACAATACAATTGATAACATATATGGATGTATCATGTAAAATCAAACACATGTGGTGAAAACATCTCAACTATCATCATGATACATAAAAAATGTGAAATCAAACCATACAACATCATACTTTAATTTTTATTCTACTCGTCATGGATAATTATTTTATTTAAATAATTATTTTTCTTTCATTTTTCGTCATGTTGGGGCATTCTTTGTCATATGATACCCCTTTCTTCTCACTAGGACAATTTTATTGCTCCTAGGCGATATCCTTTCTTTTACACATTCCATCGAATAATTATTCTTTATTAAAAAATTAAACTATTAATTTTTCCATATGCTAGGGCATTATTGGCCATCAACTACTTCTTTCTTCTCCCTAGGGCATTTCTTTTTCATTTGGGAGATTCTTGATGATTCTTCTACTTTCTTCTACGCATCCAACCCAAACAAAATTTGAAAAAACACAAAAAAATTTATATACGCTTCTGTTAGCACAAGAGCAATGTAAAATAATGTTTGAATGATCTATTGAATGTATGAGGGGGTGAATAAATACAGAGTGAATACGGTTAGGAGGTGTAACCACCTATACCCAAACTAACCAATAAACAATGTATTAAATATGCCAACATTCCCCCCCTTAATATATTGTTTTTACAAATCTACCCCAGATTCATCATCTTGTTATGTCATGACATGTCCTATTTGCTTCTTGCAACAAGGACTTTTCCTGGATTTTCTTGAATCTCTATGACAGATGTGCTCTCGTTTTTAGAAAAAATAGATGAAGAAGTGAGCTCAAAAGCTCGTGTGGTGTGCCACAGATGTGCCTGAGGGCATTTAATCTCACATTTGTCATCTGGATCGACACAACTCTTCTCCGTCTATATGTCGAACAAGACTCAGTCCATTATGTCCTCGGATTGCAAGTTTTGGAAACTGGCTAAGAGTAGATACCGATGCTCTTCGGTTCTCTCAAATGCGGCACATCTCTATGGTTGCTTGCAATGTTGCTAACATCTCTGGGCATGACTTTCATGCTCTCAGACTATTGCATGGGATCATAGGCTGGTTGTTCGCGTCCATCTTTGATAGCAAATTTGATGAATGAATGAAGGGGCTTAATCTCGTTTTGTTCCAATTTGATTCAAACAAATTCCACATGTCTCCAGATCTTTTGTATGATGCGCTTGCTAATGTATCGCTTGGTCTGTGAACAACAGTTGAGAAGATGTTGGGGGAAGGAGTCTACCAACACACACCTGGGTTTTCGGTGGTCGATGCCACTTATGTCAAACTCCACACAGTGCTTATAAATTGATCAGTGGTCATTGCCGCATGCTCTCTTCTCCCTCTTTTGTGACTCCACATGTACATCTCCCAACAACCATTCTTACGATCTTAATGTAATAATGGCCAAGATAACATAATGTATGAGCAAATCAACTCACATAATCTGCCAGTCAATACTTTATACAATAAAATGCCAATACAGACACATCAGTCACTGTTCATTCGCAATGTTAATAGCCTGAAGAAATGTGTATTTGGATATTTCCCCTTTTAGACAGCGCAGATATAAGTGATCAAGAAAAGGGACACAACAGGGGACAGGGATGAATACAAAAACAGTTTCATAACTAACTGCTTCGTCCTGTAGTCTGCTTTCTTCACCTTTTCAATTCTTTGATTGCTTGTTGTACCACGGGTTTCCCCTTTGACTACGCTCATGGCCTAAATATTTTCTTTTCTAGTCTCTGCGATGCTACTCACTGCCATGGCAAAGCAATCCCGAGTCCCGCTTTCAAGCCGTGAAGTAATTGGATTCTTCTACAGCCACAAGCACGTGAGAGAAAATGGGGGTGACAGTGTGCATAGGCGATATCCACGGCTTCATTGACAAAATGGAATGGTTGTGGCCCAATCTTGAACGCCACCTAGGTTCCCTTGCATTTGCAGAAGCTCGCATAATATTTCTGGGAGACTATTGCGACAGAGGGCCTCACACGCAATATCTGTTGCAGAAGCACGTCTTCCTCACTGGCAACCACGAATTTTCCTTTTCCACCTTTCTGCACCTCCTCCGCCTCCCTCCTCTGCCCTCTTCCTTGGCAGAAACGTGGGAGTACCAGAAGAATGAGGAACGGGAGGGCTGGTGGTCTGGCCCTGGCTTTCACCAATGGTCACCACGTTTTCACCAAAGAATTAAAAAAAACTGCCAATCCTCTAATGCAAAGTCTGCAAGAATAATTTCCTACGCAGGTGTTTGGTGCTCTACAGGCTGTCTTCCTCCACGCGCAGCACATACAGGAGCATCAATGTCAAATCCTCCAACGTAGGTCTGCAGTCAAGGATGGCAGTGCTCAACTAAATTTCCACGCAGGAGGGAAAGCAGCGGTTTCAAGCAGGTCTCCATCCATTATCTTCACGCTTCCACACTCCTTCTTCCACGTCGCTCTGATACCAATGTTAGCACAAGAGCAATGTAAAATAATGTTTGAATGATCTATTGAATGTATGAGGGGGTGAATAAATACAGAGTGAATACGGTTAGGAGGTGTAACCTCCTGTACCCAAACTAACCAATAAACAATGTATTAAATATGCCAATAGCTTCCAAACTATAAAAAATAAAAAAATCCCCAACAAATCCTAAAAATTGTAAAACTAAAAAAACTAGGTAAACCATCTCATAATGGCTAAAAATCATGTCTTTTGCATGGTATTCTTTCCATATCTTGTTTGAAATTTTACATCTTTTTATATCAAACAACTCGTGGATCATCAAACTTACAACCATTTACAAAGCTAGCATGCTTGCTTCGTCAGTACTCTAGGGCACATATAGTTGATTGGTACTATTTTGTAGCACACTACCCTTTTTCACTAGACCCATTGTCCTTCATTATATTCCCTTGCATGTATCCTTGCTTGGGGCATCACTTTTAACCCTTGTCGTCAATCACGCACATTTAGGGATCTTCAACATAATAACAAAACATTTATACAGTCAACTTGACAGTTCTTGGTTGGAATATGTGTGTTTGTACTTGTTTTCCTTGTGAAATGAGCTTGTTTCCTTCTCATATTGCATTTATTTTCATATGTTGCATTAAGTGGGTGTTTCAGCAATGGAAAACTATTCATAGTATGGCTTTTCATGTCATCCTACTTTTTTTGTATGCTTATATTTTTAATAAGGACTGATAACGTAGATCTTTGGCAATATGATGACAATAAATTTGTTTTAATACACTGGATGAAAGCTTTATCTTTTCTTTCCATTTATCATTCCTCTTCTACATCATTCTCCTATCAAGACTATTCTTCTTATTCACCTAGGGCATCTTGCTTCTACCTATTCTTTTATTTCCTTTCTCTTACCTTTTTTGATCGTCGATTGTGTTCTTTGATCATCCCATCAACACTCGAGGGGGCATCTCTCACTTCTACTAATTTTTATTCTAGGTCTTCAAAATTTTATCTATCTACTATCCTTGAAGTGGCGTCACTTACACCTTCCCAAAGAGCGGAAAATTTAGACACCTATAATTTAGCTCGAGTAATTTAAATACTTGAATTGTACTAATTATACCCTTTCCTATAAATTGACGACATATCGTCAATATCACACATTTTCTCTGCTATCATCATTAATTAATTACATTATGTTAGTTAATTAACTCTTCTATCCAAGAATGATACCAATTAGCGACCTCCTGTTAATCAACTCTCTTTTCTATTTAAATTAATTAATTAATTATAATTAATTAAGCTCCCCTTTCTATCTAGATTAATTAATTAATTATGTCTTCTATTTAATCATTAAATCATCACTTATTTGATTAAATCCCTCTCATAGTCTAAATCATGTTAATTATTCTTTTAAAAAGCTTCTATAAGATTGCACACCTATTAATTAATTAGTTTAGTTAATTGATAAAGCCCCTCAAACCCCATGGGTCACTAAAGGACAAACTAAACTCTCCTAAGGTTGACTTAACCCTTTCTAAACCTCCCTTATCCACAACTAACCCAACCTTTCCATTTATCAATAATGAAGAGGGATGTAGAGATTCTTCTATCCATTAGGCTATATAAGGAGCCATCCTCCTACCTTTCGATTTACACACACATCCCTAAATGAGCATAGAACATACAATATAGCCATTCACTACAAGATAATGGGTCACGTATCCACAAATTTTCCACAATTTTGTTGCGGATATCTTATTCCAAATTGTGAATCCAATTTTGTTGACTCCACCCACAATATTTTTGTCAAAACATCAAATGCAAAGAATATTGTGAAAATTTTCACAATGGAAAATATGGTGAATATTCTACAATTTTATAATTATAGTATAACAACATATTAAATATTGTTGTCATATCCACAATTAGGAAAATTGTGATAAATTTCACAATTTTTAATAAGTTTGTTGATCCACCATTTTTAAACCGACAATTACCTTTTATTGTAATTTTTTTACACAATTATTTTAAATCATATAATTAATTTTTGATATATTTCTATATTTCTATTGTATGATAATATTTTAAATTTTAAATCTAATAAAAATACCTGAAAATATATATTAAAAATATTTTATTTTGTATACTAATATGCAACCAAAAAATAATTATTTTTAGTTTAAAAAATAAAATATTCGTATTACAATATTAAAAAAATATTTATTATAGAAAATAAAGAATATCAAATAAGGAAAAAGATTTTTAAAAAGGGTATTTAAATAAATTTTCAAATACATTGATATGTTTGAAAATATTGTTAAATAAAAATTAAATATAATTAAACGTGAATCCTTTTTTTTAAAAATTATTATACATTTATATTTACAAAAGATTAGATAGAAATATCAAATATTCGTTTAAATGTTATTGAAAAATAAAATAAAAATATCATTTTATTAATAATTTTAAAATAAGCTAAATCACTAACACACATGCAATATATATTATTTATGAAACAAATATGTTACTACATTACATGCATGTGTTATTATAATAATAAATGATTTGATAAATGTCTATAAAATTAGGTTATTTGACACGATTAGATAGTCATTTCCATAAAAAACATGAGTAAATATTTATTATGAATTAAAGTTTTATTTAATAAATGCGAGGAATCTTTTTATTTAAAAGTAATAAAAACATTTTTTTAATTAAAAAGTAATAAAAACTTAGAATAAGTCAAATATATTCTTTAAAATATAATTACACTTGAAATTATTTTCTGATTGTTAATAAAACAGTAAGAATGAATTATTTTTTCTCTCGGATATTTTTCATAAAAATTAACCATGCATGTATTTTACATTCACTGGCCATACTTAAAACAATTATAGGGTGTGAAGTTTCAATTTAATCAGCATTTGGGATTATATCAATAGTTGTTGCATCAACCCTAAGGGAATATTTTATGCATAACTAATCATTATCATTATCCACTATTGAGCATTAATCTCAACCAATTACCCTATTGCAAAAGTAGGAAAAATGCAACTTTTCACAGAACTCTATATGTAAAACAGAATTTCTATCAACTTTCTCATAGCAAATGCCAGTTTTCAAAAAAAAACCCATATGCAAAATAACATGAAAAAATTTGTACAGAAACATTTTAAAAATATTAGAATATTTATCTCAATGGAAGATCTGTAAAAATTTATCAAGCACTTCTTAAATCTATACAAGAAATACAAATTTTTAAAAATGGTAGAATTCTTAGGTATACTATCGAGCCATGGAAAAAAAAGAGCTCCTTTGGATTAAATATTTCAGTGAGAAACGCGAAATACATTTGAAACTTTGTCCACTTTTATTAACCCAATTATTGCAGAAAATGCCTCTTTCCCCCTCTTTTCAAATAGAAAATTTAGGTTTTCACTACTTTAGGATGGATTAAAATCGATAAAAATCAGGAGTATTTTTCTTTGACATGAATCAAACTCACAAATCACAAACCGTTAGATTGCTTTTTTTATCAACGGACATAGAGTGGCCGTTTTTTTATGAGTTCATTTTAATTATAAATGTTAAATAATAATTATTGTTATAAAATTAAAGTAATGACATTCATGGGAAAAGAATACAATAGATTTAATCTGAATCTTCCTAACACAATATTAGTTCAAATAAAAATTAATATCCATAATAAATAATTTGATGGGTCTTATATGTATAAAGTATTTACGATAATTATTATTCTTTTTTATTAAGTGGTTTATTCACAATACACTTTTTCTTTTTCAGATTGAAGTGCTATTATTCTTGGAAATTAAAATATATTTTTACCTTTTCCCCTTATTATTAGCACTATTTTAATAGTTTAGAATACTAAAAAAAATAGTAGATGTCGATTGTATATATTAACTAGAGTTAGAAGAGTTAATAAATTCCCAACTCTTATCACTTTTTTATGGAGAATACATGATTAAAGATTTTATTAATGTGAAATTTTAACAAAAGTGTTTGTAATTTATAATTTTCCACAATTCATATATTTAAAATTTTGTAGATAATACAAAATCAAAGTTTTAGTGGTATAAATTTTGTTTGTATTAAAGAAGTGAAATAAATTGGATTTTTGATAATCTTTGGGGTTGTTTAAAAAATTGATAATTCTAGTTAAAAATATCTATTTTTTTCAACCACAATGCAAAAATGTGAATTATCCATGATAGTATTTTAAAAATATGGAAAATCAACAAATGTAAATTTGATTATAATTAGAAAATTGTGGAATATCTAAAAATTGTATTTGTGAACGTTATCTATTTCCAGGTGTAGGGATAAATAAACACACGCCCAATACTATTTATATTAGTCATATTAAATTTTAGAATCGTCTTTTATCCAAAACTAAAATTGTAACGACCCAAAATAACCACACACGAACAACACAGTGAAATACACGATAATATTTATTTATTTTTGACTTGCTTGACACATAACATGACGCAACATGTCGTCACCAAGTATACAACTAACACTGTGAACAACTTGATACAAGGATGGCCATAAAGGCAGCACGGAAACATTCACACATATCAAGGATAATTTACTTTTCTTTTTGACAAGACAACATAGAAGTCCAATCACAGAACACACTTACAGTTAAGGCCAACCACAAAGAGTTATTCTTGAGGGATATTTATTTTAATAAGATATCTTGCAGTTCTTAGCTTACGTTTTCCAAGGAGGCTCAAGATATGATCTGTATAATTCAAGTTGCCAAGCCAAGATTATTCCTTTGACAATGAGTAATTATCTTTAAATCTTCTCTATTATGACATTTATTTACTTAATTCGTTTATCAATAAAAAGGAGTATTTAAATTCCACAAGGCCATCTGCTCACCACTAACGCTACTAAGATTTGTTCTTGCTCACAAGACAACATGGTTTTAAGTTCAACACACTTAAGAGAAGAGATACAAGGTGCCTTGAAAAAGGGTTAGAGGGAGAAGGTCGAGATGAAACATTTTTAGGACCTCATTAGTTATTGCCAGTATTAAATTGAATCTAGGGCTCTTAACCAGAATTAACAACTTTACTTAGGCTTTGCTAAAAGTATTAACAAGAAGTAAAAATTTACTTTCCAAATGGTGGTGAGAAAGATGGTGAGGTCTCCAATTTTTTTTCTCTAGCTTATTAAATCTTATCATCTTCAAACAACTAACAGTTCATTTCATCTTAGGGTCATTTTACAAATTTCACCGTAAAAGGAAATAGTGTTCATTAGAGGAGTTAGGGTTATCATGATATAAAGTTTACTTGCAATGATAGTCTTGCCCTTGTTTACTTAGAGAATTTCTTGCTCTCAAGTTGGTGACCCCTACGTTACTTTATTTGAATGCAACTTTTAATTTAACTTCCAGAAGTATTAAACAATCCCATGTTAGTTTACTTATGAAACTTTATTACTAAGTCATATCAAGGTTTAACTCAAAATTTATTCTCAAGGCAAGGTTGTAGCAACACTCATTTATAGGAACATAACAAGATTACATCAATTCTTAAAATACTGATACTCCAACAAAGTCACTCAACAATCATAACCAAATTTTCTTATAATTTCAATGATGGTCAAACAATACAAGGTTTCCAAAGTTCAGATGACAGAGTCCACAATGCTTTATAATAAGACATTAATCCTCTTTTAAACTTTCCATTGGACGTTAACAAAATTTGAACAACATAAAAAGGTTTCGAGAAAATAATCTTCTCAACTGAGGTTGATGAACAAAGTCTACAAATCTATCCCTCATCTACACGTAAAATCCATCTGCGGCAAATTTTCTACAAGATTCAGTTCACGAGAACTAAGCAAGATAAGGCTACACAAAACCACCATAACTATTATCTAACAATACCACGAAAAGGAAGCACTTTATTACAAGAATTGGTTCAAACCTCTAAACACTATTAACACATCAAGTTAAAATAAAGTCTTCATCATGCCAATCAGAGAAGGAGAAGACCTTGTACTTCAGTTAGGGGTAATAACAATGACAGTATATCAAATCGTAAGAGAATGGCCCTTGGCCCTATAAGGAGAAAACAAACAATCTAGCAAAAATAGAATTCCCATCAAGTAAGTAATTAAACAATAATTACAAGATTGAAATTTGATATAAATAGACCAACCATCTAGAATTTTATCAAAGATACCAACGCATAGGCTAAAATAATATATTTCTAAAAATACAAAAGTTGATCAGCCCAAGAAAGGGGAAACACGGGTTCCACAATTTTAACACAAAAATTCATGTATAAATGAGTTTCAAACCGGAAATCAATTAGAGTATACACACAACATAAGTTTCGAAGTGAAGGCATAGTATACTAGTTTTGACCATTAACTACAAAGAGATCTACCAATCATCCAGGAGGGGTCAAAGTCTTACATGCTAGAAGCAAACACGCGAGGGAAGAAGGGAGTTCCATCACACAAGAGTATACAATAATATCATCAACAAGTCTTATAACACTAAGATTTGCAAACCTCCTCAACAATTCTAGTGTTTGGTTGATTTAAAATAAATTACCTATTTCCCAAAACAACCATATTTTAAGGAAACCCTTGGTAACACAGTGAACCATCACACAAATAGATACCAACATAATTTCTAAGTGACATTATCAAAACAAAACCTTCCACTATGAATCCATAAGACTATCAAATGGAAGCTGAGTTTTTCCTGAAGATTAAACACATTTAAGGAAATTTCCATCACAAACTATTATGGTAATTATGTGCATAAAAACCGACCAATATTAATTAATAGTGTTAACATTACAAGGGAGAAAAATAATGCAAGTTAGGAAAAAATAGAAGAGTGCTATCAGCAATAATTCTGAGAGGGGGATTAGACCAAACTATTCTAGTATCAACGAGGTACTGGATTTGCACAATGAAACCTCAAGCTTAGTTGATCCAAAAAGTTAGTTATGGTTCAAGTTGATAGGGATAGTCAAGGTACTTCCTGAGGATGGCCTTAAAAGCCTAGAAACAAGATGAAAGAGAGTATAAGAGTCTAAACACGTGAGATGGCAAAACACATTGCACACAAACCTTTTTATTCTACCAGTTTTAATACCAAAACTCTATGCTAGCTAGCCCACACATTGCTCACACAATCCTACAACCTTTCTTTCTTGATGAAAAAAGGCTATCAAAGGTACTTGCAAAGGGGCTAACAAAGAAAACGTCAAAAGAAAACTTGGGTGCTATGGAGGAGCTTCATAGTTATCGTAACTTACTTCCATGTTATCGAAAATACTAATTTGATCAACATAATATCTTGCAACTCAATCGCAGAGAAGAATAATACATAAACAAGCAGACGAAGGTCTATCACTTGAGCAAGAGAAACATAACACCCAGAGGGGAGGGCACATGCATCCTTTCGACCAACATACTAACAACGATAAAAGCTAAAACAAGGAGAAACAAGCAGAAAGGGAAATCTCCCATCATGACATCCAACTAACAAATCAATGCAAGGAAAAGTGGTTCGATTTCACAATATTTTTAAATAAAATAACAGTAGAAAAGTGTAGAAATATCTTGCCTATTTCTCCAGCTTCAACAGGTCATACAGACTCCACACAGGCTAACATAAAAACAATAGCATGAGACAAGGATGTGAGTACTGCTGCTGGGGATGTCAAAGGGCTGAATGTTATAATTGGATAGACAGATGGGGCAGAAAATTTAATAGTTGAGTCCTTTCACAAATCCACCTCACACCGCCTCATAGTACGCTTCTGCACTAGAAACAACTCGAGGAGATTGTCTTCCATCTTCCCTTGCTTCAGCAGTCCTATGAGATCATCAAGGTTGTTATCAACCAAGTAATCCTTGAAAAAGTATGTGATGAATAAAAGCACGATGCCCTTGGCCACAAGATTTTCTTTAAGCATAGGTTGAAAAACCATTTCTGGTGGAAGCCCAGACAGTTTCTGAGAGAAAGTGAGTGCGGTGAAAATAGTAGCTTCTTTCTTTCATTTTCCTCAAAAGCTCAAGGGACTGCAAATAATTCCGCATAACATTTTCAATATTCTTGATTAGAAAAGGTCTTCTACGTAATATCTTCTGAATATAAGAAAAAACGGCAAGATACTCTGCCTTGCAGGTTCACAATTCCAAATAGCAAAGGTATGCCCGTCACATTCTTCAGGCTTTCAATAAAACAGTTAAAATGCCTTGTCTATGCTCTTCAATCCCCAACAAAAGTCAAAGCTACACAGCTGTCACATTTTCTAGCAGGTTCAATAATTGCAAAGTAAATTGTGCTTTCATAAATATTCTGATATGAAACAGATCGGCCTCTATGAGGTTCTCAGTTGAATTCATACTTTTTCAAGTATACATCGCCAATGGATCTAGAAACCTGCATAATTCCCTTCACCCGCCAAACTCCATGCTTTAGAACCACGATATGCGAGTCATCTGGATGCAAAGACTGTAACTGCTGCCTAATATTTTCAATACGTGCATTATACTCTGTTGACAACTGCATTGTAATAACTTCTCCTGTAGCCTTGACCAACTTTCCCATAACAACACGGGAATCTCCTAGATTGGCAACATACAGAACTCCACTAAAAAAACCCCTACTAAATAGCATGACCCAACTGCTACAGTCTTGTAGTGATTGATAATCATGGCAGACAGAGACTGGAGTTGTAATTACAGACAGAAACCCCTCTGCAGTTCACCACAAATGATTTCCCAATCATCCTTGGCAGACCTCACTCTGCTTTTCTCAAATAGTTCATCTCTGAAGATGCTGACCAAACATCACCATGCTCTACTTGATGTAACGGGCAGTCTTTCATGGTTAGCCTCCATGGCCATGGAGATATCCCAATAAATGCGCTCCTGGAAAGTATGAGTCCGTTCACCTGAGTGGACCAGATCTCTCAGCTGAATCTGATCCTCTGGAAACTCCAAGCTGATTATCATCAACAACAGCCATTGAAAATTCTCTAGCATCATGATGACAGGACAATAGTCTCTGGTAACCCTTAACTCATCAGAAGGCTTATAGCAGGAAAATTCCACCGCAATATATGGCAGTCTGTATGGACTACATGGTGCTAATAGACGCAGGTCGCCAACATGCAGTCCAACCAGTTTCTTCAGATACAGAGAGAAAGCTCACATTCATCAAAGGTGGGCTTCTCCCAATTTTCTTGCCATGAAATGGATTTGATAGCGAACTGATCAATGTTTCCATATCCTGCTGCACTGAGATAACACCAGCAGAAGAGGGACATAAAAGAAATATAGAGCATTTCTAATCAAATCCATGGTAGTCCAACTTGACTGTGACTCTCCAGATTGACAGAGTGTAAGACAGCTCAGGTAAAACTCTATCTCCGGATTCTTCTACTACACCTGCAAGAATGTTTTGCAATCAACTGCATCTGGGACCAGTAGTCTCGTGCAACCAAGAACATCAGGTTCAACTCCAACGGTTGCATGGGATCTCCCATGCTTGTGGGTGTCGCATCTGTCACTCGACACAAAAATGGATGCCACTGATTTTCTGAGATAAGCCTTTAATCCAACTACATCTGAGGTTTCTTTTTTAATTCCTCTATCACTTCATCAGATCTCCTTCCTAGTACCCTCTCTTTCCTTCTACACTCCACTGAAACTGCCATGTAGAGCCTACGATTTTGATTGAGTCCTTCTCATCCCCATCAGCAAGCCCCGATCAGAAGAAGATTGACACCGTCATTTCATTGGTCAGTGAATGGAGCGGTCGGGACATACACGCCAATCGCCAGCTACGGGAACAGCTGTCAATGGAGTTTCTTTGCAGTGCACTAGGTCAATATGCCAGGGGCTCAAGGTTATAAATTATGGTAGATTGGTGAACCAGTAGGCCTGTCAAACAATGAAGATAGTTGGTGGAGGTGCCCAACCACACACCACTTGCCAAAAGGACAAACAACAACAACTCGTGGAACAGCTTCTCCCTCACGCCAGGTAGGTCACATAGATGGCCATAAAGGATGGCAGGTTGGGTGGTTGGGAGGAGACCAAGGTGACAGTGGGGGGCAGGTACAAGAAAAGGAAGCCCATGCCCAGCGGGGCATTACATTCTCCTCCCCTTAAGAAAGCATCGTCCTCGATGCGACATAACACGACGGAAAAGAAATGGTTCGCAACCAAGAATAGGTACAGGAGAAACTACACTTTATGGTTTAAAATTTTAGTTGATTAAAGCACGATCACAAGGTAGCCTTAGGAAAAATTGGTAGAATTTTTAACTTTCAAAGTTCTGTGAAGATTGGCAGTTCTTTCTTCTTCATCGTTTCATTAGTCTCTTTCCATTATCATTATTTCTAGTTTTAGTTTCTTTTTTTAAAAAAAAATATCATCATTGAAGATTTTTTATTTATTCCTTATTGTGGGTGCCCAACATGAGCTGCTAACACAACACCCTATCAGGTTCAAAAGACACTACAGATTCACAAGCACACAAGTATATACTTCATGATTGTATTACACCACAAAAGGTTACTCAAATACGGAATAGAATAGGCACAGTGCACATAACATAGTACTCATCACACATCAATGACTGACACACAAAATACTCAAACAAAAGAGTACTATAATCCACCAGACATTCCCTCAATTTACATCAAAGAAAAACTCACATAACACCAAACCATGCTACAGGTACATAGTGTCCACAGGGAATCAATGACATAACCACAAGATCACAACACATATCCATTTGACATGAGTAACACATACATCAAAATACCACTACCAAAACATCACAATAACTCAACGTATATCCTGAAACATCAACCACACACACAAACTCTTATTCCTCCCTCAAACTCTTATGCCTCCCTCAAGGAGGCCGGTTGACCCTATGGTCCAAGACACATAGAGTTCGAACACTCCTAGCCCAAGTGACATAATAACGTGTGGTTCAACAACCCGCTAGTTATATGTACTCCTTGGGGCGTACCCCCATACAACGAAGTGGGTCCATAGGTCCAACCAATCCATGGTGCATCCTATGACCCTATTCCACACATCACGACAATAGAACCAGCGCAACAATCCAATCCAAAGTGCCAAGTGGCAAAGTACAAGCCTTGGGCAAGGTAGTAAGAATTCCAAATTTAAAAGAAGACCCCAAATCAAGCTAAATAAATGGCCAAATAGCCATAGTTACTATCAAAATCCCAATGTTAGTGCCACAAACCAAGGAAATGTCCAAAATTGTAAAGCATGGCAATCAAGAAAAGCTGCTGGTCCTTACAAAATAAAGTAAAAAAACTCAATTTACGAATAAAATCAACTTATAATAATGTCACATTATGATAACTGTGTGGCCTTATCTAGCCACCAAAGGGGTACTCAACGAGTTGCTAGCACTCGGACATTGAGCCTCAGCTCATAAAATACATATCAATAATACAACTATCATCACCTCCATCTGAATCATCCCGCCACCACTTCGACAAGACTAAACATAGTCATAGATACACTAAGGTTGCATACATACAACCACATAGGGAGAGTGTAACACACCAAAAATACCAACACAATGACAACACAGTGAAATACAGGATTTTTTTTTTTTTTTTGACTTGCTTTGACTCAACACGACACAACATGTCGTCACAAGGTTACAACCAACACTAGGAACCACTTGTTATGGGGAAGACCACAAGGTCAGCACGGAAACGTTCACACCTATCAAGGACAATATACTTTTCTCTTCTTGACAGAACAACATTGGAGTCCAACCACAAGACACACTTACAGTTAGGGCATCCCAAGAGGAATTTCTTGTTAAATTTTCTTGTTTACTAAAGTGTCTCTTAATTCTTAACTTACGTTCTTATAAAATTTCATGTAACGATTCACACCATTCTTTTCACAAGGAAGAACTGTTATCCAAAATTCACCCCTCAAGGTAATTTTGATAACATGCATCAAATTCTTTAGTCCCAAGCATTATATTGAGTCCAGACAAAAAGTCATGTTTCTAGGGTCCCCTCATATTTTTCTAACTCCCCTGTCCAAGTAGAAGAGAGCAAGTTCTAAGGAAAGGTAAGAAAAATTGCAAAAACAGGCTCGGGCCAGAAAAAATCATGAAAAATGGCTAAGTCCTAGTCCTTGCAACAGTCGGGACAGTTGGGACAAAAGGGTGTGAACCGGCCGAAAGGCCGCCAGGTAGTCTGCACAGCATTTGGGACATTTGGAACAAAGGGATGCGCGGGACGCGGAAATCCGAACTGGCCGAAAAGTTGAAAAAATTGACTAACTGTTGAAACAGGCAGTCTGGGACATCTGGGCAAAAAGTACGTGAACTAGCTGGATCGGCCAAAATGAGTCAAGGCAGCCCGGAACAGTTGGGCCGAAGGTACGTGAAGTACGCAAACCGGTCGGATCGGCCGAAATGAGAACTTAAAGTCTGGGACGCGTGGGACAAAAGTACGCGAACCGGCCGAACCGGGTGAATCGGGAAAATTTGTCCCGAACGGTCTGAAAGCAAATGGGACATCTGGGCTGCGAGTACGTGAACCGGCTGGTTCGGCCAAAACAGGGAACTTCAGCACTGGGCCAAATGGGACAAAGGGACGTGCGGGACGCGGATAGCCGAAGGAGCCGAAGGCCAATCAGATCACGCCACGTGTCACCAGTAGAAAAGGGACATGGAAGCCCATTTCGGGCGGTTCAGAAGAATTTGTCCTGTGCAGCACTAGGACATTTGGGACAAAGGGACGCGTGGGACGCGAAAAGCCGAAATGGCTGAAGACAGAGGAGAAAAGTCAACGTTTGGTCCGGGAACTTCAAACGGCCATAACTTTTGACTCCGAGCTCTGATTTTCAAAAAATTGGACTTTCTGGATCGATCACGACGTCCTCTACGCCAAATAAAGGAAACATATTTGGTTCCATTTATTCAATGCTCATTCCCATCAAATGACAGAAAACGCCTGCCAGACCCAAAATAGCTGCCCGCACTCAGAAGGCCATAACTTTTGCATTTCTCAACGAAATCACACAAAATTGGTACCGTTGGAATCTTGGTTCCAAGACCAATGCACAGAAATCAAGAAATTCTAGATTTGATTAGAAATTTACTGATATTTTTAAGAAAACGTGGCCGGATTCAGAACAGTGTTTTATTTGGTAGCTGGGAGTGCAATTAAGAGGCATGGCCATCATTCTTTCTCTACTGCAGCACATGGGATAGTATGGGGGGCCTTTTGCAAGTAATGTATAACCATTCCATTCAATTTAATGCCTCTTATAGGTGGTTGAAGGACAGATTTCGGGATTTCCATTTTTCCTTCTCTTTTCCTTCTCATTTTTCTATAAATTAGAGTGTTGGGCTCATTGTAAAATAGAGAGTTTTTGGGTAGCAAAGCTCTGCCAAAATTGTTTTGTGAAGCCAGTGTGTTGCAGGCCCTTGTATTGGACTCCTTGCATGGTGATCCAGGCCCTTATCTTGTAATAGATTGAACTGTGCATATCATGAAGCAATAAAGATATCAGTTTGTGGATGTATCTTCCCCTGCTGTGCTTTCTTGCATTCTTCTTGCCCCTTTAATATTTCCACAAGAATATTGTGTCTATTATTATGTTATTGCAGGGATCTATTATCATTGTGTATGCTTGGAATATTGTTGTGAATGCATTTTGCTAGATTATGGAGAACTGTCATCACCTCTTCTAGTGTGCACTTTGCCTCTGTATTTCACACATTTGGAGATTACTCTCACATCCTCCTTTTCTGGTGTATCACCGCTTTAGTGTAGGCTTTCATTTTATGCATTCTCTTTCCCTGGTCCCTTGGCAATTTAGATTAGAACAGTTAGCTTATCCTGCATTAGAGTAGATTGTGGCAGGTAGTTTAGGAGCAAGAACAAGCTTTCTCTGGAGGTCTATCTCAAGTAACAAGTCCCACAACTTGGAGATAGTACCCATGTTATCCAATCACACTGTGAGTTCAGGTATATGCACAGGGGAGCTGTGATTCGGCGATAACAAGAACTTCTTTCTTTTCAACTGTTTGACTAAAAAACTTAAGGCCAAGCTTTCTAAACTAGGATCATTAATTTTATGTCCAAAACTTTCTTATTCATTTGATTTTAGAACATTTCCCATTTCTTACAAGGTTAATTAATCTTACTCAAGCCACTAACACATGTTCCACAACGCTATTGCATAGGTGAAGGCATAAGCTCCGATTGAGTGGAAAGTACCGCTTAGGGTCCATAACAATAGCCTTCTTGTTTAAGGATTAAATTTTGACCTTGCTTAAGAAATATCACCATGAATCAAGGCAAGGGTTAACAGAACAGGACAACAGAATTTAGCTTCAGGGTCACATTGTTTACTATCAGTCTTTTATCGAGGTTAAGAGTTTATCAAGATTGGTTAAGTGTTCCATCTAGAATTTACTTCATTAAGTTTGACAAAGGAGAACATTTCAAATGATAGAGAGAGATTTAAGGTTTAAATAATCAATTTCCCTCCTACTTATTAAATCCTATCATCTTCTAAAATCTAACCATTGATTTCACCATGAGATCATTTAAGGTCTCACCATAAAAGGATAATGTTTATTAGTTTAATTTTAATAAGGATTATCCAACTCACTTCATAGTGCTTACAAACTTATTGCTATTAAGCCTTAGGAGGATTTACAACTCGACATTTTAACTCAAGAGCAAAGTTTAACAGTACTCGTTTATGGAAACAAAACACGGTTATATCAATTCATTCCAACATGATGCACCAATCAAAGGGACATACTATCTCTATTGAACCAAGACTAGGGAGCAAGAGAGTAATAACATGGGACATGCCCCGCTACTATTCTAAGGATTAAAATTCACTAGAATATCCCATAACCAAGCGGTAAATAAAATTTCATCTTTCACATGATAACCAAACAAGCCAAAGTTTCAACAGTTACAACAACAATAATCTACAATACATTTACTAGGCACTGACCCTTCTTCTAAAATGTCTAAAGGCCCTTTCCAAATTTTATAGCACATTACACATTCGTACAAAGGAACATCATAACCATGATTGATGTAATAATCTACAAGTCTTTCCATCATCTAACCACGTAAGCCATCTGCAACAAATTTCCTACAAGAGTCAGTTCACGAGAACTGAGCAAGATAAGGCTACACAAAACCACCATAACTATTATCTAACAATATCATGAAAAGAAGCACCTTATTACAAGAATTGGGTCAAACCTCTAAACACTATGAGCACATCAAGTTATAATAAAGTCTATAACATGTTGATCAAAGAAGGAGAAGACCTTGTACTTCAGTTAGGAGAAAATGCAACGAAAGTAACAATCATATGAGAATGGCCCTTGGCCCTATAAGGAGAAAACAACCAATCTAGCAAAGACAATATCCCCATCAAGTAAGTAATTAAACAATAATTACAAGATTGAGAATTGATCTATATACCAGTCATCTAGAATTTTATCAAAGGAACCAACGCATAGGCTGAAATAATATTTTTCCAAGAGAACAAGAGTGGATCGGCCCAAGAAGGGGGAAACACGGGTTTCATAAATTAACACAAAAATCCATGGATAATAGAGTTTCAAACCGGAAATCAATTAGAGTATACACACAACACAAGTTTCGAAGCGAAGGCATAGTATACTAGTTTTGACCATAACTACAAAGAGATCTACCAATCATCCAGGAAGGGTCAAAGTCTCACAGGCTAGTAGCAAACCACACGAGAGAAGAAGGCGGGGGGGTTTCGTCCAACAAGAGTATACAATAATGTCATCAACATTTTTTTTTTAATAACACTAAAGGTTTGCAACCTCCACTACAGTACTAATGATTGGTTAATTTAAAATAAAATTACCCATATCCCAAAACAACCAAATTTTACGGCAACCCTTGGTAACGCAGTCAACCGTTGCACAAAAAGATACAAACATAATTTCTAAGTGACTTTATCAAAACAAAACCTTCTGCTATGAATTCATAAGATTATCACACGAAAGCTGAGTTTTTCCCGAAGGTCAATCACATCTAAGGAAATATCCATCACAAACTATTACAGTAATTACGTGCATAAAAATTGACCAATATTAATTAATAGCGTTAACATTACAAGGGAGAAAATAATGCCAGTTAGGAAAAATAGAAGAGCGCCATCAACAATAATTCTGAGAGGGGGATTAGACCAGAACTATTCCAGTGTCAACGAGGTACCAGATGCGCACAAAGAACCTCAAGCTTAGTTGATCCGTAAGGCTAGTTATGGTTCTAGTTGCCAGGGATGGTCAAGGTACTTCCTGAGGATGGCCTTAAAAGCCTAGAAACAAGATGAAAGATAGTAATAAGAGTCTAAACACGTGAGACGGCAAAACACATTGCACACAAACCTTTTCATTCTACCAGTTTTAATACCAAACTCTAAGCTGGCTAGCCCACGCATTGCTCACACAATCCTACAACCTTTCTTTCTCGATGCAAAAAGGTTATCAAAGGGACTTGCGAAGGAGCTAACAAAAAAAACGTCAAGGAAGAAACTTGGGTGCTAGGGGGGGGCTTCATAGTTATCGTAAACTTACTTCCATGATATCGAAAATACTAGCTTGATCAACATAATAACTTGCAACTCAATCGCAGAGAAGAATTAATACATAAACAAACAGACGAAGTTCTATCATTCGAGTAAGAGAAACATAACATTCAAAGGAGAGGGCACACGCATCCTTTCGACCCACATTCTGTCAACGATAAAAGCTAAAACAAGAAGACACAAGCAGAAAGGGAAATCTCCCATCATGACATCCAACTGACAAATCAATGCAAGGAAAAGTGGTTCGATTTCACAATATTTTTAAATAAAATAATAGTAGAAAAGTGTAGAAATATCTTGCCTATTTCTCCAGCTTCAACAGGTCGTACAGACTCCACACGGGCCAGCATAAAAACAATAGCATGAGACAAGGATGTGAGTACTGCTGCTGGCGATGTCAAAGGGCCAAATGTGATAACTGGATAGACAGATGGGGCAAAAAATTTAACATTTGAGTCCTTTCACAAATCCACCTCACACCGCCTCGTAGTACGCTTCTGCACTGGAAACAACTCGAGGAGATTGTCTTCCATCTTCCCTCGCTTCACCAGTCCTATGAGGTCATCAAGACTGTTATCAACCAAGTATTCCTTGAAAAATCTGTGATGAATAAAAGCACGATGCCCTTGGCCACAAGACAACCCAATTAATCCAGAGAAAAAGACCATACAGAATGACAAAGTTGGAGAAAAGAAATATCAAGAGACGCTCTCCTCATAGTCTCCTAGCATTGGATTTACTGCAGGGTTTTTCTCACATCTCCTGCTCTGCCCAAGTAGCTTTCCATTTCCTTCAAGCAGTACTCTCCTGCTTTTCCCAATCTCCACCTACTCTTCTTCTTGCTTTTCATCCCAGAGATGCATACCATACATCAGATTTGATAAAGTAAACAGCACAGTCTAGTCTTCTTAACACTCAGAAAAGAATACTTTTTTGAAAGTGAAAAAATAAAGTCTGATTCCTTCTTATCGCTGCAAGTTCCATAAGATGCACCTTGTTATAGTGCAAATGTGCAGCCCATTGCTTACAGCCTGCTTCAGTTAGCAACACCAATAATCTCCATAAGAACATTGTCATTGGGATAAATGTAGATTGAATAAAAAAAAACACATTTGCAACACTTCAATTACAATCATACAATGCCAGTGCCATCCGGTGCCAATCTTAATCTTAATCTCATAGCATCATGTAGAGAGGGTGGGTTGAAGGTGTTACACATTCTCCTTACTACACACAACTCCCTTGTAAACACTTTACATATCTTCAACCATTGCAGACCTTCATTTCCGAGAAATCCCTGTTCACTCAGCACATGTTCTGAATCTGACAAATATCCTGCTACCTTCATCTCCCAAGACGTTCTCTCCAACATTACATAGATCTCCTGCCTGTGGGTGTGATCTGCCCCTTACATAAAAGCATGCACCATTTTATTGCCTTTAAACAACTACATCCAGTTTCTTTTTAATTCTTCTATCCTTCATCGATTTGAGGACAACATCAACTCTCGGTGCAAACATTACAGCTGTAGCTTGTAAGGTGTGAAAAATCCAACAGAAACCCTTATGCCTACCAGCTTAGTGACATGTTGAGGAAACTCACATAATAGCAAAGCAAATCACGGTTCAGGAATATACTGAAATGAACAGATCCACGCCTATGAGATTTTCTGTAATAAAAATTCATCAGGTCTCCTGGTAACACTCTCACTGTCACTTAATCGATTTTGATGAAAACATCTTGAAGGAGAATCCTGAATTTGAGGGTGCAGTCGAACTAAACATATAACAACATAGTGGACAACCTGTTCGTTTGAAGCAATCAATACGGCTTCTACTACAGCTGCAAGATTTTGCAACAACTGATGTCCACTGTGGTCGCGTGCAACTAGAACAGCAGGATCAACACCATCGTTTCCTTGGGCTTGCCCTGCAGCAGCTGTCGTACTTTCTCTCTCTGGACTTCACGAGAAGGGAGGGAGGAACATGTGGCTGCATCCATTGAAAGCATTAAACAACAAAATATTCGGCCCCATTCTGAACACGACCCGCCAGCAGGAAAGTCATTGCAAAAATAGCCTTGGACAGAGTAGGTTTTACTGGCCTCTCACCCACTCCACACACAGCCCAAGAAGAATGCACCCAAAACACCACCTATACGCATTGAAAGAGGATCAAAAGGAGATCAAGAAAATAAAAATGGGACTCCACCCCTTTCCTCACGCAAGGACAGACAAGACAGCCATAAAAGCTGGCAGGTAGGTGGTTGGGGGGTGAGGCCAAGGTGGTAGGTGGAAAATGAAGAATCCGATGCCCAGCTGGGCATTACATTCTCCTCCCCTTAAGAAAGCATCATCCTCGATGCGACATTACACGGAGGAAAGAAAATGGTTCGCAACAACGGATAGATAAAGAAGAAAACACACCCTATGGTTTAAAATTTTAGTTGATTAAAGCACTGTCACAAGGTAGCCTTAGGAACATTTGGTAGAATTTTTAACTTTCAATGTTCTGTGAAGATTGGCAGTTATTCTTGTTCATCATTTCATTAGTCTCTTTCCATTAACATTATTTCTAAGTTTAGTTTCTTTTAAAAATTATCATCATTGAATAGTTTTGATTTATTCCTTATTGTGGGTGCCCAACATGAACTGCTAACACAACACCCTATCAGGTTCACAAGACCCTACAGATTCACAAGCACACAAGTATATACTTCAAGATTGTATTACACCACAAAAGGTTACTCAAATATGGAATGGAATAGGCATAGTCCACATAGTACATGTCACACATCAATGACTGACATACCAAAATACTCAAGACAAAAGAGTACTACAATCCACCAGACATTTCCTCAATTTACATAAATGAAAGACTCACATAACATCAAACCATGCTACAGGTACATAGTGTCCACAAGGGAATCAATGACATAACCACAACATCACAACACATATCCATCTGACATGAGTAACACATACATCAAAAGACCACTACCAAACATCACAATAACTCAACATATATCCTGGAACATCAACCATACAGACAAATATCACCTCCCTCAAACTCTTATGCCTCAAGTCCCTCTTAAACTCTTATGCCTCCCTCAAGCTCTTATGCCTCCCTCAAGTCTCTTATGCCTCCCCTCTTATCTCCCTCAAGCTCTTATGCCTCCCTCAAGTCTCTTATGCCTCCCTCAAACTCTTATGCCTCCCTCAAACTCTTATGCCTCCCTCAAACTCTTATGCCTCCCTCAAGGAGGCCGGTTGTCCCCATGGTCCAAGACACATAGAGTTCGAACACTCCTAACCCAAGTGACATAATAACGCGTGGTTCAACAACCCACTAGTTATATGTACCCCTTGGGGCGTACCCCCATACAACGAAGCGGGTCCATAGGTCCAACCAATCCATGGTGCATCCCATGACCCTATTCCACACATCACGACATTAGAACTAGCACAACAATCCAGTCAAAGTGCCAAGTGGCAAAGTACAAGCCTTGGGCAAGGCGGTAAGAATTCCAAATTTAAAAGTAGACCCCAAATCAAGCTAAAATAAATGGCCAAATAGCCAAAGTTAGTATCAAAATCCCCATGTTAGTGCCACAAACCAAGGAAATGCCCAAATTGTAAAGCATTGCAATCAAGAAAAGATGCTGGTCCTTGCAAAATAAAGTAAAAGCTCAATTTACGAATAAAATCAACTTATAATAATGTCACATTACGATAACTGTGTGGCCTTATCTAGCCACCAAAGGGGTACTCAACGAGTTGCTAGCACTCGGAACATCGAGCCTCAGCTCGTAAAATACATATCAATAATACAACTATCATCACCTCCATCTGAATCATCCTGCCACCCTTCGACAAGGCTAAACATAGTCATAGATACACTAAGGTTGCATACATACAACCACATAGGGAGAGAGGAAAGAATCACATGTTATCTACTAAACCGAGTTTTAGCTCGAGTTATTGACCCATGGTACACCATTCCTCACTCTCAACATACACTTCTACCAATTTCCCTCAGGATCGGTTAGCGTAAGGTTCACAACATAACATACAACAACATCACTAACATAACGGTGGCACACACATAACTACCATAACGTCTCACGTATGGTATGTATACAGGGTAGATCACAATCATACATCCACAGGGTGTAATACATCACTTTACCACATTCTGCACCCAAAGTGCAATCACAATATGATAGGGTTCATACACTCACCGTATGACCCTAAATCACAACATGAATCATTACATATTTGCACAGTCATACATACGATGAACATAATAACATCACAACATAACAATCCATTGCTTCATAACAAGGTGGTACACACATTTCTTTAAAACATGGTAAAAACATCATGATACAACTCATTTCTTTTAACATCAATCTAGTCATACAACACATTGATACACCACATATCATAATATGCCACAATGCTCCAACACTACGTCATCCACATTATAATTCTTTTCACACATCACAAACAATAATTCACACGTGAATTCTTCCTAGAATCCACAAGAAGGAGAGAGAATACTCCCATCCCCAACACATCAACATGATCACAAATACGCACACTGAGTGACATACCCATAATGTGCGTTCACAATATCACAATTACGACAATAATCACATCACGCTTAAAGCACATTACTCTTCCAATATCTACCATCATCATGCAACATCATCATCATCATGCAGTATCATCATGTAACACCACCACCACCATGCAACATCACCATACAACACCAATCCGGCCCATAGGTTCGAGAGCATGAACCTACGCTCTGATACCAAAATGTAACACACCAAAAATACCAACACAATGACAACACAGTGAAATACAGGATAATTTTTTTTTTTTTGACTTGCTTTGACTCAACACGACACAACATGTCGTCACAAGGTTACAACCAACACTAGGAACCACTTGTTACGGGGGAGACCACAAGGTCAGCACGGAAACGTTCACACCTATCAAGGACAATC
This sequence comes from Taxus chinensis, assembly GCA_019776745.2. Lineage (NCBI taxonomy): Eukaryota > Viridiplantae > Streptophyta > Pinopsida > Cupressales > Taxaceae > Taxus > Taxus chinensis. Next base: position 763,067,047 of record CM034149.1, read on the forward strand.
TACTTTTCTCTTCTTGACAGAACAACATTGGAGTCCAACCACAAAACACACTTACAGTTAGGGCATCCCATGAGGAATTTCTTGTTAAATTTTCTTGTTTACTAAAGTGTCTCTTAATTCTTAACTTACGTTCTTATAAAATTTCATGTAACGATTCACACCATTCTTTTCACAAGGGAGAACTTCTTTCTTTTCAACTGTTTGACTAAATAGCTTAAGGCCAAGCTTTCTAAACTAGGATCATCAATTTTATGTCCAAATCTTTCTTATTCATTTGATTTTAGAACATTTTCCATTTCTTACAAGGTTAATTAATCTTACTCAAGCCACTAACACATGTTCCACAACTCTATTGCACAGGTGAAGGCATAAGCTCCGATTGAGTGGAAAGTACCGCTTAGGGTTCATAACAATAGCCTTCTTGTTTAAGGATTAAATTTTGACCTTGCTTAAGAAATATCACCATGAATCAAGGCAAGGGTTAACAGAACAGGACAACAGAATTTAGCTTCAGGGTCACATTGTTTACTATCAATCTTTTATTGAAGGTTAAGAGTTTATCAAGATTGGTTAAATGTTCCATCTAGACTTTACTTCATTAAGTTTGACAAAGGAGAACATTTCAAACGATAAAGAGATATTTAAGGTTTAAATAATCAATTTCCCTCCTACTTATTAAATCCTATCATCTTCTAAAATCTAACCATTGATTTCACCATGAGATCATTTAAGGTTTCACCAAAATAAATAGTGTTTATTAGTTTGGCTGTTTATTAGTTTAATTTTAATAAGATAGTTTCCTAAGGAGTAGATCACATCTACTAATACTTCATAAATTTTAGTTTACTTTTATAAGGATTATCCAGTTCACTTTATAGTGCTTACAAACTCATTGCTAAGCCTTAGGAGGATTTACAACTCAACATTTTAACTCAAGAGCAAAGTTTAACAGTACTCATTTGCGGAAACAAAACAAGGTTATATCAATTCATTCCAACATGATGCACCAATCAAAGGGACATACTATCTCTATTGAACCAAGACTAGGGAGCAAGAGAGTAATAACATGGGACATGCCCCGCTACTATTCTAAGGATTAAAATTCACTAGAATATCCCATAACCAAGCGGTAATCAAAATTTCATCTTTCACATGATAACCAAACAAGCCAAAGTTTCAACAGTTACAACAACAATACTCTACAATACATTTACTAGGCACTGACCCTTCTTCTAAAATGTCCAAAGGCCCTTTCCAAATTTTATAACATAATACACATTCGTACAAAGGAACATCATAACCAAGATTGATGCAATAATCTACAAGTCTTTCCATCATCTAACCACGTAAGCCATCTGCAACAAATTTTCTACAAGAGTCAGTTCACGAGAACTGAGCAAGATAAGGCTACACAAAACCACCATAACTATTATCTAACAATATCATGAAAAGAAGCACCTTATTACAAGAAATTGGGTCAAACCTCTAAACACTATGAGCACATCAAGTTATAATAAAGTCTATAACATGTCGATCAAAGAAGGAGAAGACCTTGTACTTCAGTTAGGAGCAAATGCAACGAAAGTAACAATCATATGAGAATGGCCCTTGGCCCTATAAGGAGAAAACAACCAATCTAGCAAAGACAGTATCCCCATCAAGTAAGTAATTAAACAATAATTACAAGATTGAGAATTGATCTATATACCAGTCATCTAGAATTTTATCAAAGGAACCAACGCATAGGCTGAAATAATATTTTTCCAAGAGAACAAGAGTGGATCAGCCCAAGAAGGGGGAAACACGGGTTTCAGAAATTAACACAAAAAGCCATGGATAATAGAGTTTCAAACCGGAAATCAATTAGAGTATACACACAACACAAGTTTCGAAGCGAAGGCATAGTATACTAGTTTTGACCATAACTACAAAGAGATCTACCAATCATCCAGGAAGGGTCAAAGTCTCACAGGCTAGTAGCAAACCACACGAGAGAAGAAGGGGGGGGGGGGTTTCGTCCAACAAGAGTATACAATAATGTCGTCAACAATTTTTTTTTTTAATAACACTAAAGGTTTGCAACCTCCACTACAGTACTAATGATTGGTTAATTTAAAATAAAATTACCCATATCCCAAAACAACCAAATTTTACGGCAACCCTTGGTAACGCAGTCAACCGTTGCACAAAAAGATACAAACATAATTTCTAAGTGACTTTATCAAAACAAAACCTTCCGCTATGAATTCATAAGATTATCACACGAAAGCTGAGTTTTTCCCGAAGGTCAATCACATCTAAGGAAATCTCCATCACAAACTATTACAGTAATTACGTGCATAAAAATTGACCAATATTAATTAATAGCGTTAACATTACAAGGGAGAAAATAATGCCAGTTAGGAAAAACAGAAGAGCGCCATCAACAATAATTCTGAGAGGGGGATTAGACCAAAACTATTCCAGTGTCAACGAGGTACCAGATGCGCACAAAGAACCTCCAGCTTAGTTGATCCGTAAGGCTAGTTATGGTTCTAGTTGCCAGGGATGGTCAAGGTACTTCCTGAGGATGGCCTTAAAAGCCTAGAAACAAGATGAAGGATAGTATAAGAGTCTAAACACGCGAGATGGCAAAACACGTTGCACACGAAACCTTTTCATTCTACCAGTTTTAATACCAAATCTCTAAGCTGGCTAGCCCACGCATTGCTCACACAATCCTACAACCTTTCTTTCTCGATGCCAATAGGTTATCGAAGGGATTTGCGAAGGGGCTAACAAAAACATGTCAAGGACAAACTTGGGTGCTAGGAAGGGGGGGGGGTTTCATAGTTAATGTAAACTTACTTCCATGATATCGAAAATGCTAGCTTGATCAACATAATAACTTGCAACTCATTCGCAGAGAAGAATTAACACATAAACAAACAGACGAAGTTCTATCATTCGAGTAAGAGAAAATATAACATTCAAAGGAGAGGGCACACGCATCCTTTCGACCCACATTCTGTCAATGATAAAAGCTAAAACAAGAAGACACAAGCAGAAAGGGAAATCTCCCATCATGACATCCAACTGACAAATCAATGCAAGGAAAAGTGGTTCGATTTCACGATATTTTTAAATAAAATAACAGTAGAAAAGTGTAGAAATATCTTGCCTGTTTCTCCAGCTTCAACAGGTCGTACAGACTCCACACGGGCCAGCATAAAACAATAGCATGAGACAAGGATGTGAGTACTGCTGCTGGCGATGTCAAAGGGCCAAATGTGATAACTGGATAGACAGATGGGGCAGAAAATTTAACAGTTGAGTCCTTTCACAAAACCACCTCACACCACCTCGTAGTACGCTTCTGCACTGGAAACAACTCGAGGAGATTGTCTTCCATCTTCCCTCGCTTCAGCAGTCCTATGAGGTCATCAAGACTGTTATCAACCAAGTATTCCTTGAAAAAGTCTGTGATGAATAAAAGCGCGATGCCCTTGGCCATAAGACAACCCAATTAATCCAGAGAAAAAGACCATACAGAATGACAAAGTTGGAGAAAAGAAATATCAAGAGACGCTCTCCTCGTAGTCTCCTAGCATTGGATTTACTGCAGGGTTTTTCTCACATTTCTTGCTCTGCCCAAGTAGCTTTCCATTTCCTTCAAGCAGTACTCTCCTGCTTTTCCCAATCTCCACCTACTCTTCTTCTTGCTTTTCATCCCAGAGATGCATACCATACATCAGATTTGATGAAGTAAATAACACAGTCCAGTCTTCTTAACACTCAGAAAAGAATACTTTTTTGAAAGTGAAAAAATAAATTATGATTCCTTCTTATCGATGCAAGTTCCATATGATGCACCTTGTTATAGTCCAAATGTGCAGCCCATTGCTTACAGCCTGCTTCACTTAGCAGCACCAATAATCTCCATAAGAACATTGTCATTGGGATAAAAGTAGATTGAATAAAAAAAACACATTTCCAACACTTCAATTACAATCATACAATGCCAATGCCATCCGGTGCCAATCTTAATCTTAATCTCACAGCATCATGTAGAGAGGGTGGGTTGAAGGTGTTACACATTCTCCTTACTACACACAACTCCCTTGTAAACACTTTACATATCTTCAACCATTGCAGACCTTCATTTCCGAGAAAGCCCTGTTCACTCAGCACATGTTCTGAATCTGACAAATATCCTGCTACCTTCATCTCCCAAGACGTTCTCTCCAACATTGCATAGATCTCCTACCCGTGGGTGTGATCTGTCCCTTACACAAAAGCATGCACCATTTTATTACCTTTAAACCAACTACATCCAGTTTCTTTTTAATTCTTCTATCCTTCATCGATTTGGGGACAGCATCAAACTCTCGGTGCAAACATTACAGCTGTAGCTTGTAAGGTGTGAAAAATCCAACAGAAACCCTTATGCCTACCAGCTTAGTGACTTGTTGAGGAAACTCACATAATAGCAAAGAAAATCACACTTCAGGAATATACTGAAATGAACAGATCCACGCCTATGAGATTTTCTGTAATAAAAATTCATCGGGTCTCCTGGTAACACTCTCACTGTCACTTAATCGATTTTGATGAAAACATCTTGAAGGAGAATCCCGAATTTGAGGGTGCAGTCGAACTGATCCACTCTTAGGTTAGCTTGTATCATGATTTTTTTACCATGTTTTGAATAAATGTGTATACCACCTTGTTATGTAGTAATGGATGTTATGTTCAGATGTACTATGTTCATCATATGTATGAATGTGCAAATATGTAATGCTTCATGTTGTGATTTGGGGTCATACGGTGAGTGTATGAACCCTATCGTATGGTGATTGCACTTTGAATTTAGAAGTGGTAAAGTGATGTGTTACACTCAGTGAATGTATGATCGTGATCTATCCTATATATGTACCATATGTAAGACGTTATGGTAGTTATGTGTGTGCCACCATTATGTTAGTGATGTTGTTGCATGTTATGCTGTGAACCTTACGCTAACCAATCCTCTCTTGTGCCACAAAGAGTACATTGCAGAAGGAATAGGGAATGTGACCATTCCTCTGGGGCCACGAAAATGTACACTTACAAAGGTACTATATGTTCCTGGCTTGACTAGCAATCCTCGTTAAGCACTCATCACCTTAAGGTTGAATTTCTTGTTCAAAATGGCTTAATCTTAATCTCCCAACAAGGTACGATGAAAGAATTTGTAAAAGATAAGTTATTTGCTTTAGATATTGTTTTCATCTTTTATAGTAGCTTTATCTACCTTCAACACATAGAATCTATAGTGCCTTATGGAATTTAGATATGGTCACTTGTCAGCTAGGTTCATTGCATCAGATGAGTTCAAAAGTAATGGTCCATGGACTCAAATTGTCTAGTTTCTTATCTATTTGCCTTGGTTGTCTTGAAGGAAAAACAAAACATAGAGATCACTTTTAGGAGAGCACCTTCCATGCCAAGAATAGGTAGCTCATACCGATCTGAACGGCCCACTTGCCTGCTTCGTTTTCAGGATACAAGTACTTCCAACTATTCATGGATGACCACTCTCACAATATGTGGGTGTTTTTTCAAGAAGAAAAGTGAGGCTCTTTAACACTTTAAAGAATTTCTATCATCATGTTGTGAAAGAATCCAGATAACCACTTATTCTACTTCACTCAGATCAATGGGGGGAATTCACATCAAAGAAGTTCTTGGCCTTCCTGAACAGATCAAGGCATTAAGAAGAACCTAACTAGCTCTCTACACACCCCAACAAAATGGCATTGTTGAGCGTCGCAACACAGTGATGGAGATGGCTCATTGCATGCTATCAACAACAAAGCTAGAGAGATCGGTATTTGAAGCAGTACAAATAGCTGGTTTATCTTCTCAAGGGAACCGACCAATATTCTACTGAATAAAACGCAAAAAGAGGTATGGAGTGGTAGAAAGACATCAATTTCTCATTTGCGAGTATTTGGCTGCACAGCATACATGCATGTCCCAGCTTAGAGGATAAATAAGGTTGAGCCAAAGAACACTCTCGTGCATCCTACTTGGCTACAACACTACCTTGAAGGCATATCGTCTGATGGATCCTGAGACAAATAAAATCTACGAGCAGTTGGGACATGGTTTGTGATGAGTCATTCCTTTGACTCAATATTATCAACAGACGATCCACTTCCAACCACATCTATTAATCTCTGAATTAGATGACTAAGCCAGAGGAGACTACTCAAAGAAAATAAATACTACAAGGAGAGACTATTTGTTTACCTTGGAGAAATGGAGAATTGACTCCACATCAATCCACATGGCAACAACACATTTCATCTCAAAATCAGTCAAGTTCTCATATTTGGGGCTACCTTACTATCTTGGATTTGATCATATTTATGTCTCCCAGATAAAGTCATGCCAGACACTCCTGGAGTCAATACAAGAAATTTTAACTGCAAACCTATATCCACTCAATGGAAAAAGGTTCACTGATGAATTAGCATCCGAGGATTCACCTGTTCGTAGATGCACTCAGTCTAAACTTTGTTGGAAGGACTCAGCTACTGGACATTTACTGAATAGACTTATGCTCATGAAAAATTACATGCTATCTTGTCTATGTGCCTGCAGGAGTTGAAGAAACCCACTGAGGTACAGCAAAACATGGGTTTTGAGGTATGTCAAAATTTACAGTTGCATTACGGATCCATGGACATATACAAATAACGATCAATTATTAGCCCTCAGACCAAGAAGGAATCTGACTGATGACAGGAACCTTTGCAACCACTGCGAAGATGACACATTTCATCCCAGTAGTTTGACGCTACTTGCAGGATAAGAAACAGTATGGATGTTGTTTCTACCAAATGGACAAAGTCAAAAATGCTTGTGCCTACGAGGAGCTGATGTGCGAAGAAGATATGTTTACATGACCCATGAAATTTCTTGAAAAATAATCAGCCTAAAAAGGTATTGTCGATCAAAGTGTCTTGACGGACTGCAACAAGCTCCCAGATTTTTATGAATAGATCAAGCATCATTAAGATTGACCTGTCATTTCATTCATGAACATCTTGTAGTCCATCAGATTCCTGTCTATACAGAAGGTAGGCAAGTTGATGATATTATCCTGGTTGTCCTATGAAGAGTGATCTTTGATCACTGGTAGTTCAGAAGCATCACAGGTTGCTAAAATAATGTAAAGAATGATCTCAAAAGCATACCTTCTACATAGACATTAGGTTAGGTTATTACTATTCCATTATTCACTCTTGGCTTGTTATTAATAACTCCGTCCATTCCGGAGGAGTCACATGTTTGTCTCAACCCTATAAAGTATTGCCAAGTGCTTCTGATTAAATAATACTGAGTAATGTCTGATATGTCAATATCTATATCCACTCTCATGTTGTTTTTGGCTTGCAATTTTCAAGATTTAAAGGTAGCTCAACTCAAGTAAATGCTACTGTTTATGTTAGGCAATGTTGTAGTTACATGGAAATTTGACATACACCAGACCAATCACTGCCATGCTGTAACTATCTAGATTCATGCAAGAGCCAAAGAATATGTCATTTTTGAATGCCAAATTTTATGCATAAGAAGTTTTGAATCTGTCATCGAGGAACATTACTAATTGTTGTGAAAAATAATGGATTTAAAAAAAAAAAATTGTAATCATTTCCTTCAAGCTGCGTAGAATAGTCGATCTAATGGATTTAATGAACTAGCTGATGTATATTGCAGTCTATTTTTATCAGGATACATTTATCTATGATATGGACCAATCCGTGTATATTCAAGAAAAATATATTGTTGTTAATCAATATTCTTTCTACATGAGATCTTCTTTATCTATATAAATCGCGCCGCACGAGGACTGAGAATGTGTTATGGATATACGTCGCATTATTGACCTGAATAGTGTCTACTGATTAATCACATGTCCTATTGTATATTAGTGATACTAATTGGATGTGTTAAATGTATAGTGACAGATTTATCCAGTCTTTCATGAATAGTTCAAAGCATATTGCACTATTACTGATCATTCGAGAGTACGTCTTGATCTACAATGAATATTCAGCTTTCCAGTACTTCCTACTGAAGCACAAGTTGCTGACATTCTCACTAAATCTCTTGGAAAAGTGAAATTTGAATCTTTCAGAGGTCACATTTGCAAGAATAATGTAATAAGGGGGGGAATGTTAGGATACGTTGATTTCTAACTATAGGATACGTTGTTTTTAGAATAGTTGTCAATACTTATCTTCTGTTTCTTATCACATTATTCTCTAACTGGCTTTGTGGATCTTCCCAGCATTGTTAGGAGTCAGTTTAGTTTCTTCTGTCCTATATAAACTGGACGTGTGCTTTGTAATGATAAGAATAATATGAGATAATTCAATCTCTTCTTATTTCTCACTGGTGCTCTCACAGATAACAACAATAGTGGACAACCTTTTTGTTGGAAGCACTCAATACGGCTTCTACTACAACTACAAGATTTTGCAACAACTGATCTCCACTGTGGTCGCGTGTAACCAGAACAGCAGGATCGATAACATCGTTTCCTTGGGCTCGCCCTGCAGCATGCTATCGTACATTCTCTCTCTAGACTTCACGAGCAGGGATGGAGGAATAGGTGGATGCATCCATTGAAAGCATTAAACAACAAAATATTCGGCCCCCTTCTGAACACGACCCGCCAGCAGGAAAGTCGTTGCAAAAATAGCCTGGACAGAGTAGGTTTTACTGGCCTCTCACCCACTCCACACGCAGCCCAAGAAGAATGCGCCCAAAACACCACCTATACACATTGAAAGAGGATCAAAAGTAGATCAAGCAAAGAAAAATGGACTCCACCCCTTTCCTCATGCAAGGATAGACAAGATAGCCACAAAAATTGGCAGGTAGGTGGTTGGGGGGGAGGCCAAGGTGGTAGGTGCAAAAAGAAGAATCCGATGCCCAGCTGGGCATTACAGAGAGAGGAAAGAATCACATGTTATCTACTAAACCGAGTTTTGACTCGAGTTTTTGACCCATGGTACACCATTCCTCACTCTCAACATACACTTCTACTGATCTCCCTCAGGATTGGTTAGCGTAAGGTTCACAACATAACATGCAACAACATCACTAACATAATGGTGGCACACACATAACTACCATAACGTCTTACATATGGTACATATATAGGATAGATCACGATCATACATTCACTGAGTGTAACACATCACTTTACCACTTTCTAAATTCAAAGTGCAATCACCATACGATAGGGTTCATACACTCACCGTATGACCCCAAATCACAACATGAAGCATTACATATTTGCACATTCATACATATGATGAACATAGTACATCTGAACATAACATCCATTACTACATAACAAGGTGGTATACACATTTATTCAAAACATGGTAAAAAAATCATGATACAACTCATTTCTTTTAACATCAATCTAGTCATACAACACATTGATACACCCACATATCACAATATGTCACAATGCTCCAACACTACGTCATCCACATTATACTTATTTTCACACATCACAAACGGTAATTCACACGTGAATTCTTCATAGAATCCACAAGAAGGAGAGAGAATTCTCCCATCCCCAACATATCAACATGATCACAAACACGCACAAGGTGACATACCCATCATGTGCGTTCACAATATCACAATTACGACATGTATCACATCACGCTTAAAGCACATTACTCTTCCAATATCTACCACCATCATGCAACATCATCATCATCATCATCATCATCATCTAACACCACCACCACCATGTAACTTCACCATACAACACCAATCCGTCCCATAGATTCGAGAGCATGAGCCTATGCTCTGATACCAAGTGTAACGACCCAAAAAAACCACACACAAACAACACAGTGAAATACAGGATAATTTTTTTTATTTTATTTTTTTTGACATGCTTGACACATAACATGACGCAAAATGTCATCACCAAGTATACAACTAACACTCTGAACAACTTGATAAAAGGATGGCCATAAAGGTAGCATGGAAACGTTCACACATATCAAGGACAATTTACTTTTCTTTTTGACAAGACAACATAGAAGTCCAATCACATAACACACTTACAGTTAGGGCCAACCACAAAGAGTTATTCTTGAGGGTTATTTATTTTAATAAGATATCTTGCAATTCTTAGCTTACGTTTTCCAAGGAGGCTCAAGATATGATCTGTATAATTCAACTTGCCAAGCCAAGATTATTCCTTTGACATTGAGTAATTATCTTTAAATCTTCTCTATTATGACATTTATTTACTTAATTCATTTATCAAGAAAAAGGAGTATTTAAATTCCACAAGGCCGTTTGCTCACCACTAACGCTACTAAGATTCGTTCTTGCTCACAAGACAACATGGTTTAAAGTTCAACAAAATTATGAGAAGAGATACAAGGTGCCTTGAAAAAGGGTTAGAGGGAGAAGGTCGAGATGAAACATTTTTAGGACCTCATTAGTTATTGCCAATATTAAATTGAATCTAGGGCTCTTAACCAGAATTAACAACAACTTTACTTAGGCTTCGCTAAAAGTATTAACAAGAAGTAAAAATTTACTTTCCAAATGGCGGTGAGAAAGATGGTGAGGTCTCCAATTTGTTTTCTCTGGCTTATTAAATCTTATCATCTTCAAACAACTAACAGTTCATTGCACCTTAGGGTCATTTTACAAATTTCACCGTAAAAGGAAATAATGTTCATTAGAGGAGTTAGGGTTATCATGATATAAAGTTTACTTGCAATGATAGTCTTGCCCTTGTTTACTTAGAGAATTTCTTGCTCTCAAGTTGGTGACCCCTACGTTACTTTATTTGAATGCAACTTTTAATTTAACTTCCAGAATTATTAAACAATCCCATGTTAGTTTACTTATGACACTTTATTACTAAGTCATATCAAGGTTTAACTCAAAATTTATTCTCAAGGCAAGGTTGTAGCAACACTCATTTACAGGAACATAACAAGATTACATCAATTCTTAAAATACTGATACTCCAACAAAGTCACTCAACAATCATAACCAAATTTTCTTATAATTTCAATGATGGTCAAACAATACAAGGTTTCTAAAGTTCAGATGACAGAGTCCACAATGCTTTATACTAAGACATTAATCCTCTTTTAAACTTTCCACTGGACGTTAACAAAAGTTGAACAACATAAAAAGGTTTCGAGAAAAGAATCTTCTCAACTGAGGTTGATGAAAAAAGTCTACAAAAATATCCCTCATCTACACGCAAAATCCATCTGTAGCAAATTTTCTGCAAGAGTCAGTTCACGAGAACTAAGCAAGATAAGGCTACACAAAACCACCATAACTATTATCTAACAATACCACGAAAAGGAAGCACTTTATTACAAGAATTGGTTCAAACCTCTAAACACTATTAACACATCAAGTTAAAATAAAGTCTTCATCATGCCAATCAGAGAAGGAGAAGACCTTGTACTTCAGTTAGGGGTAATAACAATGACAGTATAGCAAATCGTAAGAGAATGGCCCTTGGCCCTATAAGGAGAAAACAAACAATCTAGCAAAAACAGAATTCCCATCAAGTAAGTAATTAAACAATAATTACAAGATTGAGATTTGATATAAATAGACCAACCATCTAGAATTTTATCAAAGATACCAACGCATAGGCTAAAATAATATATTTCTAAAAATACAAAAGTTGATCGGCCCAAGAAAGGGGAAACACAAGTTCCACAATTTTAACACAAAAAGTCATGTATAAATGAGTTTCAAACCGGAAATCAATTAGAGTATACACACAACATAAGTTTCGAAGCGAAAGCATAGTATACTAGTTTTGACCATTAACTACAAAGAGATCTACCAATCATCCAGGAGGGGTCAAAGTCTTACATGCTAGAAGCAAAAACGCGAGGGAAGAAGGGAGTTCCATCAAACAAGAGTATACAATAATATCATCAACAAGTTTTATAACACTAAGATTTGCAAACCTCCTTAACAATTCTAGTGTTTGGTTGATTTAAAATAAATTACCTATTTCCCAAAACAACCATATTTTAAGGCAACCCTTGGTAACACAGTGAACCATCGCACAAATAGATACAAACATAATTTCTAAGTGACATTATCAAAACAAAACCTTCCGCTATGAATCCATAAGACTATCAAATGAAAGCTGAGTTTTTCCCAAAGATTAAACACATTTAGGGAAATTTCCATCACAAACTATTACGTTAATTACATGCATAAAAACTGACCAATATTAATTAATAATGTTAACATTACAAGGGAGAAAATTAATGAAAGTTAGGAAAAAATAGAAAAGTGCCATCAGCAATAATTCTGAGAGGGGGATTAGACCAAACTATTCTAGTATCAGCGAGGTACTAGATTCGCACAATGAAATCTCAAGCTTAGTTGATCCGAAAAGTTAGTTATGGTTCAAGTTGATAGGGATGGTCAAGGTACTTCTTGAGGATGGCCTTAAAATCCTAGAAACAAGATGAAAGATAGTATAAGAGTCTAAACACGCGAGACGGCAAAACACATTGCACACAAACCTTTTTATTCTACCAGTTTTAATACCAAAACTCTACGCTGGCTAGCCCACGCATTGCTCACACAATCCTACAACCTTTCTTTCTCGATGCCAAAAGGTTATCAGAGGTACTTGCGAAGGGGATAACAAAAAAAACGTCAAAAGACAACTTGGGTGCTAGGGAGGAGCTTCATAGTTATCACAACTTACTTCCATGTTATCGAAAATACTAATTTGATCAACATAGTAACTTGCAACTCAATTGAAGAGAAGAATAATAGATAAACAAGCAGACGAAGGTCTATCACTCGAGCAAGAGAAACATAACACCCAGAGGGGAGGGCACACGCATCCTTTCGACCAACATACTGACAACGATAAAAGCTAAAACAAGGAGAAATAAGCAGAAAGGGAAATCTCCCATCATGACATCCAACTGACAAATTAATGCAAGGAAAAGTGGTTTGATTTCACAATATTTTTAAATAAAATAACAGTAGAAAAGTGTAGAAATATCTTTCATGTTTCTCCAGCTTCAACAGGTCGTACAGACTCCACATGGGCCAGCATAAAAATAATAGCATGAGACAAGGATGTGAGTACTGCTGCTGGCGATGTCAAAGGGCCAAATGTGATAACTGGATAGACAGATGGGGCAGAAAATTTAACAGTTGAGTCCTTTCTCAAATCCACCTCACACTGCCTCGTAGTATGCTTCTGCACTGGAAACAACTCAAGGAGATTTTCTTCCATATTCCCTCGCTTCAGCAATCCTATGAGATCATCAAGGTTGTGATCAACCAAGTACTCCTTGAAAAATTCTGTGATGAATAAAAGCACGATGCCCTTGGCCACAAGATTGTCTTTAAGCAGAGGTTGAAAAACCATTTCTGGTGGAAGCCCAGACAGTTTCTAAGAGAAAGTGAGTGCGGTGAAAATAGCAGCTTATTTCTTTCATTTTACTCAAAAGCTCAAGGTACTGCAAATAGTTTCGCATAACATTTTCAAGATTCTTGATTAAAAAAGGTCTTCTACGTAATATCTTCTGAATATAAGAACAAATGGCAAGATACTCTGCCTTGCAGGTTCACAATTCCAAACAGCAAAGGTATGCCGGTCACATTCTTCAGGGTTTCAATAAAATAGCTAAAATGCCTTGTCTATGCTCTTCAATCCCCAACAAAAGTCGAAGTTACACAGCTGTCATGTTTTATAGCAGGTTCAATAATTGCAAAGTAAATTGTGCTTTCATGAATATTCTGATATGAAACAGATCGGCCTCTATGAGGTTCTCGGTTGAATTCATACTTTTTCAAGTATACATTGCCAATGGATCTAGAAACCTGAATAATTCCCTTCACCCGCCAAACTCCATGCTTTAGAACCACGATATGCGAGTCATCTGGATGCAAAGACTATAACTCCTGCCTAATATTTTCAATACGTGCATTATACTCTGTTGACAACTGCATTGCAATAACTTCTCCTGTAGCCTTGACCAACTTTCCCATAACAACACGGGAATCTCCTAGATTGGCAACATACAGAACTCCACTACAACAACCCCTACTAAATAGCATGACCCAACTACTGTAGTCTGTGGCTTTATAGGCCAAGCCTTTGTAACAACAGACAGAAACCCCTCTTCTGTTGCCAAAATTGCTTTTCGAATCACATCGGCAGACATCCCCGGTTGCTCTGATGCACATCTCTGAAGATGCTGAAAAATATCCTCATTGATGTAACGAGAAGTTTCAGGGCCTCTATGGCAATCATATATCCCAATAAATGTGCCATGAGGGTCTGACTCCGTTGAGGTGAGTGGACCAAATTCCAGCTGACTCTGATCCTTTAATAGGTGATTTGCTTGAACAACAGCCATTAAAAATTCCCCAGCATCATGACGCCCCACAATGTCCTTAAACCACAGAATACCATCTTGACACCCCACAATGTTGGCAGTTGTATGAACATGGTGCTGAACAGCAGGTCGCCAGCACGAAGTAATCAGTTTCTTCAATCCAGATAACATCCCTCATTCATCCAAGTGAGCCACCAATTTGCTTGCTTTGAAACGGAGAGACAGCGAAGTGATCAATTTCAATATCCTGCTGATGGGATCTTGTAAAGTCAGAATAACAGTGAAAACTCTTATTCAGCTCCAGATCAATTTCTGCGACTCTCCAAAATGAAAAGGCAAGACAGCTCAACTAAAACTTTATCTCATTCTTCTACTACAGCTGCAAGGTTTTGCAACAACTGATCTCGACTGTGGGCGCGTGCAACCAGAACATCAGGTTCAACACCAACGGTTCCTTGGGATTGCCCTGCAGCAGCTGTCACACTTAACTCTCTCTAGAGGCCACTGATTTTCTGAGATAATTTTACTTCTCTACCCTGTAGCTGCTGCATAAAGTGAATCACTTCCTCACGGCACTTTCCTAGGAGAATTTTTGGTTCGACACTCCACTGAAACTGCCTGTACAGCACGATTTTGAGAGTCCACACCCACCCACGTAACATCAGGGTGATAGACCTTCATTTCATCATCAATGAATCCACTATCCAAAACAGGGCCAAAGCATGCTACGTGGCCACCAAAGTTTCTTTGCGTGAGCAGGTCAAAATGAGGTGACAGGGTTATAAATTATGGTAGATTGGTGAACCAGTAGGCCTGTCAAACAATGAAGATAGTTGGTGGAGGCGTCCCAACCACACACCACTTGCCAAAAGGACAAACAACAACAACTCGTGGAACAGCTTCTCCCTCACGCCAGGCAGGTCACATAGATGGCCATAAAGGATGGCAGGTTGGGTGGTTAGGAGGAGGCCAAGGTGGCAGTGGGGGGCAGGTAGCAAAAATGAAAGCCGATGCCCAGCAGGGCATTACAAGAATTTCATAAATTTTGTTACTAAGTTATTAAATATATATTTAAAATTTTGTGAATAATTCACGATCAATATGTTAGTATATGTTGATTTTTAACACTTTTATTTCTAAATTTCTTAATGTATATATAGTTTTTGTATAAAAAATATAAATGGCATGAAAATATTAAATCGTGATACTTTATAAGTTAGTTGTGACACAAAATATCATAAATCTAATTTCAAAATGTTATTTCTTTAAATGTGAAGAAAATGTGATTTTTCCATAATGAAATTTGAAAAATATGGATATTTCACAATTTTGAATTTTACTTTTGTGAAATATCTTTTCGAAAACATGAAAAAATGTAATTTTTCCACATTCAAATTTCATGAGTGTGAATGTTTAACAAATTTAAATGTCACTGTATGAAATTGTGGAAAATGTACATAGAATTTTATAAAAGTTATCCATTTAATGTTGATAATTCACAAACCTTCCACAAAATGATTTTTTTATGGATAACAATGTGGGTAAATGAACCTACTTCTAGTAGTGATTTAATCATCTTTGAGCATTCTTCCACTAGAAGAACTTTCCTTCTCCATTTATTGTATTCATCCACCCAAGTTTTGAAGTCATATGGAGATATGTCAAATTGTACTCCATTCTTAGAAACCTTGGGATTTCAAGCACATAACCAACTCTTTGATTATTACAGGTCTACCTAGGTTCAATCTCATCTTATTTTTAGCATTCAATAAGAGATAGAAGTTAGTTTATTTAGCATGTTAGCTTGAAATGTTCATTTCATGTTTAATGTAAAAATATTGATAGGTTACCTTTGTTTAATCTCTTAGCATGATGATGCATAGGTTTATTCTAGTATTGTATTGAAGCTACTAGGTGTTAGTTTCAACTTTACTTGCATTACTAACTATTTCATGCATACAACCAAAGACTCGCCTCAACAATAGGTATACCTACAAACCTGAGGTGTTTCCATTGTATCAATGAAAGTGAGAGATCGAAAGCAAGCTTAGAACCCCTAGCTACTATAATCTCTCAACCAACATGCATTTTCGAGAGATAACAATTACCCATGCCGTTGATTATTGTTGTTAAACAATTACTTGAGTTTAACCTCAAGTCTCTCTCTCCGCTTATAGAGGTTGATGTGATTCTGTGACAAATCCTAAATCTAAATCATTCAATCATAATTTTTAATATGAATATAATTTATGTATTGTCCATTCTAGAAATCATTGTTTCATGCCCAAGCATGTAATTCAAGATTTCATCAATACTTGAATTTTTTAAATAAAAACTCATAAACAGCACTGAATGAATATGAAAAGAGTTAAATATTGAAGAACCCATTACCTCGGCATACGGTAGAGGTTAAATGTATGTCTAAGGTGCATTATGCATAAAATGTGCACCCTCAAATTTCCTAATGACATCTATTAGATGTCATTTTTTGAACTATCACTATTTGTTCACCTCCATGGCCTACTATCACATTTGATGAGAATGAAATCATGGATGAAGCTTCAAATACTCATGAACTTTGCAATTGAGCCTACATTAATCAATACCCTATCCACAATGTTCACATGAACACTATGACATTGTTTAAATCTGTAGGATAAAATGAACAACACTTGCAACCCACTTATTAAGATATTTTTGGATGTATTGAACGTTTACTAGTAACTCTGCAATATGGGGGAAACTACAATATTTATAGCTTTCCAAGTGGTTCAAAGCATTGGGGCACGTTGCATATTACTAGGACGTGCTGGGCTTCATAAACTCAATGCAATCACTTTTATTAACCATACTAGTGTCAAATATATCTAATATTGTAAAAAATCAGGATCAAATTTCAATGTTCTCATCTTTACAGTGTATACATTGAAATCTATCATAATTTACTTTCAAAAAAAGGCAATCATCTCTACAGTCTATACATAGTACTTCTTTGTGGAAAGTGAAGGAAATTAAATTCGAGCACTTTGTTTGAAATTATGACACAAAACTGGAAGGCATAAAATCCCACAAACAACAAGCCATTACTTGTAACAGTAGAAAAACAACAATAACATCAGTGGAGAATAACAGCTTTGGTAACTAAATGCTTATCCAATAACATTTTAATAACAAAAGCTATATCATAGCCTCATCCCTCCAGTAATTATAATTTACTATAAATTTAATAATGTTGAACATATTTTGTTATTGATTTTATGATTGGAGAGGAGATGGACTCGCTAGGTTTGTGAGTAATGGTTATGTTCTTCCACCTGAGGTATAGAATATCCGATTATGCACATACACTTTGAAACATTAATGAAATTTGGAATCGCATAAGCTTGTTCAAGGTACCATAAAAATCTTCTCTGGCCACAGTATCCAAGATCTGGGGGGCACTGTTTTATCATGGAAAAACAATACAAACCTTCAGATAAAATTTTATATATACATTAGTTTTTCAGTTCGAATATTATTGTAAGTAATATAATGTGCAATACAACTACCCACCTTAACGTGTAAACATCAGAAATGTAACTCTTTCCGTTACAGTCAAACAAAAGCATCGATTACTTGTGTATCATGCGATTCCACGGCCAGTATAATTGAAGGCAAAAGGTTCGTCTTATTCATACAGTAGATTGTAATGAAAATGTCTTTGCCGTCGTGCTTCACTGTCAAATATTCATTCCGCTCCCTATGGTTGCTGGACATTGATTGATCAGATTTGGTTAATGGAGTTTGATGGGTTTTGGGCACCGAGCTCATGGTTTCAGATTTTATGGCGTTGGTCCCACAATCTGGTCGTTGCAGGTTTCTTAGAATGAAGGGCAAGGCCGCGCTTGAGAGATTGGATGTATTTTATGGTCTCTGTTACAATGGAAGCCTTATCACTCTGAAATTACAGTTACCGTTGAGAATGTTAGCAATAATCTCTGTGGATCTTTCTATCTTTTTCCTTTACATTCTTTTTTTTGTCATTATTAACCTCCAATCTATTTGCAAAAGAAATTAAC
This sequence comes from Taxus chinensis, assembly GCA_019776745.2. Taxonomy (NCBI): domain Eukaryota; kingdom Viridiplantae; phylum Streptophyta; class Pinopsida; order Cupressales; family Taxaceae; genus Taxus; species Taxus chinensis. The sequence goes on from CM034149.1 coordinate 763,085,537, forward strand.
GCTTACGAGTCTTATTTGTTAACAGCGTCAGAGACTACACCGTCTGTGATTAAGGGTTATTGAAAACAATAACCAAATATCAAATGTCGTTGAGGATTTTTCGTAAGGAAACGCAACATACCTTGGCAGTAGGATTTGGCAGTAAAGAACGCATTTGTGCCAGCAATTCATTCATTTCGCTGCGCCTCAGCCTTTCTGAAACAATGTGGCTCATCCCTGACTGATGAACTTGGCAGTAAATGGGAAGTAAAATAATCGCTTTCGTTTCAGGGATTCTCCCATCTCTTCTTCCTCTCCGTTTATTCTCAATCCTCTAATTTTGTGTTCAGAGTGGATATTAAAATCCTGAGATTGAAATGAACGGGGGATGTAAATAGCAGGCTTTTCCACCGACAAAAAATGGGTTATGGAAACCATCGAGATTGCATTTATGAACTATTGCACTGAGATCGTCCACCGGCTGAGGAACTGCTGCTGTTTGATCAGGCACTTTCATGGATTCTTGATGGTCGTTGAAGGATCCGGCAGGAACTAGGGTTTGGGATTGAGAGAAATCCCCTAGAGCAAGCCCATACAGATTTTGCACAGAAAAAGAAAAAGGATGATCAAATAAGGTCTGATGATTCATGGTGACTAACAAAAATGGCATTTCCTTTACATCAAACTGCTGATAACGAAATTGGTAAAAAACACGCGGACAACAGGTTTTTGTAGGAGAATACAAGGCGTTCCGACCGAGGCAGGGAAATATTTCCGCAGGCGAAGGACTGACTTCTTTTGATGAATAAGACCGATGAATGGCAATTAGAGCTTAGAAATTAGCATTCTGACAAACGGTAGATGACTGTTAAAAGATGAAAACGATGTTAAGCGCGAAGGGCTCTTTTCATGCTTTACTGTCTCTGACGCGACGCCGTCCTCCGCATATGTCAGTTGTCAGATTTTGTATTGCAATGTCAAAGGTTGGTAAGTTGTCTTCCGGACAGGATCGGATTGCTAATATTATAGTCTTGACTTCTATTGCCCCTCTTAAGTATATAAAGTGGAACGATGTATTATTACTAGCAATTGCACACGAGTTTAATGTCGGTGAGATTAAATTGTAAATTTATTATTGAGGGAATTGAATAAGAAAATATATTTGATATTTACTTATGTATTTATGTTGTTTCACCAAATTAATTCCAAACACTATTGAGTAAAAAACATTGCTTTAGCAAATAAATATGCAAGACAACTCACACTATTTCACCAAATATATTAATTGTGAATACTATTGCAACTATAAATATCCAAAATCCGGCAAACAACAAATATCTAAAATCCGGCAACCTGTAAACATTGGATCCGCTAGAATTTGATACTTTCCAGCAGGAGCATCTTCAAAGGAGAATGCCTACCAGCGAATTATTTTTATTTGGTGGGATTATAGGTAAATAAGGGAAAAGGGTTAAGGGGACCTACTCTCTACAAAAGGTGGAAAAGTGTATATTCGTCCACATATAGATGATGTAATTTTCCAATGAATAATGGACTTCGAGTACACATTATTAGCTAATATTGGAGTTTTCAATTAAATTAGTATACTATTTGCATAATTTGTTGTAAAAAGATTCTATACAAAATAAAAATAATATCAAAAAATGTGTTTTTTAATGAATGAGATCTTATATTAATTTAATAAGTAAAATGATACAAGATAATTCACAAAAGAATTGGGCGGTATGGAAGTACATCCCAAAGTTAAAAAATAAATGAGATACAAAAGCCTAGGATCGAGTGGGAGCAAAAAGTATCACTACATCAAAATCAAAGAAGAGTAAGCCACGGTTACAAAATTGTTGACCTGCAGGGGGCAGATCGTTGATTATGCCAACAAGAGCCGGGAAGGTCTTTCACAGAGTGAGGCACATTGCATCCCAATCCATGATGGTTTTCTTCTTTTATAGTTTCAACAAGGGTTCAAGAAGGAGAGATGGAAAGCACCAACCTTGTAAACTTGTTTTGTGGTGGAAAAAGGCTCCAACCATAATGAGTGTGAGGCTCAAGCACAGGCAGTGATCCCCAACCTTATTGACAAGGATATGAGGGGATATCCCAATCCCAGTGGCGAGTTGAAAACGGGGAGGGACAAGCTCCTGTAGGGAGATTGGCTATGAGGGGGAGTGGCGAGCACAACTAAACAAGCGGTACAAGGATAATCTCCTACGACCATCACCTCGTTGTCGGTTGTTGGAACTGTCATGCGGTGGGGAACAACGAGAGGGGTATGAAAACACGTGCACAACATTGTAGGTGTAACACACGCAAAAAAAACGTTGTAGGAACACGTTAAAACCTAACACTTATCCCAAAAATTATGGCTAAATGTTTTTTAGTTAAAGTTAAAAGGTTACAGGGGGTGTTAACCCCTAGGCTACATCAAATTAATTTACACCAATAGTCTCAACTTTACAAATGATAGACCAGGTCTAGTTAAATGATTAAATATTCAATTTAATTTACCTCTAAAGTCGATTAATTTAAATGTCATTTAGTAAGGTGCCCTAATTTCATTTACTTGGTTCAGTGTTTTCTCCTCTTTAGTTAACGTTCTGTCACACACGAACAACACAGTAAAAGACAGGATTTTTTTTTTTTGACTTGCTTCTTGACACATAACACGACACAACATGTCGTCACAAATACAACCAACTCTAGGAACCACTTGTCTACAGGGATGACCACAAAGTCAGCACGGAAACGTTCACACCCAAAAGGATAATACACTTTTTTTTTTTTTTTTGACAGAACAACATAGAAGTCCAACCACATGACACTCTCACAGCTAGGGCAAGCCACAGTAAGAAATGATTGGAGGTTATTTATTTTGATAAGACACCCTTTAACTCATGACTTAAGTTTTCAGAAGGATTCAATATATGATTCGCACAAATTCATCTTACCAACTGAGTTATGTTCTTATACACTGTAGAGTAGTTCACTTAAAGTCTTCTCCTTTATAACCATTATTTGTTTTATATATTTATTTGATAAAGATGGTAATTTAATTCCTTAAGGCCATCTATTCACACTTACGTTACTAGAACTCGTTCATGCCCTTATGACAACATTGGTTCACGTTCAACAACTTAAGAGAAAATTACAAGGTACCTTGGATAAAGTTAAAGGAAGAAGGTCAATTGAGTTCATCCTTGAGACATCATTAGTTCTTACTGAGGTTTAATTGGAAGCTTGAGGTTTTATACGTAATTATTAACGCTCTTACTTAGGCTTCACCGAAAGAGCTTATCAAGAGGAAGCTACTTACTTTTAAATAGGCTGAGAGATAAATTGAGTGGTTTCTAAATTTTCTTCTCTTACTTGTTAAATCTTATTAGAAACTAACCATTGTTTTCCTTTAAGCTTGTTTTAAGCGTTCACCAAAAGAGTAGTGTTTACTAGTTCAGTTAGGGATAACACGTTATATAAAATCACTTTGCAAGGATAGTCTCACTCTTGATTACTTAAGGCATTGTTTGTTTTCAAGGGGATCTCCTCCACAACATATTTCTTTGAATAAAACTTTTAGGTAACTTCTGTAAGGAAAAGCCACCCCATTAAAACTTACATATAACACATCAATACAAAGTCTTAGAAAGATTTAAATTAACACTTAATTCTCAAGATCAAAGTTTTACAATGCTTATGCCAGTGAAAAGATTGAATATTATTTCTCACTAAGAAGAGTTACCAGCCAAATTACAAAAAAAGGACAAAACAACTTCTTCACGAATTTTCCGAACAATTCTAGGCAAGAGGTCATATAAACTCTTTGCAAGCAATGTTACACAATTTACAACACATAGAACACTTTTACAAAGAACTTCATAAGTTGCACTGATGAAACCTTTACAACTCTTTCCTTTAATCTACTCGCATAATCCATCTGCACAAATACTAGCTAGAATCAGTTCGCGAGAACTGAGCATGTTAAGGCTACACATTGCAACAGTAAGCTAACATTTAACAATATCAAGAAAGGAATGTTCTAATTCAAAAATGGATTAAAACACAACCCACAACTCCAAAAATTATTCGCATGAGAGAGAAATCTAAACCAATCCAACAAGGAGAAAGTCAAAATACCAGTAAGAACAAAATCACATAAAACAAGGCAAGACCTTATGGGTTAGGAACAAGAAGGTCAAGAGTGTTGATATCTCCTTCATGTAATCCTATGGATTACGTGATTGGAATCCAAAACTCAATCCATCCAACTAAAGGGGTCCAAGAGAAGACAAAACATACTAATTATGATCGTAGGCGCGAAACAAAACGACGTTATCCAATTCTCCCAGGGGAGGCTTCATAGTAATATGGGTTCGACGCCCTTAAAAGAAAAAAAAAACAACTATAGTTTCAGTTTTAACCAAGGAGTTTACCACTACCTCCTTATAGGATTTCTTAAACGTAGTACTAGTTAACAAAACAAAATCCACTCTTCCAAAAGCATACAAATGAGACACAAAAAGGGCCATTATTCTACCAACAAACCTTATCCTAATCGTCAACTTCTCTACATAATATAAGGGAAGGCTAAACCCAAAAGTCGTTAATAATTTTTATATATTTCCTGACAATGTCAATAAGTATTAAAATAAAAATTGATTTCCTTAACAAGGCCACAAAATGGGACCTTTTAGTAACCAAGTTTGAAGTATAAGATATTCGAGTTCGAAAACAAAGGGATTCGATACACGGTGGGTAATACACCAGCGATGCCCCAGACTCAAAAGACCCTACCACGAGTGCAAGCACAAAAATAAGAACCAACACACATATCCATCAGGAAGGTTACGCAGTGCAGTCAGGCCTAGAAGTTCTATGAGCTCCTTGCCAATGGTATAGAAGATGGAAATTTTACCCGATCCATGTGGGCTTATCAAGGAAATGTCTAGCAAATATCAAACAGATGAATATAATAGCCACCTATTATATTATCACTGTAATCAGCTGTCATCTAACAGGAAACGAGTTCACGAGTCCAATACCATGGATTCACCTACAACTTTTGTTTCAGTCCAGCTATTAATAGCTTGCTTGCGACCCTTAATAAAAATTGTAGAGATTTCATTCAATTAAACTTACAATGTTTCCCCCTTACTTTAATCAAACAAGAGTTTGAACCAGGAAGTAGGTATAGTAATTCTCTCAACACGTAGAGGCCAAAATAGATGTCAGGTTATTCATCCTCTAGAACTGGGTACAAAAGTCAACCATGTACAGTTCTAAAACAAAACCCTAATGCCATTTTCTAATTAAACAGAAAGTAAGGAATGCCCACAGGCTTAAACAAGTTTTAGAACACAATGTCACTATTAATGTACCTTTTAGCAAAATAGGAGAGCCCTAAACAGGAAATACGTATTTATTCAACCAAATAGAGATATGAAGGCTTAACCTTCCATATAGTAAGCCTTCAATTATAAATACCATCACAGAATTCTTTTAAAAGAGAGTCATATAAGCAAACAAAACTCTATAATGTTTCCTTCCCTACGAACTAGACTGCATCACTCAATATTGCAGTAGCCCATTTAGACAAATATGAAAATAGAGTAAGCTATAAGAGAGGAAAAGAACATTCCAAGCAAAACTAGCGAAATTGGAACGAGATTTAAAGGAACAACCAACACAATCAGGCAGCGATATAAACAACCACGAAAACATTTTGTCTAGGCACCATTCAAGAGGAAAATAATATTCATTTCAAGATACTGAAAGAAGGTAGAAAACTATTACAAGGAGTATATTTAACATGCCTGATTATAATTCTTCCAACCAACAAGCACGTCGACCAGGGCTCGAGCAACAGCAACACAACCTGCGCAACTTCTCTTCCTCAGCCTGCTGAAGATCCAAACTCTGTTAACGGCCATGCTTCTTGACTTCATAAAATCAATTGTATAGTCCTTCAATGTGCATCTCTACCCATAACTGATGGGGTAAATGTTAAAGCACTCGTTTTACAATATCATGGAGATGTCGTGACATTGACTGTTTTCGAGAAACTTGTGCAAGTTTGGGATGATAACTGTTGGAGGAAAGGAAAAAGAAAAAGGAGTGGTGAAAAGATGTTCTGAGAGAGAAGGGTTATGCAATCAATCCCACTTCAAGGACACTCTGAGCTTACAGCCTGAATACAATTTAGAAAGGAATCCTCATTATAACGAAAGGGTTTATTAAGGTCCTTTACAATTTGTGGCATTCTTCAAAAATCATTAATTCTGGTAGGTACAAGGAATTAACAATGACAGAAAAAAAAGGAATGAAATTGTTTAAACACTTGCAAGGTTCACAAGCCTAAGCAGGGACTGAAAAATCCTCACGCAGCCAGCCAATAATTGGCGTGAGTAGGTCACCAAAAGAAACAAAACCAGGGCATACGTTTAATAAGCAAAAGAAGATGGCTTTACAAAAAAAATCTCTTGGTACAGACTCCATATCCATAAAACAATCCCTAGACTTAGTATCCTCAATTAAGGCTGACCAATCACTAGATTGTTTCAATGTAGCTGCTTTGCCCTTAAACCAAAGTGCTCTGCGAGCTCGTGCTAGCGCCACATTCATGTGATGAAAATCAGCTACAAAGCCAACCCCATGATTTGAAGCTCAGACACAAGACATAATGATTACCTCACGCTCCTGGCTCTGAAAGGCATCTATCGTAAAGATATATAAACCTTTTCCTTCATCAGATTTGAGGACAACATCAAACTCTCGGTGCAAACGTTTCAGCTGTAGCTTGCAAGGTGCGATAAATTCAACAGAAACCTTTATGCCTGCCAACATAGTGACTCGTTGAAGAGCTCACATAATTGCAAATCAAAATGTGCTTCATGAATATTCTGATATGAAACAGATCCACCTCTATGAGATCCTCTTCCATGAGTTACATCGTAAAACAAGGTCTCAGTAGAGAATCTTTGCAAACAAATTTCATCAGGTCTCCTGGTAACACTCTCACTGTCACATAGTCGATTTTGACAAAAATATCTTGAAGGAGAATCCCAAATTTGAGGATGCATTCTATACTGAACAGAAAACAACATAGCTGGACATTCTGCCTGTTGGAAGCGCTCAAAAGGCTTCTACCATACTGCAACATGCCTGCCGCCTGGCTAACTTACTGTCGCAGGCTGTTGCTGTGGAGATCCGACAAGAACACACCTCGCAGCACCCAAGAAAATGGAGGTAACACGCCTACCTCACTGGCTGGTAGCTGTCCACGCCCCTTTTTCCTCCACAAGGAACAACAGTCTCCACCTTCTGCAATCCCATTCACGGCCAGCACGCAAGGAAGCAAAAGACTCACGTTGCACAGGAAGATGCAGCAAGGAAAAACAGGAAAAAATAGTTCCATCCACGACCTCCACAAGGATCCAGTCACCACTGCAAATTCACGTGTCCAGGACAGAGTAAAGCACGCAGACCACGGAAGACAGCAGAAGATTTGCAAATCCAAAAAAAATAAATGAAAAGGAAGATGTGCGTGCCACCAGCAAGGAGAGTCCAACACGCCAAAAGGATGCAGGGGTCTTTAATGCAATGGCAGGTAAAAGACAACCACAAGGAAAATCAAAATCAAAAATTTGATTTGAAAGCTAAGCGGCCAGCAGGGAGGAAGGGACATACGGTGGGTGGGTAAAAAAATATAATTTTGTTTCATTAATCCTCACTAAACATATGCCAAACAAGGCACCAAATGAAAATAAAAAAAGAATATGGTTCCAGGAGGCCATACACACTACCACACACCTCTCTTGCTAGAAAACAAGGAAACCCTCCACCTCATGCCAACAGAAGGAATATGAACCATAAAGGCTAAGGTCATTGTGGTTGATAGGCATGCTTCCATAATTATGAAATAAGTATGCGTGGATGCCTGAGTCAAAGGCTTAGTTTATTTGACATAAAATTATTAATAATCATATTAACTAGCAACCAACCGTTACATTCAGCACAAGGTGAAAACACTAACAGGGTTTCAAAAGAAACGCAACAACGTTCAACTCTAAGAAGCACGGTCATCGCAGAAGCAAAGGCGCAATGATGAACGGGGCATTACATTCTCCTCCCCTTAAGAAAGCATCGTCCTCGATGCGACATTACACAGAGGAAAGGAAATGGTCGCAACCAAGAATAGGTACAGGAGAAAGTACACCCTATGGTTTAAAATTTTAGTTGATTAAAGCACGGCCACAAGGTAGCCTTAGGAACATTTGGTAGAAATTTTAACTTTCAAGGTTCTGTGAAGATTGGCAGTTCCTTCTTATTTATTATTTCATTAGTCCTTTCCATTAGCATTATTCTTAGTTTAATTTCTTTTAAAATTTCATCATTGAAGAGTTTTGGTTTATTCCTTATTGTGGGTGCCCAACATGAACTGCTAACACAACACCCTATCAGGTTCACAAGACACTACAGATTCACAAGCACACAAGTATATACTTCATGATTGTATTACACCACAAAAGGTTACTCAAATACGGAATAGAATAGGCACAGTCCACATAACATAGTACTGGTCACACATCAATGACTGAATATTAAATACTCAAACAAAAGAGTACTACAATTTCCAGACATTTCCTCAATTTGCATAATGAAAATTTCACATAACACCAAACAAATGCTATAGGTACATAGTGTCCACAAGGGAATCAATGACATATCCACAACATCACAACACATATCCATCTGACATGAGTAACACATACATCAAAATACCACTACCAAAACATCACAATAACTCAACATATATCCCGAAACATCAACCATACACACAAATATCATAAGCCTCCCTCAAACTCTTATGCCTCCCTCAAGTCTCTTATGCCTCCCTCAAACTCTTATGCCTCCCTCAAGTCTCTTATGCCTCCCTCAAGTCTCTTATGCCTCCCTCAAACTCTTATGCCTCCCTCAAGGAGGCCGGTTGACCCTATGGTCCAAGACACATAGAGTTCGAACACTCCTAACCCAAGTGACATAATAACGCGTGGTTCAACAACCCGCTAGTTATCTGTAACTCCTTGGGGCGTACCCCCATACAACGAAGTGGGTCCATAGGTCCAACCATTCCATGGTGCATCCCATGACCCTATTCCACACATCACGACAATAGAACCAGCACAACAATCCAATCAAAATGCCAAGTGGCAAAGTACAAGCCTTGGGCAAGGCGGTAAAAATTCCAAATTTAAAAGAAGACCCAAAATCAAGCAAAATAAATGGCCAAATAGCCATAGTTAGTATCAAAATCCCCATGTTAGTGCCACAAACCAAGGAAATGCCCAAAATTGTAAAGCATTGCAATCAAGAAAAGTTGCTGGTCCTTACAAAATAAAGTAAAAAGCTCAATTTACGAATAAAATCAACTTATAATAATGTCACATTACGATAACTGTGTGGCCTTATCTAGCCACCAAAGGGGTACTCAACGAGTTACTAGCACTCGGAACATCGAGCCTCAGCTCGTAAAATACATATCAATAATACAACTGTCATCATCTCTATCTGAATCATCCGCCACCACTTCGACAAGGCTAAACATAGTCATAGTTGCACTTAGGTTGCATACATACAACCACATAGGGAGAGAGGAAAGAATCACATGTTATCTACTAAACCAAATGAGTTTCAGCTCGAGTTATTGACCCATGGTACACCATTCCTCACTCTCAACATACACTTCTACCGATTTCCCTCAGGGTCGGTTAGCGTAAGGTTCATAACATAACATACAACAACATCACTAACATAATGGTGGCACACACATAGCTACCATAACATCTACATATGGTATGTATACAGGGTAGATCACAATCATACATTCACTAGGGTGTAATACATCACTTTACCACATTCTGCACCCAAAGTGCAATCACCATACGATAGGGTTCATACACTCACCGTATGACCCTAAATCACAACATGAAGCATTACATATTTGCACAAATCATACATACGATGAACATAGTACATCACAACATAACATCCATTGCTACATAACAAGGTGGTACACACATTTCTTCAAAACATGGTAAAAACATCATGATACAACTCATTTCTTTTAACATCAATCTAGTCATACAACACATTGATACACCTACATATCACAATATGTCACAATGTTCCAACACTCCGTCATCCACATTAGAATTCTTTTCACACATCACAAACAGTAATTCACACGTGAACTCTTCATAGAATCCACAAGAAGGAGAGAGAATACTCCCATCCCCAACATATCAACATGATCACAAACATGCACAAGGTGACATACACATCACGTGCGTTCACAATATCACAATTACGACAATAATCACATCACGCTTAAAGCACATTACTCTTCCAATATAAATCATCATCATGCAATACCATCATCTCCATGAAACAACATCATGTAACACCATCACCATCATGTAACATCACCATACAACACCAATCCGGCCCATAGGTTCGAGAGCATGAACCTACGCTCTGATACCAAGTGTAACGACCCAAATATTCACACACACGAACAACACAGTAAAAGACAGGATTTTTTTTTTTGACTTGCTTGACACATAACATGACGCAACATGTCATCACCAAGGATACAACTAACTCTGTGAACAACTTGATACAAGGATGGCCATAAAGGCAGCACGGAAACGTTCACACCTATCAAGGACAATATACTTCTTTTTTTTTTTTGACAGAACAACATAGAAGCCCAACCACATGACACTCTCACAGCTAGGGCAAGCCACAGTAAGAAATGATTGGAGGTTATTTATTTTGATAAGACACCCTTTAACTCATGACTTAAGTTTTCAGAAGGATTCAATATATGATTCACACAAATTCATCTTACCAACTGAGTTATGTTCTTATACACTGTAGAGTAGTTCACTTAAAGTCTTCTCCTTTATAACCATTATTTGTTTTATATATTTATTTGATAAAGATGGTAATTTAATTCCTTAAGGCCATCTATTCACACTTACGTTACTAGAACTCGTTCATGCCCTTATGACAACATCGGTTCACGTTCAACAACTTAAGAGAAAATTACAAGGTACCTTGGATAAAGTTAAAGGAAGAAGGTCAATTGAGTTCATCCTTGAGACATCATTAGTTCTTACTGAGGTTTAATTGGAGCTTGAGGTTTTATACGTAATTATTAACGCTCTTACTTAGGCTTCACCGAAAGAGCTTATCAAGAGGAAGCTACTTACTTTTAAATAGGCTGAGAGATAAATTGAGTGGTTTCTAAATTTTCTTCTCTTACTTGTTAAATCTTATTAGAAACTAACCATTGTTTTCCTTTAAGCTTGTTTTAAGCGTTCACCAAAAAGAGTAGTGTTTACTAGTTCAGTTAGGGATAACACGTTATATAAAATCACTTTGCAAGGATAGTCTCACTATTGATTACTTAAGGCATTGTTTGTTTTCAAGGGGATCTCCTCCACAACATATTTCTTTGAATAAAACTTTTAGGTAACTTCTGTAAGGAAAAGCCACCCCATTAAAACTTACATATAACACATCAATACAAAGTCTTAGAAAGATTTAAATTAACACTTAATTCTCAAGATCAAAGTTTTACAATGCTTATGCCAGTGAAAAGATTGAATATTATTTCTCACTAAGAAGAGTTACCAGCCAAATTACAAAAAAAAGACAAAACAACTTCTTCACGTAATTCTCCGAACAATTCCAGGCAAGAGGTCATATAAACTCTTTGCAAGCAATGTTACACAATTTACAACACATAGAACACTTTTACAAATAACTTCATAAGTTGCACTGATGAAACCTTTACAACTCTTTCCTTTAATCTACTCGCATAATCCATCTGCACAAATACTAGCTAGAATCAGTTCGCGAGAACTGAGCATGTTAAGGCTACACATTGCAACAGTAAGCTAACATTTAACAATATCAAGAAAGGAATGTTCTAATTCAAAAATGGATTAAAGCACAACCCACAACTCCAAAAATTATTCGCATGAGAGAGAAATCTAAACCAACCAACAAGGAGAAAGTCAAATACCAGTAAGAACAAAATCACATAAAACAAGGCAAGACCTTATGGGTTAGGAACAAGAAGGTCAAGAGTGTTGATATCTCCTTCATGTAATCCTATGGATTACGTGATTGGAATCCAAAACTCAATCCATCCAACTAAAGGGGTCCAAGAGAAGACAAAACATACTAATTTTGATCGTAGGCGCGAAACAAAATGACGTTATCCAATTCTCCCAGGGGGAGGCTTCATAGTAATATGGGTTCGACGCCCTTAAAAGAAAAACAACTATAGTTTCAGTTTTAACCAAGGAGTTTACCACTACCTTCCTTATAGGATTTCTTAAACGTAGTACTAGTTAACAAAACAAAACCACTCTTCCAAAAGCGTACAAAGGAGACACAAAAAGGGCCATTATTCTACCAACAAACCTTATCCTAAATCGTCAACTTCTCTACATAATATAAGGGAAGGCTAAACCCAAAAGTCGTTAATAATTTTTATATATTTCCGACAATGTCAATAAGTATTAAAATAAAAATTGATTTCCTTAACAAGGCCACAAAATGGGACTTTTAGTAACCAAGTTTGAAGTATAAGATATTCGAGTTCGAAAACAAAGGGATTCGATACACGGTGGGTAATACACCAGCGATGCCCCAGACTCAAAAGACCTTACCACGAGTGCGAGCACAAAAATAAGAACCAACACACATATCCATCAGGAAGGTTACGCAGTGTAGTCAGGCCTAGAAGTTCTATGAGCTCCTTGCCAATGGTATAGAAGATGGAAAATTTTACCCGATCCATGTGGGCTTATCAAGGAAATGTCTAGCAAATATCAAACAGATGAATATAATAACCACCTATTATATTATCACTGTAATCAGCTGTCATCTAACAGGAAACGAGTTCACGAGTCCAATACCATGGATTCACCTACAACTTTTGTTTCAGTCCAGCTATTAATAGCTTGCTTGCGACCCTTAATAAAAATTGTAGAGATTTCATTCAATAAAACTTACAATGTTTCCCCCTTACTTTAATCAAACAAGAGTTTGAATCCAGGAAGTAGGTATAGTAATTCTCTCAACACGTAGAGGCCAAAATAGATGTCAGGTTATTCATCCTCTAGAACTGGGTACAAAAGTCAACCATGTACAGTTCTAAAACAAAACCCTAATGCCATTTTCTAATTAAACAAAAAGTAAGGAATGCCCACAGGCTTAAACAAGTTTTAGAACACAATGTCACTATTAATGTACCTTTTAGCAAAATAGGAGAGCCCTAAACAGGAAATACGTATTTATTCAACCAAATAGAGATATGAAGGCTTAACCTTCCATATAGTAAGCCTTCAATTATAAATACCATCACAGAATTCTTTTAAAAGAGAGTCATATAAGCAAACGAAACTCTATAATGTTTCCTTCCCTACGAACTAGACTGCATCACTCAATATTGCAGTAGCCCATTTAGACAAATATGAAATAGAGTAAGCTATAAGAGAGGAAAAGAACATTCCAAGCAAAACCAGTGAAATTGGAACGAGATTTAAAGGAACAACCAACACAATCAGGCAGCGATATAAACAACCACGAAAACATTTTGTCTAGGCGCCATTCAAGAGGAAAGAATATTCATTTCAAGATACTGAAAGAAGGTAGAAAACTATTACAAGGAGTATATTTAACATGCCTGATTAGAATTCTTCCAATCCAACAAGCACGTCGACCAGGGCTCGGGCAACAGCAACACAACCTGTGCAACTTCTCTTCCTCAGCCTGCTGAAGGTCCAAACTCTGTTAACATGCCATGCTTCTGGCATAGGAAAGGGGTGATTGAAACATGCCTTGTTGAATCCTCGGGAGCAATTCCATAGAAGCATTCTGCTTTGAAGAGTCACAACCACCATAGAAACCCACACAACCATCGTCATGACTACCATATCCAAAGAAGATCCTGTACCTGTTTCAACTTATCTATAAACCCAATCTTCAGTTGGGGATGTTAGAAAGTTGGATTTCTGCAAGGGTTTATTAATTTAAACCAACTTCACCACTGCTTGACAGGCGAAGATGATCTATACCTACTCCTATAGCTATAGACCCCCTTTTCCTTTTGCCCACAAACCCAACTATATTCTCCACCAAACTCATGCAGCCAGCCAATAATTGGCATGAGTAAGGTCACCAAAAGAAACAAAACTAGGGACGTTTAATAAGCAGAAGAATATGGCTCTTAAGACCAAAAAAAATCTCTTGGTACAAACTCCATATCGATACAAACAGTCCCTAGACTTAGTATCCTCAATTAAGGCTGACCAGTCACTAGAACCAATGCAGCTGCTTTGCCCTTAACCCAAAGTGCTCTATCCGAGCTCGGTGCTAGCACCACATTCATGTGGTGAAAATTAGCTACAGAGCCAACCCCATGATTTGAAGCTCGGACACAAGACATAATGATTACCTCACACTCCTGGCTCTGAAAGGCATCTATGTGTTGCAGATATATAAACCTTTTCCTTCATCAGATTTGAGGACAACATCAAACTCTCAGTGCAAACATTTCAGCTGTAGCTTGCAAGGTGCGATAAATCCAACAGAAACCTTTATGCCTGCCAACTTAGTGACATCGTTGAAGAGCTCATATAATTGTAAAGAAAAATGTGCTTCATGAATATTCTGATATGAAACAGATCCGCCTCTATGAGATTCTCTTCCATGAGTTACATCTATAAAACAAGGTCTCAATAGAGAATCTTTGCAAACAAATTTCATCAGGTCTCCTGGTAACACTCTCACTGTCACATAGTCGATTTTGACAGAAATATCTTGAAGGAGAATCCCAAATTTGAGGATGCATTCTATACTGAACAGATAACAACATAGCTGGACATCCTACTTGTTGGAAGCGCTCAAAAGGGCTTCTACCATACTACAACATGCCTGCCGCCTAGCTAAATTACCCTGATCGCAGGTCTGTTGCTGTGGAGATCCCCGACAAGAATACACCTCGCAGCACCCAAGGAAAGTGGAGGTAACACGCCTACCTCACTGGCTTGTTTCCACGCCCCTCCTCCACAAGGAACTAGTCTCCATCTGCAATCCCACGCGGCCAGCAACAAGGAAAAATACCAGATACAAAAAAAAAAACAGTTCATGAGACCACACAAATCCTTGACCACACAAACTCATGCGTCCAGGACAGAGTAAAGCACGCAGACCACGGAAGACAGCAAAAGAATTGCAAATCCAAAAATAAATAAATAAAAGGAAGATGTGCGGCCACCAGCAAGGAGAGTCCAACACGCCAAAAGGATGCAAGGGTCTTTAATGCAATGGCAGGTAAAATACAAACACATGGAATATCAAGATAAAAATCTGATTTGAAAGCTATGCGGCCAGCAGGGAGGAAGACATAGGGTGGGTGGATAATAAAAGTTGTTTCATTAATCCGCACCAAACATATGCCAAACAAGGCACCAAAAGAAAATTAAAAAAAAAATGGCAGGAGGCCATACACTCTACCACGCACCCCTCTTGCTAGAAAAACAAGAAAACCCTCCACCTCATGCCAACAGAAGGAATATGAACCATAAAGGCAGGTCGGTGGTTGAAGGCACGCTTCCATAATTCTGAAATAAGTATGTGTGGATGCTTGAAAAGGCTTAGTTTATTTGACATAAATTTATTAATCATATTACTAGTAACCAATCGTTACATTCGACAAGGCGAAAACACTAACATTTCAAAAGAAACGCAACAACGTTTCTACTCTAAGAAGCACGGTCGTCGCAGAAGCAAAGGTGCAATGATGAACGGGGCATTACATGTTCAATCCTAAAATAGTTAACCTCATGCTTAAATATTTTAGTTTCATTATCGTAATAGCTTAAAGTCATTTTTATTAATTTCCTTAAAACATACCAAGAACTAATAAAGACTTTGCACCCCAAGACATTTAAATGGCCCCATTTACCCCATCTACACATACCTTAAGATTTAATTAAAACATTTAAAAACAGATTCCTTCTAAACAAAAGTACAGGATCCTTCACCCTTAGATCAATTCAATTGTGGCCACTAGATCATAGGGTTCCACACTAGCCCTAAAATTCCTTATGAATTCTTATTAAATCTCTATGTCTACACAAGTCTCCTCATTTGACCAGTTTTCCTTTGCTTAATTTACAGGTTGAAGAGAAGGAATCCATGGGAGCAAGGAAGGAAGAACTATGGAGAAGTCTACAAGGAAATCAAGCTTAGATTAGTTTAGATTATAGGTTTATTGTTGTAATCTTTTTCATTCAAGGATTGAAGGGATTTCCTTTTTAAATCTAGTTTTATTTCAAATCTATTTGTATTTGGAGCTATCCATTTTGAGGAAAACCCTACCTCTATTAAAATATACAAGTTTGAGTACTCTAAATCCACCATTTGAAGATTTAATTGCTAAAAACCATGAGATTTAGCCATTATTTTATTTTTGGAGGTCTCTTCTAAATTTTTTACGTGCTTAAAATTTTGTTTTGACCAAGTTAAAAATTACACAGGCACAGATTTATGTTTTCTACATAACACGACAGAATTCCCGCCTACAGCAGGCCAACATCCTAGGACCGCCGCCCCACATGGGTGATGATTCATGAACCACCGCCTTGCCGGAGTGGTAATTTTGAGACCAGCCAGCTTTCCTGAGTGGCAGTTACGAAACTTCCGCTCTTCACAGGGCGTCGGTCCTACTTCTTAGAAAACATAACCTTAAAATATGAGATTTCTCAAAATACAAAAGTTATTAAGGTGTTCTAAAATTCATTTTGAGATTAATTTTATATGCCTAGAGTTTCCAATTGTAGGATTTGATTCCATCTATTCATTTCATAGTTAAAACTACTTATTTTAAAGCATTTCTTGTTTCAAAAGTAACAACAACAATGAATAATTTTAACAAAATAATCTACTTAATATTTATCACAACTATATACTTCAAGTTTGTGGCTTATGTCCATTTCCACTACAACTTATTAGTTCAAACAACTACTAACAACTTAGTTCTACATTCAAGTTTAACAAGCATACACCATGCTCATTTTTTTTTAACAATTTCTAGATTCTTTCTTTTTTTCACAATACTAAAACTTCAAATAAAGATTATAAACTTTCGTTTCTATTCCACAAGACTAGCTTTATAACACATATATTTCTTTCTCTTTTTCAATATAGAGTACAACTTTCATATCTAGTAATTGAATGAAAATTTTCTTCACAAGATTATTACAATGTCTTCCACTTAAAGTGGGAAATAATACAAGAATTTAAGCTAAAAAGAAATAAAAGGTTATAAGTTCTTCCACCCTAAGTGTGAACATTAATAAGGCTTCTTACAAAAAGGGATTTCTCAAGGACTCCAACAAAATCTCCAAGCTTCACATCACCAACAAGAGAGCTCCTTCATGATTTCCTTAATCCACAAAACAATGAGGGGAGAGGTAACACTCTCCACCCAACCAAAATATCCAATGAAGAGAAGAATCCATCCTCCTCATTGGCCCTCGAGCCGCAACCACATAGCAATGAAAGATTGATTCAACACATGGCAACAAACCAACTTCAACAACACAAAACCAATGGGAAATCACTCATGCCTCCGAATAGGAAATGGATTCCCACCTTAAAACCTCCAATACATATCACCAAACCTCTACACACTCTTATGCATCCCTCAAGTACCTCTTATGCCTCCCTCATTTTCTTATGTGTCCCTCATAAAATAAACAAGTAAGAAATGCAAGCATTCCTTGTCCAAGGTGGGGCACCCAATCCAAAATCCCTCCAAAACATGAAATAAACTCTTACGCCTCCCTACAGTTAAT
The DNA here is from genome assembly GCA_019776745.2 of Taxus chinensis. Lineage (NCBI taxonomy): Eukaryota > Viridiplantae > Streptophyta > Pinopsida > Cupressales > Taxaceae > Taxus > Taxus chinensis. The sequence goes on from CM034149.1 coordinate 763,103,467, forward strand.
TCTCCCCATAGTCCCCCTCCTACACCAAACTTATGCAATCTACCCAAGAACCCAACAAAAATTCCAAAACACTCAAAACAAGCACACATAAATAAAATAAAAGAAGAACACTAAGCAAGAGTAAATCTCCTATCTTTCCATGGTAGAGCTTGTGTTATCCATATTTCACCCCCCTGGGCCAAATATCGGATCAGCCACGACCCCACATAGAAAGAACCTGAGAAAAATCATTTAGGACCTGTAAATAAGTCACATAGAGACTCAAGAATGGAGTGGCTGGGGCCGAAAGAGACTAAACGCACCTATGCAAAAGAAACAACTCTGTCAAGATGTTTCCATGTCCTAAATCCATTTTCTAAGTTGCAGAAGGACCCAATAATGAAATATCATGGTTGCAAAAGAAGGGGAAGTGCCGCAGAGGTACTTGCAGCAAGAAAGGAATAAGGGGTGAAGATTTGAGGTCTTCAGACTTGAAACGGTTCAAGAAAGAGTCCCAAATTGAGTAAGTATGGAGGAAGAAGTGAAAATAACCATGTGTCTTAACGACGCTTCTCCAAAGGTGAATCCAAAAATGGAAGCCTAAACGAGTGCTAGGCTTCCACGTGTCGCGAGCCCCAAAATTTTGTGGGATAGTTGAAAATTATTCAACTAAGAAAGAGCATGCCAGGTGTTGGCTTAGTGTAAATCTAGGACGGGAGACCAGGGTGGAGACCCAAATGAGCGCGAGTTCACCACATAGCCCAAAGTCCAAAAGAAGTAAAAAGGATCGTTGAAAAGTCCACTGACCAGTGGAAGCCAACAGGTGTAAACTTGACACTCCTCCAAAGGTAAACTCTGAATTGAGATTTCAAACAAGCACGGTGCCACCATTTGTCTTGAGTCAAGGAAGCGGGCCTCCAAGAAAAAGTTAGTTTTTTTGCCTTTTGTCATCCCAAAATGATAAAAGTCACAAAATAGGCCGCAATTCCACCCAAGGGAAATATTTAATGTTTGAGCCTGAGTCAAATCCAAAGCAGGGAGTTGGAGGAAAAGGTGAAAATTTTCCTTTTGACAAAAGGGCACAAAGGAAAAAATTGAGGCGCATCTCCCCAGGTAACCAAATTATGGGACCAACGGATTTTTTGAGTTTTGCATTTTTGTAGAAAAAGGGAAATGTCTAAATTATGGACCCACAAACCTGATGTTTTCTCTAATCTGGCTGCCACATGTCCCATATCAAAAGGGGACCCATTTTCCAAATTGTTTTCCATACCCCATTTGTACGGACTCGATACAAACTTCAAAGAGGCATATATTTCGACTCAGGACTCAAAATATTACAAATATGACACCATTGGAAGCATCTCAACATCTTCTACGCCATGGAAAGTTTAAAATTCATTTTCCTCAAGCCCTGGTAGGTGAAAAATGGAGAAAAGTCTTCAGGTTTTTAATGTAGGATCTTTTTGCCTAAACAACTAGATAGGATTCAATTTTTTCCATCCTTTCTTTTCCCTCCAAGGTGCCAAACCAGTGGTTGATGCAGTCAAGATGGATTTGGGGAAGATTTTGTAAGAGGCGTTAACGGTAGTGGTTGAGTTTCGACCTATTTTTCCACTTCTCTCTCTCTCTCTCTTTCTTCTCTATGATAGAATCTATAAATGCAAGGGTGGGATTCATTGTAAAGAGTTGGACATTCTTCGTTTTGCAGGATCCCTTTTCCTTCTAGCAAAGGGATTCATGGAGTTCAGGTATCCTATTAAAGTTGTATTATATTCTTGCCTCTTGGCTATTTATGTAATGCATTGTATTAATTTGCAGAGAAATAAAACACATTTGTATATGGGATTCATGGAGTTCACGTATCTCTTTTTCTTGCATATGGTATTTTCATTATAAATTTGGTCGACTGTGCTTGATTATTACATGTATTTTGTGGTTTTTTTTTACCATAAAATCTAGTGTTCATCATTCCTTCGGTGCATCACCTTGTAGTTAGTTATTTCTTATTTCTTATATCTCTTTTATCCCTGTCTCCTTAACAAATTTTATATTGAGTGTAGAAATAGATCCTTTGTAAGTCCTCACACATGCACCAAAATAAAGGAATAGGAAGCAACCTTTGATTTGGAGAGCTTTCCCATTTTTGCAAGGTCCCACACCTTGGGGAAAGTTCAATGTTATGCAATCACACCAAATGACTCTGCCTTAGAAAAGCAGATCTCTAGAACTCATTTGGGGGTGTTGTGATTTCAAACTAAAAGTTTTGGCATGCTTGATGGGTTGAAGAAGTCTCCATCTCATTACAGTGAGGTTGATGTGCACCTGCTGTGATTCTAACTTTTAAGAAGTTCTAAAATTGTACATGTAAAGACTTCGAAAGAGACAAATCAACTGGTTTCAGTAGTCCAAGCAAGTTCATGAGAAGAACATAAACACAGTCAAGAACCAGAGAAGAGGGATTATTTATCTATCTAGACTTATCCCCAGATAGAGGGAGGGAAGGAAGAAGAACCCAGAGGTCTCTATCTCCACCAAATAGGGCCTTTTCAACAGCTCCTCCCGGTAGGTTGTTCTCTCAATCAAGAGGGGTGCTCAGGATGATCTGGATGGCTCACCCAAATCCTTATCTCAACTTCACCGGAAGCATACCAATATCTCTAAATGCACAAAATATGGTGCTGATAGCAGCATTAAAGAGCATCCCATACTTCACTAGGAAAACCAGACTTCTGTTGGTGACCATGTTCAAGATATTACAAATGTCTATATAATCAACGAAATCCATGAGATGGACATTGCAATCAAGTTTCTCACCTCTTCACTCAAAGGTAAAGCTTCATAATGGTTCAGGAACCTCGAAGAAGGCTCTATCCAAAATTAGAACCAACTGTACATAACTCTTCATAGCCAATTTAGAGAGAAGGGTGATAACTTATCTTTGTTGCAGAAGCTAACAACAATCAAGAGAGCCCCGAACGAGTAGCTAATAGAATTCAACCTCAAATTCTAGTAGACCTGGGACATGATTCCAACAACAGTAAAGCCCACTAATGAAGGTTCCTTCTTATACTTTCTTAGGGCTTTAAATTCTGATATTTCATTGATGATTCAGTCAATGGGGGGCATAACCTTACCTGCAGCATATAGCCTTTCCATAAGGGCTGAGAACAATTTGATACAGGCTGGTAAAATCACTCCTTATCCACCCATGCCTATGTACCCTAAGTTACGAAACCCAGATACCAGCTAAATGCCCACATTATCTCTTATACCCATCCCCAGTAGTCAAAGCTCAGCTGAAGCCTGCACTTCATTATCTAACACCTCAAAGGAACTCCAGGAAGTCATGAAACAACTTTAGAACATGGGAAACGAGTTAGTAACAATCAAAAGAAAATAATCTCAGAGTTCTATGCCATATTAGTCTCAGGCTCAGTCTTAGGGTCAGTATCAGACTAGACCCCAGTACCAGCAAAATAAGCGACCATCTCAGACTGTAAATCAGAGCCAGAACCAAGGATAGCCCCAAGCTATTAGACATTTCAGACCATATGATCCAAACACATCCTCAACATCAAGGGCATTGGTTCTAGTACAAAACAATATGGCACAAGAATATGATTGGTTTTTCCCATGTAATCAGCCACATAACCAATCAATGTGCTTTAATGGTGCATTAAACTAGGCCTTGATGGTGCCAACCAATATGGTACCACATGAAGCTAGCCCAGAAGGAGATCAGTAGTAAGGAGCTCAATAAGGGGGAACTCCAGGTGAGACTATGCTTGTCAATTGGTAGGCTGAGGAATTTTGTGGGATGATTTAGTTCCCTTCTCAAAGTGTGGTTGCCAACACACGGTCCAAAAAGAGAAATATTGGAGAGGGACAACCACTGAGTTCAGGTAACCATCAATCTTCCATCACTTTGCAAGATGTTGGTGCTCCAAATATAACTCCCAACATGCACAACCAATCCAAGCCACCTTCAAAATCCACTCAAGAACTGATTGTGACAACCCATGTACAAGAAAAAAATGTTCCTGGGAAGGGGTAGCATAAGGATAGCTCATTCAATATCATTGAGAAAATGAAGAAAACTAGTTTGAACATTTCACTATGGGAATCACTAGCAATTCTAGGGTAGAGGGATATGTTGCAGACTACCATGAAGAATTGGTCAAACTCAAACCAACCCCCTAAATAGCAAGAGAAGTGCTTACCAATGTGGTTCAACCTGAGGAAAACAATGGAGAACAATGAGGTAAGAATTTGAAGCCTCCTCCATTCTATGTTTCATTGATTATTAGAGACAAATTGGTGCAAAATTGTATGATTTATTTTGGGGCAAGTAGTTCTGTAATGCCCAAGCAAATAGCTGATCAACTGGGTCTCCAATACGATGTCATCTCTAGAGGGGTAGTGCAATTAGATGGGACAATAGTGAAAACTGTTGGAATCATAAAGGATCTAAGCCTTACTCTACATGCCTACCCCAATGTGACTATTTTATAGAACATATCCATCATAGATTTTCCACCACTTTTTTCTTTGTGTTTTCCTAGGGACTTCACTGCCAAAATTGGAAGTTATCTGTCTGCTGATTGGTCACATATGCTCTTTAGGAAAAGGTATGGGGAAAAGGCCACAATCAAATCCAAACCCTTTTCTAATTATTGTAACGACCCACAAATTCACACACAAACAACACAGTAAAAGACATGATATTTTTTTTTTTGACTTGCTTGAAGATAATACGACACTACACAAGTTCTCTAGGGAATACAATCAACTAAAGACATGCTTTCCATAACACGGACTCACACTGGTTACAACTAACATGAGGCACACACTTAGGACACAATGGTACATCTAGAGTATGTAATTTTACAACAAGGTTTTCCCATAGAAGGTTTCTTTAGAATCATGTTTTAGCTGTAAGTGCTTTTACATTCTTTACTTTTCCCAGAGAAATCATGATAGGAGAATCTGAAGTTCATGTCTCCTTTGAAGAGTTTTCTCCTACCTTGTTAATGTTAATATATAGTGTGAACCAATTATTGTATGGTAAGAGGTTACTTCATTTACTTGATTAACTTATTCATTTGTGAGGAGGCAGTTAATTTCTCAAGGCTCTTAACTTCATCAATTTGTTTTCGACGTTGTGCTTTTGAACATATATGTTTTATCTTTTCAAGCGGTCAATTTTATTTTATTTTATTTTATTCCAATACATGACTGCCTAAATCTTGGATTCATCATTAAGATTTTATTAGTTGTTAATAAGGTTTCATTGGGGTCAAGAGTCTAACCAGAAATATTAAAGATTTCACTTGGGCTTCACTTGAAGAGATAGACATAAGTATACTGTTTACATTTTCAATGGGTAAGATAGATCGAAGAGTTTCTTAATCAAGTTCCTTCTATTTATTATAATTTTATTATCTTCCAAGATTTAATCATTGATTTCACCTTAAGACTGTTCTAAGGACTCACCACAATAAGAGATTGTTGATTAGTTTACGTGGGATCACAAGGTATATTTGTTTCTCTTGTTTTCTTTTTGCTAGGTTCAAAACATAGTCCTCTACCAAACGACACATGACCAAAGGTAACCAAAGTGATGTAAGTTGATTCAAGTTTAGATAATTATAATTAGGTTGACAATTCAAGGATAAATCATATTCTGAAAAGTGAAAATTCAACAAAGGATACGCATGTCAAAACAAGTTCATTTAATCTTATTGACAATAATATTTCTCAAATTGACTTTCAAATGATAACAACCTACATGAGAACAATACAAAATTATAACGCAATGCCTTCTAAATAGTCTTCACAATTTCCATACCAATGTTTTAAAGCAAAAGAAAAACATTCGTACAACAGCAGTTCCTAAGAAGGCTGGAATCCACTTTCTACACGTGTTTCTTTTTCTCTCTCTCTTTTTTTTCTTTTCTACTCAGGAAATCCTCCTGCACATTTGTTAGCACATGTCAGTTCGCAAGAACTGAGCACGATAAAAGCTATAACATTAAGACAATATGTTGTTATCTAACTGTTTCAAGGAAGAAAAGCACCGTTGAAGATGAAAAATAATCCAAGAGTCTAAACAAGAGCAATTAAAGAGTTGTCCAAAAGCATAAAATGTCTGAATGAAAAGGGACGGCACTAACTCTATTTAATTATCATTTTCTCATAGGAGCAGTTAATAAACATCATAGTGAATTTCACCCATATCACAATAATGACCGTCATTTTAACAAGATAACATTTCGAAACAAAAACAATTACAAGAAGAGAATTAATTTCAAACGTGATCTGTCCCTATTTGTTTAAGTTAGTTCACCAAGCCAAGGATTCACTATGCCACTAGGAAGATCCCAAACAATCAATCGACATGAGAATGTCTAAACCAACATGACTTATTAATATTAAGATGATGTGCCTATAACAGTTAATTTTATGTCAGTACCGAATAAATAAATTGGAAAGAAAAGGGATGAAACGCACAAATGACCTCGTATGGGTCACATCCTATCCTAACAATCCTTCTATTAAACTTTCTTCTAATCAAGAGAATGTCTTAAGAAAAAGGACAAACTTGGCAAGACCAAACATAACCATTATAAATCTTACAGGAGGGTTACTCAATCATTCACAAGAACACAACACAGGATACATAGCTTCCAAAGGATCTGTCATCAACAACAAGTTGACTTAAACCTTTCTGGTCAATACATACCCATTCTACTACAATGACAGCAAGGAGGTCGTATCACAATGATCATCACAAAAACCAGTCAACCAATGAGTTTCCAAACACACCAACCTCTAAGTCACAGGAGAATGAAATTTAAGCATCTTTACGGAGCAAAACGTAGAGTAATTTCTTACGCATAAAACCAACATCCCAATTTTAAGATTTGAAAACTTCCTCACTAATGATCAAGTAGATCTCGTATCCTCCAACATGTGTGAAACAAAATCAAGGTAAGAAAAGAGTATTTCCTCTGACATTTTAAGCTATCCAAAAGAAATGTGAGTATCGTCAAAAGAAGACATTCCATAGGATCAGCTACATTCCTCAAAACATACAACAGTCACCAAGGGAGAGAAGGTGATTCCAAAGACAACAATCTCCAAATGGTGAACATGAATTGATATCAATTTATGACGATCAACCATGACACTCGAAGAATAAAAGTATTTCTTTGAGCGATTCAAAACAAATAACAAAAGCAACTAACCTAGTTGAAAGTAATATCAACTTGGCTCAATTCAAAAATTGGTCAAGCTAAGCACACACCAAGCCAACCGGGAAGGGTTACTAGAACCTAAACAAATGAAAGAAAAGGATAGAGACAGGAATAGCACCATTCACCTATACACAATGCACTCGCAGTACTCAATCACCAATTCGCAAATACCCAACATAAACCAGAACTACAGATCTCGAACCGAAACAAGAATAAGAACAAAACAGGAACTATAAAGTTGAGTCCAACGACAATGTTTGATAAAACATTCAAATCATGAGACCAACACAAAGAACTCAGGAGAATTTTCATTACAGGAACCCCACCTCTTTTGTTTTATTAGTCTTAAGAACAAATTTCACCCAACTAATATTTATTAAAACCCAGAAAACAATATAAAGGCTTCAACCAGCGCAATCATTTCTAACGCCAAAAAAAGAATACAAACGAGCAAGGGAAGTGGAAACGAAACAACATACCATCACACGAGACATTTATATGAAGAGTAGATTTATTTAATGAATCAGTTAAATAACAACATAAGAATCAATGGTATAGAGAATATCGTGCCTGATTAAGCTCCCGCAGTCGATAACAAGGTGGACAGGGCCTGCAACAGCAACCCAAGCCTAATTCCATTTTCTTCAAGCTCGTTGGGTGCCCAAACATCGAACATCTTCACGTTGGCACAGGAAGGAGTTCACGGCCAGGGTGGGTGGTCTAAAATACTTGCCATCATCCTCCCAACACCGCTCCAAGATTAGCCCTAGAACTTCTGTAGGCCCCATTTTTGAAAATTGAACTTGATCCTTCGTCATTCATCCAAACACCTCCACCATCTCCATATGCATCTGATTGTTTCTAATTTTGGACCTCCTAACCTTGGTGCTCTCATATTAGGAGCAGCCCTAGTCTGAGACAAAGCAAAAGAAGATGGCTTTATAACCAAAAAACAATCTCTTGGTACAGACTCCATATCCATAAAACAGTCCCTAGACTTAGCATCCTCACCTTTTCCCTACATCCCATAACCTGCAATCATGGTTGTCCATGAGAATACATCACTTTTAGGCATTTGATCAAATACTCGGTGTGCAACTCTAAAATTCCCACATTTGCAATACATGTCTACAAGGGCATTCATTACCATAATAAACAAATCAAAACCACTTCTTAGTATGAAGATGTGGATCTCCTTCCCCTGATGCAAATTCGACAGGTGAGAAGTTACTGGAAGAAGAGTTGCAAAGGTAACATTGTTGGGCTTCGTGTTAGCCAGATGCATTTGTTGAAAGAGATCTAAACTTTCCTCATAATGTCCACTCTGTGCATACCCTACAATCATTGTAATCCATGACACTACTGTTTTCTCAGTACAAGTTCTGAATCTGAAAAATATCCTGCTACCTTCATCTCCCAAGACATTTTCTCCAACATTGCATAGATCTCTTGTGCCTGTGGGTGCGATCTGTCACCTACACAAAAAGCATGCACCTTTTTATTGCCTTTAATCCAACTACACCAAGTTTCTTTTTAATTCCTCTATCCTTCATCGATCTCCTAAAATATCTCTTGCAAAGCAAACTGTGCTTCATGAATATTCTGATATGAAATAGATCCACCTCTATGAGATCCTCTTCCATGAGTTACATCGTAGAACAAGTAAGGTCTCAATAGAGAATCTCTGTAATAAATTTCATCGGGTCTCCTGGTAACACTCTCACTGTCACAGAGTCGATTTTGACTAAAAACACTTACGCTAGCTTATCCAAGTAAACACAATCGCATCAAGATTTACTTCATGTGAAAGACTTTTTCCATCCCAGAGCACACCTTAGTATTTCCACACGTTTGTGCTGCCAGTGCAAGAGACAGCTAAAACTGCAATGAGACCTAAGAAAAAATTCATGTTTGAACCTCTAGCATCTCGCATGCTTACAAATAAAGTTCATTCTTCTCTAGCAAAAGAGCAATAAATTGTTTCAGGACTTATCTGCTTCATTCTTCTCTTATGGTAGAGAAAGTTTTTGCAGTATGGAACTCCATGATAAACCCAAAATTATGCACTAAGGAGCAAACCGTTATATACTATGAGAACACAATCATGATGAGAGCTTCAACTACACTCCAGCAATGCTAATGGTTGTCATTGGCTATTATTTCACATTTTTGTGATGTACTGTAGTAAGAACGCCAGGTAATCATGTTAGATCTTCTTCCATTGTCTCATGAAAAAGCAGGACCTAGGAGACATAGCTTCTTCTAACAGATAATGGACAATAATATAATTTGCACAAACCGCCGAAGGCCTGAGATAAACACCACATAGCAAAATAAATTGTTCAAGGTAGTAGCTCCATCTGCAGTCATAGATTCCAAGCTTCCCATATTCCTCTTAAGGTTAAGAAATACCTTTCAACCATAAAAAACAAGTCTGCTTCAAGTGGCTAAGAACTGCTCAAGTTCTTAATATGTAGCACAAGTTTCCCAAATCTTACAGCTACGACTTAACATTGATTACTGTGAGTAGTGGATATTAGCCATAGGCGCAGGGCCAGAGCTTCCTTTTCACCAAACATGCATACAAACCAAAAATTAGTACTAAAACAAAAGATGTTTTTCATTCCCCCAGACCAGTCAGACTGCAGTGGCATCTGAGGCAAACAAGGAAGGTGATTTCTGCAAAATGTCGGGTGATTCTTTAAAGCTTCCAATTGCTGTGAAAAGGGTAGCAAAGGCGTCCCCTTGCCATTCGCCAAAGCTGAGAACCAACTACGCCTACTGCTCTGTATGACAATACAATTTACTTCCTTCCCATCAAAACCACGCGGCCAGTCATCCAGAAGAATGCCCAACAAAACTAGACTATGCACTGAAACAGGGAACTACTCACCATGAATCAGGGGTTTCCTTCCCCCAAGACGCAAGGCAGACAAGGGCACCGAGGAAGTCAACGAAGGTAGATGCAGTCCATAAAAGATACAGGTCAGAAGTGGTTGAAGAGGACAAGCTAGAAAACACTGGTGACCAATTCCATTGCCGAACTTGGCATTACATTCTCCTCCCCTTAAGAAAGCATCGTCCTCGATGCGACATAACACAAGAAAAAAAAATGGTTCGCAACCAAGAACAGGTAAAGGAGGAAGTACACCCTATGGTTTAAAATTTTAGTCGATTAAAACACGGCCACAGGTAGCCTTAGGAACATTTGGTAGAAGTTTTAACTTTCAATGTTCTGTGAAGATTGGCAGTTCCCTCTTGTTTGTTATTTCATTAGTTCCTTTCCATTAGCATTATTCTTAGTTTAATTTCTTTTAAAATTTCATCATTGAAGAGTTTTGGTTTGTTCCTTATTGTGGGTGCCCAACATGAACTGCTAACACAACACCCTATCAGGTTCACAAGACACTACAGATTCACAAGCACGCAAGTATATACTTCAAGATTGTATTACACCACAAAAAGGTTACTCAAATACGGAATGGAGTAGGCACAGTCCACATAACATAGTACTCATCACACATCAATGACTGACATATTAAATACTCAAACAAAAGAGTACTACAATCCAACAGACATTTCCTCAATTTGCATCAGATGAAAAATTCACATAACACCAAACCATGCTACAGGTACATAGTGTCCACAAGGGAATCAATGACATATCCACAACATCACAACACATATCCATCTGACATGAGTAACACATACATCAAAAGACCACTACCAAACATCACAATAACTCAACATATATCCCCATAACATCAACCATACACACAAATATCATATGCCTCCCTCAAACTCTTATGCCTCCCTCAAGTCTCTTATGCCTCCCTCAATGCCTCCCTCAAATCTCTTATGCCTCCCTCAAACTCTTATCACCCTCAAGTCTCTTATGCCTCCCTCAAACTCTTATGCCTCCCTCCCTAAGGAGGCCGGTTGACCCTATGGTCCAAGACACATAGAGTTCGAACACTCCTAACCCAAGTGACATAATAACGCGTGGTTCAACAACCCGCTAGTTATATGTACTCCTTGGGGCGTACCCCCATACAACGAAGCGGGTCCATAGGTCCAACCAATCCATGGTGCATCCCATGACCCTATTCCACACATCACGACAATAGAACCAGCACAACAATCCAATCAAAGTGCCAAGTGGCAAAGTACAAACCTTGGGCAAGGCGGTAAAAATTCCAAATTTAAAAGAAGACCCAAAATCAAGCAAAATAAATGGCCAAATAGCCATAGTTAGTATCAAAATCCCCATGTTAGTGCCACAAACCAAGGAAATGCCCAAAATTGTAAAGCATGGCAATCAAGAAAAGCTGCTGGTCCTTACAAAATAAAGTAAAAAGCTCAATTTACGAATAAAATCAACTTATAATAATGTCACATTACGATAACTGTGTGGCCTTATCTAGCCACCAAAGGGGTACTCAACGAGTTGCTAGCACTCGGAACATCGAGCCTCAGCTCGTAAAATACATATCAATAATACAACTGTCATCACCTCCATCTGAATCATCCCGCCACCACTTCGACAAGGCTAAACATAGTCATAGTTGCACTTAGGTTGCATACATACAACCACATAGGGAGAGAGGAAAGAATCACATGTAATCTACTAAACCAAGTTTCAGCTCAAGTTATTGACCCATGGTACACCATTCCTCACTCTCAACATATGCTTCTACCGATTTCCCTCAGGATCGGTTAGCGTAAGGTTCACAACATAACATACAACAACATCACTAACATAACGGTGGCACACACATAACTACCATAACATCTTACATATGGTACATATACAGGGTAGATCACGATCATACATTCACCGGGTGTGTCACACCACTTTACCACATTCTGCACTCAAAGTGCAATCACCATACAATAGGGTTCATACACTCACCGTATGACCCAAATCACAACATGAAGCATTACATATTTGCACAAATCATACATACGATGAACATAGTACATCTCAACATAACATCCATTGCTACATAACCAGGTGGTACACACATTTCTTCAAAACATGGTAAAAACATCATGATACAACTCATTTCTTTTAACATCAATCTAGTCATACAACACATTGATACACTTACATACCACAATATGCCACAATGCTCCAACACTACGTCATCCACATTATAATTCTTTTCACACATCACAAACAATAATTCACACGTGAACTCTTCCTAGAATCCACAGGAGGGAGAGAGAACACTCCCATCCCCAACACATCAACATGATGACAAACACGCACTAAGTGACATACACATCACGTGCGTTCACAATATCACAATTACGACAATAATCACATCACGTTTAAAGCACATTACTCTTCCAATATCTACCACCATCATGCAACATCATCATCATCATGCAGTATCATCATGTAACACCACCACCACCATGTAACATCATCATATAACACCAATCCGGCCCATAGGTTTGAGAGCATGAACCTATCGCTCTGATACCAAGTGTAATGACCCACAAATTCACACACAAACAACACAGTAAAAGACATGATATTTTTATTTTTTTTGACTTGCTTGAAGATAATACGACACTACACAAGTTCTCTAGGGAATACAATCAACTAAAGACATGCTTTCCACAACACGGACTCACACTGGTTACAACTAACATGAGGCACACACTTAGGACACAATGGTACATCTAGAGTATGCAATTTTACAACAAGGTTTTCCCACAGAAGGTTTCTTTAGAATCATGTTTTAGCTGTAAGTGCTTTTACATTCTTTACTTTTCCCAGAGAAATCATGATAGGAGAATCTGAAGTTCATGTCTCCTTTGAAGAGTTTTCTCCTACCTTGTTAATGTTAATATACAGTGTGAACCAATTATTGTATGGTAAGAGGTTACTTCATTTACTTGATTAACTTATTCATTTGTGAGGAGGCAGTTAATTTCTCAAGGCTCTTAACTTCATCAATTTTTTTTCGACGTTGTGCTTTTGAACATATATGTTTTATCTTTTCAAGCGGTCAATTTTATTTTATTTTATTTTATTCCAGTACATGACTGCCTAAATCTTGGATTCATCATTAAGATTTTATTAGTTGTTAATAAGGTTTCATTGGGGTCAAGAGTCTAACCAGAAATATTAAAGATTTCACTTGGGCTTCACTTGAAGAGATAGACATAAGTATACTGTTTACATTTTCAACGGGTAAGATAGATCGAAGAGTTTCTTAATCAAGTTCCTTCTATTTATTATAATTTTATTATCTTCCAAGATTTAATCATTGATTTCACCTTAAGACCATTCTAAGGACTCACCACAATAAGAGATTGTTGATTAGTTTACGTGGGATCACAAGGTATATTTGTTTCTCTTGTTTTCTTTTTGCTAGGTTCAAAACATAGTCCTCTACCAAACGACACATGACCAAAGGTAACCAAAGTGATGTAAGTTGATTCAAGTTTAGATAATTATAATTAGGTTGACAATTCAAGGATAAATCATATTCTGAAAAGTGAAAATTCAACAAAGGATACGCATGTCAAAACAAGTTCATTTAATCTTATTGACAATAATATTTCTCAAATTGACTTTCAAACGATAACAACCTACATGAGAACAATACAAAATTATAACGCAATGCCTTCTAAATAGTCTTCACAATTTCCATACCAATGTTTTAAAGCAAAAGAAAAACATTCGTACAACAACAGTTCCTAAGAAGGCTGGAATCCACTTTCTACACGTGTTTCTTTTTCTCTCTCTCTTTTTTTTTCTTTTCTACTCAGGAAATCCTCCTGCACATTTGTTAGCACATGTCAGTTCGCAAGAACTGAGCACGATAAAAGCTATAACATTAAGACAATATGTTGTTATCTAACTGTTTCAAGGAAGAAAAACACCGTTGATGATGAAAAATAATCCAAGAGTCTAAACAAGAGCAATTAAAGAGTTGTCCAAAAGCATAAAATGTCTGAATAAAAAGGGAGGCACTAACTCTATTTAATTATCATTTTCTCATAGGAGAAGTTAACAAACATCATGGTGAATTCCACCCATATCACAATAATGACCATCATTTTAACAAGATAACATTTCGAAACAAAAACAATTACAAGAAGAGAATTAATTTCAAACGTGATCTGTCCCTATTTGTTTAAGTTAGTTCACCAAGCCAAGGATTCACTATGCCACTAGGAAGATCCCAAACAATCAATCGACATGAGAATGTCTAAACCAACATGACTTATTAATATTAAGATGATGTGCCTATAACAGTTAATTTTATGTCAGTACCGAATAAATAAATTGGAAAGAAAAGGGATGAAACGCACAAATGACCTCGTATGGGTCACATCCTATCCTAACAATCCTTCTATTAAACTTTCTTCTAATCAAGAGAATGTCTTAAGAAAAAGGACAAACTTGGCAAGACCAAACATAACCATTATAAATCTTACAGGAGGGTTACTCAATCATTCACAAGAACACAACACAGGATACATAGCTTCCAAAGGATCTGTCGTCAACAACAAGTTGACTTAAACCTTTCTGGTCAATACATACCCATTCTACTACAATGACAGCAAGGAGGTCGTATCACAACGATCATCACAAAAACCAGTCAACCAATGAGTTTCCAAACACACCAACCTCTAAGTCACAGGAGAATGAAATTTAAGCATCTTTACGGAGCAAAACGTAGAGTAATTTCTTACGCATAAAACCAACATCCCAATTTTAAGATTTGAAAACTTCCTCACTAATGATCAAGTAGATCTCGTATCCTCCAACATGTGTGAAACAAAATCAAGGTAAGAAAAGAGTATTTCCTCTGACATTTTAAGCTATCCAAAAGAAATGTGAGTATCGTCAAAAGAAGACATTCCATAGGATCAGCTACATTCCTCAAAACATACAACAGTCACCAAGGGAGAGAAGGTGATTCCAAAGACAACAATCTCCAAACGGTGAACATGAATTGATATCAATTTATGACGATCAACCATGACACTCGAAGAATAAAAGTATTTCTTCGAGCGATTCAAAACAAATAACAAAAGCAACTAACCTAGTTGAAAGTAATATCAACTTGGCTCAATTCAAAAATCGGTCAAGCTAAGCACACACCAAGCCAACCGGGAAGGGTTACTAGAACCTAAACAAATGAAAGAAAAGGATAGAGATAGGAATAGCACCATTCACCTATACACAATGCACTCGCAGTACTCAATCACCAATTCGCAAATACCCAACATAAACCAGAACTACAGATCTCAAACCGAAACAAGAATAAGAACAAAACAGGAACTATAAAGTTGAGTCCAACGACAATGTTTGATAAAACATTCAAATCGTGAGACCAACACAAAGAACTCGGGAATTTTCATTACAGGAACCCCACCTCTTTTGTTTTATTAGTCTTAAGAACAAAGTTCACCCAACTAATATTTATTAAAACCCAGAAAACAATATAAAGGCTTCAACCAGCGCAATCATTTCTAACGCCAAAAAAAGAATACAAACGAGCAAGGGAAGTGGAAACCAAACAGCATACCATCACACGAGACATTTATATGAAGAGTAGAGTTATTTAATGAATCAGTTAAATAACAGCATAAGAATCAATGGTATAGAGAATATCGTGCCTGATTAAGCTCCCGCAGTCGATAACAAGGTGGACAGGGCCTGCAACAGCAACCCAAGCCTAATTCCATTTTCTTCAAGCTCGTTGGGTGCCCAAACATTGAACATCTTCACGTTGGCACAGGAAGGAGTTCACGGCCAGGGTGGGTGGTCTAAAATACTTGCCATCATCCTCCCAACACCAGCTCCAAGATTAGCCCTAGAACTTCTGTAGGCCCCATTTTTGACAATTGAACTTGATCCTTCGTCATTCATCCAAACACCTCCACCATCTCCATATGCATCTGATTGTTTCTAATTTGGACCTCCTAACCTTGGTGCTCTCATATTAGGAGCAGCCCTAGTCTGAGACAAAGCAAAAGAAGATGGCTTTATAACCAAAAACAATCTCTTGGTACAGACTCCATATCCATAAAACAGTCCCTAGACTTAGCATCCTCACCTTTTCCCTGCATCCCATAACCTGCAATCATGGCTGTCCATGAGAATACATCACTTTTAGGCATTTGATCAAATACTTGGTGTGCAACTCTAAAATTCCCACATTTGCAATACATGTCTACAAGGGCATTCATTACTATAATAAACAAATCAAAACCACTTCTTAGTATGAAGACGTGGATCTCCTTCCCCTGATGCAAATTCGACAGGTGAGAAGTTACTGGAAG
Source organism: Taxus chinensis (assembly GCA_019776745.2). Taxonomy (NCBI): domain Eukaryota; kingdom Viridiplantae; phylum Streptophyta; class Pinopsida; order Cupressales; family Taxaceae; genus Taxus; species Taxus chinensis. The sequence continues at coordinate 763,120,017 of CM034149.1, forward strand.
AACAGTTGCAAAGGTAACATTGTTGGGCTTCGTGTCAGCTAGATGCATTTGTTGAAAGAGATCTAAACTTTCCTCATAATGTCCACTCTATGCATACCCTGCAATCATTGTAATCCATGACACTACTGTTTTCTCAGTACAAGTTCTGAATCTGAAAAATATCCTGCTACCTTCATCTCCCAAGACATTTTCTCCAACATTGCATAGATCTCCTGTGCCTGTGGGTGCGATCTGTCACCTACACAAAAAGCATGCACCTTTTTATTGCCTTTAATCCAACTACACCAAGTTTCTTTTTAATTCCTCTATCCTTCATCGATCTCCTAAAAGCTCTCTTAAAAAGCAAACTGTGCTTCATGAATATTCTGATATGAAACAGATCCACCTCTATGAGATCCTCTTCCATGAGTTACATCGTAGAACAAGCAAGGTCTCAGTAGAGAATCTCTGTAATAAATTTCATCGGGTCTCCTGGAACACTCTCACTGTCACACAGTTGATTTTGACTGAAAACACTTGCGCTAGCTTATGGCAAGTAAACACAATCGCATCAAGATTTACTGCATGTGCTGCTTTTTCCATCCCAGAGCACACCTTAGTTTCCACACTTTGTGCTGCCAGCGCAAGAGACAGCTAAAACTGCAATGAGACCTAAGAAAAAATTCAGAACCTCTAACATCTCACATGCTTACAAATAAAGTTCATTCTTCTCTAGCAAAAGAGCAATAAATTGTTTCAGGACTTATCTGCTTCGTTCTTCTCTTATGGTAGAGAAAATTTTTGTAGTATGGAACTACATATAAACCCAAAATTATGCACTAAGGAGCAAACCGATATATACTACGAGAACACAATCATGATGAGAGTTAACTCCACTCCAGTAATGCTAATGGTTGTCATTGGCTGTTATTTCACATTTTTGTGATGTACTGTAGTAAGAACGCCAGGTAATCATGTTAGATCTTCTTCCATTGTCTCATGAAAAGTAGGACCTAGGAGACATATCTAACAGATGATAAATAATATAATTTGCACAAACCACCGAAGTGCCTGAGATAAACACCACATAGTAAAATAACTTGTTCACGGTAGTAGCTCCATCCGCAGTACATAGATTCCAAGCTTCCCATATTCCTCTTAAGGTTAAGAAATACCTTTCAACCATAAAAAACAAATCTGCTTCAAGTGGCTAAGAACTGCTCAAGTTCTACAATATGTAGCACAAGTCATCCCAAATCTTACAGCTACGGTTTAACATTGATTACTTTGATTAGTGGATATTACCCATAGGCGCAGGGCCGAGCTTCCTTTTCGCCAAACATGCATACAAACCAATTAGTACAAAAACAACAAGTTTGTCCCAGAGATGCAGATCGAGTCGACTGCAGTGGCGATCTGGACAAACAAGAGAGTGATTTCTGTTGGAATGCTGGGGGATTTAGGTTGAAGAGCTTAGAATTGCTGTGAAAAGGGTGGAGGTGTGCCCTTGCCATCACCATTGCTGAGCAACTATTTCCTTCTGCTCTGTATGACAATACAATTTACTTCCTTCCCATTAAAACCACGCGGCCAGTCTCTAGAGGAACCCACGTGGCCAAGGAAGAATGCCCGAGCAAAACCAGACTAAAACTAAACAAACTACTCCCAAAAACAGGGGTTTCCTTCCCCCAAGACGTGGCAGACAAGGGCATGAGGAAGTCAAGCAAGGTAGAGCAGTCATAAAAGATACAGGTTAGAAGTGGTTGAAGGGTCACTGGAAAAGACTGGTGGCCAACTGCCCCCCCCCCCACTTGGCATTACAATTATCATATTGAATATTATTTATCTAGCCAAATCAATGCCAACTACTCACCTTTTGATCAAGAGGAATTTCTAAGCTCTTGTGAAGCAGATACCAAGGTGGGATGCATCCCACACTTGACTCTCAATGAGTGGGTCAACAAGAGACATGATTTTAACCACTATAAAGAGATGGAAGAATCTGAGCTAGGTTTTTACTGCCTACATGAAGAGAATTACCTTCTTCCTGACCTAATTAATCCAGAATATAAGGATGAAAATGAGGTATGGCAATTTTTCTTTGATGGCTCAAGGAGTAGACATGTTGCAGGAGGAGGATCCTTACTATGTCCCCCAAAGGTATAAAATATTATTCAACCTTCTGATTTTAGTTTTCCTTCTCAAACAACACTACTGAATATGAATCTTTGGGCCAAGGTCTTCATTGGGTAAGTAAGCTAGGAACCAAGAACTCACAAGTGTTTGGTGATAGTGAACTGGTTGCCAATCAAGTAAGAGGACTTAATGCTATCTAGAATGACCTACTCGAGAACTACAAGAGTAGGGTATGGGATCTCATGGAGGATTTCGAAGCCTTCACCATTGTGTCCATACCCAGGAAGGAGAATGAAGCTGTTGATAGGATTGCAACAGTTAGAGCAACATTTGATGTGGTTGACAACATTGAAAGAGACAAAGAACAACCACATATCCATATAGTGGTGAGATCAATAGTGCCAGATAACAACACATGTTGGCACGTGTTCAAGAGTGATCAGTAGATCATTATCTTCTTGCAAGAAGAAGTTGAATTCTCAGCTAGAAATCAAAGAACATTAGACTAGTAATACGAGAGTCAGGTAGTACAGCTGCGTAAAAACAAGCTTCCCAAAGGCTTAGTGACATTGGAGTAAATCTCCAATCCTAATGATCTGTCCAGAAAAGATAAAACTAACATACCGATCAAAGTGGAAGATTAAGAGTCAATACCAGTTGGAGAATGCAAAACACTATAAGTTAGCAAGCTAGCCACTGAGAAAGAAAGGTATGAATTCGTACACCTTTTCCAAGAGTTTCCAAATGTATTTGCTTGGAGTTATGAATACCTGAGAGGGTTTAATCCAAAGTTATCCCAACACATAATTGAGCTAGATCCAACTTCTATTCCCATCATATAGAAGCAGAGACCAGTCAACCCACACAGTGAGCCTCTAATGAAGAAAGAACTGAACAAGCTGATAGAGGCAAGTATCATTTTTCTTATAAAATATTAAAATTGGGTCTCAAACTTGGTCCCAATTAGGAAGAAAAATGGAGAGATTAGGTTGTGTGTAGATTTTTGAGACTTCAACAGAGCCTCCCTCAAAGATCACTACCCACTCACTTCAATGGAGCAGATGTTGTAGGTAGTGTCTGGTTCACAGAGATTCTCTCTTCTAGATGCATATTTAGGGTACAACCATGTCATGTTGAAAGGAGATGATAAATTCAAGTTGACTTTCACCACCAAATGGGGCACCTATGCCTACAGGAAAATTCCATTCTGATTGTCTAATGCCAGAGCCACTTTCCAAAGGGAAATGAATATGGCATTCAAAGGGCTTATCATCAAAATAGTGCTAATCTACCTGGATGACATTACAAAATTCTCCAAATATGTAGCAAACTGCCTTTTTCACCTATGGCAGATGTTCCAAAGGTGTAGGAGATTTTGGGTATCATTGAACCCCCAAAAATGCACATTCTTGGCCCATGAGGGCAGGCTTATAGGCCATATTGTATCGAAGGAAGGATTGGCAATTGATCCAGAGAGAGTGAAAGCAATAAGAGCATTGTCATTGCTAAGCCACAAGAAAGCTCTTCAAAGCTTCCTAGGAAAAATCAATTTTGTCTGTAGGTTTGTACAAAATTTTGCTTCGCTTATTAAGCCAATAATGTTGATGTTGAAGAAGAGATTAGCATTCAGGTGTACAACTAAAGGAAAAGAGAGTTTTGAAGCCATCAAAAATGTAATATCATAGGCTCTGACTCTTATCAACCCTAACTTCTCAAAGGACTCCATGTTGTATGCTTTTGAAGGATATGACACAATCTCAGCTATCTTGATACAACAAATTAGATCTTTTACCACAATTTTTCAACAATATTTTTGTGGTTATATACTATTTCAGAAATTAAAATTGTAGCATTGGAGGTGTAGCTAATCCACATTTTGATATATTATTATATTTTTTCCACTATTAATTATATTGTAAATCGTCCACAATTCATAAAATTTATAGCTAACCTCCATTTTTTAAATTGTAGAATTTCCACATTTTTTTAGGCTTGTAACATTTCTACAATTTTTGTTTTTGTTAGTATTCCACAATTTTCATCAAAATGTAGTTTTTCTATGGATTCAATCTTTGTAGAAACTTCACAAATTAGAATTTCATATCTCTCAACAATATTAAATTTGTAGAAATTTCAACAATGTTTTTCTACAATTATCCTTACCACATAAAACATGTAGGTGGAAGCTAGAATTTGATTGCCACAATAATTAATTGTGGAAATTTCAACATTTTTTTCTACAATTGTCCTTACCACATAAAACTTGTAGGTGGAAGCTACACATTGATTGCCACAATAATTAATTGTGAAATAATCTTTTAAAACAATGTAGAAAATTTACTATTAAAAATGAATTTCCCATTATTTTAAATAATTATTTATATGGATTGTCTACATTTAAAATATGCACAAATATATAATTTTGTTATTAAATGGGATTATATTGCTAGAAAAAAAAATATTTTTCATTTTTATACATTGAATAATATATTATAAAGAAATGTTTACTATTGATATTATATGATCTAAATAAAACAATTTAACAATCTAGATAATTTTTTCCCTGTATGTATGCACTCATTTTTAATTTTTTACTACAACATAAACTAATAATTTAAAATATAAAAAATAATGAATTACCAACTTGAAAAAGATCACATGTTGAGAGAAAATATGTTCTATTTATTATAGAATGCGTACACGCACCATTATATTTTTTCGACTTTCCTTAATTGATATTGTCAGATAAATGTAACATTCAAATAATTCCTAATAGTTATTGTTTTTGAATGCTTACAACACTTCAGTAAACAATAAATTTACTCCATTAACTACTATTTTTATTCAAATCCCCTGAAGGAATTTTCTTCATTTGTTGGTACATCATCTTTAGCATTGTTTATGTCAATAGTTATATCGTCTCCTTCAAAAGTATCATCTCCTCCCAAGCATGCTTGTGATGATTCATGTATTAATAAAATGTAAGAATTAATGGTGTAAGAAATTTATGTTCATAAAATAAAAAATATTCTTTCTAATAGTAAATATGTTTTAAAAAATCAGTTCTTATCAAAAAATTACTGAATTTAACGTATCACTATTTTCATTTGATTTACTATTTTTTTTCCATCTTTTCATTCCTCATCTTTATAAAACTTCTTTTCCACCAAATTTGATTTCTTCTTCTGTAGGAAGTCTTTGATAGCTGTTCCACTTCATGAAAAAATAGTATATGTCATCCACAACAGAAAGCAAATAAAATATTAGGATAAATTGAAAAATTAAAAATACTCACCATTGTAGCTTTTAAAGATCAAACACCACCTCTTCCCAATTTGTTCATGTACCCATGTACTTGCACTCGATCTCTAGTAACATATTTTAAATGTTCATATTTTTTATCCTTTCTAGCACGCTTTGTCTCTTTCTTTAAAACATTCCATGTTTCCTTTCCAACATATGGCTCAGGGGGTGTCTTTCCATCCTTCTTTAAGACTTTTTTGAAATATCCCCTTTTGTTATGAAGTTGGTTGCATGCCATTGACTTCATCCACCTCTTATCAAAACAATGACCATATTCTATAGCCATAAATTCTTCTAGTTCCTGCTTTTTTACCTTCGATTGTTGGGGCCAAGGCTTGTCGATCGTTGGTCCAAATAACCTCATTGTATAATCATACAATGTTTGATAAAATTCTATCCCACCCTGCACATGTAGTACCTCTCCTTTACTGTCCACATAAAGTGTTTCTTTCTTTCTCCCTGTGCACTCTACCTTCTGTACATTTAATGGTTTATCATGGATCGGAGAATTAAGAGAGAGGTTGTTATTTTTTGGAATATAATTAGAAGCATGATCACAATTGGAATTTTGAGGTATTCTTATAGTAGAAAATGTGTTGTTTGAAGGAAGTTTTGAATGGTTATCATTGGTTGATGAGGGATTTGTTACACTATTCAAGTTATCATTGATTCCATGAGTATCTGTGACACTAATGATTTGACTATTGTTGTGTTTAGGAGGACAATTGGGAATTCCATTTGGTATAGAAAATCCAATGGTAATTCTATGTTCATGATCTCTCAGTTCCAGCTCTTTTTCTTGAAGTTCTAACTTTTTTTGTTGAATTTCTAACATTGCCCTTTGGGATGCAATTTTTCTTTCCTCCATTTGAAGAATTCTTTCTTCATGATCTAAGTCAATGTTTACAGATACCTATGGAATAGAAAAATTGCAATTACAATATATTGGATTTAAATATACGTGAAGATTATAACAAACAAAAACATTTAAAAATTAAGTTATTGAATTATAAGAATGTAAGAAAATAAATAATAAAATGCTTCTACTTATTCAATTGTATATAAAATTCAACAGAGGAAGAGAGTACAAATGATTACCTGGTTTTGTATCATTTTCGAGATATATGGAAAAATACAAATAGAAGATGGATTTGGTTTCTAAAATGTGTACCTGCAACATCATCCATAAATCATTTACATGAATATGTGAAAATTTAAAATATAAGGTTTGAACATTTTTAAAAGCAATAACTTATAACAAATTGAAGCATTATTTATCAATTATTAAAATTATTTAAACTAGATTAATAAGTTCAACAAGAGTTTTATATAAGTACAAATAAAAATATTAATTATATAAAATTGTTCAAATACATGCTTAATATTATAAAAATAATATTTAATAACTTTATTATAGAAATTGGTAATGAACTCTTAAATATCAATATTTATCTAAAAAATCAATATTTAACATAATTTTATAGTAAATTTATAAATAAACAATAATTATTAAAAATAACTAATAATTCATATTTTATATAATTTTAAAATAAATCTCTAAGTAATTATTAAAATAAATAATTAATTATAGTTGATGCATGACATACACTAATCACTTTAATCCACTAAGAATTATACATGTACTTTTAAATTATGCTAACATTATCTCACGTTTGCTTCAAATCTAATAATAATTAATTTTAAACTTTTCATACAAAATTACATGCACGTCTCATCTCAAATCTATAAATATTTTATTTTTAACATTGAAATGAATGTGTGCTTTCACTTTTTAAAGCTTCGGGATTGAAGACCAAGCACAATAAACGGGTATTTTTTTCATAGGAAAAACTGTATATACGTTTTCAGTTTGTAACTTTTGTATTACCTATTTTTTGTTTGGAAAATTCCACGAGTGTATCTTACCTTCACTTAATATTGCTCAAAAATCTACGAAGGATTTTAAATGTCTCTCTACAATCAAGCTTGAGACACATGTAGATGTTATTTTGACGAAATTAGTTGATACTCTAGATCATTAACATGAATAGTAGTAGTATTTTCCAGGAAATTGGGTATTAGCATAGGTTGTGGCTCTGGCTTTACACCGTCAATTCTGCACTTGATAAAAATAATTGCAGATATGTATCTTTTGGAATAGACCTTGTTTACGTACATTTCTAGCTTTTAAAACTGATCATGTTTACAAGCCATCAATTAATTCAAACTGACCTTGTAATTTTTAATTGGCCATGGATTTATTTAAAATTTTCAGATATCTTTCCTAAATTTCTATTTAGGATTTGCGGATTAATAAAAAATACTGCATGTAAAATTCAACCGTAGAATTTTTTTTAACAAAACTAGATTACAGTAGGAGGCGTAAATGTGTATTATATCAGTTTATGAGGCGTAATAGATTACATTTGGTTTTTCTGAGATCTGGCTTGCCCGAGGAGAATACGTTATTTTTCTTTCCTTAGTTATGTTGGCTTTTTCTGTCTTCTTCTTCTGTCAAAGAACGGAAGGATTAGCATTTGTTTTTTGCTATCTTCTTCTTTTTCAATTGATTAAAACTGAAAAATTTGGGGAACTTATGAAACTGAGTATGCATTTTCTCCAAATAGGAATCAGCCTATAGAAATCAACATAGTTATCCTGTTTGTTTAAGAATGAGCGCTATAATTCATGCACTTACAAATCTTGTTACATCCTCTGGTTTTTAAACTAAATTTTTTTCAAGAATATGCAATTAGGCTTGGTAAAATATTGCACGGAAACCACCAAGAGAACACAGCTGATCTGACTTCCTCATAGTTGGAGAAATATTATCTGAAATATTATCTGGCACAGAGATAAGGCAAGGAATTTGGATAAATATTTCATCTCCAGTACATACTCAAAAATATGCATGTATCCCCTATCCAAAAATATTCATGGTTTGTCTATAATTTAATTTAACGTGGGAGTTATATTTAGCAGACTTCTCATGCATTTTAATTTAATATAAACTTAATTTTATAATTTGTATTCCAAACTGGACTTAAACTATAGTTCGTTCCACCTTGCATCCGTTTTAAAATATATATATTTATAGGCCCTCCCCCAGGTTTCCTTAGAATGCCACAACTTTACAAATAAAACTCATGTTAATAATAAATTTTAGTTCATGCGGATTTGAGGTTTTAACTATAATAAATCCTCCCTTAATAGTTAAACGCCCGCTTCTAAGCATTTCTTCTGCTTGATGCAAAATACTCTCTGTTAATAATAAACCATTAGTTTTAGATAACTTCCAGTAACTTCCTCTAATTGATAGAAATGCTAGTTTTCTATTTTAGTTAATCTTCGCAAGTGGGAGAAAGAAAAAATTAAGCTACACAATAAATTGCATCAAATAAGGAATACCAACAGAAGCAATGGACCCGTGTGTCTGTTCTGAGATAGGAACCAAACTTATATCTACCAAAATAGCTGCAAGTTAGCTTTTAAAATTCATTATCTATATTAATGAGATGTTTTGAGATATCCTCACGTACTTCTGGAAGTTTCTTGCGAAGGCGTGGACCGTGGGAGTAATTAATTGGTCATCCAACACCTTCCTCCATTTTATTAACATTCCACTACAAATTGCCAGAAAATATTTGTAGTTATAAAAGTATAGTTCTGTCTTGAGAATGATTAATTTTAATATTTCCTTTGGCAAAGGTTTTGCTAATCTTGACGCCTCTCGCTCATTGCTGAATTTTCAATTTTATTCTCATGTTTTCTCTTTCCGTCCGGATATTTACATTGCCTTTGCAAGCCGTTAATTGGTCCTTTGAGAAATGGTAGACAACACCAATTGTGGGTGGTGACATCTATTTCCATTCTTGTAGATTTAATCCACATTGGAATGTGTCTGGCTTTGACAAACTAACTAAAGATTATCCTAGCAATGAGACTATTATGTTCTCTACGTCTTTTGTCACTATTACTACATTCAATGGCAAGAATGCTGTTGAATTCAATGATAATCATGATCTTTTCCTCATTTTTGATAAATTTCTCATTGCCTGTGCAGATACATAGATTCACCATTGTATCTGCCACATTTTTCTTTCCACAGATATGTAACATGTTGAAATTTTATGGCTAAGTTCTTCATCCTTTTTGTTCCTAAATTTCATCTTGGCTCATCCAATAGCTAACGGAACCAATTTTTTATCCTTATATTTCTTTTTCTTGCTTGTACTTGCTTGTAGGTAGGTTATCTAACAACTTCGTAATCTCAGGACACTTCCTCATAATGCCCATTTCAGTGGACTAATTAGCCTCCTTATTGTTTTTTCACTTCAAGTTGCCTATGGAAAGGTTCAGGTTCTTCTCAATTTCTTCCCAAATTTTATTTGAATCCTTTTCACCCTTAACATTTTCAAACCACCGCTTATTTGTAGGGAATCATACTAGGGCCAGTTTCCAAAGAGTAATAAGAATCCACATCTTCACTGGACTGATCCACATGCTCATTTGATATCCATGAAATAAGAAGACCTATATTTCAACCCTAGGTACGCAAGCCAACAGTGTTTTTATACCACTTGCGATTGAAATATTCTGTATTTTCATACTTCTCTATCTAGAAACTGTAACGACCCAAAATTTCACACACAAACAACGCAGAAAAACACAGGATAATTTTTTTTTGACTTGCTTCGACACATAACACAACACAACATGTTGTCACAAGGTTACAACCAACTCTGGGAACCACTTGTTACGAGGATGACCACAAGGTCAGCACGGAAATGTTCACACCCAAAAGGATAATACACTTCTCTTTTGACAGAACAACATAGAAGTCCAACCACATGACACTCATACGGCTAGGGCAAGCCATAGTAAGAAATTATTTATTTTGATAAAACACCGTTTAACTCATGACTTATTTTTCAGAGAGATTCAAATATGATTCGTACAAATTCATCTTATAACCAAACTGAGTTATTTTCTTATACACTGTAGAGTAGTTCATTTAAAGTCTTCTCCTTTATGAAAATTATTTGTTTTATTTATTTATTTGATAAAGATGGTGATTTAATTCCAAAAGGCCATCTATTCACACTAACGTTACTAGAACTCGTTCATGCCCTTATGACAACATCGGCTCACGTTCAACAAACTTAAGAGAAAATTACAGGGCACCTTGGATAAAGTTAAAGGAAGAAGGTCAATTGAATTCACCCTTAAGACATCATTAGTTTTTACTGCGGTTTGTTTGGAGCTTGAGGTTTTATCCACAAATATTAAAGATTTTACTTAGCCTTCACTGAAAGAGCTTTACAACAGGAACTATTACTTTCCAAAAGGATGAGAGATAAATTTTGTGGTTTCTAAATTGTTTCTTCCTACTTAATAAATCTTATTATACTCTAACAACTAACCATTGGTTTCCCTTAAACTCGTTTAAGAAGTCACCATATAAAGATAATGTTTGCTAGCTTAGCTAGGGTTAACAAATTATAAAATTTTACTTTACAAGGATAGTTTCACCTTTGATTACTTCAGGAATCTCTTGTTCTCAAGTAAGTCATCTCTACATTAATTTATTTGAATATATATATTTAGTTAACTTCTATAAGGGTTAACCACTCCATTTAATTTTACTTATAACACATCATTACAAGGTGTTTGAAAGTTTTGACTTAACACTTTATTCTCAAAATCAAGGTTTTACAATACTTATGCCAATGTAATGATTGAATATCATTTCTCACCAAGGTAAGTTACTAGTCTAACAACAAAAGAGAAAGAACACTTCACCACATAGTTTTCCGAACATACCAAGACAAGAGATCTTCTAAACTCCTTGCAAGCAATGTTACAAAATTTACAACGCATTGAAATTTTTACAAAGAACTTCATAGTTTGAACTGATGAAACTTTTACACTCTTTTCCTTTAATCTACTCGCATAATCCATCTGCACAAATATTTACTAGAGTCAATTCGCTAGAACTCAGCATGATAAAATATAAACCTCACCTAATAACTTATGCCATCTAGAATTTAAATAAATGAAAGTTTGCAATACTCCCTATCAAATAATTCCTAATCATACATTCAAAACTTAACTGCACATCTCAGGATAATACATTTCATACTCATTGATGTTCACTTCCTTAAGATCTGCTTACATAAGAATACAATTCCAAGTGACTAGATATACAACCTTAACCATGCAATTAATCATACTTAAATTACAATAATAATAATATCACTCACTTTATACCTTCAATCTACTTCTCCCACATGTGTATCCAATAATATTATCTTTTAATTAAATAACAGCACCAACGACGTTAAGTTCTATGATAAATACAAGTATCAATCTTATATTATTCATCGATATTACTCAAGCATCAAACCTTCATAGATAATCAATGATTATATGTACGTATAATTTTGATATTTACCTCACAATTTTAAGAATATACTTATGTTAACAAATATTTCACCAATCCATGAGTTCATATATTACTTAGATATCCTTTTGGTTGCTTATTACCATGTCTTTATATGTTTCTATTAGTATAAGAGTCCAAATCATTGGAATGAGTCACGATCAACATTATTGTCGTATTTCGCTAATATGTCAAAGATATATTCGACTAGCTAATATATGTAAGCGTGGTCCAAGCCACTATAAATACAAGTATCAACATTATCTCAGCTCCCAATTGAGATGCAAGTATCAATTTTTAGCTAACATAATAATCATCGTAAATGCTAGAAAATATTCCACTCGTTAACCAAGTATTGAAATAACATATTTATCCTTACTGGTTACCGGATAACATAATATATCAAGTTATATATTTCAACCTCCACTTGCATACCCCAATATATGGGTATTAATTATTGTTCTATATAATGAAGTTAAATAATTTCAGGTCAACTTCTATCCTTACTGTCATACATGGTATGTACAGTCCCATTATGGCAGTTGTTACCTTTACTTAAGGCTGTGCATGAATCCATTTTAGGGTAGTTCTCATAACTTCCCTATTCATCTGTTTTCCTACTAAAAAGAATTTCAACAAGCTTATAAGTCAAAGTATAGGATAGATTTAAAATTTCATATTTCAAGCATTTCCTCAATTCATATGCATGAGGGCCATCACATGTCAATCAAACTTGAAGAATGTACACATTCATAAGAGTTTTATGTATCCAATATTACTTTAACTAATTCGAAGATCCAAGTAGTGCCTCAAACTTAAGCCATATAGCTATCCACACAAGCTAACGTCTTGAGTGCTTACCGTATTAAAAAAGGTCACAAAATAAAAACCCCATTAACACATGCTTCAGGAGCGTTCCAATCTAAAAATAAACTCATAGTAATAATAATAATAGAGGACCTAGTGAGGGGTTTTCAATAATCCCCAAAGTAAACGATAATCAAAAGAGTCAGATGCTATTTAGGAAGACCAGTAAATTTAGTATGACTCCCCAAATAGAAGCCCCCAATCCTAATGGGGGGGGTTTATATTATTATCAAACCATATTAAAAGACAAACACAGTCTATCGAGAAAATTTCCCATTTTCAAGCCATGTTCTACATAATAAAAACAATATAAGAAATATTCTAAAACTCATTCACACACCACAATATTTTCTACAGAGACCACTGTTCACAGGATAAAACATGACAAAAAGATAAACCAACTTTATAAGATCTGTAATGCCCCATTCATCATTGCTCTTTTTCTCCTTCGATGCTTGTGTTGCTAAGTGTTAAAAGTCGTTGTTTTCTTGTCAATCATTAGAGGATTCACCTTACCGCAGAGGAAAATTAGTTGTTCTCCCTCTTCATCGTGCCTATTTGTGTTGGTGTCGATGTTTTTTGTAAATTGTCGAACTTGTTTGTTGGCCCTTGTTAATATGATTAAAAATAATTATGAATTTGTAATAATAACAATAAAAATAAAATAAAGAGTCTAATAATATTATTAATTTAATTATCGATTGATCATAACGTCACTATCTTATTGTCGATTGTTATCAATGTTGTTGTTAATTATTGATAAACAATTTTAGTGGTTCATTGGTCACTTCGCGGACCAAGCCTCTGTTTGTGCAAGAGGAGCTTGTTTGTGGATGAATCCATTTCTTGGGAGGTGGTGTTCGTGCTTGCGTTTAATTCTTTCCCCCCTAGCCTTCTAGACATTTGTGTATACCTTATATTATAGAAATTATTGGGAAGGTAGTGGAGGCATCCACCCACCTCGCCACTTTGAAGACACTTCACTTTTTTTATCAATCCTCCCTGCTGGTTGAATGCACTACCGTGTTGTGTTAAGTTGACCTGCTATCTATAAATGGTAACGTGCTGGGTATCCTTGGTTGGTTTAACTGCCTTGAAACCTAGCTGCCTGCATTTAAGACTATATTTGTTTATTCTTTTTTTGGTAGAAGTCTTGTTTTTGTAGTGGTGGATGCACCTTTCTCCTTGGTTGGTGGCAGACAACATTAATTGGGATGGTTGCCTCATTAATTGTTTTGCCTTGGATTCTTGTTGTAGCCTGCACCTGGTTCTCCTGTTAATCACTTCTTAGACTATTCCTCTGTTCCATTATTTTATTGCGGGCCTAAGCAAAAGAATGTGATGAAAATGTAGCTGAAGGTGAACTGAGATGAGAGAATAGGAGATCATGTTGGTGGTGGTGGCGGGTAGGAGGCAGCATGGCTGGAGCAGGTGCTTGGCATGTAACTGTGCGCCTTAATGCCTGAAAGGAACGTGGCCACATAGGCTGTTTTAGCAATGATTTTACAGCTGACGGGTCGTGTTAAGAAATGGGGCTGAATGTTTTGTAGTTAAATTCTTTCGAATGGTTGCAGCCACCTACTTCCTTCATCCCTGCTCATGCTTTTAGAGGAATTATTAATAGTGGGGCGCAAGTTTTGTTTAACAAGTCCTTTTTCTTTCTACATGCCCTGGACTTGTGGATCCTGTGCATGCCAAGTTCAGTTTTTCTGCATGGAAAAGTGATGGTGGAGGAAGTCTGGTGAGGGACAGCGTAGAAAATATTGGAGTATACTCTTCCATCAGGTTCTAGCCACTTTCTTTTGGATCTCAATCTCCTTGAGTTCCTCCCTAAACACGTACAGCTAGAGCATGGACCAGTTCTGTCTCCTGATGCTTAGGATTTCGTGATAGTGGAAGGCACTTTTTCCTTGGTTCAGACTGTAACCTGCTCAAGCCATGATGCCTATTCACGAGAAGAGTTTTGTTGCATAGTCCTTATTTGGCTGGGACATTGTTATTTCATCCTATTTTCTAGTCGCCTTGCTGGGAGGATGTCATTACCCTTGTCAAGCTTCTAGCACTGGTTGTGTGAATGATGGTAAAGACAACTAACCATTTGGGACACATGCGGGTATTTTTCTATAGATCCTTCTATGCTCATTCCACGTATGTGGCATCCCTAGAAACCACATCTCTTGGAGGCATTTTATCAAATAGTTTATCTTCCTTCTGGTTTTACTCTTCCACATTTTAGATGCAATACAGGGTGCTGCAACTGAAGGATGGGATGAGATGGTTGAGCATTGTTTTTTTTTTCTTGGTCATTTATGGTGGGGGAGGGGTCTTAACTCAAGCCATTTCTACACAAATTTCTATCAGTGTTGTCCTAGAGACCACTTTTCCTTCAGAGTATTGCAAATCTTTGTTTTGGGGACTCCATAACTTGGCCGTAACCTGCCTATGCCAGATTTGGTTGTGAGAAGAGTGTGGATGACCTAGCAGGGTGGAGGACAGTGGAGTGTGGGCTTGAGATGTTTTTGAAGACCCTGTCCATCTTGTTCTCGACTGCGCGAGCTTAATCAGGCACGATATTCTCTATACCATCGATTCTATGCTGTTATTTAAATGATTCATTAAATGATTCTGCTCTTCATATGAATGTCTCATGTGATGGTAAGTTGTTTGGTTTCCACTTCCCTTGCTCTTTCATATTTTTTTGGCATTACAAATAATTGCGCTGGTTGAAGCCTTTTTTTTAATCATTTTCTGGGTTTTTAATAAATATTAGTTGGGTGAACTTTGTTCTTAAGACTAATAAAACAAAAGAGGTGGGGGTCCTAGAATGAAAATTCCTAGTTCTTTGTGATGATCTCACGATTTGAATGTTTTATAAAACATTGTTGTTTGACGCAATTTTATAGTGCCTGTTTCCTTTTGATACTTGTTTCGGTTCGAGATCTGTTATTCTAAGCTTGGGTTGGGTTTTTTGCAAAACAACAATTGAGTACTATAATTGCATTGTGTATAAGTGAATGATTTTATTCCTATCTCTATCCTTTTCTTTTAGTCTGTTTTAGGTTTTAGTAACCCTTCTCAGTTGGCTTAGTGTGTGCTTAGCTTGACTGATTTTTGAATTAAGGCAAGTTCAAGTATTACTCTCAAACTAGGTTAGTTGCTTTTGTTATTTGTAAATCCCTTGAAGAACTATTTTATCCATCCAGCATCATGTTTGATCTTCACAATTTGGTATCAGTTCATGTTCACCGTTTGGATATTCTTGTCCTTGGAAGCATCGTTCTCTCCCTTGGTGACTGTTGTATGTTTTGAGGAATGTAGTTGATCCTATGGAATGCCTCCATTAGATGTTTCTCACATCTTTGGGATAGCTTAAAATGTTGGAGTAAATACTCCTTTTCGTACCTTGATTTTGTTTCATGTAACGACCCAAAAAACACACACACGAACAACACATTAAAAGACAGGATAATTTTTTTGACTTGCTTAACACATAACATGTCACAACATGTCATCACCAAGGATACAACTAACTCTATGAACAACTCGATACAAAGATGACCATAAAAGCAGCACGGAAATGTCCACACCTATCAAGGACAATATTATTTTGCAGAACAACATAGAAGCCCAACCACATGACACTCTCACAGCTAGGGCAAGCCACAGTAAGAAATGATTGGAGGTTATTTATTTTGATAAGACACCCTGGATAAAGTTAAAGGAAGAAGGTCAAATGAATTCACCCTTAAGACGTCATTAGTTCTTACTAAGGTTTAATTGAAGCTTGAGGTTTTATGCGTAGTTAAATAGCGCTCTTACCTAGGCTTCACTGAAAGAGCTTATCAAGAGGAAGCTACTTACTTTTAAATAGGCTGAGAGATAAATTGAGTGGTTTCAAAACTTTCTTCTCTTACTTGTTAAATTTATTAGAATCTAACCATTGTTTTCCATTAAACTTGTCTTTAGCGTTCACCAAAAGAGTAGTGTTTACTAGTTCAGTTAGGGATAACACGTTATATAAAATCACTTTGCAAGGATGGTCTCACTCTTGATTACTTAAGGTATTGTTTTTTTATAAGGGGATCTAAACAACAACACATTTCTTTGAATAAAACTTTTAGGTAACTTCTGTAAGGAAAAGCCACCCCATTAAAGCTTACATATAACCCATCAATACAAAGTCTTAGAAAGATTTAAATTATCACTTAATTCTCAAGATCATAGTTTTACAATGCTTATGCCAGTGAAGAGATTGAATATTATTTCTCACTAAGAAGAGTTACCAGCCAAAATACAAAAAAGGACAAAACTACTACTTCACATAATTCTCCGAACAATTGCAGGCAAGAGGTCATATAAACTCTCTTTACAAGCAATGTTACACAATATACAACACATTGGACATTTTTACAAGGAACTTCATAAATTGTACAGATGAAAATTTTACACTCTTTTCTTCTAGTCTACTCGCATAATCCATCTGCACAAATATTAACTACAGTCAGTTCGCTAGAACTGAGCATGTTAAGACTACCCATTACAACAGTAAGCTAACATTTTATAATATCATGAAAGTAAAATTCTAACTCAAGAATGGATCAAATCACAACCACTAATCATTATGTTTCTCAAGATGAAGAGATTTATACCAGCCAACAAGGAGGAATCCCAATATTCAAGTGAGAGAGATATTCCAAAGACAAACAAGGTGAGACTTTATTGGTGAAGACAACCAGGCTGAGAGTATTGAGATTTTAGTCATGTAATCCTATGGGTTACGTGATTGAAATCTAAGACCCAAACATCATTCTAATATTATTAACCAAAAGGATAAAAATCAGTCAAATGACTTAACATATTCAAAATTGCTGGTTAACAAGGCTGCATTAACGCACATCCATGTTTTAAGAAGAATATAGGCCCCAACCATATATGAACACAAATCAGTCAAAGATTAAAGTTAACTTCACTCAGCTGAATAAACCAACATACATATAATACTCACAACACTATAACTGAATCTAAAGATTCAATATACCAAGCAATTCTCACCGAACCTAATTATTTTTCATCAAGAAGTTAAATAAATTAGATTCTATCCAACTAAAATTTCATACAACGACTATAGTTGGATTACAAAGGCAAGGATCAAGAAGAAGTCTTTTCACCAAAGGTTGTTATTATCTTACATCACATAATCAGTAATAAACCGTAATCCACCCCTCATATGATCATTGTAAGAGATTAAGGGCTTAGCTCACTAAAGTATGTAACTGAGTCGATTCCTAACCTTTCCATTATCATACAAGTCTAACCCAATTCAAAGCAAGGTAACCATTCTATTTTCATACATGCCTCAGTCAACACTTACTCAGGAAGTCCCTACCTGAATTATTGAAGGTTTGCTAAGCTACAAAATGGATTTAATAGAAACCCATTTCATTCAATACTTAATTTAAACAAGAAAGGGATAGTCTATTGAAAATATAAGTGAATGGACACAAGATCCTCTACCGTGACCCAACTCGAGTCACCAATCACAAGGTTAACAGTCAGCGAAGGGGAAAAATACAAAGCAAAATACTCTTCCTACGAACTATGCCTTCTCTTCCGTCTCTAAAACAACATATGAATAGCTTGGGTATACCCATCTATCTCACGACAGTCTACTCGACCTATCCTCATAGTCACTCCAAAGAAAACATCTGCTACTACAGAGTTCGATTCACAAGGAAGATAACTTACATAGAATGTCTATAACATCATACACTTTACCAAGAAAGAGAAAAAGCTACAATTTTAATTTCTGCCTTTCACTATTACATCCATTTAGAATAAAAGCATTATCAGGCAGTCATAAAGCAACCTAGCCAAAAAAAAAATTTAAAAACTGGAATTAGAATTGTAATCGGTTTGAGATAGTTTTTCATAAATTACCATTATTGATCAGACAATTGCAGTAACTAATAACATAAACAAAGGTTAAGTTTTACTGTTTACCTAGTTCATTCATTTTGTCCATTGTGAAATAATTTTATGCTACAAAATACCATTTTCGAAGCCGGAGAGCAATTAATTAAGGAGCAAGGAAAAAGTAGAAGCCCATTCTAAATGCCATAACAGATAAAAAAAAAACAAATAGAAGGACATTCAATTCATGACATAATAAAAGGGTAGCAGAAGATTGCAAGGGCAGGTTTAACATGCCTGGTTTAAAATGCCATCTCCATATGCATATGATTGTTTCAATGCCGCTGCTTGCCCTTAACCCAAAGTGCTCTGCAAGCTCGAGCTAGCGCCACATTCATGTGGTGAAAAACAGCTACAACCCAACCCCATGATTTAAAGCTCGGACACAAGACATAAAGATTACATCATGCTCCTGGCTCTGAAAGGAATATACCGTAATGATAAATAACCTTTTCCTCCATCAGGTTGAGGAAACAACTACATTTTCTAATGTTGGAAAGACATGGTACTGGGTGCAATTCTAGCAACTTGTGATCCTTGAGCTGTAAGAGCTGCAGAGGCTACTCCAACAGAGGTTGCAGTCTCCTGTGATGCTGATACACTTGGACTAGATAATAAAATAGCATTCCCATTGTACTTTCTCACTGCAGTTGGTCCAACAAATGGAGGGAAGCGAGCATCTCCATCACTGCCAGGTCTGAGAAATGGATTATAAATGCTTGATGAAGGATCATATGTTTGCTACATCACAATGCTTGGTTGACGAGAAGCATCATGTGGGCTGGTCAAAGTAGGTTCATATGAAGGATAATGGCTACTGATAATCTGAGGCACAAAACCAACACTTGCATAGCTTGGAGCAGTTTCGACAATCGAATACTGAGGGTCCAACTGTACAACTGGATCTTGCTTTGATGGCTCAGTTTGGGAAACTACATTTTGCAAAATAGAATCTCTAACATTAATAGTAAAAGCTAAGTTCTCTACTGTACTGGGAGATGCTTGTTCATGGGACACTACAGAAAAACTATTCTCATCCATTAATAGGGGGATTCTTTTTTTTTAACAGTGATCTTTGTAATCTGCAAATACGAAGGGATTGTAGAGGCGAGGATGCTCCTCATCCAAAAACTCCGCAGGCGCATCTATGACGGTCTGGTCTGAGAAGAAATAAATATATGGCACCGATAGAAGGGAAGTACCATCACATATCAACCTATGTGTAATGTTGTGAATCCTCTCATTACTCCACGCATTAAATGAATCACCAGTTAATACAACAAAGGAATTACACACAGGCTTCACATATACCCACTTCCCCACCTTGGTTTTAACCTTAAGCCCGCCATTGTTATCTTGGTATATTACCATTATACAATTTGTATCAGTATGGACCAGAGTACCCCCTTTTTGGTGTGGTGGCGAGTTACAGTAGTTCATGCGAAGGACCCCCACAAACTCACTAAAAGAATAATGGTGGCCAACCCCAAAGCTGCTCAGAATTTCTCTGATAATGCTTATTATAAGCTCGTCGACCCTGCGTGTATAAGCCTTGACAATCTCGCAGATTTTGGGGTTTCCTTGAGGCCACAGGTGATCTGAAAACTTCTGAATTGCTTCAGGATTTGGGGCTCCTGGCACACTGATAGTCTCGAAAAAGGGTAGTGCCGGTATGTTGGTGAGATAACCTAGGTTCCATCCCGCAGAATGCTTTTTCTATTTGGTCTCTTTGGGAAGTGCAAACGTATCTCATGCAACTGAATCCATTTGATCAAAAATCTACTTCTCAATGCCATGGTTTACAACCAGAAAACATCCCCATTCTTCACAGGACTTTTTCACTTCCAATTTCTGATAATCGAGGTCACAATTGAGCAGAGAAAAAAATCGATGACAGGAACTTGTTCACACTCGAAGTCATCCATGGTAATCTGAGAAGGCATGGTTTGAGAATTATGATGACAGAGGCTTCTCTACCCTTTAGCTGCTGCATATAGCCAATTACTTCCTCACGGCACTTTCCTAGGAGAATTTCAATCCTACGCTCCACGTTTGGTATAGGCACAGGCTAGGAGTGTGCTGGTCTAGATATAAGTGGTTTTGAGAAATTGTTTATTGCATTTGGTGAGACTGTGACAGCTATTGAGGCACCCCCTACCAAACTGGGCCAACTCTCACCCACATGCCTGCAAATTCCACTCTGCCTTCAATTCTCTCTAAAAAGTTGTCCCATTCTTTCATTTGGTCAAGCACTTGATTACATTCACCAAACCTCTGCAGCTGGTCAAGAAATCACGTGCCTTCCCATGCCCTCCACTCCATTTCCATTTTTTTAAAATTTATTTATTTTAAAAAATTTTACTTTCATTATTATTATTATTCTATTTTTATTTATTTTATTCTAAAACTCATTCTATTTATATCGTTATTCCATTTTATTTTATTTTAATTTTATGGATCTCAGGTATGCCCCAACGGTAAAAGGAAAGGGGCACCACAATAAGCGAATGGTTACACGAGCCTTAATATTGCTTGTGTAGTCTTGAAGCCTAAAACGCCCAGTCAAGCTAACTAGCCATGCGTCGGCTCGTGCCCATGTTGTATCTCCTGAATAAGTGGGTGGGTTGAGTGATTAAATGAAATATTTACGTGAACGCCACTCCCAAACCGTGGCACCACCACAAAACCTACTCTTCCTCATTTGTGCAACGAGGCTCGATTAGCGGGCGTGAAAAACATATCAAAAGGATAGTTTAACGATAACAGAGGATGATATCGATAACAATCGATATAAAGAAGGTAATAATAAAATACAATCGTTAATCGATAATACAATCATAATGTCATTATTATTATTATTATCATTATTATCATTTTACAGCTTGTAAAATAATTATCAATTATAGTCATAATGGTCACCAATCGAGGTCGACGAAGGCACAACGACACTCCATGCTTAGCACTCGATCGCCACAGGATGAATAGGTGTAATGTAGAACAAGGCATTACATTCTCCTCCCCTTAAGAAAGCATCGTCCTCGATGCGACATTACACGGAGGAAAGTAAATGGTTCACAACCAAGAACAGGTAAAGGAGAAAGTACACCCTATGGTTTAAAATTTTAGTTGATTAAAGCACGGTCACAAGGTAGCCTTAGGAACATTTGGTAGAATTTATTATTTTCAATGTTCTGTGAAGATTGGCAGTTCTTTCTTGTTTATCATTTCATTGGTATCTTTCCATTATCATTATTTCTAGTTTTAGTCTCTTTTTTAAAAACATATCATCATTGAAGAATTTTGATTTATTCCTTATTGTGGGTGCCCAACATGAGCTGTTAACACAACACCCTATTAGGTTCACAAGACCCTACGGATTCACAAGTACAGAAGTATATACTTCGAGACTGTATTACACCACAAAAGGTTACACAATTACGGAATAGAATAGGCACACTCCACATAACATAGTACTCATCACACATCAATGAATTACATACAAAATACTCAAACAAAAGAGTACTAAAATCCACCAGACATTTCCTCAATTCCACGTATGAGAATTTTCCATGGCTCATAAAAACTACATGTACATAGGGCCCACAAGGGCATCAATGACCTATCCACAACATCACAACACATATCCATCTGACATGAGTAACACATACATCAAAAGACCACTACCAAGCATCACAATAACTCAACATATATCCTGAAACATCAACCATACAGACAAATATCATAAGCCTCCCTCAAACTCTTATGCCTCCCTCAAGGAGGCTGGTTGACCCTATGGCCCAATACACATAGAGTTCAAACACTCCTAACCCAAGTGACATAATAACATGTGGTTCAACAACCCGCTAGTTATCTGTACTCCTTGGGGCATACCCCTATATAACGAAGCAGGTCGATAGGTCCAACCATTCCATGGTGCATCCCATGACCCTATTCCACACATCACGACAATAGAACCAGCACAACAATCCAATCTAAGTGCCAAGTGGCAAAGTACAAGCCTTGGGAAAGGACGTAAAAAAATTCCAAATTTAAAAGAAGACCCAAAATCAAGCAAAATAAATGGCCAAATAGCCATAGTTAGTATCAAAATCCCCATGTTAGTGCCACAAACCAAGGAAGTGCCCAAAATTGCAAAGCATGGCAATCAAGAAAAGTTGCTGGTCCTTACAAAATAAAGTAAAATGCTCAATTTACAAATAAAATCAACTTATAATAATGTCACATTATGATAACTGTGTGGCCTTATCTGGCCACAAAGGGGTACTCAACGAGTTGCTAGCACTTGGAACATCGAGCCTTAGCTTGTAAAATACATATCAATAATACAACTATCATCATCTCAATCAGAATCATCTCACCAAAAATTCAACAAGGCCCAACATAGTCAAAGTCACATAGGTTAAATCCATACGACAACCATATCGGGAGAGAGAAAAGAGTACAAGTCACCATCTACTAAGCCTGAGGTGTCCGTGAAACACAATATGTATGACACCCATTGAACAAGTGTCACACATACCACACAAACAAAAGTGGGTTTTCAGCCTATGTAAGGCTCCACTTCCTATCTCGTACTCGGCTCGAGTGACTGGTCAACGGTACACATTTTCTCACTCCATACATACACAGTCTACTGATTTCCCTCAGGTTTGTTAGTTCAAGGCTCACAACATAACATATAACTACATTACTAACACCATGGTGGTATGCACATAGCTACCATAACGTCTCACGTATGGTATGTATACGGGGTAGATCACAATCATACATTCACAGGGTGCAATACATCACTTTACCACATTCTACATCCAAAGTGCAATCACAAAACGATATGGTTCATACACTCACCGTATGACCCTAGATCACGACATGAATCATTACATATAACACAACTCAGATATACGATGAACATAATAACATCACAACATAACATCCATTGCTACATAACAAGGTGGTACACACATTTCTCCAAAACATGGTAAAAACATCATGATACAACTCATCTCTTTTAACATCAATCTAGTCATACAACACATTGATACACCTACATATCACAATATGTCACAAAGCTCCAACACTATGTCATCCACTTTATAATTCTTTTCACACATCACAAGTAGTAATTCACACGTGAACTCTTCATAGAATCCACAAGAAGGAGAGAGAATACTCCCATCCCAAAACATATCAACATGATCACAAACACACACAATGTGACATACACATCATGTGCATTCACAAAAACACAATTACGACTTGGATCACATCACGTTTAAAGCACATTACTCTTCCAATATCTACCACCATCATGCAACATCATGATCATCATCATGCAGTATCATCATATAACACCACCACCACCATGTAACATCATCATATAACACCAATCCGGCCCATAGGTTCGAGAGCATGAACCTATGCTCTGATACCAAGTGTAACGACCCAAAAAACACACACACGAACAACACAGTAAAAGACAGGATAATTTTTTTTTGACTTGCTTGACACATAACATGTTGCAACATGTCATCACCAAGGATACAACCAACTCTGTGAACAACTCGATACAAGGATGACCATAAAAGTAGCATGGAAATGTCCACACCTATCAAGGACAATATTTTTTTGCAGAACAACATAGAAGCCCAACCACATGACACTCTCACAGCTAGGGCAAGCCACAGTAAGAAATGATTGGAGGTTATTTATTTTGATAAGACACCCTGGATAAAGTTAAAGGAATAAGGTCAAATGAATTTTCCCTTAAGACGTCATTAGTTCTTACTAAGGTTTAATTGAAGCTTGAGGTTTTATACGTAGTTAAATAGCGCGCTTACCTAGGCTTCACCGAAAGAGCTTATCAAGAGGAAGCTACTTACTTTTAAATAGGATGAGAGATAAATTGAGTGGTTTCAAAACTTTCTTCTCTTACTTGTTAAATTTATTAGAATCTAACCATTGTTTTCCATTAAACTTGTCTTTAGCGTTCACCAAAAGAGTAGTGTTTACTAGTTCAGTTAGGGATAACACGCTATATAAAATCACTTTGCAAGGACGGTTTCACTCTTGATTACTTAAGGTATTGTTTGTTTACAAGGGGATCTAAACGACAACATATTTCTTTGAATAAAAATTTTAGGTAACTTTTGTAAGGAAAAGCCACCTCATTAAAGCTTACATATAACCCATCAATACAAAGTCTTAGAAAGATTTAAATTATCACTTAATTCTCAAGATCATAGTTTTACAATGCTTATGCCAGTGAAGAGATTGAATATTATTTCTCACTAAGAAGAGTTACCAGCCAAAATACAAAAAAGGACAAAACTACTACTTCACGTAATTCTCCGAACAATTCCAGGCAAGAGGTCATATAAACTCTCTTTACAAGCAATGTTACACAATATACAACACATTGGACATTTTTACAAGGAACTTCATAAATTGTACAGATGAAACTTTTATACTCTTTTCTTCTAGTCTACTCGCATAATCCATCTGCACAAATATTAACTAGAGTCAGTTCGCTAAAACTGAGCATGTTAAGACTACCCATTGCAATAGTACGCTAACTCATGCAAGTAAAATTCTAACTCAAGAATGGATCAAATCACAACCACTAATAATTATGTTTCTCAAGATGAAGAGATTTATACTAGCCAACAAGGAGGAATCCCAATATTCAAGTGAGAGAGTTATTCCAAAGACAAACAAGGTGAGAATTTATTGGTGAAGACAACCAGGCTGAGAGTATTGAGATTTTAGTCATGTAATCCTATGGGTTACGTGATTGAAATCTAAGACCCAAACATCATTCTAATATTATTAACCAAAAGGATAAATATCAGTCAAATGACTTAACATATTCAAAATTGTTGGTTAACAAGGCTGCATTAACGCACATCCATGTTTTAAGAAGAATATAGGCCCCAACCATATATGAACACAAATCAGTCAAAGATTAAAGTTAACTTCAGTCGGTTGAATAAACCAACATACATATAATACTCACAACACTATAACTAAATTTGAAGATTCAATATACCAAGCAATTCTCACCGAACCTAATTATTTTTCATCAAGAAGTTAAATAAACTAGATTCTATCCAACTAAAATTTCATACAATGACTATAGTTGGATTACACAGGGAAGGATCAAGAAGAATTCTTTTCACCAAAGGTTGTTATTATCTTACATCACATAATCAGTAATAAACCGTAATCCACCCCTCGTATGATCATTGTAAGAGATTAAGGGCTTAGCTCACTAAAGTATGTAACTGAGTCGATTCCTACCCTTTCCACTATCATACAAGTCTAACCCAATTCAAAGCAAGGTAACCATTCTATTTTCATACATGCCTCAGTCAACACTTACTCAGGAAGTCCCTACCTGAATTATTGAAGGTTTGCTAAGCTACAAAATGGATTCAATAGAAACCCATTTCATTCGATACTTAATTTAAACAAGAAAGGGATAGTCTATTGAAAATATAAGTGAATGGACACAAGATCCTCTACCATGACCCAACTCGAGTCACCAACCACAAGATTAACAGTCAGCGAAGGGGAAAAATAGAAAGCAAAATACTCTTCCTACAAACTATGCCTTCTCTTCCGTCTCTAAAGCAACATATGAATAGCTTGGGTATACCCATCTATCTCACGACAGTCTACTCGACCTATCCTCATAGTCGATCCAAAGAAAACATCTGCTACTACAGAGTTCGATTCACAAGGAAGATAACTTACATAGAATGTCTATAACATCATACACATTACCAAGAAAGAGAAAACGCTACAATTTTAATTTCTACCTTTCACTATTACATCCATTTAGAATGAAAGCATTATCAGGTAGTCATAAAGCAACCTACCCAATTATTTTTTTAAAAAAATTGGAATTAGAATTGTAATCGGTTTGGGATAGCTTTTCATAAATTACCATTATTGATCAGACAATTGCAGTAACTAATAACATAAACAAAGGTTAAGTTTTACTATTTACCTAGTTCATTCATTTTGTCCATTGTGAAATAATTTTATGCTACAAAATACCATTTTCGAAGCCGGAGAGCAATTAATTGAGGAGCAAGGAAAAAGTAGAAGCCCATTCTAAATGCCATAACAGATAAAAAAAAAACAAATAGAAGGACATTCAATTCATGACATAATAAAAGGATAGCAGAAGATTGCCAGGGCAGGTTTAACATGCCTGGTTTAAAACGCCATCTCCATATGCATATGATTGTTTCAATGCTGCTACTTTCCCTTAACCCAAAGTGCTCTGCGAGCTCGAGCTAGCGCCACATTCACGTGGTGAAAAACAGCTACAACCAAACCCCATGATTTGAAGCTCGGACACAAGACATAAAGATTACATCACGCTCCTGGCTCTGAAAGGCATCTACCGTAATGATAAATAACCTTTTCCTCCATCAGGTTGAGGAAACAACTACAATTGCTGATGTGGGAAAGACATGGTACTGGGTGCAATTCCAGCCATTTGTGATCCTTGAGCTGTAAGAGTTGCAGAGGCTACTCCAATAGAGGTTGTAGTCTCTTGTGATGCTGAAACACTTGGACCAGATAATAAAGTAGCATTCCCATTGTACTTGCTCACTACAGTTGGTCCAACAAATGGAGGGAAGCGAGCATCTCCATCACTGCCAGGTCTGAGAAATGGATTATAAATGCTTGATGAAGGATCATACGTTTGCTACATCACAATGCTTGGTTGACGAGAAGCATCATGTGGGCTGGTCAAAGCAGGTTCATATGAAGGATAATGGCTACTGATAATCTGAGGCACAAAACCAACACTTGCATATCTTGGAGTAGTTTTGACAATCGAATACTGAGAGTCCAACTGTACAACTGGATCTTGCTTTGATGGCTCAGTTTGGGAAACTGCATTTTGCAAAATAGAATGTCTAACATTAATACTAGACGCTATGTTCTCTACCGTACTGGGAGATGCTTGTTCATGGGACACTGCAGCAAAACTATGCTCATCCATTAACAGGGTGATTCTTTTTTTTTTTTGACAGTGATCTTTGTAATCTACAAATAGGAAGGGATTGTAGAGGCGAGGATGCTCATCATCCAAAAACTCCGCAGGCGCATCTATGACTATCTGGTCTGAGAAGAAATAAATATATGGCACTGATACACGGGAAGTACCATCACATATCAACCTGTGTGTAACATTGTGAATCCTCCCATTACTCCATGCATTAAACGAATCACCAGTTAATACAACAAAGGAATTACGCAAAGGCTTCACATCTACCCACTTCCCCACCTTGCTTTTAACCTTAATCCCGCCATTGTTATCTTGGTATATTACCATTATACAATTTGTATCAGTATGGACCAGAGTACCCCCCTTTTTGGTGTGGTGGCGAGTTACAGTAGTTCATGCGAAGGACCCCCACAAACTCACTGAAAGAATAATGGTGGCCAACCCCAAAGCTGCTCAGAATTTCTCTGATAATGCTTATTATAAGCTCGTCGACCCCGCGTGTATAAGCCTTGACAATGTCGCAGATTTTGGGATTTCCTTGAGGCCACAGGTGATCTGAAAACTTCTGAATTGCTTCAGGATCTGGGGCTTCTGGCACACCGATAGTCTCGAAAAAGGGTAGTGCCGATATGTCGGTGAGATAACTGATGTTCCATCCCGCAGAATGCTTTTTCTGTTTGGTCTCTTTGGGAAGTGCAAACGTATCTCGTGCAACCGAATCCATTTGATCAAAAATCTACTTCTCAATGCCATGGTTTACAACAAGAAAACATCCCCATTCTTCGCAGGCCTTTTTCACTTCCAAGTTCTGATGATCGAGGTCACAATTGAGTAGAGAAAAAAATCAATGACAGGCACTTGTTCACACTCGAAGTTGGCTGTGGTAATCTGAGAAGGCATGGTTTGAGAATTATGATGACAGAGGCTTCTCTACCCTGTAGTTGCTGCATATAGCCAATTACTTCCTCACGGCACTTTCCTAGGAGAATTTCAGTCCTACGCTCCACGTTTAGTATAGGCACAGGCTAGGAGTGTGCTGGTCTAGAATTAAGTGGTTTTGGGAAATTGTTTATTGCATTTGGTGAGATTGTGATAGCTATTGAGGGTGCCCCCTGCCAAACTGACCCAACTCTCACCCACATGCCTGCAAATTCCACTCTGCCTTCAATTCTCTCTGAAACGTTGTCCCATTCTTTCATTTGGTCAAGCACTTGATTACATTCACCAAACCTCTGCACCTTGTCAAGAAATCACGTGCCTTCCCATGCCCTCCACTCCATTTTCATTTTTTTAAAATTTATTTATTTCAAAAAAAATTTACTTTCATTATTATTATTATTCTATTTTTATTTATTTTATTCTAAAACTCATTCTATTTATATCATTATTCCATTTTATTTTATTTTAATTTTCTGGATCTTAGGTATGCCCCAGTGGTAAAAGGAAAGGGGCACCATAATAAGCGAATGGTTACACGAGCCTCAATATTGCTTGTGTAGTCTTGAAGCCTAAAACGCCCAGTCAAGCTAACTAGCCATGCGTCGGCTCGTGACCATGTTGTATCTCCTGAATAAGTGGGTGGGTTGAGTGATTAAATGAAATATTTACATGAACACCACTCCCAAACCATGGCGCCACCACAAAACCTACTCTTCCTCATTTGCGCAACGAGGCTCAATCAGCGGGAGTGACAAAAAAATCAAAAGGATAGTTTAACGATAACAGAGGATGATATCGATAACAATCGATATAAAGAAGGTAATAATAAAATACAATCGTTGATCGATAATATAATCATAATGTCATTATTATTATTATTATCATTATTATCATTTTACAGCTTGTAAAATAATTATCAATTATAGTCATAATGGTCAGCAATCGAGGTCAGCGAAGGCACAACGACAGTCCATGCTTAGCACTCGATCGCCACAGGATGAATAGGTGTAATTTAGAATAGGGCATTACATTTCACATATGTTGGAGGATACGAGATCTACTTGATCATTGTCAAGGAAGTTTTCAAATATTAAAATTGTGATGTTGGTTTTATGCATAAGAAATTACTCTACATTTTGCTCCTTAAAATGTTTAAATTTCATACTCCTGTGATTTGTTGGTGTATTTGGAAACTCATTGGTTGACTGGTTATTGTGATGCTCGTTGTGATACGACCCCCTTGCTGTCATTTTAGTAGAATGGTTATGTGTTGACCAGAAAGGTTGATGTCAACTTGTGTTGACGGCAGATCCTTTAGAAGCTATGTATTCTGTGTTGTGCTCTTGTGAATAATTGAGTAAACCTCCTGTGAGATTTATAATGCTTATGTTTGGTCTTGTCAAGTTTGTCCTTTTTCTTAAGACATTCTCTTGATTAGAAGAAAGTTTAATAGAAGGCTTGTTAGGATAGGATGTGGCCCATACTAGGTCATTTGTGCATTTCATCCCTTTTCTTTTCCAATTTATTTATTCTGTACTGATATAAAATTAACTGTTATAGGCACATCATCTTAATATTATTAAGTCTTTTTGGTTTAGATATTCATATGTTGATTGATTGTTCGGGATCTTAAAGTGGAATAGTGAATCCTTGGCTTGGTGAACTAACTTAAACAAATAGGGACATATCACGTTTGAAAGTAATTTTCTTCTTGCAATTATTATTTTTGTTTCGAAATGTTATCTTGTTAAAATGATGGTCATTATTGTGATATGGGTGGAATTCACTATGATAGTTTATTAACTTCTCCTATTGAGAAAATGATAATTAAATAGAGTTAGTGCCTTCCTTTTTATTTTGACATTTTATGCTTTTGGACAACTCTTTAATTGCTCTTGTTTAGACTCTTGGATTATTTTCATAAGCAACGGAGCTTTTCTTCCTTGAAACAGTTAGATAACAACATATTGTCTTAATGTTATAGCTTTTATCGTGCTCAGTTCTTGCAAACTAACATGTGCTAACAAATGTGCAGGAGGATTTCCTGAGTAGAAAAGAAAAAAAAAAGGAGAAAAAGAAACACGTGTAGAAAGTGGATTCCGGCCTTCTTAGAAACTGCTATTGTACAAATGTTTTTCTTTTGTTTTAAAACATTGGTATGCAAATTTTGGAGACTATTTAGAAGGGATTGCGTTATAATTTTGTATTGTTCTCACGTAGGTTGTTGTTATCGTTTGAAAGTCAATTTGATAAATATTATTGTCAATAAGATTAAATGAACTTGTTTTGACATGTGTATCCTTCATTAAATTTTCACTTTTTGGAATATGATTTATCCTTGAATTTTCAAACCTAATTCTAACTATCTAAACTCGAATAAACTTACATCACTTTAGTTACCTTTTGTCATGTGTCATTTGGTAGAGGACTATGTTTTGAATCTAGCAAAAACAAGAGAAACAAATATACCTTGTGACCCCACGTAAAATAATCAACAATCTCTTATTGTGGAGACTCCTTAGAATGGTCTTAAGGTGAAATCAATGATTAAATCTTGGAAGATAATAAAATTATAATAAATGGAAGGAACTTGATTAAGAAACTCTTCGATGTATCTTACCCATTGAAAATGTAAAGAGTATACTTTTGTCTATCTCTTCAAGTGAAGCCTGAGTGAAACCTTTAATATTCCTGGTTAGACTCTTGACCCCAATGAAATATTTATCAACAACTAATAAGATCTTAATGATGAATCCAAGATTTAGACATTCATGTACTATAAAAAAATAAACAAATAAAAATTAAAAACAATGACCGCTTGAAAAGGTAAAACATATATGTTTAATAGCACAACGTTGAAAAGAGATTGATGAAGTTAAGAGCCTTGACAAATTAACTGCCCTCCTAACAAATGAATAAGTTAATCAAGTAAATGAAGTAACCTCTTACCACCCAATAATTGGTTTACACTGTGTATTAACATTAGCAAGGTAGGGGAAAATTCTTCAAAGGAAACAAGAATTTCAGATTCCCCTAACATGATTCCTTTGGGAAAAGCAAAGTATTTAAGAGTACTTATAGCTAAAATATGATTCGAAAGAAACTTTTTGTGGGAAGACCTTGTTTGTAAAATTGTGTATTTTGGATGAACCTTTGTGTCCTAAGTGTGTGCCTCATGTTTATCTGTAACCAGTGTGGGTCCATGTTGTGGAAAGCATGTTGTTGGCTATTTGTATTCCCTAGAGAACTTGTGAAGTGTCGTATTATCTTAAATCAAGTCAAAAAAAAAAAATTATCTTGGATTTTATTGTGTTGTTTAATGTGTTTGAGCTGGTGGGTGTTACACTTGGTATCAGAGCATAGGTTCATGCTCTCGAACCTCTGGGCCAAATTGGAGTATGATGGTGTTATATGATGGTGATTGTGCTACATGATGGGTTGCATGATGGTGAGGGTGTTTCGTGATGTTGATAAATATTGGAAGAGTAATGTGTGTTAAGAGTGATGTGATCTATGTCGTAATTGTGATAGCGTGAACGCACATGATGTGTATGTCACTTAGTGCATATTTGTTATCATGTTGATTTGCTGGGAATGGGAGCATTCTCTCTCCTTAAAGATTCTATGAAGAGTTCACATGTGAATTACTGCTTGTGATGTGTGACAAGAATTCTAATGTGGATGACAGAGTGTTGGAGCATAGTGGAATATTATGATATGAGGGTGTGTCCATGTGTTGTATGACTAGATTGATGTAAAGTGAAATGAGATGTATCAGGATGTTTTTACCATGTTTTGAAGAAATGTGTGTACTACCTTGTTATGTAGTAATTAACGTTATGGTTGTGATGTTACTATGTACATCATATGTATGACTTGTGTAATATGTAACGATTCATGTCGTGATTTAGGGGCATACAGTGAGCATATGAACCCTATTGTATAGTGATTGCACTTATGATGCAGAATGTGGTAAAGTGATGTAATGCACCCAGTGAATGTATGATTGTGATCTACCCTGTATATGTACCATACGTAAGACATTATAGTAGTTATGTGTGTGCCACAATTATGTTAGTGATGTTTTTGTATGTTATGTTGTGAACCTTATGCTAACAGACCCTAAAGGAAATCGGTAAAGTGTGTGTTTAGAGTGAGGAAAGGTGTACAGCTGACCAATCAATAGAGCCAACCTTAGGCTTAGTAGATGGTGCACCGTGCTTCTATCTCTCTCTTTATGTGGTTGTTTTATAGATACAACCTTAGTGTAGTCATGACTGTGTTTAGCCTTGTAGAAGTGGTGGCGGGATGATTCAGACAGAGGTGATGATAATTGTACTATTGATATTTTATTTTACGAGTTAAGGCTCAATGTTCTGAATGCCAGCAACTCATTGAGTACCCCCTTCATGGCCAGATAAGGCCACATAGTCATTGTAATGTGCTATTATTATATATGTATTTTATTCACAAATCAAATTTTTATGTTATTTCTGCAAGGACCAACAATTTTCTTGATTGCCATGTTTTACATTTTGGGCATTCCCTTGGTTTCGGTACTAACATGTGGATTTTGATACTAACTATTGCTTTTTTTTCCATTTATTTTGATTGATTTTGGATCTTCTTTTAAATTTTAAGACTTTGTAACCGCCTTGCCCAAGGCTTGTACCTTACCACTTGGCATTTGGATCGGATTTCTATGCTGGTTCTTTTGTCGTGATGTTTGGATTAGGGTCATGGGATGCACCATGGAATAGTTGGACCTATCGATCTGCTTCGTTGTATGGGGGTACGCCCCAAGGAGTTACAAATAACTAGCGGGTTGTTGAACCATGCGTTATTATGTCACTTAGGTTAGAAGTGTTCGTACCCTATGTGTCTTGGGCCATGGGGACAACCGGCCTCCTTGAGGGAGGCATAAGAGTTTGAGGGAGGCATAAGAGACTTGAGGGAGGCATAAGATATTCGAGGGAGGCATAAGAGTTTGAGGGAGGCATAAGAGATTTTTGTGTATGATTGGTGTTTCGGTTTATATGTTGAGTTATTGTGATGTTTTGGTGGTGGTTTTATGATGTATGTGTTACTCATGTTATTTGGATATGTTTTGTGATGTTGTGGATATGGCATTGATGCCCATGTTGACCCTATGTTCATATAGCTAGAGAGAGGGTTAGTTTTATCATGCCTGTTTTAAAAGAATCCACTAGAAACACATCTAGCAGGGACTGTATAAGCCACATTTCCCACTGATCCACTTCTTTTAGCTTTGAAAAACACCACTCTAGGCTCCCCTTAAGACAACACAGCTAGGAGGAAAGCAAAGGAGAAAATTCCATTGTCTAACCCCTGCTAACTGTACTGGGTGCTGAGCTCCAATGGTTTCAAAATCCCCAACAACATCCTCCCAAACTCACGTGGCCAGAGGCAAAATGGCACGCATGGAAGGAATGATTGGATTCACATTTGGTACAGGAAAGAGGGGGGGTAGGAATACGCAGCAAGGCAATTTGTGCTTCATGAATATTCTGATATGAAACAGATCCACCTCTATGAGATTCTCTTCCATGAGTTACATCGTAAAAAAAGTAAGGTCTCAATGGAGAATCTTTGTAATAAATTTCGTCAGGTCTCCTGGTAACACTCTTACTATCACTTAATCGATTTTGATAAAAATATCTTGAAGGAGAATCCCGAATTTGAGAATGCATTCGATATTGAACAGATAACAACATAGTTGGACATCCTGCTTGTTGGAAGTGCTCAAAAAGGCTTATACTATACTACAACATGCCTAACACCTAGCTAATTCTTGTTGCAGGTCATTGCTATGGATCCCCGACAAGAACACACCTCGCAGCAAGCACCCAATGAAAGTGGAGGTAACACGCCTACTTCACTAGCTTGTAGCTTCATCTATAACCACCATATCAAACCCAACTGGTGAGGGCAGGATAGCAAGGAAGGGCCAGAGTACGGTAAAAAAAAATGAGGATATTTACATTGAATGCGGCTATCAAGAAAACAATGCTCCTTTCCCCCAAAACGTATCAGGAAACAACATAAAACCATGTCCATGTTGTGCTATCAGGCCCTCATCTACGGGGCAGAGAAGAAGTAAATGGTACGCATGATAGGATTCCACGTTTGATATAGGAAAGAGAGGGGGGGAAATATAGCCAAGAAAAAATCCCTTCACCACACAACTCACGTGGCCAGGGTTAGAAAAATAGCAGGCAGACCACGAAAGACAGCAGATTACAAATCAAAAATTTAATAAATGGGGCATGTGCGGCCACCAACAAGGAAGGTTGAACATGCCAAGAAGGATGGGGATTTTTAATGCAATGGCAGGTGGATATTAAAGCCACCCACCTCTAGCCAACCAAGGAAAAAAATTCAAAAGACATTAACATTCCCTTCCCCACGCCAAATGTGGTACACAAGGAGATCAAAAGGGAGAGACAAGGTCGGTTGGGGACATAAAAATCCATATTTAAAATTAGTAATTTAAAACAATTCTAAGATTGAGGGATCAGTCGACCCAGGAGGAGAATGGGGTTGAGTACTTAAATAAAATATTTACACGAACGCCACCCCCAAAACCGTGGCGCCACCACAAATCATACTCTTCTTCATTTGCGCAACGAGGCTCGATCAGCGGGAGCGACAAACATATTAAAAGAATAGTTTAAAGATAACAAAGGATGATGTCAATAACAATCGACATAAGGAAAATAATAATAAAATAAAATCGTTGATCGATAATACTATCATAATGTCATTATTATTATTATCATTATTATCATTTTACAGCTTGCAAAATAATTATCAATTATAGTCATAATGGTCAGCAGACGAGGTCGACAAATTTAAAAGGAATATTATTATTATTATGGGCATTCTCTTTTTAACTGGACATGCCCTATCAAAACCCAACATTATTTTGGCTGCCTACAAATCTTTGAAGACACAACTTTCATTAAGTAAGGAAAAGTAACGATCGTTACGGAGGCCAGCACAGGAAGCATTACACAGTCCACACACAGAGGTGTCGATAACGACTCGAGAAAGCAACAAGGAGAGGGAAGGTGCTAAAACATCACTAAGACATGGTCCAAGACATCGGAATTACACACAGTCGTTCGATGCTCAATAGAAAGGGGTCATTGTGACAAGAATATTAAACATCGAACGGGGCATCACATAAATGAAAGACCAGAAATTGCTTCCTTTATTATGTCACTAAATGTGTTTCATAGTCACAAAGGATTATTAAATATTAATATTTGGTCAGTTTTTAAAAAATCAGATGGTACAAATTCTATAACACTTCAAATAGAGAGAAAGAGCAAAAAAATCCATTAAAAATCTAGGGCATCAATCATTGGATTTTGTAATAAAAAAATGCTTACATCAAAACACTATAAGTACATGATTGATGAGATCTAGATTATATAAATGTGATTATCGAACATTGTTAAAAACTGTACATAATATATAAAAAATAAGAGAAGTAAAAAAAGTTAATATTCCTTGCCTTAAACTGAATTATCTTCCTTGCAAGTCAATGTGAAAGTGAGTCCAGAAAGATTCTAATTTCATGATCCACTGAAGATGTTAAGTTCTGCAACTTTTTTGAATTCAACTTTCAAAATGAAGTTGAAATGATTTTTTTTGGTTAGGTTTAAAACCATAAATCATGGAAAAATTCATGGAAAATGGACACTTGGAAAGACTCCTAAAATTGTTCACCACAAATTATGGATAGACTCGAGTAGGACTGAAAGATAATAATACTAATTATAGTTATTATTAATGCAACAACTAACTTTTAATTAATGCTAGTTATGATGATCATGAATCAAACAACTAATATTAATGTTTAGAAAATTATGTTTAATAATCTAAATAAAAAATAATTAAATATTTATATTAATCGTAGATAAAAATAAAATATTTAATATTTAATTATTTATGGATTATTTTTAATGATATTTATTACTAATAAATAATGATAGTAGTTAAGTATTATTTGTGTTAACTATATTGTTATTTTCGAATAATTATTATTACTCTAGTCTATTTTAAATAATTTAAGTATAAATATTTTTAAAAACCACAAATTTAAGTCACTAAATTTTTTTTCTACATTTTACATACACATTTTATGTCAAATTATTTTTAATATTTTCATAAATTTGTAGGAAAATTAAATTTCAATTGCACTTCTTATTGACAAAGAATTAAACCATTAAATTTTGCAATGATTCTATAGAATTATATTTTATTGATGTTATATACACATTTTATTTATATATTTATAAAATTATGCATTTATAATCTAGAAATTGCATTAACCACTAAGAGTTATAATTTTTACTTTTTATCATTAATATATATTTATTTGAACTTTTGTAGATTTTGAAATGCCTACAAGTTCCAGTGATGGTGATTCTAGTGGTGGTCCTCAACCATACACTAGTGATTGGTTTGAGAAAAGTATATATTGTGAATGCTTCAAATGTAAAGGGCGTAGAAGATGGAGATGTTCTATAGTTATTTCTCACTTGAAATCAAATGGTCATATGGAACCTACTGAGATGGTATATTTGGAAAACTATATTTACTTCTCTTGTTTAGTTATATAACATGATTTACTTTCACCTACTCCTCGTGGATTATTTAGTAATATAAAATGTTATTGTAGGTTGCTAATGTTATTCCACCTAATATGACTAATACACCTATGGAGAATATAAACCAAAATGACATAATGCATGATGAAGTTCCAAACATGGATCCAACTATTGATAGTTTATTTCATGACATTTTCACTGAAAAGAACTCTGAATTAAATGAAATGGCAAGAAAAATGCTATATGAAAATGTAGAAATATCTGTATTATCGACAATATTTTTTTATTGAACATAAAGTCTATATTTGGGTGGTCAGACACTAGCTTTACTGCTTTGTTGAGGTATGAAAATTTAATAATTAAATATTACATTTCTTGACATTTCCTTATATAAACAATGTTAATCATGTTTTACAATGATTACATACTAGAAATATTTACTTTTGTTATTGATTTCTAATTGATTTGTGTGTTCTTTATCGTGTAGATTTCTTAATGTCAAGGTTCTTCCAAAGGGGAATCATCTTCCTCAATCATATAAGGAAGTGAAACACTCTTTAAAAAATATAGGATTGAACTATAATGTTTACCATGCATGTCATAATGATTGTATGTTATACTATGGCGATAAAGAATCATTACAAGAATGTGATGTATGTCATACTAGTAGATATGAGCATCAAGGTTTTGTTGAGTCAAAAAAATTTCCTCAGAAAGTTCTTCGCCATTTTCCTTTAATTCCGACAACTCAAGCAAATTTTTAAATGTAAAGAATTAGCAAAGTTCACAGGTTGGCATTTTGAGAATAAAAGCAATGATGGAACCTTATGAACTATAGGGGATGGTAAGGCATGGAAAGAAATTGATGAGAAATAGCTATATTTTTCACCTGAGAAATGAAATTCTAGAATTTCAATAGCTATGGATGGGATTAATCCATTCTCAATCCAATCATCAGGATGGTCTACATGGCCAGTAGTTGCAATCTTCAATAATATCCCACCATGGATGGCGATAAAGAAGGAAAATATAATGTTGCCTCTAATTATTATAGGTGATTAACCTTCTTGACTTATATCTTTTATTTCTTTAATCTCATATGAAAAATTAAAAATATAATAATATCTAATTATTTTTAACTTATTGGATGGTTATAGGAAAGTATAAATTACGTAATATGGTTGTATACTTGAGGCCCCTCACTGATGAGCTTAAACAATTATGGGTGGGATTCGAAATGCATGACATATCAAGGCCTATTGGGAGGAGAGATTTCTTCTTTCAACGCATGATGTGTTGGACCATTCATGATGCGCCAGGGTTATGATTTTATGTTATGGCTAGTGGATATATAAAATATTCTTGATATTTAAGATTGTGAATAATTTTATACTTGTTAAAAATATTAAAACTTATACATTGACGTAATGATAATACATGACTACAGGTATTCAAACAAAAGGGAAAGCTGGATGTCCATCATGTGGATTTCAAACAATTTTGAGACACTCAAAATACCTAAATAAGGATATATATTATGAATAGCACCCACAATTCTTACCTATAAATCATCCATACAGAGAAAGAAAACGAAATGATTTTAACATGAAATCAGTAAGAGAACCTATTCCAAAGGTTTTGACTCCAAATGATTCGTATATCACTTATCATGATGCTGGAGGTGAGGAAAAATTTAGAATATTTTATTGATTCTTTTAAAATCACCACATTTAGTATAACACTAATTTATAATTGGTTTTCTTTATGTGAAGAACAACTACCCCCCGGACATGAAAAGGTACTCAATATTTTATGAACTTGAGTATTATGAAGAAGTATGCCCATTGTACACTTACTTCAAACATGTTATGCACATTGGATGCAATGTATCGAGATCACTATGGAATCTCATTAATGGAAAAAAGGAAGATGGAATATGGTCGAGGAAAGACCTTGAAGTGAGTAAATTCATGCATCCGTTATGGCCAAATCCTGATGATAACACGTTCCCCCCTTCTCCATGGAAATTGAGCAATGAGGAGAAAAATCATATCAATGAATCCATAAAGAAAATAAGGTTCCCTACAAGTTATGGTGCAACAATCAAGAATTGTTTCTCTAGAGCAAGAAAATGAGGATCTTATAGGACTAAAAACACATGATTGGCACAAAATGATTAAGGTGAGTTTTATATTTTTATTAAAAATGATTGTAATGATTCTTTAAATTTCATTGAGATAAAATATTTAATATATGTTAACAAATATAAACTTCTTTATTGCAACTTATACTTCCCATTGTTATTCCTAGTACCTTTGATCAAAATATAACCAATACTATATATTTCTTATCAAAATATATCAGGTAACCATAAAATATTTAATTTTATCTAATATATATTTTTATATACAATTATAAATTGTTTATAACTCAAAATTAATGTTAGTTAAACATTATATTTCAGGTTTATGTCCTCAAAAGAAATTAAAAAATGTAAGACCTTGATATATTGGAAGGATAAACGCACTGATATTAATGTGTACACTTCAAAAGTATCTTCCTACTGTATATTTTTATCAACAGGTGCATTATCTCATACACCTTGTTAATGAGCTAAAATATTGTGGTCCAGTCGCATCAAGATCAATGTGGCTTGTTCAAAGTTTAATGAAGGTAATGAATCACTTTGTGCAACAAAAGGCTCAAACTAGAGGGTTCCATTGTAAAGGGTTAGATCACATTTAAAATCAATGGAAAATGTTAGTTCTAATTACTTACTAAATTTTTAGTCTAGTATGCAAAGCATTCCGGGATCTATCTCAACTAGAGATACTAACAAGTGAAATACTACAAGGAAGAGGGAGGTTAAAGAAAAGTGTGAGGTAAGCATCATGGTTTATAAAATAGTATTCATGCTTTCTATAGTTTATCATTTTATTAATTTTAATAATTTAATAAATTTTACTGACAGATGGAAATGTGTATGAGAAATTTACACTTCTATGTTGCACATCATGTAAAATGCACGAGTAAATGGATAGATCTATACAAATCAAAGAAGGAAGAAGTTGACACAATTACATATAGAAGAGAATCTATCGGAGGTATGAGTCAAGTCCCGCAGTTACCTAAAAATCATAAATATAAATGGCCATATAAATTCCTATGGGATTGGTTCAGAGAAAATATTATACAAGAAAGTAAAAGAAATCCTCTTAATATATCAAGGGAAGAATTAGAAATAGTAAATGGAATAAATCTAGGGAAGGTCTGTTCATGCTTATATTTTAT
Organism: Taxus chinensis; assembly: GCA_019776745.2. Classification (NCBI taxonomy): domain Eukaryota; kingdom Viridiplantae; phylum Streptophyta; class Pinopsida; order Cupressales; family Taxaceae; genus Taxus; species Taxus chinensis. The sequence goes on from CM034149.1 coordinate 763,160,629, forward strand.
TTATTTTTTAAATTATACCGTCAATAAAAAGGTATTATAATTAACATTAAGGAATGAGTTCTCCGTAACATTGCATTGTAAATATTTTATTTTTGTAGGTGAGACATTACAAATCAATGTGGGCATATGGTAAGCACTTTCAAATTGAGAAGATGGATAAGCTTAGGCATACATTTGATGAAACATGGTATATCAGCATATTTTGATGTGATGGATTCTAATGAAATTGAAACAAAGATGAAGTACTATGGAATTTTAGAGGAAATTATGCAACTTGAGTTTAGAACCTTTAGGAAAGTTATCTTTCTAGTCAAGTGGTTCTCATTGATTGAGAAGGGAAATAGTAGAACAATTTATATGCATAGTAATGATTTCCCTATTAGTAAAAACATCATATTTTATGTAGACAAATGAGCCATATGTATTCCCAGAGCAATGTGAGCAAATTTTTATCATCCAAGATATGTCAAAATCGAAATTGGTCTTTTGTAATAGAGCACAATCCAAGGTGGAATCGTCATACATTACCTTTTAAACACAAATTGTAACGACCAAAAAAATTCACACACGAACAACACAGTAAAAGACAGGATAATTTATTTTTTTTGACTTGCTTCCACACATAACACGACACAACATGTCATCACAAAGTTACAACCAACTCTGGGAACAACTTATTACGGGGATGACCACAAGGTCACACACGGAAACGTTCACACCCAAAAGGATAATACACTTTTTCTTTTTGACATGACAACATAGAAGTCCAACAACAAAACACACTTACAGTTAGGGCCAACCACAATGAGATATTCTTGACTAGGTTATTTATTTTATAAAGACATTTTGCAATTCTTAGCTTACTTTTTCAAGGAGGCTCAAGATATGATTCATACAATTCATCTTACCAAGCTAAGTTTATTCTTTTTACACTGAGTAATCATCTTAAATCTTCTCTATTATGACATTTATTTGATTAATTCATTTATTTGGAGAAAGGGGTAATTTAATTCCACAAGGCCATCTATTTACACTTACACTACTAGAACTTGTTCATGCCCATATGACAACATGGATTCGCTTTCAACATACTTAAGAGAAAAATTACCAAGAACCTTGGAAAAAGGTTAGAGGGAGAAGGTTGAGTTGAATTCATCTTTAAGACCTCATTTTTTATTACTAAGATTTAATTGAAACTTGAGAATTTATCCAGAATTATTAAAGAATTTCCCTTAGGCTTTACTAAATGAGTTTTATAAAATAAAAACAATTTACCATCCAATGGCTAAGAGATAGATTGCGTGGTTTCTAAAGTGTTATCTCCTACTTATTAAATCTTATTATCTTCTAAAACTAACCATAGATTTCCCTTAAGTTCGTTTAAGAATTTCACCATGAAAGGGATAGTGTTCATTAGTGTAGCTAGGGATATCAAGTTATATAATGTTACTTAACAAAGGATAGTTTCATCTTTGATCACTTATGGAATTACATGCTCTCAAGTTGGTCACCTCTACACTAATTTATTTGCAATATAAATTTTAGTTTAACTTCTATAAGTATTAAACAACCCATTTTATTTTACTTATAACACACTATTACTAAGTCTTAGAAAGATTTAACTCAACATTTAATCGTAGGGGTAAAGTTTAACATTATTCATTTACAAAAACGAAATAAGGTTACATCAACTCTTAGAATACCGATAATCCATTAAGGTCACTCAACAAGCGGTAAAACAAATTTTCTTATAGACAAAATTTTCAAGGTTCCAAAGTTAAGATGACATAATCCACCATATAATATACTAAGACATTGATCCTCTTTTAAATTTTCCACTAGATGTTATCAATAGTTGAACAATATAAAAAGGATTCATGCAAAAGAACTTCTCAACTGAGGTTGATGAAAAAAATCTACAAGTCTATCCCTCATCTACTCACAAAATCCATCAAATGCAACAAATTTTTCCACAAGAGTCAGTTCGCGAGAACTGAGCAAGATAAGGCTACACAAAACCACCATAACTATTATCTAACAATACCATAAAAGGAAGCACTTTATTACAAGAATTGGGTCAAACCTCTAACACTATCAACACATCAAGTTATAATAAAGGATCTCCATCATGTAAATCAAAGAAGCAAAAGACCTTGTACTTCAGTTAGGAGTAAATGTAACGAAAGTATAGCAATCGTATGAGAATGGCCCTTTGCCCTATAAGGAGAAATAAACAATCTAGCAAAAATAGAATTCCCATCAACTAAGTAATTAAATAATAATTACAAAATTGAGATTTGATATATAGACCAACCATCTAGAAATTTATCAAAGGTACCAAAATGCATAGGCTAAAATAATATATTTCTAAAAGAACAAGAGTTGATCGGCCCAAGAAAGGGGAACCACGGCTTTCAAAAATTAACACAAAAAGCCATGTATAATTGAGTTTCAAACCGGAAATAAAATAGAGTATACACACAACATAAGTTTCGAAGCAAAGGAAAAGTATACTAGTTTTGACCATTAACTCCAAGAGATTATTCAAGAAGGGCCAATGACTTACAGGCTAGTAGAAAACACGAGAGAGAAGATGTAATGTCCCGTTGGGCATCAACTCCCATTTCTGCCACCTTCCCTCCACTGCCACCTTGGCCGACCAGGCAGGACTTGTTTGCACTTGGATGCATTTGGTCTCCTCCCAACCACCCAACCTGCAGACTTGTCTGATCCATCGCATGTTTTTTTTCTACCTTGCTTGAGACAGATGGCGTCGGTGGAGGCCTGTTTTCTTCACTTTAGATATTTTTTCTGATCCTCTCATTCAATGCATTGGGCGCAATCTTGATTGACGTGATAGCTAGTGAAGTAGGCATGTGAGGAGGCATTTTCTTCTTGGTTCCTTCTGGATGCATTCCCTACTTGCTGCCCTGGCCACGTGAGGAGAATGGATGGAGTTGTTTTTAGTTGTTTCTGTAGTCGCGTGCGCTGGTTTGTATTCCAGATCTTGCAGACTGTCCTTGTTGAAGAGGGGGCTGTGGAAACTGCTGGAGAATACATGGTTTTTTGTTGTTTCCAGATGCATTTGGGGTCAGAAAGGCATGTTGTTTCCTTTTTGCTGGCCGCACACAGCTACCAGCGAGTGAAGTAGGCATGTTACCTCCACGTTCTTTGAGTGCTGCGAGGTGTGTTCTGGTCAGGGATCCATAGCAGCGACCCGCAAACAGTGATTAGCCAAGGTGGCAGGCATGTTGCAGAATGGCAGAAGCCTTTGGGAGTGCCCCCAGCAAGCAAGTTGTCTAACTATGTTGTTTTCTATTTTGTATCATATGCATCCTTAGATTTGGGTTTCTCCTTCAAGATATGTTTATCAAAATCGACTATGTGACAGTGAGAGTGTTACCAGGAGACCTGATGAAGTTTATTGCAAAGATTCTCTATTGAAAATTTTTTGCTTGTTTTGTGATGTAACCCATGGAAGAGGATCTCACAGAGGCAGATCTGTTTCTTATAAGAGTTGCGCAGCAAAAGGAATGGCACCCAAAGCTTGGCTTGCAACATATAAGGTATGCCAGATGTCTGGTTGCTATGATTCTGACATACTTTCTATGTTTGATACTGTCTGTTGAAGATGGTGTGGGTGTGATTTCACTTTCTGTGGGCGAGGGTGTTGTGCCATATTATCTTGATAGTTCTTGCAATCGGTGCCTGAAAAATGGGGCTGACAGGGGTGTGTTTGCAATTGTCTACTTCTGCAGGCAGCGAGGGGTCCTGGGGAGCTGTCTGTCAACCAATCTTTCACCATGGGATGATTGATAACAGTTGGCTATACAGGGACCCTTTAGACAGGGATTTCCCTGCAAACATTATTCATAGGTCATGGGAAAATCGTCAAGGGAGTAATCTTTGTACAGTGGAAAGGCGTTGGGGTCTGAATTAGTCACTTGGATGTAGTTGATCTAGGCATGGAAATGGTGCATGCTATTGGAATGACAGATCACACCTTACAAGCTACAGCTGAAATGTTTGCACCGAGAGTTTGATGAAAATGTCCTCAAACCTGATGAAGGAAAAGGTTTATTTATCATTACGGTAGATTCCTTTCAGAGCCAGGAGCGTGATGGTAATCTTTATGTCTTGTGTCCACAGCTTCAAATCATAGGTTGGCTTTGTAGCTGATTTTTTCACCGCATGAATGTGGTTCTAGCACTTTAAAAGCTCGTAGAGCATTTTCTTTGGGTTAAGGGCAAAGCAGCTGCATTGAAGCAATCTAGTGACTGGTCATCCTTAATTGAGGATGCTAAGTGTAGGGACTGTTTTATGGATATGGAGTCTGTACCAAGATATTTTTTTTTGGTTGAATTAAAGCCATCTTCTTTTGCTTCGTCTCAGACTAGGGTTGGCTCCTAATATGAGAGCACCAAGGTTAGGAGGTCCAAATCAAAAACAATCAGATGCATATGGAGATGGTGGAGGTGTTTGGAATGAATGACGAAGGATCAAGTTCAATTGCCAAAAATGGGGCCTACAGAGGTTCTAGGGCTAATTTGGAGCGGTTGTTGGGAGGATGTTGGCAAGTATTTTAGACCACCCACCCTGGCAGTGAACTCCTACCTGTGCCAACATGAAGATGGTCGATGTTTGGGGGCCTAACGATCTTGAAAGAAAATGGAATTTGGCCTGGGTTGTTGTTTGCTGATCTAGGCGGTGTCCGTGAAACCTATTGAATCTAGAGAAAAAGGCCAAGATATTTCTACACTTTTCTACTGCTATTTTATTTAATTTTTTTGTGAAATCGAACTACTTTTTCCTTGCATTGATTTGTCAGTTGGATGTCATGATGGGAGATTTCCCCTTTCTGCTTGTTTCTTCCTGTTTTAGCTTTTATCTTTGTCAGTATGTTGGTTGAAAGGATGTGTGTGACCTCTCCTCTTGATGTTATTTTTCTCTTGCTCGAGTGATAGACCTTCGTCTATTTGTTTATGTATTATTCTTCTCTGCGATTGAGTTGCTAGTTATTATGTTGATCAAACTAGTATTTTCGATATCATGGAAGTAAGTTTACAATAATTATGAAACCCCCTCCCTAGCACCCAAGTTTGTCTTTGACGCTTCTTGTTATCTCCTTCGCATGTCCCTTTGATAACCTTTTGGCATCGAGAAAGAAAGGTTGTAGGATTAGTCGTGAGCAATGCGTGGGCTAGCCAGCTTAGAGTTTCAGTATTAAAACTTTTTGAATGAAAAGGTTTGTGTGAAATGTGTTTTCCGTCTCGCGTGTTTAGACTCTTATATTATCTTTCATCTGGTTTCTAGGCTTTTAAGGCCATCCTCAAGAAGTACCTTGACCATCCCTATCAACTTGAACTATAACTAGCTTTTCGGATCAACTAAGCTCGAGGTTTCTTTGTGTGAATCTAGTACCTCGTTGACACTAGAATAGCTTTGGTCTAATTCCCCCTCTCAGAATTATTGTTAATGGCGCTCTTCTTTTTTTGCTAACTTGCATTATTTCTCTTTTGTAAGTGTTAACGCTATTAATTAATATTGGTCGGTTTTTATGCACGTAATTACCTTAATATTTTGTGATGGAAATTTCCTTAAATGTGATTAATCTTTGGAAAAAAAAAACTCATCTTTCATTTGATAGTTTTATGGATTCATAGCGGAAGGTTTTGTTTTGATAATGTCACTTAGAAATTATGTTTGTATCTATTGTGCGACGGTTAACTCTGTTACCAAGGGTTTCCTTAAAATATGGTTGTTTTGGGATATGGGTAATTTATTTTAAATTAACCAAACATTAGTATTGTATGTGGAGGTTTGTAAATCTTTAGTGTTATAAAATTTGTTGATGACATTATTGTGTCCTCTTGTGTGACGGAACTCCCTTCTTCTCTCGCGTGTTTGCTACTATCCTGTAAGACTTTGACCCTTCTTGGATGATTGGAAAATCTTTGTAGTTAATGGTCAAAACTAGTATACTTTGCCTTCGCTTTGAAACTTATGTTGTGTGCGTATACTCTATTTTGATTTCCGGTTTGAAAATCGATTATACATGGCTTTTTTTGTTAATTTTTGAAAGCTATGGTTCCCCTTTCTTGGGCTGAGCAACTCTTCTTGAATTTTAGAAATATATTATTTTAGCCTATGCATTGGTAGCTTTGATAAATTTCTACATGGTTAGTATATATATCAAATCTCAATCTTGTAATTATTGTTTAATTACTTACTTGATGGGAATTTTGTTTTTGCTAGATTGTTTATTTCCTCCTTATAGGGCAAAGGGCCATTCTCATACGATTGTTACTTTCGTTGTTTTTTACTCCTAACTGAAGTACAAGGTATTCTCCTTCTTGATTGGCATGATGGAGACTTTATTATAACTTGATGTGTTGATAGTGTTTAGAGGTTGGACCCAATTCTTGTAATAAAGTGCTTCCTTTTGTGGTATTGTTAGATAATAGTTATGGTGGTTTTGTGTAGCCTTATCTTGCTCAGTTCTCAGCGAACTGACTCTTGTGGAAAATTTGTTGCAGATGGATTTTTGCGAGTAGATGAGGGATATATTTGTAGATTTTTACATCAACCTCAGTTGAGAAGTTCTTTTGCATGAATCCTTTTTATATTGTTCAACTGTTGATAACATCTAGTGTGAAAATTTAGAAGAGGATCAATGTCTGAGTATTTTGTATCATGGATTATGTCGTCTTAACTCTGGAACCTTGAATTGTTTGACTATCTTTGAAATTATAAGAAAAAAAATTTACCGCCTGTTGAGTAACCTTATTTTTGTTTTCGTAAATGAATATTGTTAAACTTTATCCCTGCGATTAAATGTTGACTTAAATCTTTCTAAGACTTAGTAATTGTGAGTTATAAGTAAAATAAAATGGGTTGTTCAATACTTATAGAAGTTAAACTAAAATTTATATTGCAAATAAATTGGTGTAGAGGTGACCAACTTGAAAGCAAGATAATTCCATAAGTGATCAAAGATGAAATTATCCTTTGTCAAGTAACATTATATAACTTGATATCCCTAGCTACACTAATGAACACCATCCCTTTCATGATGAAATTCGTAAACGAACGTAAGGGAAATCTATGGTTAGATTTGGAAGATGATAAGATTTAATAAACAGGAGAAAACAATTTAGAAACCACGCAATCTATCTCTCAGCCATTAGAAGGTAAATTGTTTTATTTTTATAAAACTCATTTAGTAAACCCTAAGTAAAATCTTTAATAATTTTGGTTAAGTTCTCAAGTTTCAATTAAATCGTGGTTATAACAAATGAGGTCTTGAAGATGATTTCAACTCAACCTTCTCCCTCTAACCTTTTTCCAAGGTGCCTTGTCTTTCTTCTCTTAAATATGTTAAATGCAAAGCCATGTTATCATATGGGCATGAACAAGTTCTAGTGGTGTAAGCGTTAATAGATGGCCTTGTGAAATTAAATTACCCCTCTCTCTAATTAAATGAATTAAGCAAATAAATGTCATAATATAGAAGATTAAATATGATTACTCAGTGTAAAAAGAATAAACTTAGCTTGGTGAGATGAATTATATGCATCATATCTTGGGCCTCCTTGAAAACGTAAGCTAAGAATTGCAAGATGTAATTTTAAAATAAATAACCCTCAAGAATATTTCATTGTGGATGGCCCTAACTCTAAGTGTGTTCTGTGGTTGGACTTCTATTTTGTTTTGTCCAAAAGAAAAGGTCTATTATCCTTTTGGGTGTGAACGTTTCCGTGCTGACCTTTTTGTCATCCCTTAACAAGTGGTTCCTAGAGTTGATTGTAACTTTGTGACGACATGTTGTGTCATGTTATGTGTCGAAGGAAGTCAAAAAAAAAAAATTATCCTATCTTTTACTGTGTTGTTTTTGTGTGTGAATTTGTTTTTGGTCATTACACTTGGTATCAGAGCATAGGTTCATGCTCTCGAACCTATGGGCCGGATTGGTGTTGTATGGTGATGTTACATGATGGTTATGGTGTTACATGATATTGTTTCATGGAGATGATGATGTTTCATGATGATGATTTATATTGGAAGAGTAATGTGCTTTAAGCGTGATGTGATTATTGTCGTAATTGTGATATTGTGAATGCACATGATGTATATGTCACCTTGTGCGTGTTTGTGATCATGTTGATATGTTGGGGATGGGAGTATTCTCTCTCCTTCTTGTGGATTCTATGAAGAGTTCACGTGTGAATTATTGTTTGTGATGTGTGAAAAGAATTATAATGTGGATGACATAGTGTTGGAGCATTGTGGCATATTGTTGTATGTAGGTGTATCAATGTGTTGTATGACTAGATTGATGTTAAAAGAAATGAGTTGTATCATGACGTTTTTACCATGTTTTGAAGAAATGTGTGTACCACCTTGTTATGTAGCAATGGATGTTATGTTGAGATGTACTATATTCATCGTATGTATGATTTGTGTAAATATCTAATGCTTCATGTTGAGATTTAGGGTCATATGGTGAGTGTATGAACCCTATCGTATAGTGATTGCACTTTGGGTGCAGAATGTGGTAAAGTGATGTGTTACACTTAGTGAATGTATGATCGTGATCTACCCTATATAGGTACCATATGTAAGACGTTATGGTAGTTATGTGTGTGCCACCATTATGTTAGTGATGTTGTTGTATGTTATGTTGTGGACCTTACGCTAAACGACCCTAAAGGGAATCTATAAAGTGTGTGTTTAGAGTGAGGAATGGTGTACCATGGGTTAATAACTTGAGCTGAAATTCGGTTTAGTAGATAACAACCTGTGATTCTTTCCTCTCTCCCTATGTGGTTGTATGTACGCAACCTAAGTGCAACTATGACTATTTTTAGCCTTGTCGAAGTGGTGGCGGGATGATTCAGACAGAGGTGATGAAATTGTACTATTGATGTTTTATTTTGTGAGCTGAGGCTTGATGTTTTGAGTGCTAGCAACTCGTTGAGTACCCCTTGGTGGCCAGATAAGGCCACACAGTTATCGTAATGTGAAATTATTATAAGTTGATTTTATTCGTAAATTGAGCTTTTTACTTTATTTTGTAAGGACCAGCAGCTTTTCTTGATTGCCATGCTTTACAATTTTGGGCATTTCCTTGGTTTGTGGCACTAACATGGGGATTTTGATACTAACTATGGCTATTTCGCCATTTATTTTTCTTGATTTTGGGTCTTCATTTAAATTTGAAATTTTTTTTACCGCCTTGCCCAAGGCTTGTACTTTGCCACTTGGCATTTGGATTGGATTGTTCTGCTGGTTCTATTGTCGTGATGTGTGGAATAGGGTCATAGGATGCACCATGGATTGGTTGGACCTATGGAACCGCTTCGTTGTATGGGGGTAGGCCCCAAGGAGTTACATATAACTAGCGGGTTGTTGAACCACGCGTTATTATGTCACTTGGGTTAGGAGTGTTCGAACTCTATGTGTCTTAGGCCATAGGGTCAACCGGCCTCCTTGAGGGAGGAATAAGAGTTTGAGGGAGGCATAAGAGACTTGAGGGAGGCATAATAGTTTGAGGGAGGCATAAGAGTTTGAGGGAGGCATAAGAGACATGAGGGTGGCATAAGAGTTTGAGGGAGGCATAAGAGACTTGAGGGAGGCATAAGAGTTTGAGGGAGGCATATGATATTTGTGTGTATGGTTGATGTTTTGGTAGTGGTCTTTTGATGTATGTGTTACTCATGTCAGATGGATATGTGTTGTGATGTTGTGGATATGTCATTAATTCCCTTGTGGACACTATGTACCTGTAGCATTTATTTGGTGTTATGTGAATTTTTCATCGATGCAAATTGAGGAAATGTCTGGTGGATTGTAGTTTTCTTTTGGTTAAGTATTTTGGTATGTCAGTCATTGATGTGTGTCAAGTACTATGTTATGTGGATTGTGTCTATTCCATTCCGTATTTGAGTAACCTTTTTGTGTTGTAATACAATCATGAAGTATATACTTATGTGCTTGTGAATCTATAGTGTCTTTTGAACCTGATAGGGTGTTGTGTTAGCAGTTCATGTTGGGCATCCACAATAAGGAATAAACCAAAACTCTTCAATGATGAAATTTTAAAAGAAATTAAACCAAGAATAATTCTAATGGAAAGGAACTAATGAAAAATAAATAAATAAGAGGGAACTGCCAATTGTCACATAACATTGAAAGTTAAAATTTCTACCAAATGTTCCTAAGGCTACCCTGTGGCCGTGCTTTAACCAACTAAAATTTTAAACCATAGGGTTTACTTCCTCCTTTACCTGTTCTTGTTTGCATACCATTTCTTTTCCGCTGTGTTATGTTGCATCGAGGATGATGCTTTCTTAAGGGGAGGAGAATGTAATGCCCCGTTGGGCATCAACTCCCGTTTCTGCCACCTGCCCTCCACTGCCACCTTGGCTGACTGGGCAGGACTTGTTTGCACTTGGATGTATTTGGTCTCCTCCCAACCACCCAACCTACAGACTTTTCAGACCATCGCATTTTTTTTTCTACCTTGCGTGAGAAAAATGGAGTCGGTGGAGGCCTGTTTTCTTCACCTAGATATTTTTTTTAATCCTCTCATTCAATGCATTGGGCGCAGTCTGGATTGACGTGATAGCTAGTGAAGTAGGCATGTGAGGAGGCATTTTCTTCTTGGTTCCTCCTGGATGCCTTCCTGCTTCCTTCCCTGGCCGCATGAGGAGAATGGATGGAGTTATTTTTAGTTGTTTGTGTAGTCAGATGGGCTGGTTTGCATCAGATCTTGCAGACTGTCCCTATTGAAGAGGGAGGCTAGGAAACCGCTAGAGAAAACATCATTTTTTGTTGTTTTTGGATGCGTTTGGGGGAGAAAGGTGCATTGTTTCCTTTTTGCTGGCCACGCGTAGCTACCAGTGAGTGAAGTAGGTGTGTTACCTCCACGTTCTTTGAGTGCTGTGAGGTGTGTTCTGGTCAGGGATCCATAGCAGCGACCTGCAACAGTGATTAGCTAGGCGGTAGGCATGTTGCAGATTGGCAGAAGCCTTTGGGAGTGCCCACAAGCAAGCAGGTTGTCCAACTATGTTGTTTTCTTTTCCGTATCAGATGCGTCCTCAGATTCAGGTTTCTCCTTCAAGATATGTTTATCAAAATCGACTATGTGACAGTGAGAGTGTTACCAGGAGACCTGATGAAGTTTACTGCAAGGATTCTCTATTGAGACCTTTCTGTTTGTTTTGTGATGTAACCCATGGAAGAGGATCTCATAGAGGTAGATCTGTTTCTTATCAAAGTTGCACAGCAAAAGGAATGGCACCCAAAGCTCGGCTTGCAACATATAAGGTATGATGGATGTCTGGTTGCTATGATTTTGACATACTTTCTGCGTTTGATACTACTGTTGAAGATGGTGTGGGTGTGTTTTCACTTTCTGTGGGTGGGGGTGTTGTGCCATATTATCTTGATAGTTTTGCAATGGGTGCCTTTGGAGCTGGAGAGGGGTGTGTTTGTGTCTACTTTTGTAGGTAGCGAGAGTCCTGGGGAGCTGTCTATCACCAATCTTTCACCATGGGTGACAATAGTTGGGGCGGGGACTTTAGACAGGATTTCCCTGCAAACATTATTTTTGGGTAATGGGAAAATCGTCAGGGGAGTGTCTTTGTACAAAGGAAAGGCGTTAGGGTCTGATTTAGTCCCCTTGATCTATGCTGGAGACATCTCTGTTGGAATCATCACACCTTCAAGCTACAACTGAAATGTTTGCACCGAGAGTTTGATGTTGTCCTTAAATCTGATGAAGAGAAAAGGTTTATATATCATTACGGTAGATGCCTTTCAGAGCCAGGAGCGTGATGTAATCATTATGTCTTGTGTCTGAGCTTCAAATCATGGGGTTGGATTTGTAGCTGATATTCGCCACATGAATGTGGCACTAGCACAAGATCGCAGAGCACGTTGGGTTAAGGGCAAAGCAGCTGCATTGAAGCAATCTAGGTGACTGGTCAGCCTTAATTGAGGATGCTAAGTCTAGGGACTGTTTTATGGATATGGAGTCTGTACCAAGAGATTTCTTTTAGTTATAAAGCCATCTTCTTTTGCTTCGTCTCAGACTAGGGTTTCTCCTAATATGAGAGCACCAAGGTTAGGAGGTCCAAATCAGAAACAATCAGATGCATATGGAGATGGTGGAGGTGTTTGGATGAATGATGAAGGATCAAGTTCAATTGCCAAAAATGGGGCCTACAGAAGTTCTAGGGCTAATTTGGAGCGGTGTTGGGAGGATGTTGGCAAGTATTTTAGACCACCCACCCTGGCAGTGTACTCCTACCTGTGCCAACGTGAAGATGGTCGATGTTTGGGGGCCTAACGATCTTGAAGAAAATGGAATTTGGCCTGGGTTGTTGTTGCTGATCTGGGCGATGTCCATGAAACCTATTGAATCTAGAGAAAAAGGCAAGATATTTCTACACTTTTCTACTGTTATTTTATTTAAAATTATTGTGAAATCGAACACTTTTTCCTTGCATTGTTTTTGTCAGTTGGATGTCATGATGGGAGATTTCCCCTTTCTGCTTGTTTCTTCTTGTTTTAGCTTTTATCGTTGTCAGTATGTTGGTCGAAAGGATGCATGTGCCCTCTCCTCTTGATGTTATGTTTCTCTTTCTCGAGTGATAGACCTTCGTCTGTTTGTTTATGTATTATTCTTCTTTGCGATTGAGTTGCAAGTTATTATGTTGATCAAACTAGTATTTTCGATATCATGGAAGTAAGTTTACGATAACTATGAAACCCCCTCCCTAGCACCCAAGTTTGTCTTTGACGCTTCTTGTTAGCTCCTTCGCAAGTCCCTTTGATAACCTTTTGGCATCGAGAAAGAAAGGTTGTAGGATTAGTGTGATCAATGCTTGGGCTAGCCAGCTTAGAGTTTCGGTATTAAAAATTTTAGAATGAAAAGGTTTGTGTGCAATGTGTTTTCCGTCTCACGTGTTTAGACTCTTATATTACCTTTCATCTTGTTTCTAGGCTTTTAAGGCCATCTCAAGAAGTACCTTGACCATCCCTATCAACTTGAACCATAACTAGCTTTTCGGATCAACTAAGCTCGAGGTTTCTTTGTGTGAATCCAGTACCTCGTTGACACTAGAATAGTTTTGGTCTAATCCCCTCTGTGAATTATTGTTGATGGCGCTCTTCTATTTTTCCTAACTTGCATTATTTCTCCTTTGTAATGTTAACGCTATTAATTAATATTGGTCGGTTTTTATGCACGTAATTACCTTAATATTTTGTGATGGAAATTTCCTTAAATGTGATTAATCTTCGGAAAAAAAAAACTCATCTTTCATTTGATAGTCTTATGGATTCATAGCGGAAGGTTTTGTTTTGATAATGTCACTTAGAAATTATGTTTGTATCTATTGTGCGACGGTTGACTGTGTTACCAAGGGTTGCCTTAAAATATGGTTGTTTTGGGATATGGGTAATTTATTTTAAATTAACCAAACATTAGTATTGTAGTGGAGGTTTGCAAATCTTTAGTGTTATAAAATTTGTTGATGACATTATTGTATACTCTTGTGTGACGGAACTCCCTTCTTCTCTCGCGTGTTTGCTACTAGCCTGTAAGACTTTGACCCTTCTTGGATGATTGGAAAATCTTGTAGTTAATGGTCAAAACTAGTATACTTTGCCTTCGCTTCAGAAACTTATGCTGTGTGTATACTCTATTTTGATTTCCGGTTTGAAACTCAATTATACATGGCTTTTTGTGTTAATTTTTGAAAGCCGTGGTTCCCCTTTCTTGGGCCGAGCAACTCTTGTTCTTTTAGAAATATATTATTTTAGCCTATGTGTTGGTACCTTTGATAAATTTCTAGATGGTTGGTATATATATCAAATCTCAATCTTGTAATTATTGTTTAATTACTTACTTGATGGGAATTATGTTTTTGCTAGATTGTTTATTTCTCCTTATAGGGCCAAGGGCCATTCTCATACGATTGTTACTTTCGTTTCTTTTTACTCCTAACTGAAGTACAAGGTCTTCTCCTTCTTTGATTGGCATGATGGAGACTTTATTATAACTTGATGTGTTGATAGTGTTTAGAGGTTTGACCCAATTCTTGTAATAAAGTGCTTCCTTTTGTGGTATTGTTAGATAATAGTTATGGTGGTTTTGTGTAGCCTTATCTTGCTCAGTTCTCGCGAACTGACTCTTGTGGTAAAAATTTGTTGCAGATGGATTTTGCGTGAGTAGATGAGGGATAGACTTGTAGATTTTTACATCAACCTCAGTTGAGAAGTTCTTTTGCATGAATCCTTTTTATATTGTTCAACTATTGATAACATCTAGTGGAAAATTTAAAAGAGGATCAATGTCTTAGTATTTTGTATCGTGGATTATGTCGTCTTAACTTTGGAACCTTGAATTGTTTGACTATCTTGAAATTATAAGAAAATTTGTTTATTTGTTGAGTGACCTTAATGGATTATCGGTATTCTTTGATGTAACCTTATTTTTGTTTTCGTAAATGAATATTGTTAAACTTTATCCCTGCGATTAAATGTTGAGTTAAATCTTTCTAATGACTTAGTAATAGTGAGTTATAAGTAAAATAAAATGGGTTGTTCAATACTTATAGAAGTTAAACTAAAATTTATATTGCAAATAAATTGGTGTAGAGGTGACCAACTTGAAAGCATGTAATTCCATAAGTGATCAAAGATGAAACTATCCTTTGTCAAGGTAAACATTATATAACTTGATATCCCTAGCTACACTAATGAACACTATCCCTTTCATGGTGAAATTCTTAAACGAACGTAAGGGAAATCTATGGTTATTGATCTGGAAGATAATAAGATTTAATAAACAGGAGAAAACAATTTTGAAACCACGCAATCTATCTCTCAGCCATTAGAATGGTAAATTGTTTTATTTTTATAAAACTCATTTAGTAAACCCTAAGTAAAATCTTTAATAATTCTGGTTAAGTTCTCAAGTTTCAATTAAATCTTGGTTATAACAAATGAGGTCTTGAAGATGATTTCAACTCAACCTTCTCCCTCTAACCTTTTTCCAAGGTGCCTTGTCTTTCTTCTCTTAAGTATGTTAAACGCAAACCCATGTTGTCATATGGGCATGAACAAGTTCTAGTAGCGTAAGCGTTAATAGATGGCCTTGTGAAATTAAATTACCCCTTTCTCTAATTAAACGAATTAAGCAAATAAATGTCATAATAGAGAAGATTAAAGATGATTACTCAGTGTAAAAAGAATAAACTTAGCTTGGTAAGATGAATTGTATGCATCATATCTTGAGCCTCCTTGAAAACGTAAGCTAAGAATTGCAAGATGTATTTTTAAAATAAATAACCCTCAAGAATATCTCATTGTGGTTGGCCCTAACTATAAGTGTGTTCTGTGGTTGGACTTCTATGTTGTCTTGTCCAAAAGAAAAAGTGTATTATCCTTTTGGGTGTGAACGTTTCCGTGCTGACCTTGTGGTCATCCCCGTAACAAGTGGTTCCTAGAGTTGGTTGTAACTTTGTGACGACATGTTGTGTCATGTTATGTGTCGAAGCAAGTAAAAAAAAAATTATCCTATCTTTTACTGTGTTGTTCGTGTGTGTGAATTTTTTTGGGTCGTTACAGAAGAATGGATGTTCCGTCAAACAAGAGTATATAATAATGTCATCAACTCCATAAATTTTATAACACTAAAGATTTGCAAACCTCCACAAAAATTCTAATGACCCCTTTGGTTAATTTACAATAAATTACCTATATCTTAAAACAACCATATTTTAAGGAAACCCTTGGTAACAAGTCAACTTGTCACACATAGATACAAACATAATTTCTAAGTGACATTATCAAAACAAAAGATTCCGCTATGAATCCATAAGATTATCAAATGAAAGATGAATTTTTCCAAATGAAGATTAATCACATTTAAGGAAATTTCCATCACAAAATATTAAGGTAATTACATGCATAAAAACCGACCAATATTAATTAATAGCGTTAACATTACAAAGGAGAAATAATGCAAGTTAGGAAAAATTAGAAGATATGCCATCAACAATAATTCTGAGAGGGGGATTAGACCAAAACTATTCTAGTGTCAACGAGGTACTGGATTCTACACAATTGAAACCTCAAGCTTAGTTGATCTAGAAAAGGCAGATTATCCCCAAGTTGTCCAGGTATGGTCAAGCTACTTCCTAGCATGGCCATTTAAAGGATGAAAGATAATATAAGATTATACACAGGAGAGATGCCTAAAACACATTGCACACAAACCTATACATCATTCTATGTAAGTGTGTGCCAGTTGTGTACCTAAAACTCTATGCTGTGTATAGCCCAAGCATTGATCAAACACTAATCCTATGTGACCTCGATCTTTCTCAATGCCAAAAGGTTATCAAAGGGACTTGAGAAGGAGCTAAACATGTAAAATGTCAAAAGATCATCTAAACTTATATTCCTATCGAGGGGGTTTCATAGTTATTGATAAACTTAGATTCCATGTTTTCATATCGAAAATACTAGTTTACTATCAAAAACATCCAATAACTTGCACACTCATATCACCTAGTAAAAATAAATACATAAACAATTCATATGAAGGTCTATCATTAGTTCAGCAATGTAAAAACATAACATGTCAAATAGGAAAGGGCACACGCATCGTTTTGGCCAATATACTGACAACGATAAAAATTAAAACAAGAAGTAAACAATACCAGAAATGGGGAATCTCCCATCATGACATCCAACTTAAATCAATGCAAGAGAAAATGATTTCCCAATGGTTTGAACCAAATCCCCCAACCAAATAGATCCACCTTCCATTAGGCAAATTTTATTATTATAGAAAAGGTGTAGGGAAAGGATCTTAGGCCTGTAACAAAGGATATCATTCATTTCCCATGATGAGTTGCAGTCCATTGCCATTTGGACCAGAAATCCCTCTCTTAGAATCCCACACCCAACAAAACATGCTAGACCAACTTAGAGCTCAAGCCACTAGAAGCTGGAAACTTAGGAGGAGAAGAGTCATCCATCACCCAATTCATAGCTTGAGAAGATAATGAAAGCAAGAGGGTTCATTGTAGGAAATAGTTTGGAATAGAACATGAGCAGAGGGAAATAGAATGCTTGAACCACCCAAACCTACTTCCCTCCTTCCAAGGGCCAGCAGTGCAAGAAAAATGCCTTAACATCAAGGATTTCTATGGCCTCTCTGCCCATGCAAAGGTCAAAATGACAGACTGGAACAGGTGCGGGCATATTTCCACGTGTGCAGGATAAGAAGAGGAGGATTTCCAACAACAAAAAATTCTCCACCATAAGAGCCGAACCAATACATTCTGCCACGTTTTCCAGCATAGTTCATAAATGTAAAGAAAAATGTGTTTCATGAATATTCTGATATGAAACATATCCATGCCTATGAGATTCTCTTCCATGAGTTACATCGTAAAACAAGTAAGTTCTCAATAGAGAATCTTTGCAATAAACTTCATCAGGTCTCCTGGTAACACTCTCACTGTCACATAGTCGATTTTGATAAAAAATATCTTGAAGGAGAATCCCGAATTTGAGGATGCATTTGATACTGAACAGATAACAACATAGTTGGACAACCTACTTATTGGAAGAGCTTAGAAAAGGTTCCTACTATACTGCAACATGCCTGCTGCCTAGCTACTTACTGTTGCAGGCCGCTTCTGTGGATCCCTGACAAGAACACACCTTGCAGCACCCAATAAAATTAGAGGTAACACGCCTGCTTCACTAGCTTGAAGCTCCATCTAGCCATCATGTTAAACCATTACTGCACCCATACGCATTGAACAAAAGAATAAAAAAGAGATCCAGGTGAAGAAAAATAGGACTCCAGCAACTCCCATCTCCCTCACGCAAGGTAGAAACATAATGGCCATTACGGTCTGCAGGGTAGGTGGTTGGGAGGAGACTAATGTCATCCACTTGCAACAAGACCTGCGAATGGACCTGGTCGGCCAAGGTGGCAGTGGAGGGTAGGTGCAAGCAGTTTAAAATATTTTTAAAACAAACTGGGCAGTCCTCACCATGACCTATTAATTCAATGGTAGAGGTTAAAAAATATTATTGTGGGTTTTTCCAATGAATTCTTAGCATTTAGAAATTAGTTGGCCATTCAAAATTACCGAGAAAATCTCATTGTCCAATTATTTTTCCTTATCCACAAGCAAGAACTTCAATCTAAATTCATACAAAATCTTCGTTTGGCATGTACTTGTGGTAGAGTGTGTTAAAGGAATAAAAAAAAACCTTTCTGAAAACACCACTTAACTTAGAAGATCCATAATGGAAGCAAGTACAAACTTTTGGATGTCTCTTTTTTGGATAGTAAGCTTTATTAAACAGTGAAAATTTGAGGAAGTTAAAATATTCTATCAATGGCCTAAAGTTTGTGATTTCAAGACCATTATAAGATAGGACTTGAAAATCAATTGGAAACATGAAAATTAAAGAAGTTCGATGTTGTATCAATTCTAGAAAATTGTAATGTGTATGTTACTTCAATTCTGAATTCAAGAAGAATCAATTAGAATAAATCAATGAATGTATTTAAAGGAAGCTACTAAGTGTCTTACATAATAGCATTTGAATTTTTATACATATTCTAATAATCAAGATTTTTAATGATTTCAAATAAATATATAAATGATGGGAACTGACTAAGTGTCTTGCAAAATAGATATTGAAAAAAATTCCATATTTATGATAATCTAGATTTTTAATGAGATTCTTTAAATATATTTGAAATCACACTTCCTCCCCATCTCCAGGCACCCCCATGAGCCCCTCCTTCAGCAAAGATACGGGATAACAAAATCTCTTCTAAGTAAGGTAAGCTCACAAAGCATACAAAAGAAGATATATTAATACAAATGCAAAAGGAGTTACAAGATTACCTGAACAGTTCCCATAAGCTAAAAAGGTATACGAATTTTTGTATGATTACTATTAAACCCGAGAAGATTAAATCACAAACATACGAGCAAGCTAGAGGAAGTAAGAATTGAATTGCCCATTACTCACAATGATTAAAACAACATGTGAACAGGCCTAAGCAACCAAGGGGATAAAGTAGATGTTAACGTTCAAAGGTGAACACAAAGCAAAGACCGACCATGGAGCCAAGACATCAGAATTACACACAGTCGTTCGACGCTCCACAAGAGGGTCATTGCGACAAGAACTAGGGTAAATGCCGAACAGGGCATTACACAAATGATTTTGATAATACAAATGCGGATGGGACACATAATATTGAGGAAGTTGAATTAATGGACAATATAGGAGAACATGTACAAGAACAATAAATAAAACATGTTGAGAACCCATATGAAGATGTACACGAAGAAGAAGGTTAAGAGGAGTGTGATGGACATGAAAATGGGGAAACTGAAAGCATAGGTGATGAATATGATCCAACTATATTTGATAATCTTGTGGGCGATGATATCATGGATGAGAGAGAAGACTCTGGGATTAATTTATTTATTGATTTAGAACAATTTGATTTTAGTTCAAAGCAATATCAAGAGTTGGCTCAAGATGAATTTGATGTTTATCATGAAGATATGCAAGGTGAATGATCAATAATAAGTGTCATAAATTCTCATTGTATTTTATATTTCTTTGATAAATTTGAATACTTGATTAAATTATTCTACTATTGACTTCCTCTTACATGTTCTGTATAAGATATTATTTTTGTAAATATTTATCAATAATTATATGAAACTTTCTTAATTTTATTTGTCACTATATTAAAAATATTTAAAATGACATGTTTAATTAATTTGAATATATATATATATATATATAATCTCCATTATGCATTGAGCTTTGGTAATGTGGTATTTCTATGGTAGTTTTAATAATTTTATATTATGTTTTTTTTTAATAGTAAAAAAATTAAATCTAAGAATGTGGTAT
This sequence comes from Taxus chinensis, assembly GCA_019776745.2. Taxonomy (NCBI): domain Eukaryota; kingdom Viridiplantae; phylum Streptophyta; class Pinopsida; order Cupressales; family Taxaceae; genus Taxus; species Taxus chinensis. The sequence goes on from CM034149.1 coordinate 763,180,615, forward strand.
TTTCTAGTTAAAATATTGTAAATTTCTTAAATTTTTATATGTATTATATGAAAAGTGTAGTTTTAATATTATTATATTGTTTTCTTCAAAATCCCCATGTTAGTGCCACAAACCAAGGAAATGCCCAAAATTGTAAAGCATGGCAATCAAGAAAAGCTGCTGGTCCTTACAAAATAAAGTAAAAAGCTCAATTTACGAATAAAATCCACTTATAATAATGTCACATTACGATAACTGTGTGGCCTTATTTAGCCACCAAAGGGGTACTCAACAAGTTGCTAGCACTTGGAACATTGAGCCTCAGCTCGTAAAATACATATCAATAATACAACTATCATCACCTCCATCTGAATCGTCCCGCCACCACTTCGACAAGGCTAAACATAGTCATAGATACACTAAGGTTGCATACATATAACCACATAGGGAGAGAGGAAGGATCACAGGTTGTCTACTAAACTTAGTTTCAGCTCGAGTTATTGACCCATGGTACACCATTCCTCACTCTCAACATACACTTCTACCGATTTCCCTCAGGATCGGTTAGTGTAAGGTTCACAACATAACATACAACAACATCACTAACATAATGGTGGCACACACATAACTACCATAACGTCTTACATATGGTACATATACAGGGTAGATCACGATCATACATTCACTGAGTGTAACACATCACTTTACCACATTCTGCACCCAAAGTGCAAGCACCATACGATAGGGTTCATACACTCACCGTATGACCCAAAATCAAAACATGAAGCATTACATATTACACAACTCATATATACGATGAACATAATAACATCAAAACATAACATGAATTGCTTCATAACAAGGTGATACACGCATTTCTTCAAAACATGGTAAAAACATCATGATACAACTCATCTCTTTCAACATCAATCTAGTCATACAACACATTGATACACCTACATATCACAATATGCCACAATGCTCCAACACTATGTCATCCATATTAGAATTCTTTTCACACATCACAAACAACAATTCACACGTGAACTCTTCATAGAATCCACAAGAAGGAGAGATAATACTCCCATCCCCAACACATCAACATGATCACAAACACGCACAAGGTGACATACCCATCATGTGCGTTCACAATATCACAATTATGACAATAATCACATCACATTTAAAGCACATTACTCTTCCAATATCTACCACCATCATGCAACATCATCATCATCATGTAGTATCATCATGTAACACCATCACCATCATGTAACATCACCATACAACACCAATCCGGCCCATAGGTTCGAGAGCATGAACCTATGCTCTGATACCAAGTGTAACGACCCACAAATTCACACACACAAACAACACAGTAAAAGACAGGATAATTTTTTTTTTGAACTTGCTTCACACGTAGCATGACGTAACATGTCGTCACCAAGGATACAACTAACATTGAGAACAACTTGTTATGGGGATGACCACAAGGTCAGCACGGAAACGTTCACACCCAAAAGGACAATACACTTTTTTTTGACATGACAACATAGAGGTCCATCCACAGAACACACTAACAGTTAGGGCCATCCACAATGAGATATTCTTCAGGATTATTTATTTTAAAAATACATCTTGCAATTCTTAATTTACGTTTTCAAGGATGCTCAAGGTATGATTCATATAATTCATCATACCAAGCTAATTTTAATCTTTTTACACTGAGTAATCATTTTTAATCTTCTCTAGTATGACATTCATTTGCTTAATTTGTTTGTTTAGAGAAAGGGGTAATTTAATTTCACAAGGCCATCTATTAACACTTACGCTACTAGAACTTGTTCATGCCCATATGACAACATGGGTTCACATTCAACAACTTAAGAGAAAATTACGAGGTACCTTGGATAAAGTTAAAGGAAGAAGGTCAATTGAGTTCATCCTTGAGACATCATTAGTTCTTACTGAGGTTTAATTGGAGCTTGAGATTTTATACATAATTATTAATTATTTTACTTAGGCTTCACTGGATGATTTTAGAAAAGAAAACAATTTACCTTTCAAATGGTTGAGGGACAGATTGCATGGTTTCGAAACCGATCCCTCCTACTTATTAAATCTTGTTAACTTATATCAACTAACAATTTGTTTCACCTTAGGATCATTCTAAGAATTCACCATACAAAAAGGATAATGTTCGCTAGTGTAGCTAGGGATATCAAGTTATAAATTTTTTTACTTCACAAAGGATGGTTTCATTTTGATCACTCATGGAATTATTTGATTTCAAGTAGATCACCTCTACATTTATTTGTTGAATATAAAATTATTATTTGTTTAGCTTCTTAAGGGTTAACCGACCCATTTTACTTTACTTATAAAATATTTTCACTAAGTCTTAGAAAGATTTAACTTAACAATTTATTCTCAAGATCAGAGTTTTACAATACTCATATCAATGTAAACATTGAATACCATTTCTCACAAGGATAAGTTACCAGTTTACCTACAGAAGGACAAGACAACATCATCACGTAATTTCAGAACAACCCAAGGCAAGAGGTCTTCTAAACTCCTTTGCAAGCACTGTTACAAAATTTACCTCACATTGGACATTCTTACAAGGAACTTCATAAATTGCACTGATGAAACATTTACAACTCTTTTCTTTAATCTACTCGCATAATCCATCTGCACAAATACTAACTAGAATCAGTTCGCGAGAACTGAGCATGTTAAGGCTACACATTGCAACAGTAAGCTAACATTTAAAAATATCAAGAAAGGGATGTTCTAATTCAAAAATGGATTAAAACACAACCCACAACTCTAAAATTATTCGCATGAGAAAGAAATCTAAACCACCCAACAAGGAGAAAGTCAAAATACCAGTAAGAACAAAATCACATAAAACAAGGCAAGACCTTATGGGTTAGGAACAAGAAAGTCGAGAGTGTTGATATCTCCTTCATGTAATCGTATGGATTACGTGATTAGAATCCAAAAATTACTCCATCCAACTAAAGGGGTCCAAGAGAAGGCACAACATACTAATTATGATCATAGGCGCGAAACAAAACGACGTTATCCAAATCTCCCAGGGGGAGGCTTCATAGCAATAATTAGGGTTCGACGCCCTTAAAAGAAAAACAACTATAGTTTCAGTTTTAACCAAGGAGTTTTACCACTACCTTCTTATAGGATTTCTTAAACGTAGGACTAGTTAACAATACAAAACCACACTTCCAAAAGCGTACAAGGGAGATACAAAAAGGGCCATTATTCTACCAACAAACCTTATCCTAAACGTCAACTTCTCTACATAATATAAGGGGAGGCTAAATTTGAAAGTCGTTAATAATTTTTTTATATATTTCTGACAATGCCAAAAGTATTTTAAAATAAAAATAAAAATTGATTTCCTTAACAAAGCCACAAAATTAGACTTTTAGTAACCAAGTTCGAAGAATACGATATTCGAGTCCGAAAATAAAGGGGATTCGATACACAGAGGGTAAAACACCAATGATGCCCTAGACTCAAAAGACCCTACCACGAGTGTAAGCAAAAAAAATAGGAACCAACACACATATCCATTAGGAAGGTTACGTAGTGCAGTCAGGCCTAGAAGTTGTATGAGCTCCTGGCCAATGGTATAGAAGATGGAAATTTTAGCCGATCCATGTGGGATTATCAAGGACATGTCTAGCAAATATCAAACAGATGAGCATAATAACCACCTATTAGATTATTACTTTAATCAGCTGTCATCTAATAGGAAACGAGTTCACGAGTCCAATACCATGGATTCACCTACAACTTTTGTTTCGGTCCAGCTATTAATAACTTGCTTGCGACCCTTAATAAAATTTGTAGAGATTTCATTAAATAAAACTTACAATGTTTCCCCCTTACTTTAATCAAACAAGAGTTTGAACCAGGTAGTAGGTATAGTAATTTTCTCAACACGTAGAGGCCAAAATAGATGTCGGGTTATTCATCCTCTAGAAGTGGGTACAAAAGTCAACCATGTACAGTTCTAAAGCAAAACCCTAATATCATTTTCTAATCAAACAAAAAGTAAGGAATGCCCACAGGATTAAACAAGTTTTAGAACACAACGTCACTATTAATGTACCATTTAACAAAACAGGAGAGCCCTAGAAATGAAATACGTATATATTCAACCCAAATAGAGATATGAAGGCTTAACCTTCCATATAGTAAGCCTTCAATTATAATTACCATCACAAAGTTCTTTAAAAGAGAGTCATCTAAGCAACGAAACCCTATAATGTTTCCTTCCCTACGAACTAGACTGCATTACTCAAAATTGCAGTAACCCTTTTAGACAAGTATGAGATAGAGTAAGCTAAATGAGAGGAAAGAACATTCCAAGAAAAATTAGTGAAATTGGATCGAGATTTAAAGGGACAACCGACATAATCAAGCAATGATATAAACAACCACGAAAATTTTTGTCTAGGCACCATTCAAGAGGAAAGAAAATTCATTTCAAGATACTGAAAGAAGGTAGAAAACTATTACAAGGAGTAGATTTAACATGCCTGTTTTAAACGTTAAATCTCATGGCCACACATGTGCAGACCCCTTCTCCCCACAATCCCAAAACTATTTCTCCACCAAAATCATGCTTCTCACCCACATGGTGTCCCAAATACCACGCAAAAGAAACATTAACCATTCCGGTAAACTGCATAGACACAGGAAGAAGGAGAAAATTCATTCTAGAGCAGTTAACCCCAATTCCCAGTATGTAAATCCATGAAACGGCAACAGAAATTTGGAATAATTAACAGGGTTTTGAATGTCCTTGCAATATGCTTTTGCTCTTGAGTCTAGGTTCTAGAACAAGATCGAAAAGTCTTACGTTCAACTATTCAAACAACTCATGAATTGCTTTCCTATTTAAGGCTTTGTAAATTAGTTTTTTTAAAGCCATTAGGACACACCTATTACATTAGTTTACCCATCAATTTGTGCGCAAAGAAAACATTCCAGAAACTAAAATCAAAGTTGATTCATGCTTACCATTGGAAGTCTCACACATTAGCTTGCTTTAATTAACATCACTTTTATCCTTCACGCTAAGAAAAATTTCTTTGAAGCATTTTGTCAATCAGTTTGCATGTAATCTACTCCAACGAAGTGAAGCAACATTGCCCAATATTGGAAAGGATATTTGTCAGATGATGAATTAGTTGCAAGAGCTCTTGATATTAAATACCCGCAGCCTACCTGCCGCTCAAGCCCTAACCCTCCTCAAATTGAGCTGATACTATCTCAATAGAAAAGCTTGCTCCACACAGGTGTAGAATTAGAACTAGAATCATATATAACCAAGTTTCCCATCTAGCTGAAGGCCCAGAAAACACAGCTGGTCTACATCTCCTGTAGTATTACTGTGCCACAGCATTCGGCTATACTGTGTATTAGTCAATACAAGATTACAACCTCTTTCCATTTCCAGCCTTATTCTCTGGTTCGGAGATGTGAGATAATCACTTGGTGCAAGACCATTCCAAACACCATTGTCATGATTGAGCAGATGAAATGGCCACAAAGGCAATCCAAAAACCCGGTTTTCTCCATTGGCGTTTCAAAATTAGAATGAAAACACCGCTTCCTGGTCTCAATCAGTACACGTTCCGAAGCCATCACATCAAGAAAATTGATATGAGAAGAATTGTTATAATTATCCATGACATAGCAATCAAGAAAAGCATAGGCGTTGGATACAGAAGCCCATGAATAGCCCTGCAGAGCATATGGTCTGAGATAGGGGATTGTGGCTTTGAAATCACAGGGTAGCCATTGTCCTGGCACAGATTCATATGTTCCCACTGTGCAATACTCTTTCTAGCAGACATATCTGGTGATGACCACATTGGGTGTGGTTAATTTGTGAACTTCTGCAAAATGCAAGGCTGCTGTAATAGTGTTTGGAGGTGCTGATTTTGTTAGGTGTCATCAGATTCGAGGACAGCATCAAACTCTTGGTGTAAACATTACAGCTGCAACTTGTAAGGTGTGAAAAATCCAATAGAAACCCTTATGCCTGCCAGCTTAGTGACTCGCTGAAGAAGCTCATAAAATTGCAAAGCAAAATGTGCTTCATGAATATTCTGATATAGTGCAGATCCACGCCTATGAGATTCTCTCCCATGAGTTACATCGTAAAACAAGTAAGGTCTCAATAGAGAATCTCTGTAATAAATTTCATTGGGTCTCCTGGTAACACTCACACTGTCACTTAATCGATTTTGATAACATACTTTGAAGGAGAAATCCGAATCTGAGGATGCATTGATACTGAACAGATAACAATGTAGTTGGACAACCTGCTCATTAGAAGCGCTCAAAATGGCTTTGCCTCACTGTGACCTGTCTACCGCCTGCCTATGTCCTGCTGCGGGTCGCTGCTGCGGATCCCAGACAAGAACATACCTCGCAGCACTCAAAGAATAATGGAGGCAACACGTCTGCTTCACTAGCTTGCAGTTGGAGCACACCCAGACTCCACAACCTAGCCAACATCCTCCCAGTGCGTGTCAAAAGGGTAGACTTGCAAGGAAACTCCATTAAAGTGTAGCGACCAGTCTTCAGAGGAGCCCACGCGACCAGGGAAGGATGCTCGAACAAAATCAGACTGAAACCAAACAAAAGACTCCCCAAAACAGGGGTTTCCTTCCCCAATGACGTGGCAGACAAGGACATCATGAAGTCAAAGAAGCTAGAGCAGGACACAAAGAAATACAGGTCTGAAGTGGTTGCAAGGTAGTTGGAAAAGACAGGCGGCCAACTACCCCCCCACTTGGTATTCAAACCAAAGGAAAGACCAACACGCCTAGACTTTACTAACTCCACCCTCCACGCCAAAAAGAAGATAAAGCATGTTGCGTACATTGTTATCCAAGTCCAAAAATATGACCAATATTGGTAGGTGCAAAGCAAAAACGCCACAAGGAGCAAATTTCGTGCCAAAATGGGATGTTTGGAACAGCCTATGGGCATCCATCAAAACCATAATGGAGACGGGATTTTCATCATATGTTGTATTTGCAAGTGTCATGGCGAACATGCATGTAAATTTTGGAAGTATACACATGACACGCAAAAAAAAGACAAGGACGTAACAGCGAAGGTCGATGCCGAACAGGGCATTACAAAACAAATTTTTTGTAGAGATGCTACAATTATTCTACAATTCTTATAAATTGTAGCAATATTGTGGAATAATTGTGGTAAAAAAGGCTTGTTTGTTGTAGTTTTTATACGTACTTATTTGATTAAATCCCTCTCATAGTCTAAATCATGTTAATTATTCCTTTAAAAATCTTCTCTAAGATTGCACACCTATTAATTAATAAAGCCCCTCAAACCCCATGGGTCACGAAAGGACAAACTAAACTCTCCTAAGGTTGACTTAACCCTTTCTAAACCTCCCTTATCCACAACTAACCTAACCTTTCCATTTATCAATAATGAAGAGGGATGTAGAGATTCTTCTATCCATTAGGCTATACAAGGAGCCCTCCTCATACCTTTTGATTTACACATACATCCCTAAATGAGCATAGAACATACAATATAGCCATTCACTACAAGATAATGGATCACGTATCTACAAATTTTCCACAATTTTGTTGCGGATATCTTATTCCAAATTGTGAATCCAATTTTGTCGACTCACCCACAATATTTTTGTGAAAACATCAAATGTGAAAAATATTGTGAAATTTTTTACAATGGAAAACATGGTGAATATTCTACAATTTTATAATTGTAGTATGACAACATATTAAATATTGTTGTCATATCCACAATTAGGAAAATTGTGATAAATTTCACAATTTTTAATAAGTTTGTTGACCCACCATTTTTAAACCGACAATTAGCTTTTATTGTAATTTTTTTACACAATTATTTTAAATCATATAATTAATTTTGGATATATTTATATATTTCTATTGTATGATAATATTTTAAATTTTAAATCTAATAAAAATACATAAAAATATATCTTTAAAATATTTTATTTTGTGTACAAATATGCAACCAAAAAATAATTATTTTCAGTTTAAAAAATAAAATATTCATATTACATTATTAAAAAATATTTATTATATAAAATAAAGAATATCAATCAAGGAAAAAGATTTTTAAAAAGGGCATTTAAATGAATTTTCAAATACATTGATACGTTTGAAAATATTGTTAAATAAAATTTAAATATAATAAAAAGTGAATCTTTTTTTTTTTTAAATATTATACATTTTATATTTACAAAAGATTAGATAGAAATATCAAATATTCATTTAAATGTTATTGAAATTTAAAATAAAATATCATTGTATTAATAATTTTAAAATAAGTTAAATCACTAACACACATGCAATATATATTATTTATGAAACAAATATGTTACTACATTACATGCATATGTTATTATAATAATAAATGATTTGATAAATGTCTATAAAATTAGGTTATTTGACACGATTAGATAGTCATTTCCATAAAAAACATGAGTAAATATTTATTATGAATTAAAGTTTTATTTAATAAATGCAAGGAATCTTTTTCTTTAAAAGTAATAAAAACATTTTTTTAATTGAAAAGTAATTAAAAGTTAGAATAAGTCAAATATATTCTTTAAAATATAATTACACTTGAAATTATTTTCTGATTGTTAATAAAACAGTAAGAATGAATTTTTTTTTATCTTGGATATTTTTCATACAAATTAACCATGCATGTATTTTACATTCATTGGCCATAATTAAAACAATTACAGGGTGTGAAGTTTCAATTTAATCGACATTTGGGATTATTTCAATAGTTGTTTGCATCAACCCTAAGGGAATATCTGCTGCAAATCTAATCATTATCATTATCTACTATTGAACATTAATCTCAACCAATTACCCTCTTGCAAAAGTAGGAAAAATGCAACCTTTCTCAGAACTCTATTTGTAAAACGGAATTTCTATCGACTTTCTGATAGCAAATGCGAGTTTAAAAAAAATCCCATATTCAAAATAACATGAAAAAATCTTTACATAAACATTTTTAAAATATTAGAATATTTATCTCAATGGAAGATCTGTGAAATTTTATTGAGCACTTTTTGAATCTGTACAAGAAATACAAATTTTTAAAAATGGCAGAATTCTTCGGCATATTATCGAGCCATGGAAAAAAAAAGAGCTCCTTTGAATTAAATATTTTAGTGAGAAACATGAAATACATTTGAAACTTTGGCCGCTTTTATTAACCCAATTATTGCAGAAAATGCCTCTTTCCCCTCTTTTCAAATAGCAAATTTAGGTTTTCACTACTTTAGGATGGATTAAAATCGATAAAAATCAGGAATATTTTTCTTTGACATGGATCAAACTCACAAATCAAAAACCGTTAGAGTGATTTTTTATCAACGGACATAGTGTGGCCATTTTTTTATGAGGTCATTTTAATTATAAATGTAAAATAATAATTATTGTTATAAAATTGAAGTAATGACATTCATGGTAAAAGAATACAATAGATTTAATCTGAATCTTCCTAACACAATATTAGTTCAAATAAAAATTAATATCCATAATAAATAAGTTGATGGGTCTTATATGTATAAAGTATTCACGATAATTATTATTCTTTTTGATTAAGTGGTTTATTCACAATACACTTTTTCTTATTCGGATTGAAGTGCTATTATTCTTGGAAATTAAAATATATTTTTACCTTTTCCCCTTATTATTAGCTCTATTTTAATAGTTTAGAATACTTAAAAAAAATAGTAGATTTCGATTGTATATATTAACTAGAGTTAGAAGAGTTAATAAATTCCCGACTCTTATCACTTTTGTTTGGAGAATACATGATTAAAGATTTATTAATGTGAAATTTTTACAAAAGTGTTTGTAATTTATAATTTTCCACAATTCATATATTTAAAAAATTGATGATTCTAGTTAAAAATATCTATTTTTTTCAACCAAAATGCAAAAATGTGAATTATCCATGATAGAATTTTAAAAATATGGAAAATCAACAAATGTAAATTTGATTATAATTAGAAAATTGTGGAATATCTACAAATTGTATTTGTGAACGTTATCTATTTAGTGTGGGAATAAATAAACACATGTCCAATACTATTTATATCAGTCATATTAACTTTTAGAATCATCTTTTATCCAAAACTAGAATTTCATATATTTTATTACTAAATTATTAAATATATATTTAAAATTTTGTGAATAATTCACAATCAATATGTTAGTATATGTTTATTTTTAACACTTTTATTTCTAAATTTCTGAATGTATATCTAGTTTTTGTATAAACCAAAGAAATGGCATGAAAATATTAAATCGTGATACTTTATATTTAGTTGTGATACAAAATATCATAAATCTAATTTCAAAAAGTTATTTCTTTAAATGTGAAGAAAATGTGATTTTTCCATAATGAAATTTGAAGAATATGGATATTTCACAATTTTGAATTTTAATTTTGTGAAATATCGTTTCCAAAACATGAAAAAATGTAATTTTCCCACATTCAAATTTCATGAGTGTGAATGTTTAACAAATTTAAATGTCACTTTATGAAATTGTGGAAAATCTACATAGAATTTTATAGAAGTTATCCATTTAATGTTGATAATTCACAAACCTTCCACAAAATAATTTATCTATGGATAACAATGTAGGTAAATGGACCTACTTCTAGTAGTGATTTATCATCTTTGAGCATTCTTCCACTAGAAATACTTGCCTTCTCCATTTCTTGTATTCATCCACCCAAGTTTTGAAGTCATACGGAGATATGTCAAATTGTACTTCATTCTTAGAAACCTTGGGATTTCAAGCACATAACCAACTCTTTGATTATTACAGCTTATTTTTAGCATTCAATAAGAGACAGAAGTGAGTTTATTTAGCATGCTAGCTTGAAATGCTTTCATTTCATGTTTAATGTAAAAATATTGATAGGTTACCTTTGTTTAATCTCTTAGCATGATGATGCATAGGTTTATTTTAGTATTGTATTGAAGGCTACTAGGTGTTAGTTTCAACTTTACTGGCATTACTAACTATTTCATGCATACAACCGAAGACTCACCTCAACAATAGGTATACCCACAAACCTGAGGTGCTTTTCATTGTATCCATGAAAGTGAGAGATTGAAAGCAAGCTTAGAACCCCTAGCTATTATAATCTCTCAACCAACATGCATTTTCAAGAGATAACAATTACCCATGCCGTTGATTATTGTTGTTAAACAATTACTTGAGTTTAGCCTCAAGTCTCTCTCTCCGCTTATAGAGGTTGATGTGAGTATGTGACAAATCCTAAATCTAAATCATTCAATCATAATTTTTAATATGAATATAACTTATGTATTGTCCATTCTACAAATCATTGCTTCATGCCCAAGCATGTAATTGAAGATTTTCATCAATACTTGTATTTTTTAAATAAAAACCAATAAAGGGAAGTCTAAAACAGCACTGAATGAATATGAAAAGAGTTAAATATTGAAGAATCCATTACCTCGGCATACAGTAGAGGTTAAATGTATGTCTAAGGTTCATTATGCGTAAAATGTGCACCCTCAAATTTCCTAATGACATCTATTAGATGTCATTTTTTGAACTATCACTATTTGTTCACCTCCATAGCCTACTATCACATTTGATGAGAATGAAATCATGGATGAAGCTTCAAATACTCATGAACTTTGCAATTGAGCCTACATTAATCAATACCCTATCCACAATGTTCACATGAACACTATGACATTGTTTAAATCTGTAGGATACAATGAACAACACTTGCAACCGACTTATTAAGATATTTTTGGATGTATTGAACATTTACTAGTAGACCCTGCAATATGGGGGGAAACTCCATATTTATAGCTTTCCAAGTGGTTCAGAGAATTGGGGCATCCGTTGCATATTACTAGGACGCGCTGGGCTTCATAAACTCAACGCAATCACTTTTCTTAACCATACTAGTGTCAAATATATCTAATATTGTAATAAAGTATTAAATTTCAATGTTCTCATCTCTACAGTCTATACATTGAAATCTATCTTAATTTACTTTCAAAAAAAAGGCAATCATCTCTACACTCTATACATAGTAACAATTCTTTGTGGAAAGAGAAGGAAATTAAATTCGAGCAATTTGTTTGCCAATTATGACACGAAACTGGAAGGCATAAAATCCCACAAACAACAAGCCATTACTTGTAACAATTGAAAAACAACAAAAACATCAGTGGAGAATAACAGCTATTGGTAACTAAATGATTATCCAATAACATTGGGTGGGACACAATAACATTTTAATATGAAAAGCTATATCATAGCTTTCATCCCTCCAGTAATTATAATTTACAGAGAGAACGCAATTTAATAATGTTTAACATATTTTGTTATTGATTTTATGATTGGAGAGGAGATGGACTCACTAGGTTTGTGAGTAATAGTTACCATTCCTTCCACCTGAGGTATAGAATATCCGATTATGCACATACACTTTGAAACATTAATGAAATTTGGAATCGATAAGCTTGTTGAAGGTACCATAAAAATCTTCTCTGGCCACAGTGAATCCAAGATCTGGGGGGCCTAGATTTTATCATGGAAAAACAATACAAACCTTGCAGATAAAATTTTATATATACATTAGTTTTCAGTTCGAATATTATTGTAAGTAATATAATGTCAAATACAACTACCCACCTTAACGTGTCAACATAGAAATGTAACTCTTTCCGTTACAGAAACAAAAGCCTCTTTATTACTTGTGTATCATGAGATTCCACGGCCAGTATAATTGAAGGCAAAATTGTTCGTCTTATTCATACCAGTAGATTGTAATGAAAATGTCTTTGCCGTCATGCTTCACTGTGAAATATTCATTCCGCTCCCTATAGTTGCTGGACATTGATTGATCAAAGCTGTTTGGTTAATGGAATTTGTCCAATTTAACATGGGCAACCGAGCTCATGGTTTCAGAATTTATGGCGTTGGGCAATCTGGTCGTTGCAGAGAACTTTCTTACAGCTCAAAAGTGAAGGGCAAAGCATGAAAAATTTTCTTGGCGCGCTTGAGAGATTGGATGTATTTTGTTGGAAATATGCATGTGATGCATATTTAATTCCAACTATAGTTTTTTTTAGGAAAGCTAATTTTAGCTTTAGTCTTGTTTTAGTTTGCTTTAGTTAAGTTAGCTTTATCTTATTTTTATCATTAGATTTAATTCAAATAAATCTGTTTTAAATCATGCATAGCATGCAACTGTTTTAAAGCATGAGTTTAGATTTAGAATGCTCAGTTGAAGAGCTGTTAGTGGGTGAGTTATTCTATTTAAATAACAGCAATTGTAATTGCTTTGTATGCACACACAAAGGTGTGAAATCTGCACAAGCAAGGAAGGATGTGCATTGAAAGCACACAGCTGCATGCATAGCTTGATTGTAAAGAGCTGAAGCTCTGAGTATGATGAAGCTTTTATTAATGGAGATTATGCACAACAGTGCTGGTTCGAATATTCATATGTTTATGCAAATTATTTAAGTATTCTGTTTATTTCTTTTATGTTGTTTGTTGTATAAGACTGCAGATTTTCTACAAATTGGTATCAGAGCAAGGTTATTCCAGCAGCTTATTAAATTGGTAGCAAGCTATGGCTTCTACATCTGGTATGCAGACACCGCAATTTAATGGAAAGAATTACGAATACTGGTCGTTGACCATGAAGGCGCTATTCAGATCTCAAGACGTGTGGGAGATCGTTGAAGATGGGTACACAGAGCCCGCAAATGCAGCAGCGTATATTGCACTTGAATCTCAAGCAGAGAAAGATACTTTGAAGGAGTTACGAAAGAAGGATGGCAAAGCTCTTTTCTATATTCATCAGGCAATGCATGAAAGCATTCTTCCAAGAGTGGCAGCAGCTAGTCAAGCAAAGACTGCATGGGATACTTTACAAGTTGTATATCAAGGTAAGGAGAAAGTAAAAACCGCCAAGCTACAGTTACTTTGTAGAGATTTTGAGAATTTAGCAATGAAAGATTCAGATTCTGTAGAATCATTTTTTACTTATGTAGTTGGCTTAGTCAATCAAATCAAATCTCATGGTGAGACTCTTGAGGACAGAAGGATTATTGAAAAATTGCTTAGAAGTTTGCCTACGAAATTTGATCCTTTAGTTGTTGCTATTGAAGAAACTAAGGATCTGAGTCAGTTTTCTATTGATGAGTTGCATGCATCACTAATCAATCATGAACAGAGGATGAATAGATCACATGCAAGTGTAGATCAGGCTTTTGCATCTCAGACAGCAGGTAGTCGTGGCAAAAGAAGAGGAAGTTTCAGCCCAAGAGGCAGAGGAAGAAGTCCATCCAGAGGACGTGGCAGCAGTTCATCATACTCAAGTGGAAGAGGACATAATCAAGAACAGAGTTATGGTCAGAGACAAGATAAGTCTCATGTTCAGTGTCATTATTGCAAGAAGTATGGGCACTATGCTTATGATTGCAAGAAAAAGCAATATGATCAAGAGAGACAAAATCAAAATCAGGTTGGAAGTTCTATTTCTAAACCTATGTTTATTGCATGCACAAGGATTGCTGAAGCAATACCTTCTTTATCCCCTATTGAATGTAATTTGTCAAAAGAGAGTCCATGTGATGTATGGTATTTAGATTCAGGTTGCAGTAATCACATGACAGGTAATCTAGATTTGTTTTCTAGTTTGGATGATTCAGTTAAGAGTGATGTAACTCTTGGAAATAACAATATTGTGTCTGTGAAAGGAAAAGGCACGGTTAGTATTCTAACAAGACAGGGGGAGCAAACAAGTATGCAAGATGTTTACTATGTTGCAGGTTTGAAACATAACCTTATGAGTATTGGACAACTGGTACAGAAAGGATACCGAGTCTATATGGAAGACAATGAGTGCGTGATTGTGGACAAAGCTCCTAGCACTCAGTTGATTGCAAAAGTGAAGATGAGCAGCAATAGGATGTTTCCATTGATTTTGAAACCTGGAAAGAAGAAGAAATCAGATCTGTTTGCAGCAAAGTCATGTGTTAAGCCAAATCAGTCTTTTGTTGAGTCCTGCGCTCAAACAGATGAGTCCTGCGCCAATGAAAATCAAGTCTGCGTAAATATAGTTGAGTCCTACACTGAAGGGAACACAATCAGCTTTTCATTCAGTTATGAAGGATGAAACATGGCTTTGGCATCTAAGGTATGGACATTTGAATTTTGGAGGTTTGAATTTATTATATAGAAAAAATATGGTTAAAGGTTTTCCATTGATTCAGAAACCTGAAAGGGTATGTGAAGGTTGTATTTTGGGAAAGCAACACAGAGATTCATTTCCAGTTGGCAAAACAGCAAGAGCAAGTGCACCACTTGAGATTGTACATTCAGATTTATGTGGACCTATGCAGACAGCTTCTATTGGAGGTTGTATTTATTTTATGACATTCATTGATGATTACACAAGGAAGACATGGGTTTATTTCCTGAGAAATAAATCAAATTCCTTTGATACATTTCAGCAGTTCAAGGCATTAGTGGAGAAGCAAAGTGGATACTACATCAAAGTTCTCAGAACGGAAAGAGGAGGTGAGTATGTTTCTAATGAGTTTATGAATTTTTTTAGATATCATGGTATACACAAGCAGTTTACTACCAGGTATACACCACAACAGAACGGTGTGGCAGAGAGGAAAAATAGAACCATCATGGAGATGGCGAGAAGCATGTTGAAGGCAAAACATCTTCCAAATGAGTATTGGGCAGAAGCAGGTAGCAACTTCTGTTTATATTTTGAACAGGTGTCGAACGAAACTTGTTAGGAACATGGTTCCTCAACAAGCATGGACTAATAGGAAACACAGTGTTTCACATTTCAGAGTTTTTGGTTGTGTAGCAT
Source organism: Taxus chinensis (assembly GCA_019776745.2). NCBI lineage: Eukaryota > Viridiplantae > Streptophyta > Pinopsida > Cupressales > Taxaceae > Taxus > Taxus chinensis. The sequence goes on from CM034149.1 coordinate 763,196,590, forward strand.
ATGCACATGTACCTGATGAGACTAAGGAAGAAGTTAGACAACAAAGGAGAAAAATGTATTTTTGTTGGGTATTCAGAGAATACAAAAGCATACAAGTTGTACAATCTAGTCACTGGAAAGGTTGTGATCAGCAGGGATGTACAGTTTATTGAGAATGAAGCATGGGATGGAAGTATAGAGAAAACAGTGAGTATAGCAACATCTATTCCACATGATGATATGACAGATGAAACTTTAGAGCAACAAGCTACTGTATCTACAAATCTTGGACATGCACCACAAGTTGTAGCACAAGCTACACCTCCATCTATAGTCAGGAGGTCACCAAGATTTCTGTAATGACCCAAAAAAACCACACACGAACAACACAGTGAAATAAAGGATTAATTTTTTTTTTATATTTTTTTTATTTTTTTTGACTTGTTTGACACATAACATGACGCAACATGTCGTCACCGATAGTATAACTAACTATCACTGTGAACAACTTGATACAAGGATGGCCATGAAAGGCAGCACGGAAACGTTTCACACATATCAAGGACAATTTACTTTTCTTTTTGACAAGACAACATAGAAGTCCAATCACAGAACACACTTATAGTTAGGGCCAACCACAAACAGTTATTCTTGAGGGTTATTTATTTTAATAAGATATCTTGCAATTCTTAGCTTACGTTTTCCAAGGAGGCTCAAGATATGATCCGTATAATTCAACTTGTCCAAGCCAAGATTATTCCTTTGACATTGAGTAATTATCTTTAAATCTTCTCTATTATGGAAATTTATTTACTTAATTCGTTTATCAAGAAAAAGGAGTATTTAAATTCCACAAGGCCATCTGCTCACCACTAACGCTACTAAGATTCATTCTTGCTCTCAAGATAACATGGTTTTAAGTTCAACACACTTAAGAGAAGAGATACAAGGTGCCTCTGAAAAAGGGTTAGAGGGAGAAGGTCGAGATGAACATTGTAGGACCTCATTAGTTATTGCCAGTATTAAATTGAATCTAGGGCTCTTAACCAGAATTAACACCAAATTTACGTAGGCTTCACTAAAAGTATTAACAAGAAGTAAAAATTTACTTTCCAAATGGTGGTGAGAAAGATGGTGAGGTCTCCAATATGTTTTCTCTGGCTTATTAAATCTTATCATCTTCAAACAACTAACAGTTCATTTCACCTTAGGGTCATTTTACAAATTTCACCGTAAAAGGAAATAATGTTCATTAGACGAGTTAGGGTTATCATGATATAAAGTTTACTTGCAATTATAGTCTTGCCCTTGTTTACTTAGAGAATTTCTTGCTCTCAAGTTGGTGACCCCTACGTTACTTTATTTGAATGCAACTTTTAATTTAACTTCCAGAAGTATTAAACAATCCCATGTTAGTTTACTTATGACACTTTATTACTAAGTCATATCAAGGTTTAACTCAAAATTTATTCTCAAGGCAAGGTTGTAGCAACACTCATTTACAGGAACAAAACAAGATTACATCAATTCTTAAAATACTGATACTCCAACAAAGTCACTCAACAATCATAACCAAATTTTCTTATAATTTCAATGATGGTCAAACAATACAAGGTTTCCAAAGTTCAGATGACAGAGTCCACAATGCTTTATACTAAGACATTAATCCTCTTTTAAACTTTCCACTGGACATTAACAAAAGTTGAACAACATAAAAAGGTTTCGAGCAAAGAATCTTCTCAACTGAGGTTGATGACAAAAGTCTACAAATCTATCCCTCATCTACACGCAAAATCCATCTGCAGCAAATTTTCTACAAGAGTCAGTTCACGAGAACTGAGCAAGATAAGGCTACACAAAACCACCATAACTATTATATAACAATACCACGAAAAGGAAGCACTTTATTACAAGAATTGGTTCAAACCTCTAAACACTATTAACACATCAAGTTAAAATAAAGTCTTCATCATGCCAATCAGAGAAGGAGAAGACCTTGTACTTCAGTTAGGGGTAACAACAATGACAGTATAGCAAATCGTAAGAGAATGGCCCTTGGCCCTATAAGGAGAAAACAAACAATCTAGCAAAAACAGAATTCCCATCAAGTAAGTAATTAAACAATAATTATAAGATTGAGATTTGATATAAATAGACCAACCATCTAGAATTTTATCAAAGATACTAACGCATAGGCTAAAATAATATATTTCTAAAAATACAAAAGTTGATCGGCCCAAGAAAGGGGAAACAAGGGTTCCACAATTTTAACACAAAAAGTCATGTATAAATGAGTTTCAAACCAGAAATCAATTAGAGTATACACACAACATAAGTTTCGAAGCGAAGGCATAGTATACTAGTTTTGACCATTAATCACAAAGAGATCTACCAATCATCTAGGAGGGGTCAAAGTCTTACAGGCTAGAAGCAAACACGCGAGGGAAGAAGGGAGTTCCATCAAACAAGAGTATACAATAATATCATCAACAAGTTTTATAACACTAATTTTTGCAAACCTCCTCAACAATTCTAGTGTTTGGTTGATTTAAAATAAATTACCTATTTCCCAAAACAACCATATTTTAAGGCAACCCTTGGTAACACAGTCAATCGTCGCACAAATAGATACAAACAAAATTTCTAAGTGACTTTATCAAAAAAAACCTTCCCGCTATGAATCCATAAGACTATCAAATGAAAGCTGAGTTTTTCCCCGAAGATTAAACACATTTAAGGAAATTTCCATCACAAAAATATTATGGTAATTACGTGCATAAAAAACTGACCAATATTAATTAATAACATTAACATTACAAGGGAGAAAAATAATGCAAGTTAGGAAAAAATAGAAGAGCACCATCAACAATAATTCTGAGAGGGGGATTAGACCAAACTATTCTAGTATCAATGAGGTACTCGATTCGCACAATGAAACCTCAAGCTTATTTGATCCGAAAAGTTAGTTATGGTTCAAGTGATAGGGATGGTCAAGTACTTCCTGAGGATGGCCTTAAAAGCCTAGAAACAAGATGAAAGATAGTATAAGAGTCTAAACACGCGAGATGGAAAAACACATTGCACACAAACCTTTTTATTCTACTAGTTTTAATACCAAAACTCTACGCTGGCTAGCCCACGCATTGCTCACACAATCCTACAACCTTTCTTTCTTGATGCCAAAAGGTTATCAAAGGGACTTGTGAAGGGGCCTGAACAAAAAAAGAACGTCAAAAGACAACTTAGGTGCTAGGGAGGAGCTTCATAGTTATTGCAACTTACTTCCATGTTATCGAAAAATACTAATTTGATCAACATAATAACTTACAACTCAATCGCAGAGAAGAATAATACATAAACAACCAAACAAAGGTATATCACATCGAGCAAGAGAAACATAACACGCAGACGGGGAGGGCACACGCATCCTTTCGACCAATATACTGACAACGATAAAAGATATAAACAAGGAGAAAACAAGAAGAAAGGGAAATCTCCCATCATGACATCCAACTGAAAAATCAATGCAAGGAAAAGTGGTTCGATTTCACAATATTTTTAAATTAAAATAACAGTAGAAAAGTGTAGAAATATCTTGCTTGTTTCTCCAGCTTCAACAGGTCGTACAGACTCCACACGGGCCAGCATAAAAACAATAGCATGAGACAAGGATGTGAGTACTACTGCTGGCGATGTCAAAGGGCCAAATGTGATAACTGGATAGACAGATGGGGGACAGAAAATTTAACAATTGAGTCCTTTTGCAAATCCACCTCACACCGCCTCGTAGTAACGCTTCTGCACTGGAAACAACTCGAGGAGATTTTCTTCCATCTTCCCTCGCTTCAGCAGTCCTATGAGATCATCAAGGCTATTATTAACCAAGTACTCCTTGAAAAAGTCGGTGATGAATAAAAGCACGATGCCCTTGGCCACAATATTTTCTTTAAGCAGAGGTTGAAAAAACCGTTTCTGGTGGAAAGCCCAGACAGTTTTCTGAGAGAAAGTGAGTGCGGTGAAAATAGAAGCATCTTTCTTTTATATTTTCCTCAAAAGCTCAAGGGACTGTAATATACCTTTCGCATAACATTTTCAAGATTCTTGATTAGAAAAGGTCTTCTTACGTAATATCTTCTGAATATAAGAACAAACTGGCAAGATACTCTGCCTTGCAGGTTCACAATTCCAAACATTAAAGGTATGCCGGTCACATTCTTCAGGATTTCAATAAAACAGCTAAAATGCCTTGTCTATGCTCTTCAATCCCCAACAAAATTCGAAGCTACACAGCTCTCATGTTTTCCAGCAGGTTCAATAATTGCAAAGTAAATTGTGCTTTCATGAATATTCTGATATGAAACAGATCGGCCTCTATGAGGTTCTCGGTTGAATTCAGACTTTTTTCAAGTACACATCGCCAATGGATCTAGAAACCTAAATAATTCCCTTCACCTACCAAAATCCATGCTTTAGAACCACGATATGCGAATCATTTGGATGCAAAGGACTGTAACTCCTGCCTAATATTTTCAATACGTGCATTATACTCTGTTAACAATTGCATTGCAATAACTTCTCCTGTAGCCTTGACCAACTTTTCCCATAACAACACGGGAATCTCCTAGATTGGCAACATACAGAACTCCACTACAACAACCCCTACTAAACAGCATGACCCAACTGCTATAGCCTGTGACTTTATAGGCCAAGCCTTTGTAACAATAGATAGAAACCCCTCTTCTGTTGCCAAAAATGCTTTTCGAATCACATTGGCAGACATCCCCGGCTGCTCTGATGCCACATCTCTGAAGATGCTGAAAAATATGCTCATTGATGTAACGAGCAATTTTAGGGCCTCCATGGCCATCATACTATCCCAATAAATGTGCCCATGAGGGTCTGACTCTGTTTAGGTGAGTGGACCAGATTCCAGTTGACTCTGATCCTCTAATAGGTGATTTGCTTGAACAACAACCATTGAAAATTCCCCAGCGTCGTGATGGCCCACAATGTCCTTAAACCACAGAAGACCATCTTGACGCACCCACAATGTTGGTAGTTGTATGAACATGGTGCTGAACAGTAGGCTGCCAGCACGAAGTAATCAGTTTCTTCAATCCAGATAACATCCCTCATTCATCTAAGTGAGCCACCAATTTGCTTGCTTTGAAACGGAGAGATAGCGAACTGATCAATTTCAATATCCTGCTGATGGGATCTTGTAAAGTCAGAATAACAATGAAAACTCTTATTCAGCTCCAGATCAATTGCTTGCGAACTCTCCAAAATGAAAAGGCAAGATAGCTCAACTAAAACTTTATCTCATTCTTCTACTACAGCTGCAAGATTTTGCAACAACTGATCTCGACTTTGGTCACGTGTAACCCAGAACATCAGGTTCAACACCAACAGTTCCTTGGGGTCACCCTGCAACAGCTGTCACACTTAACTCTCTCTGGAGGCCACTAATTTTCTTGAGATAAGTTTACCTTCTCTACCCTGTAGCTGCTGCATAAAGTGAATCACTTCCTCACGGCACTTTCCTAGGAGAAATTTCAGTTCTACGCTCCACTGAAACTACCTGTACAACACGATTTTGAGAGTCCACACCCACCCACGCAACATCAGGGTGATAGACCTTCATTTCATCATCAATGAGTCCACTATCCAAAACATGCCAAAGCAAGCTACACGGCCACCAAAGTTTCTTTGCGTGAGCAGGTCAAAATGAGGTGACAGGTTTATAAATTATGGTAGATTGGTGAACCAGTTATGCCTGTCAAACAATGAAGATAGTTGGTGGAGGGTGCCCGACCACACACCACTTGCCAAAGGGACAAACAACAACAACTCGTGGAACAACTTCTCCCTCATCGCCAGGCAAGTAGCATAAATGGCCATAAAGGATGGCAGGTTGGGTGGTTGGGAGGAGGCCAAGGTGGCAGTGGGGGGGGCAGGGGTAGCAGAAAAGGAAGCCCATGCCCAGTGAGGCATTAGAATTTCAGCCATCTTCAGCCATGCAAGAGACACCACGGGGAACACCAGAAGCTACTCTCATCACCAAAAAGTAGTCTTGAATCAAATTCTCTTGTGCAGTGGAAAACAAGAAGTCTAAGTGAGATTTATAATGTTGATACAACTAATTCATTTTCAGTTTTTGCATTATTTTCTCAAGCTGCAGATCCAGTATATTACAAAGAGGCTATAAAGAATGAAGTTTGGGAAAAAGCCATGGATGATGAGATTAATGCCATTGAGAAGAATCAGACATCTGGAGCCTAATGGATCTTCCAAAAGGAAAGGACGTGATAGGAGTTAAGTGCGGTCTACAAGACAAAATACAATGCTGATGGAAAAGTACAGAAGCACAATGCAAGGTTGCTTGCAAGAGGTTTTATGCAGCAATATGGAGTTGACTACAATGAAACATTTGCACCAGTAGCAACGTTTGGATACGGTAAGAATGGTTTTAGCAATTGTAGCTCAAAACAAATGGCCTATTTATCAGATGGATGTTAAATCAGCATTCTTAAATGGAATCCTTGAAGAGGAAGTTTATGTAAATCATCCAGAAGGTTATAAGATTGAAGGTCATGAAGGACAAAGTATACAGATTGAAGAAAGCGCTCTATGGTCTCAAGCAAGCACCTAGAGCTTGGTACAACATAATAGATTCTTATTTGATTGAGAATGGTTTTAGTAGGAGCGGCAGTGAGCCTACCTGTATGACACCACGATAAATGAACAAGGTACAAATTTTAATTGTTTGTTTATATGTAGATGATTTGATCATTACTGGAAATCTATCTACAAGAGTCATTCAAATCAGCCATGAAGAAGGAGTTTGAGATGACAGATCTTTGTCTTATGCATTATTTTTTGGGTATTGAAGTTCAACAATCAGAAGGTGAAGTTTTTATCTCACAAGAAAAGTATGCAAGTGACGTTTTGAAAAGGTTTAACATGTTGAATTGTAAAGCCAACACCAACACCAGTTGCAGTAGGTTTGAAGTTGAGCAAAGAGGATGAAGGATCATTTGTGGATCCAACATTGTTTAAAAATTTGGTTGGAAGTCTTATGTATTTGACGGCCACAAGGGCCTGATATCATGTATGGTGTGAGCCTGATATCAAGGTTCATGGAATCTCCAAAAGATTCACATTGGCAAGCTGGAAAAAGAATTTTGAGGTATGTACGTGGAACAAGAAATTATGGAATTCTTTATTCAAGTTCAGATGAGTTCAAACTCATTGGTTATACAGATAGTGACAATGTTGGAAGTATAGATGATCGGAAAAGCACATCCGGCTATACTTTTCACTTTGGAACAGGAGTGGTTTCATGGGCATCAAAGAAGCAGCCCATTATCACGTTATCTTCAGTAGAAGCAGAGTATGTAGCAGCAACAGGAGCAGCATGTCAAGTTGTTTGTGATGAGAACAGTGTTGACAGATTTACAGCAGAAACAAGAGAAAGCTACACAGATTTTTTGTGACAACAACTCAGCCATAGCATTGTCCAAAAATCATGTTTTTCATAAGAGGAGCAAGCATATTGATAACGAGGTATCATTTCATTATGGAGCTGGTAAACAACAAGGAAATTCATCTTGAATTTTGTAGATCCGAAGATCAATTTGCAGACATTTTTACAAAGGCTTTAGCAAAAGAAGTTTTCGAATATTTGAGAGGTTGTTTGGGAGTATGTGATCCTGCACATGGCAGATCTTAAAAAGCAAACACAACTCTAGAACAGGTGAAAGCTACAGTTTGAAATCAAGGGGGAGTGTTGGAAATATGCATGTGATGCATAATTAATTCCAACCGTAGCTTTTTTTAGGAAAGCTAATTTTAGCTTTAGTCTTGTTTTAGTTTTCTTTAGTTAAGTTAGCTTTATCTAATTTTTATCATTAGATTTATTTCAAATAAATCTGTTTTAAATCATGCATAGCATGCAACTGTTTTAAAGCATGAGTTTAGATTTAGAATGCTCAGTTGAAGAGCTATTAGTGGGTGAGTTATTCTATTTAAATAACAGCAATTGTAATTGCTTTGTATGCACACACAAAGGTGTGAAATCTGCACAAGCTAGGAAGGATGTGCATTGAAAGCACACAGCTACACGCACAACTTGATTGTAAAGAGCTGAAGCTCTGAGTATGATGAAGATTTTATTAATGGAGATTATGCACAACAGTGCTGGTTCAAATATTCATATGTTTATGCAAGTTATTTCAAGTATTCTATTTATTTCTTTTATGTTGTTTGTTGTATAAGACTGCAGTCGTCTTATTCATACAGTAGATTGTAATGAAAATGTCTTTGCTGTCGTGCTTCACTGTCAAATATTCATTCCGCTCCCTATAGTTTCTAGGACATTGATTGATCAGATTTGGTTAATGGAGTTTGATGGGTTTTGGGCACCGAGCTCATGGCTTCAGATTTTATGGCGTTGGGCAATCTGGTCGTTGTAGGTTTCTTAGAATGAAGGGCAAGGGCCCGCGCTTGAGAGATTGGATGTATTTATGGTCTCTGTTACAATGGAAGCCTTATCACTTTGAAATTATAGTTACCGTTGAGGAATGTTAGCAACAATCTCTTTGGATCTTTCTATCTTTCTCCTTTTTTCTTTTTTTTTGTCATTATTAACCTCTAATCTATTTGCAAAATAAATTAAAGCTTACGAGTCTTATTTGTTAACCAGCGTCAGAAACTACACCATCTGTGATTAAGGATTATTGAAAACAAAACAAAATATCAAATGTCGTCGAGGATTTTTCGTAAGGAAACGCAACATACCTTGGCAGTAGGATTTGGCAGTAAAGAACGCATTTGTGCCAGCAATTCATTCATTTTGCTGCGCCTCAGCCTTTCTGAAACAATGTGGCTCTCCCTGACTGATGAACTTGGCAGTAAATGGGAAGTAAAACATCGCTTTCATTTCAGGGATTCTCCCATCTCTTCTTCCTCTCCGTTTATTCTCAATCCTCTAATTTTTTGTTCAGAAGTGGATATTAAAACATTGAGATTGAAATGAATGGGGGATGTAAATAGCAGGCTTTTCCACCGACAAAAATGGGTTATGGAAACCATCGAGATTGCATTTATGAACTACTGCACTGAGATCATCTAGCGGCTAAGGAACTGCTACTGTTTGATCAGGCACTTTCATGGATTCTTGATGGTCGTTGAAGGAATCCGGCAGGAACTAGGGTTTGGGATTGAGAGAAATCCCCTAGAGCAAGCCCATATAGATTTTTGTACAGAAAAAGAAAAAGGATGATCAAATAATGTCTGATGATTCATGTGACTAATAAAAATGGCATTTCCTTTACATCAAACTTCCGATAACGAAATTGGTAAAAAACATGCGGACAATAGGTTTTTGTAGGAGAATACAAGGCGTTCCGACCGAGGCAGGGAAATATTTCCGCAGGCAAAGGACTGACTTCTTTTGATGAATAATGGAATTTGACGGTCACCCCTGCCTGTCAAAAGGAAATTTCATGACGGTTTCATGATATAGCTCCCTTTCAATTTACGTTTTTAGTAAAATTTTAAATTGTCAAAAAAACTTAATTGATATATATAATTTTAAAATAATTTTAGGGATGATAAAATATATTTTATAAATTAAATTTAGTAATTAAATTATAAACTAATTAAATGAAAAATTAGATATTATAATTTATTTCGTATATTATATTTACAATGCACATTTAATCTACTGAATGGAGTATTCAATTAGTAAAAAACACTATTAAAAATGTGACTCGGTTGTTTGAATAAAAAAGAGAATGTGATTTCTGGTTGTCAAAAAGGAAACAAAGTGTACAAGGGGTATACCAAAGAGAAAGCATGTCATTTGTTAAGGTTTTGAATTTTTTATTGCTTGAATTATAGAAGCCTGCCATCTTAAAAAAGGAATTAAATTTCAGGTTCTTGAAAAAGTAGCAAAAAAATTCATGAAAACAATTTTTTTTTTACATGCCTGCATTCTCGGAAACAAAAAATTGAAGAGCGAATATATAAAAAATTCAAGGGTATAAACAATTTCAGCTAACGTAAAATAACAAGGCCTCAATTGCTATAATTATATCTTTAAAAAAAGGCTCTGAATTTATGACTGGCTAATAGAGGTTTGCTCAAATCTTATATTGATCATAGTCCTTAGAAATTTTTTGTTGTTTAATCTCTCGGATTTGAGCCATGGGAATGATGGTGAGCCCTCGTAATTTTATGTTATTGAATAACAAAAAATATTGATTTCAAGGAGGGCATTTTTTCAAAATATATCTAGAAACCCAAGCCATTTTTTTACCACGACAAGCTTGGAAAGAAATAATCATGTACATGTATAATGTATTGATGTTTGTATCTCAAGCTTCTTCTTGGATGTCCACAACAAGATTCCTTAAATTTTCCCACAACGATAAAAAATTGAATTGAAACTTGTATAAAAAGTTAAATTGAAACCTGTAGATTGCAATTGGTAATGATAAAATGAAAATAAATATACTCACAATATCATTGAAATTAGAAACTTCTATGTTTTTAGAAAAAAGTAAACACAACGTGTGAACTCTGAGTTAAATAAATTCATTATTCACAGAAACTTATTTTAGTTTCTAAATTTAAATTGGGAATTATTAAAAATCATTATCAATATGATTTATAGAATATTTTTAAAATGAATAAAATCAAATCCTATTTCATATATATATAGTAATAGACCTTATATATTATATTTGACTATTATGAAATTTTACGGTTTTTAAATAATATCAACTTGCTGAAATAGAGTTTTTTTTAAAAATTACCTGTCTAAATTGACGGGTTTGTTTTTTATGAAATTGTAATTTACGGTTAAAATACCAAAAAACGGTCTACAGACCGTCAAATTCCAGGCCTGAATAAGACCGATGAATGGCAATTAGAGCTTAGAAATTACCATTCTGACAAACGGTAGATAACTGTATCTGACGTGACACCGTCCTCCGCATATGTCAGTTGTCAGATCTTCTATTGCAATGTCAAAGGTTGGTAAGTTGTCTTCCGGACAGAATCGGATTGGTAATATTATAGTCTCGACTTCGATTGCCCCTCTTAATATGAAGTGGAACGATGTATTATTACTAGCAATTTACACATGAGTTGGAATCAACACCGCTGAGGTTAAATCGTAAATTTATTATGGAGGGAATTGAGTGGGACTTATGCATTTATGTTGTTTCACCAAATTAATTCCAAACACTATTCAGTAAAAAAACATTGCTTTAGCAAATAAATATGCAAGACAACTCACACTATTTCACCAAATATATTAATTGTGAATACTATTGCAACTATAAATATCCAAAAACCGGTAAACAACAAATATCTAAAATTTGGCAACCTGTAAACATTGGATCCACCGGAATTTGATACTTTCCAAGAGAAGCATCTTCAAAGGAGAACGCCTACCGGCGAATTATTTTTATTTGGTGGGATTATAGGTAAATAAGGGAAAAGGGTTAAGGGGACCTAGTCTCTACAAAAGGTGTAAAAGTGTATATTTGTCCACATATAGATGATGTAATTTTCCAACGAATAATGGACTTCGAGTACACATTATTAGGTAATATTGGAGTTTTCAATTAAATTAGTATACTATTTGCATAATTTGTTGTAAAAAGATTCTATAGAAAATAAAAAAAATATTAAAAAAAGTGTTTTTTAATGAATGAGATCTTATACTAATTTAATAAGTAAAATGATACAAGATAATTCACAAAAGAATTGGGCGGTATGGAAGTATGTCCCAAAGTCAAAAACTAAATGACATACAAAAGCCTAGAATCGAGTGGGAGCAAAAAGCATCACTACATCAAAATCAAAGAAGAGTAAGCCACGGTTACAAATTGTTGACTTGTAGGGGGTAGACCATCGAGTATGCCAACAAGAGCTGGGAAGGTATTTCACAGAGTTCGACACATCCCATCCCAATCCATGATGGATTTCTTCTTTTATAGTTTCAACAAGGGTTCAAGAAGGCGAGATGGAAAGCACCAACCTTGTAAATTTGTTTTGTGGTGGAAAAAGGCTCCAACCATAATGAGTGCGAGGCTCAAGTGCAGGTTAGTGATCCCCAACCTTATTGACAAGGATACGAGGGGATATCCCAATCCCAGTGGCGAGTTGAAAATGGGGAGGGACAAGCTGCTGTAGGGAGGTTGGCTACGAGGGGAGTGGCGAGCACAACTAAACAAGTGATGCAAGGATAATATCCTATGACCACCACCTTGTTGTCGATTGTTGGAACTGTCATGTGGTGGGGAATGACGAGAGGGGTATGAAAACACATGCACAACATTGTAGTTGTAACGCACGCAACAAAAACGTTGTAGGAACATGTTAAAACCTAACACTTATCCAGAAAATTACAGTTAAATTTTTTTCGTTAAAGTTAAAAGGTTACAGGGGTGTTAACCCCTAGGGTACATCAAATTAATTTACACCAATAATCTCAACTTTACAAATAATAGAACAGGTCCAGTTAAATGATTAAATATTCAATTTAATTTACCTCTAAGGTCGATTAATTTAAAAGTCATTTTGTAAGGTGCAGCCCTAATTTCATTTACTTGGTTTAGTCTTTTCTCCTCTTTAGTTAATGTTCAATCCTAAAAGAGGTAACCTCATGCTTAAATATTTTATTTTCATTATGCTAATAGCTTAAAGTCTTTTTTATTAATTTCCTTAAAACATACCAAGAACTAACAAAGAATTTACACCCCAAGACACTTAAATGGCCCCATTCACCCATCTACACATACCTTAAGATTTAATTAAAACATTTAAAAATACATTCCTATCAAACAAAAGTACGGTTGATTCTCCACCCTTAGATCAATTCAATTGTAGCCACTAGATCCTAGGGCTCCAAACTAGCCCTAAAATTCCTTATGAAATCTTATGAAATCTCTTACCTTACCCAAGTCTCCTCATTTGACCACTTTTCCTTTGTTTAATTTGCAGGTTGAAGAGAAGGAATCCATGGGAGCTGTAACGCCCATCTAAAACTCCCCACTTGAGACCCAGGAACAACCTACGTTTAATAAAAAAAATTATGGAATTTTTTTTTTAGTGTTAACAACCAAAGTCTCAAGGACAATTGAATTCAACTAATAATTTTTCCCATTATAAAAATTACTAAATCCACATTATAAAGCAATAAGTGTAATAAATCCACACGTAGCTCAAATCTCCTTAGGGATTAATTTAATTACTAATTACATTGACATTATAGCTAAAAAATTCCTTGATTAACACTTTAGGGTTAAGGGGCCAAAAAAATTAAATACCAAAGGTATTTAATTCCACAAGATCCAAGACAAGAGCAAGGTTTACTTATAGGGGGAAAAAAATACATAATTAAAATTATCAGGGCAAATTCTTACTTACTCACTCCCAAGACTCAATTAGGGATTCAATTTTATTTTTCCCATAATTAACACAATTAAAAATTATCGAAAACATTCCCATTAGATAGGAAATTTTGTCACCTTTTCGGTGATATAAGGAAGTCCTTCTAAATCCTTATAACACTCCAATTATGGGTCGGCGGGCCTTACATGCCTTTTCTCCTTAAGGGTTAAAAAGGCACATGGGATTAAAAACCACCCGCGCCTCCGCCGGTGCCTCACGATGCCACATGTCAGATGGTCATTGGATGCAGATCGGCATGGAGATCTGGGAAAAGTTGACTTTTGAAGCTTAAAGCTTCGGGATACTTTGTGCCTCCACTAACGTGTGTTGGAGACAAGTGTCAGCCAGCCATTGGCTATGGGTCAACGGAAGAAGTTAGGAAAATTTGCCAAAATTTTCTTTTGAAGTTCTAAGGAAAAAAAAAGATCTGCACCTCAGCCAACACCTCTCTAAGCCATGTTTCAGTCAATGATTGGTTGTGGGCTTGTGGGGATGCGGGGAAAACTTATAAATTTTTCACAATTTTTTTTTGAACTTAGATTATTTTTCCACCCGAAAGAAGGTTTCAGGCTAGCGGGGCAGCAAGAGACTTCATGATTGTTTCGTTTTTAAAAACAAAGTAAAAAAGGTAAGTTTCAGCCCGCTGGTCTGCCTAGCAATATTTTATTAATTAAATTTTACAGTTAAAATATTTTTGAAGACAAAATGAAGTGAAAACTTCATAAGGCCATAACTTTTTATTCAAAACTTGATTTTTGGAAAATGAGGACTTTTTGGAAAGCTCTAGAAGTCCTCTTTGCATAGGAAACTCAAGATTTTAATTTTTATAAGTTTTATAGGGTAATTTTTAAGAAAACGTTTTCCTATCACTTAAAATGTAAATTGGTCTTTTTAAACTTATAAATTTGTTCAAATCTACCATGAAATCTTTCTCAGCATGCCAAACAGACATGGAGGGTTTCAATTGGAAGAATTTGTTATCGATTGCAAGATTTAAATCATTTGATTGATTTGTAATTCAATTTTACCAATTTTTTTATACAATAAAAGTATGATTTTTTATTTTTTATTTTTATCTGAGCCTGATTTTGAAAAGTTCTAAGGAAATTTCTTAATTATTTTATCTTGTTTGGGAAAATATTGATCATATTAGAATCAAATTGATATTTCATTTTCGTTCTATAGTTTTCAGGGTCATTCTGTTCATTTTCTGATTAATATTTGCCAGTGTGAAAATTATCTAACAGAGCTCTACAACTTCCACTTGAATTGATCCATTTACATTTACCAAATTTTAAATATGAATTCATTTCAAACCCAATCTAACATATTAAGTTGATTCAAATCAAAGTATTCAAAATCCAAAATATAGTTCACATTTCCAAATCATGCATTTCAAAAGAAAAGAGCAATATAACATATCTTCATATGTATTCACTTTTCAATGTTCAAAACAAAAGTTTCACACTGTATCTTAGACATAGATTTCTAATGTAGACAACTTCCATTAATTCAAATGAATCTTCTACAACTTCTTTCCCATTTTTTTTCTATTCACAGAACTAAATACAAGATAAACTCTTCCATAAACAAATACAAAATTCATAGGAAAAATAGAGAAGCCTTTCCATCATAATCAATATACAATGCCATCCACTTGAAAGTGGGAAAAGGTTATGTAATAAGAAAATAATCTCTACAAGTACTGTTAAATTTTTCTTTTTCCTTTGCTCCAATATAGTAACATGAAGATCCTCCATTTTCACGTTTGATCACAATAAAGGTAAGTTAAAGGCAGCACTCTCCATCCAACCAAGAAATCCAATGAAAAGGAGACACCATCCTTCTTCATTGGCCCCCGAGCCCCAACCACAATGCAATAAGAAACGTGTTTCAGCTCATGGCAATAATAGGCTTCCACAACACACATGCAATTTCACATTTAAAACAATGTCCAAAACAAAAATACAGTTTGCAACAAAAGATAAAAGACAACAAACAACACTCAGGCTTCCTCATGCAAGCCAAAGGAGAAAGAACTATGGGGATGCTACTTATGCCTCCAAAAGGGAAAATGGGTATCACCACCTAATTTCAAACCACTAAAAATATAGTATATCCCAAACCATGACATGCCCTTATGCCTCTCCCATGTACCCCTTATTCCTCACATTTCCTTATCCCTCCCCCAACCTGTTATGACACCCCATAATGAGTAAAGAAATCCAAGCTATTTCTTTGTAAGGTGGAACCCAAATCCCAACTCTCTCCACACTTATGCCTCCCACAAAATACCCCATAGTCTTCTCCTACACCATCGCTAGGAAGTCTACCCAAACAGCCAACAATAAAACAACACATTCAAACATTCAGCCATTCCTAAGTGCATAAGATAAATGAAAGGAGATCATTTAAAGAGTCAAGCTCCTACCTCTCCATGATGGAGTTTTTTTATAAGGTTTCAAAACAACACGCTTTCTAATACAAAACACATTACAAGATCAAAAATCTACAAGCATGCAACAGTCTCTAGTTGTCTCCAAAAGCAAGAGCTCCAAACAGTAAAAGAATTCACTCCAAATGAAGTATGCAAGAATGATGCAACAAATAGAGTGTAACCCCAAAACAATATAGTGAATTCAAATATATATAAGGGGGAAGAGAGGAGGATGAGGTGAATCTATATAGGATGCCACATCACACATCATCAACTCATACTCACAAGTCAACTTCAATCTCGAAGACACAATAAATAAGTAGGTGAATAATATGACAATTTTACTTACACACTCAACTCAAGCCCATACCCCAAAGGAATGAAATTAATATCAAGCAAGAAGTGCAATTAAAGGATTCAACTTGACTAAAAAAAATGCATAATGAAAGTCTTAATTCAACTCTTCAACCTTAGTTATGGTTTGGTAAAAAAAATTTAAGAGGTATGAGACAAGTTTAATTTGTCTCACAAGCCTCCAAAATCAGCCTTCCAAGGACAATTTCGAATTTCCAAGAAATATGGAGTGTTTCTTACTCCAAAATCAGCTTACATACCCCTCACACATTACTTACACATTTATTAAAAAACTTTTAATTAAAGGCCAACAACTCTATTAAGTACTTTCTTATGACATATTTTACTTAATTAGCTTAAGAACAAGATTACCTACAATATTACACACCATATAATAAATTAATGAAAGGGGGTCAAAGCACCACAAAATAAACACATAAAAACATTAACAAAGGGACCAAATAAAACAAAATACATACAACCCCTTGTTCACATTTAAAGGTGATCCCCCCCATGGGAATTCCTAGCACAATCAAAAACACAAACAATACAATTTCCATGGTGACCTTGTTGAATTCATCTAGAATTCCAAAGTGGTTGGTATCCAATACCATGATATTTTTTGTGATATTTTACACTTGAAAAATAAAAAATACCTCCTTTAGCCTTGTGGCCATATTAGAAGATCCCAATAAGTATAAATATAATTTAAAGATCATCGACATATATGTGAATCACAACAGTCATCAAGACAATCAGCAGTATCTCTTACAATTTCATCCACAACTATATAATCATCAATTTTAATTCAATTCTCATTTTCTAGGTCTACTCAAAATATCCAAATATCACAAGTCCAAACTACATCTATAATATAACCATGTCAAACAATATATCAACATTAATATCTAAAATGTCTCTAATAATCATCATGCACCATATATGAATCAAAGTCCGCAATAAACCATGATCTAACATCTAACATCATGTTGAATTAAACTATAACAATGCATAATATAGTTAGCAGTATTAGGATCAATATCACAAGGTGTCGAAGGAAAGCGGGCACTACATCCCCCTCCCCTTAGGCTCAACTTCCTCCTGGATGTCACTGGAATAGATGTGGGAACTGAAATCATAACAAAGTAGCATCCTCCCATGTAGCTGCAGTCTCATCATATTTTTCCCACTACACCTAGACCCTCAAACCCAGGGTTTTACGATATATAATACGAAAAGGTTCCACCATCACCTGCCCCTTATCCTGCACCTGCAATGATGTTCAATCTAGCACATGAGAAGGATTTGGAATATGTTCTAATAACTAAAACATGAAAAACATCATGTACGTGAGACAAGCTAGGTGGCAATGCTAGATGGTAGGCAAAAGGGCCGATACGCTCGAAAATATCAAATGGACCAAGGAATCTAGGATATAACTTAAAACCTTTTCCATAATGGATAGGGATCTTGTGTCGCTTAACACGAAGGAAAACCTTCATGCCCACATTAAAATACAGTCATTCCTATGCTATTCTATGCACTTCTTCTTCCTGTCATGTGCCTCCTGCAGCCTCTAGCTGATCATAACCACCTACTGCTCCATGTCCTACAATAGAGTTGGTCCTAGAGAAACCCTATCCTCTAACCTGTCCCAGCTAAGAGGTGTCTTATACTCTTTTCCATACAAGGTTTGAAAGGATCCATGCCTATAGAACTCTGAAAACTATTATTGTAGGAAAAATCCACCAAGTACAAGTACTCCTCCCATCTCACTTGATGATCCATCACATACATCCTATGCATGTCCTCTAAACTCTAATTCACCCACTCAGTTTGTTCGTTTTTCTTAGGGTGATATGTTGTGCTAAAGTTGATCCTCGTCCCAAGGGCATGCTGCATGGTAGTCTAAAAATGGGAGGTATACAAAGGATCACGGTCACAGATGATCTTCTATAGAATCCCGTGTAACATAACGATCTCATCTAGCTAAACACATGCCACTGAAATAGATGTATAAGTGGTCTTCATTGGAGAAAAGTGAGCCACTGTTGTCAATTTATCCACTGTGACCATGATGGCGTCATGGTGAAATCTTGACATCGGTAGCCCAATAATGAAGTCCATGGAAATGGTGTCCTTCTTCCATTCCGGTATAGCATGAGGAAAGGGAAGGCTAGATGGATGTTGATGCTCAGCCTTCACTTTTTAGCACTCTAAATATCTTGATGAAAACTAAGCAACATCTCTACTAAGTCCTCTCTAGTGATATAACTTTCTAAAGGTAGCATGCATCATCTTCACCCTGGGATGGGCTGAATAGGGTGCACTATGTGCCTCTGTCAAGATGTCCTACCTCAAGCCTCCATCTCTAGGAAAATAAATCTGACCCTTTTTCCTTAGAAGGCCATCTGCTTCTAATTAAAAACCATTGAACTTCCCTTTTAGGGGTCTCTGAGACTCGATACCTACTCTGGCTATAATGTAGAAGCCGTCGTGAGAAAGCTACTGTAGAATCCTGCTCCTCAAATCTGTGCTTACTGAGGTGGCCATAGCCACATGCCTTCGTCTACTAGGACCATCTGTAACCAAATTCTCATTCCCTTTCACATGCTCTATCTCCATGTCATACTCACAAAGTAACTCCATCCAATGCCGCTAATGAGCGTTGAGATTGGGCTGCGTGAAGAGGTGGTGAAGACTCAAATGATCAGTCATGAGTATGAATATCCTGTAGAGAAGAAAGTGTCTCCATAGAACCAAGGGCATGCACAACTGCCGTGAGCTCAATATCATGAATCGGATAATTAAGCTCATAATATTTGAGTTTGTGAGACTCAAAAGCAACCACTCTTTCCTCCTACATCAATACACTTCTAAGTCCTGCCAAAGAAGCATCTGTGTATATGAAATAATCACCTTGTGGATCTGGTACTATAAGAATAGGTGTTGTAGTGAGACATTCCTTCAATTTCTTGAAGGCGTTCTTGCACTGGTCTCACCAAACAAACTTCTTCCCTTTCCATTGAAGGGAAGTGATGGGGTGCACAATCTGAGAGAGATCCTAAACAAATATCCTATAGTAACCTACTAATCCCATAAAATTATGCACTTCAGTCATAGTAGTGGGTGCTGGCCAATCTGTAATAGCACTAATCTTAGAAGGATCAATGATGATACCTTCCCCAGAAATGATATTACTTAAATACTGCACCTCTGTCTGAAAGAATGGACACTTCTCCAAACTCCCATAAAGATTTTGCTCTCGAAGCATTGAATAACCTAGAAAAGGTGCCCCTCGTGCTCCTCTTGTGTACGTGAGTAAATTAAAATGTCATCAAGGAAGATGAGCACAAAGTGATCTAAGAAGTTCCTAAATACCCCATTTATCAAACTCATAAACACTGCAGGGGCGTTAGTGAAGCCAAAAGGTACCACTATGAACTCATAGTGGCCATATCTCATATGAAAGGTGGTCTTATGAATATCCACCTCAAAAATCCTCAGCTGATGGTAGCCTGATTTAAGGTCTATCTTAGAGAAAAATGTGGTTCCCTTCATCTGATCAAACAAATCATCAATGTGCGGAAGTGGATAACAATTCCTGGTCATTACTTTGTTAAGTTGGCTGTAATCAATACATAACCATAAGGATCTGTCCATCTTTACAAAGATCCCCGGTACACCCCAAGGGGATACACAAGGAAGAATTAAGCATTTCTCCAAAATGCCCTCGAGCTGTAACTCTAGCTTACAAAGCTCAAGGGTAGTCATCTGACAAGGTGCTCATGAGATAGGTTTTTCTCCCAGAATCATATCTATATGAAAATCTATCTCATGTGGAGTTGGTAACTGCGGTAGCTCCCCTCAGAAGACATCAAAAAACTCTCTCAAAATGGGATGGTCATCTAGTGATGGTCCACTAGACCCATCCTCTGATTTATCACTAACTGTGATAGTAAACATATAACAACCCCATCGCACACACTGCTTAAGCTGCATAACATAGATGGTGCGAATAGAAATTGGTCTCCTTACCCCCAATAACACTGCCTCAAATCCTAGAATCATCTATACAAGATATGATCTTTTGGTAATAATCCACTTTGGCTCTGTATGTAGATAACCAGTCCATGCCCAAGATGACTCCATAAGAGCCCAATGAAAGGATACAAAGATCTGAGGTAGTGGTTAAAGGTCCCAAATCCACTACACACTCCTTAACTAAGGATTCCAAAGAGATCTTCGCTCCAGAAGCCATCTCAACATCCCAACTATGACCCTGCCTAGCTGCCACCAGCCTGCATCGTTCTACTAAAGATGGTCTAATAATGGAATAAGAAGAACTAGAATATAACAAAATGGAGGTAGGAATACTACCAATGCTACCTGTAGTCTCAATAATTGTACTCTACTACTCTGCTTGGAATTTCTTGGCTGCTACGCACATCCTATGATTGCACCCCATGTCACCAACAATAGGCTCTATGATCTACATATTACCCTTGTTATTAGGGTTCTATGGGTAGTCTCTCCAAAAAAATTCAGTAATACCACATCCAAAACAACTGCTCGATCCTCTCCCATGAGTAACATCTCTAGTTATTACTCTAGAGGGATGTGATGTGGATCCCGATGACCCAGTTGTGGACTGCTGAGGTCTCTTCTGGTGAGCTCCTATTGAATGAGCTCTAGGTACTCCCTGTGTCCTAGTGGGACCCCTAGGAGGAGGCCCCATACTCCAGTGCCTCTGTGCATCAAATATCTGTGGAGGTCTGTAAGGTGGGAGGGACCACTACTACTGCTACTACTACTGCTGTGGTATAAAAGATGATTGTGTTGAACCCTGTCCACCATGAGGAGGAAGTACTGACCCCTTCAATCTATTGTCCCTACATCTGTTGTATACGGCTTTGGACTTAGTCTCTAACCTATTGGGTCTTTCCCTGAGTCCCCTCTGCTATATAGGCCTTCTCAATGGCCTCAA
Source organism: Taxus chinensis (assembly GCA_019776745.2). Classification (NCBI taxonomy): domain Eukaryota; kingdom Viridiplantae; phylum Streptophyta; class Pinopsida; order Cupressales; family Taxaceae; genus Taxus; species Taxus chinensis. The sequence continues at coordinate 763,217,814 of CM034149.1, forward strand.
CCAATGTATGTGGACAATGGATCCACATTACACCTCTAATGTCCAGATTCAGGCCCCATATGAACTTGTGGATCTACAGCTGCTCATCCTACATATAATCAACATACTGGAGTAGATCAAGAAATGTCTGTCGGAGGTCATGAAACTCGTCAATCCTCTATTGTATGAACCTTTGAGATAAATATCAGCTCCTGAACCACTCCTCAAAGAGCTCCCAGGTAATTATATTAGAATCAACAAGGATATTTTTCTCCTTTGTCCTCCACTAGACACCTGCTCCATCCCTCAGAAGATGGATCGTAACACGAGCTTTCATGTTGCTAAAATAAGGGCCGAGCTTGAATCATCTACTCAAGCTCACCAACTAGGCCTCTTCCTATAATCCACCTATGTAACTAGAATAATCAGCTGGCCATAGCTTGAAGATATCCCTAATGTGATCTACTATTGTAGTTTGGTTGCCCCTAGGCCTCTCTGCATGCTCATTCTAAGCCTAGGGCTTTGAGACCTATCTCTGTGTCATGAAACCCAGTCTCCCTGTCCCCTCTGTGGTGACTCTGCTTTGACTAACTCCTCATGGGAGTTCTCTCCTCTATTCTCCTCACTATGCCAAGGAGATGCATGAGCATTAGTGGGTGTCACCCTATCATGACTGAATGTGCTCCTATGGTCCCTCCACGTAGAGCGACATTTATATCCTGAAGTGTCTATAACATATGTGGTAGGATAGCTATTACAACATGATCAAGTGGTGGAAAATCTAATTCTATGTGAAAATACCCCTCGTCTTGTCCACACCTCTTGCACAGATCAAGGAAAGAGTAAGTTGTATATTCTAGGTTTTACTCAATTTTCCGTGTTCACTAAACATGCAATTTCCACACAAAGTTGATTTCTTGATTTAAAATTGTGCTAAGTTTAACATTATACTAGGTTTAAATGTTCATGTCTCAAGTTTTCTAGTGTTCCCAAGGGTCCACGATTTTGAACCCATGGATCTGATACAAGGTGTAATGCCCATCTAAAACTCCCCACTTGAGACCTAAGAATAACCTAGGTTTAGTAAAAAAAATTATGATTTTTTTTTTTAAGTGTTAACAACCAAAGTCTCAAGGACAATTGAATTCAACTAATAAATTTTCCCATTATAAAAATTACTAAATCCATATTATAAAGCAATAAGTGTAATAAATCCACACCTAGCTCAAATCTCCTTAGGGATTAATTTAATTTCTAATTACATTGACATTATAGCTAAAAAAATCCTGGGTTAAGGGACTAAAAAAAATTAAATACCCAAAGTGTTTAATTCCACAAGATCCAAGACAAGAGCAAGGTTTAAATATAGGGGGAAAAAATACTTAATTAAAATTATCAGGGGTAAATGCTTACTTACTCACTCCCAAGACTCAGTTAAGGATTCAATTTCATTTTTCCCATAATTAATGCAACTAAAACTTCCTAAAAACATTCCCTTTAGATAATAAATTTCCTCACATTTCGAGTGATATAAAGAAGTCCTTCTAACTCCCTATTAACCTCCAGTTTATGGGCCATCGAGCCTTGGGAGAAAAAATTTGCCCAAGGGTGGGCCGGCGGGCCTGGAGAAGAAAACTTTCCCCAAAGCCATTCAGGTCGGCGGAGCTAAAGAGGAAAGTTGGATTCTTGGAGCTTGGGGCAAAAAGCACACTTTACCACAACATGCCCACAAGTTCGCGGTGGGACTTTTCACCTGAAAACAAAAATTATACCCCGGGCCGCAAGGGACACGTGGCACATTCTAAGCCAATGCGGGGAAGCAGGTTAGCGGGGACAAACATGTATTTTTTCCTTAAGGGTTAAAAAGGTGCATGGGATTAAAAACCACCTGTGCCTCTGTAGGTACCTCACGACGCCATGTGTCAAATGTTCATTGGTTGCAGATTGGCTGGTCGGCGGGAAATTTTTTGAAAAGTTGACTTTTGAAGAATAAAGCTTCGGAACACTCTATGTGTCCGTCAACGCGTCGTGGAGACATGTGTTTAACCAGCCATTGGCTGCGGGTCGGCAGGCCTGCGGGAGAAGTAAGGAAAATTTTCCAAAATTCTATTTTGAAGTGCTAAGGTAAAAAAAAGGAAACACACCTCCGTCAATGCCTCTCTAAGCCACATTTCAGTCAATGATTGGCTGCAGGCTAGCGGAGACGTGGGGAAAACTTATATATTTTTCCCAATTATTTTTTGAACTTAGATTATTTTTCTACCCAACTGAAGGTTTCTGGCCAGCGGGGGTGGTGGGAAATTTCATGATTTTTGCATTTTTGACAAAAAAAAAAAAAGGTAAGTTTCGGCTAGCGGGTCTACCGACCAATATTTTATTAATTAAATTTGACAGTTAGAATATTTTTGAAGCCAAAATGAAGTGTAAACTTCAGAAGGCCATAAATTTTGATTGGAAACTCATTTTTTTGCAAATGAGGGACTTTTTGGAAAGATCTCAAAGTCCTCTTTTCACAATAAAATCAATATTTAAATTTTGATAAGTTTTGTAGGCTAATATTTGAGAAAACGTTTTCTTGTCACATAAAATGTAAACTGGTCTTTTTAAACTTATAAAATTGTTCAAATCCGCCATGAATTCTTTCTCAACATGAAAAATGGACATGGAGGGTTTCAATTGGAAGAATTTGGTATGGATTGCAAAATTTAAATCACTTGATTGATTTGTTATTCAAGTTTACCATTTTTTTTATACAGTAAAAGTCTGATTTTTTTTTGTCTAAGCCTTATTTTAAAAAGTTCTTAGACAATTTGTTAAGTATTTTATCTTTTTTGGGAACATCTTGATCATATTAGAATCAAATTGATATTTCATTTTCCTTCTATAGTTTGTAGGCTTGTTTTGTTCATTTTCTGATTAATATTTTTCCAGTATTAAAATTATCTAATAGAGCTCTACAATTTCCACTTGAATTGATCCATTTACATTTACCAACTTTTAAATATGAATTCATTTCAACCCCAATCTAACATATTAGGCTAATTCAAATCAAAGTATTCAAACGGAAAAATACAGTTATGATTTTCAAATTCATGCATTTCCAAAGAACAAAGCAATATAACATCTCTTCATATGTATTCACGTTTCAATGTTCAAAACAAAGGTTTCACACTGTATTTTAGACACAGATATCCAATGTAGACAACTTCCATTAATTCAAATGAATCTTGTACAACTTCTTTCCCATTTTTTGTCTATTCACAGAATTGAATACAAGATACACTCTTCCATAAACAAATACAACTTTCATAGCTAAAATAAAGTAGTCTTTCCATCACAATTAATATACAATGCCATCCTTTTCAAAGTGGAAAAAGGTTATAATAAGAAATAATCTCAACAAGGACTATCAAATTTTCCTTTTCCCTTTGCTCCAATACATCAACATGAAGATCATCCATTTTCTAGTTTGATCACAACAAAGGCAGGGGAAAGGCAACACTCTCTACTCAACCAAGACATCTAATATGAAAAGGAGAATCCATCCTTCTTCATTCGCCACCGAGCCCCAATCACAATGCACTAAGAAATGTGTTTCAAATCATGTTAACAATAGCCTTCCACAACACACATGCAATGTCACATTTAAAACACATGCCAGAACAAAACTGTACTTTGCAACCATAGATAAAAGACAACAAACAACACTCCGACTTCCTCATGCAAGCCAAAGGAGCAAGAACTATGAGGGATGCTCCTTATGCCTCCCAAAGGTGAAATGGGTATCACCACCTTATTTTAAAGGACCAAAAATATAGTATATAAAACCCCTGACATACCCTCTATGCCTCCCTCAATTATCCCTTATTCCTCACATTTCCTTATGCCTCCCAAACCTCTTATGGCACCCCATAATGAGTAAAGAAATGCAAGCTATTTATTTGTCAGGTGGAACCCAAATCCCAACTCCCTCCACACTTATACCTCCCGAAAACACTTATGCCTCTCACAAAATACCCCATAGTCTTCTCCTACACCATCCCTAGGCATTCTATCTAACCAACGAATAATAAAACCAAACATTCAAATGTTTAGCAATTCCTAAGTGCATAAGATAAATGAAAAGAGATCATTTCAATAGCCAAGCTCCTACCTCTCTATGATGGAGTTTTGTTCCAAGGTTCCAAAACAACAAGCTTTCCAATGCAAAACATAGTCAAAGATCAACAGTCTATAAGAATGCAACAATCTCCAATCTACCCCAAAAGCAAGCGCTCCAAACAACTAAAGAATTCACCCCAAATGAAGTATGCAAAAATGAAGACACCAAAAGAGTGTAACCCCAAAAAAAAATGAATTATAATATATATAAAGGGCGAAGAGAGGAGGATGAGGTGGATCTATGAAGGATGCCACATCACACATCCCCAACTCCAACTCACAAGTCAACTTCAATCACTAAGACACAATAAATAAGTAGGTGAATAAGATGACAATTTTACTTACACACTCAAATCAAGCCCATACCTCAAAGGTCTGAAATTAATTCAAGCAAGAAGTACAATTAAAACATTCAACTTGACTAACAAAAATGCATAATGAAATTCTTAATTCACCTCTCCAACCATTGGTATGGTTTGGTAAACAAATTTAAGAGGTCTGTGACAAGTTTAACTTGTCTCACAAGCCTTCAAAATTAGTCTCGAAGGAAAATTTCGAATTTCTAAGAAAGATGGATTGTTTCTTACTCCAAAATCAACTTACATACCCCTTGCACATTACTTACACATTTCTTACAACACTTTTAATTCAAGGCCAAAAACTCTATTAATTACTTTCTTATGACATATTTTACTAACTAACATAGCAACAAGATTACTCACAATATTACACACCATATAATAAATAATGCAAGGGGGGTCAAAGCTCCACAAAAATAAACACATGCAAACATTAACAAAGGGACCAAATAAAAGAAAATACATACAAACCATTGGTCACATTTAAAGGTGACCCCCCATGGCAATCCCTAGCACAATCAAACACACAAACAATACATGTAACATGGTTAACTTGTTGAATTCATCTAGAATACCACAATGGTTGGTCTCCAATCCCCCAATGTTTGTTGTGATATTTTAAACCTGTAAAATAAAAATACCTCCTTCAGCCTTGTGGCCATATTAGAACATCCCAATAAGTATAGATATAAGTTCAAGATCATCGACATATATGTGAGTCACAACAATCATCAAGAAAATCAAAAATATCTCTTCTAATTTCATCCGCATCTATAGCATCATAAATTTTGATTCAATTCTCATTTTATAGGTCTACTCAAAATATCCAAATATAGTTTGAACTACATCTATAATATAACGATGTCAAACAGTATAACAACATCAATATTTAAAATGTGTATAATAATCATCATGCACCATATATGAATCAAAGTCCACAATAAACAATGATCTAACATCTAACATCATGTTGAATTAAACTATAACAACGTCCATAATATAGTTAGCAGTATCAGGATCAATATCACAAGGTGTCGAAGGAAAGCGAGCACTACAGGAGCAAGGAAGGAAGAATTATGGAGGAATCTACAAGGAAATAAAGCCTAGATTAGTTTAGATTATAGGTTTATTGTTGTAATATCTTTCATTTAAATATTGAAGGGATTTCCTTTTTAAATCTTGTTTTATTTTAAATCTATTTGTATTTGGAGTTCTCCATTTTGGGGAAAACCCTACCTCTATTAAAATATACAAGTTTGAGTACTTTGAATCCACCATTTGAAGATTTTATTTCTTAAAACCATGATATGTAGCCATTATTTTATTGTTGTAGGTCTCTTCTAAATTATTACATGCTTAATTTTTTTTTTTGACCAAGTTAAAAATTACACATGTGCAGATTTACATTTTCCGCAGAAAGTGATAAAACCACCGTGCAAAGTGTGCCGATGGTCCTAGGACTACCGCCCCACTTGGGTGATGATTGAGTAACCTCCTCATTTCTAGAGCGGGGCTTTTGAGACCGCCACCTTACCTAAGTAGAGGTTACAAGACTGCCACTGTACACAAGGCGGCGGTTGTAGTTTCTTAGTAACAGAACCATAACATCTAAGACTTCTAAAAAAATGTTATTAAGGTGTTCTAAAATTCATTCTTAGGTTAATTTTATATTCCTAGAGTTTCTAGTTATAGGATTTGATTCCATATATTCATTTCATAGTTAAAATTACTCATTTTTAAAGCATTTCTTGTTTCAAAAATAACAACAACAATGAATCATTTTAACAAAATAATCTACTTAACATTTATCATAACTATATACTTGAAGTTTGTGGCTTATTTCCATTTCCACTAAAACTTATTAGTTAAAACAACTACTAACAACTTGGTTCTACATTCAAGTTTTCCAAGCATACACCATACTAATTTTTTTCTTTACAATTTCTAGATTCTTTCTTTTCTTCACAATACTAAAACTTCAAATAAAGATAATAAACATTCATTTCTATTTCAAAGGACTAACTTTTAAAACACATATTTATTTCTCTTTTTCAATATACAATAAAATTTTCATAGCCAATAATCGAATGCAACTTTCCTTCACAAGATTATTATAATTTATTCCACTTAAAGTGGGAAATATTACAGGAATGTAAGCTAAAATGAAATACAAGGTTACAAGTTCTTCGACCCTAAGTGTTAACACCAATAAAGCTTCTTACAGGAATGGATTTCTCAAGGAATCCAAAAAAATCTCCAAGATTCACATCACCAATAAGAAAGACCCTTAATGATTTTCTTAATCCAAAACAAAAAAGGGGGGAGAGGCAACACTCTCTACCCAAGTAAAATATCCAATGAGGAGGAGAAACCATCCTCCTCATTGGCCCCCAAGCCTCTGTTGGTGTGTGTGTATTTTCCACATCATTATGTGAGTCATCTCACTTAGGTGAGATCATAGGTCCATGTGTCATTTAGGGGTCATTATCAAATTCTCTTATGTGTCAGTGTGTCATATGCGTCATTGGGAGTTACACTTCTATTATGGGAATGTAACTCCCCCTCTTTACTCGAGTTGTCATGATTGTAGCACTAGGGGTTAGTCAGCGCCTCCTATATGTACACCCCATTTGATCTATGAGATAGAGGAGAGTTTTATGGATTAACCAAGTTTTGCCCATGTTTCAAATATTTTCATGCACATTGGTTGATGCTCGCTCCTCCCGAGATTTCTTCATGCTATCATTCGCACGTCCGTTGATGTGCACGTTGTCCCTCGTGATCCTCGCTTGCAGGTTTTAAACCCTCTTTCATGGTATCAGAGCGGATCTTGTGGATCCGTGCACTCATCGGTGTTTATGTGCATGTTTTCTATCTTCCAACGTGATATTCATATTCTCGTGCGTGTGTCGTAATGGAAATTCCGACTGTGCTCTTCCTGCATTGATTTGGGCATTTATACCTCCGTTTTGGGTTATTCGTGGTTTGTTTTTGGGTGTTCATGGTTTTCTAAATTTTGCATGTGGTCTTTAGAGGTGGTTTACATTTTTGGGTGCTGTTTGAGGGCTTAGATCTGAGTTCAGGGTTTGATTCCTGAGGTAATTTTGTGGTCTAACATTGGCTCGATACCTATGCTCGTGCTTATCTAACTGCTTTTGCATGGTGTTTTATGCACTTGCTTCTCAAGTTCATTTTGTTTGAATCATGTTTTGGCCATGTCAAAACCCCCTACCTCTTTTTGGCACCTCGTGCACTGTTCTACAGCTCGAGTTCTCACGTGGGTTAATGTGTTTTGTATTGCTCAACATTCAAACCACGTTCATTCAGCCACGTTCAGCTACTCAACATTCAAACAGCTCAGGTTTTGCTCATGCATTGATTATCCTTGTTTATTTCTCATGCTTAACCATTTTTACTTGTGTTTTACCTTAACTTGCAACGTTTTTGGTACCTTCGGCATTGGTTTCACGCATCTCTAGCTCACAAGGGTCCACCTTGCACCATCCACGATTGTGCATTGTTCATTTTTAGTCGACTCACATTGTTTTTGGTACCTCATGATTTTCTCGAGGATTGCTTCTCTGCTGGAAATTTTTTTGGACCCTATATTGAGTCCAACCTACCTCCAGCAGTTCTTCCTTTGTTACATTCAAAAACGCTTACAGACCGCAACACCTCCCTCCTACACAACAAGCATGTGGGCCTCCACTCGTCTAGTAACCTGCAGCCTTAGCATATGGCTTCCACCCAACTCCATAATTTTACAATTAAACCAACAATCCAGACCTGCTCCAGCGCCCTACAACTCCTTGACATCTTCAATGACCACTCAAATGACTTACAGCTCCAGGTGGTTTCTCTCTCCACATGGGCTTCCATAGCTCCTTATGTGGCATTGACCACTTCAATGTGGGCCCACCTCCTCCACCTTCTTTTTAATGTTTTAAGGTGTTAAAAAAAACATTTCATTCATTTGGCATTGTAACATTTTAAAATTTAGGTTTTTGGCTTGTATTGCTCGCCCTTCCTACAAGCGTCGAAGATGGAGGGCGAGGTCTGGGGTTGGTAGGAGGCTAATCCCCCATCGCATTCAAAACAAACCCCTACTAAAATTATATTCCATTTCCAATGGGTACCCACACGATACCCTTTGCACCCATTTCAGGTACTTTTTAATGTGTTTTGTAGCATTTATTGCATTTTCTCATCAGTTACAAGAATTGTTTTGTGCTATAACTTTTGACTCGTTGCTCAGATCTGAGCACTTCTTTAGTAAAAGTTGCATGTTTTCTCACATTCTATATGATTAAATTGTTAGTTTTATAAACACACTACTTTATAATGTGCCACATTCTAGGGGGCTTGATTGTACTCTTAGGCCTTCACACACAGACGCATTATCAGCCGAGTCCAACATCTTGCTTTTATGTATCTTACATTTTTCATCATGGAGAGTGCTCTTTCTAGACTTGAGTGTCATAGGATTGCCTTACAGCCTCTGCCACTTCTCACCAGGAGAGGGAACTATTCAGTTTGGCATGATTCCATAGAATGTTACTTCGCCCATGAGGGTCTTTTACCCTTCTTTCTTAGGCTAGTTCCTGTACCCACTGATCATCGTCATATAGAGGAATTTCTTGACACTTGTGACCATGTCTGTGATCACATGATGATGCATGTCCTCTAGATCTCTCTAGTTTCATGTGGCAAACTCAGATCCACCTCACCGTGTCTGGGAGCATTCCTTCAGTCCTTCTATCGAGACCCTTCACATACTGCCACATTTGTTGCTGCTGTTGATTTAGTTGTCTCCTCTTCTTCATGTGATGATAGTTCCACTGACACAGGCTCACTTGGTTCTACTTCTGATGATGAGGATTGTGCATCTAGTTCTGATGTCGAGAGTATTACAGAGGACTTCTCTCCTCTTTCTCTCACTATTCCAGACAGTGTTATCACATCCCACATCTCATCAGATATCGATCAGTCTCATACTCAGTCTCACACCATCATTACACCATCCTACTTTCCACTTCCAGTGTACGAGTGCCACTTCACTCCTCTACCTTCATTGGATGAATCATACCTATCTGACATCGCTCTTCTATTTGTTGAGCCCCCTCATTGGGACGAGTATCTGCCTGACCGTAGTTGACTTTTCACAAAGTCTACTTGTGATGCACTACAGGTCCCTCATCCATCTATAGGTGTTTCAGAGGAGTTCATCATCTCTATTGTTGGGAGTGCCCCTTTCAGGAATCATGTCACTTCCACATCTCCAGAGACCTTCTTTGATCCACCCTCAGCTGTGGATCCCTTTTTTGTTGTGGAGGATGCTTTGTTCCCTTCACATCACTTGGACATCCTTTCTATGGTTGTTCCTCTTTTTCACTCTGATAGTTCTACGCACATGGCATTACCTTCAGTTCCTTGGCACTCACTCGCTAGACCTATGTCACACTTCAGTGTTCTAGACTCAGAGTTCTTCATGTTGCTTCCTTCAGTTTCCTTCGTGGAGTGGGCAGACTTCCATCACGTCATTTCTATCCTTCCTAAGGGCAGGCACACAATTCATTGTGGGAGGCTCTTCTTTAGTCTAGAGGATGAGGATCTCATGATTGACATTCTTTTGGGAGAGCTCCGAGAGCTAAAAAGTTTAGATCTATCCATGGCATCTTCTGCATTCCTCTCATCTCCATTTTTTTCTCTCTTCTTCTTCCTTCTGAGAGATTTTCTCTTTGTACATTGGTACCTTTTTCAGGATCATCTAGAGCTGGGACCCATATTTGGCATCTTTCTTAGGTTAGAGAGTGTTTTGTTCTCTTATTGTGGATGTTTTTCCCACTAGTTTTTCCTTCAATTCTTGGGATCTTTTTCTTGTACATGGGTACCTCATCAGGCTTTGTGCTGGGACCCATTTCTCATTTCTAAATTTTCACCTCATCCTAAGTTAGGATGAAGGGGGGGTGTTGATGTGCGTATTTTCCACATCATTAGGTAAGTCATCTCACTTAGGTGAGATCATAGGTCCATGTGTCATTTAGGGGTCATTATCAGATTCTCTTACGCAACAGTGCATCAGTGCATCATATGCATCATTAGGAGTTACACTTCTATTCTGGGAATGTAACTCCCCCTCTCTACTGAAGTTTTCATGATTGCAACATTGGGGGTTACTCAACACATCCTATCTATACAACCCATTTGATCTATGAGATAGAGGATAGTTTTATGGCTTAACCGGGTTCTGCCCATGTTTCAAATATTTTCATGCACATTTGGTTGATGCTCTCTCCTCCAGAGATCTCTTCACACTGTTGTTCGCATGTTCGTTGATGTGCACGTCTTCCCTCGTGATCATATATTATGGGTTTTAAACCCTCTTTCAGCGTCAACCACATAGCAACGAAAGGTGGATTCAACACATGGAAAAAAATAAGCTTCCAAAACACAAAACCAAGTATTTCACAATCATTCCAAAAGACAAGAAAACTCAAACTACAAACACAAGAAGGAAAAAAATAAAATATACAAGGCTTCAAATGAAAATCCAAAGGATCAAGATCCTATGGGGAGGTCACTTATGCCTCCCAATGGGAAATGGGTGCCCACCTTAAAACCTCCAATATAAATCACAAAACCCCTACACAATCTTATGCCTCCCTCAAGTACCTTTTGTTGGTGCTCAAAATAGTCTCACCCCATTTTGCCATTAAAAATCTATCAATTTGTGGTCTCCATCACTTTTTATCTTCCCGTATTGTTCCTGAAAAGTTTCCACCTTCCTTTTGTTTCCTTAATCAGTCCTTTCCTGGACTGAGGATCACAAATAGATCCAAAATTGTTTCCTCATTTCTTTGTTCATTTGGAAAGGTCTATATTTGGGTGTGAAACTTAGGTTGTTACATCCTTTCCATTTTCCACAGTCAAGATTTTTTGTCCTTGTCATTTTTTCCCTAAATACTTGAATAAAAATGAATGGATGTAGCTCAGAGGAATGTATTTGAGCATTGTAACATTTATAAATACTTCATCCTTGGAGAAAATTTCATCTTCGGGCTCAAATGGTCATTTTCCTACATTTTACTATTTTACAGGCATTTCTCCTAGTCAAATTTACATCCTTGCATCAACAGGAAATGTGGCCTCTTTTGGTTAGACGTGGCTTGGCAAGGTACTTCAATTTTTTTATGAATTGCCTAAACTTAAAAAATCCTATCTACATGGAAGAACAATGCTCATTCAAAGGTTTTATTTTTGGTTGGCCTTGGGGTTACGTTAGGAGGACATGTGGAGGTTTCCACTGCTCTTCTCGGACTTACAAATACTTTTTATGCAACTAGTACTATTTGGCGTGACAGGGACATGTTGTGAGTGCACGCTCATTTAGGGTCTCTGCTTTGGGCACCATTTTGAAATTGTGCCATGAAGACATGTGGAGGCTTCCGCCAGGTCTTCCCATACTTATTCTTGTTTCAAAAGGTTTTGAGAGGCTTGGAACACGTGGAGGGACTGCGCATGTTCGAGGACCAACCCTTAAAATTTTATTTTAAAGAAGCGCTAGGAGGAAACTTGGAGGCCTCCACCCAATTTGAATTTTTCTTGGAATTTTCAACAGCCAAACAAGATTTCCTCGGACCCTGACACATGGTGCCCTCTGTTGAGCTTTAAGCCTTCAAAATTTTTTTATCAAACCCCGTCATCTTGGGCTCATTCAAGGTCTCAAATTTTGGGGACCATCTCAAGAGGTGTCATTGTGACGTGTGGCCATTTGAAAATTCAAAAGGGTGGGGAAGTAGACCATCGGGGGCAACTTGGATTTTTTTCCTCTTAAGGATTAAAATATCAAAAATGGCCTATAAGCCCGATAAGGAGGAGGTCAAGGTTGGATTTGAAGAGTGAAAAGGGTGGAGATGTGGACCATTAGAGGAAACTTTGATTTTTTGCCTCTTGTCATCAAAATGGCTCACAGGCCGGAGAAAGGATGAGTCAAAATTTGATATGAACGTCAGCGGAATTTTGGGGGAAATTTTGAAAATTTTCCTTTTGTGGAGAAGGAAGTTAAAAGTATAAAAAGAAGCTCTATTATGTTGGGACCCACATCACAAACTAAAAGCAGAAGGGTAGAGCTGTGGGGAAAACTTGGAAAAATTTCCCTTTTCCAAAAGAAGGTGAAATAGCAGAATTTGGTTACAGATCATTTGGGACCCACCTTAGGACATGTGTCAGGATCATTTCTCAAGGGCAGAGGCACGATGAAAAATGTGAAAATTTTAAATTTTTCCAAAAAATTGTAAAAGGAAAAAAGGGACCTGCTGGCCCATTTTACAATGAGTCTCCCACATGGATGGTCCAAATTCAAAATATAATTCAATGGTAGTTGCACATCTGTATCTAATTTTCCACCATTTTTACTCTAGAGCTCCTAGAGATGTGAGTCTTAACAATTTCTCAATATTTCTTGCATGCCAAATAGGGAAGGGGAGTTAATTTGATATTTAAGCTTGGTAAGGAAGATCTGGAGATGTCTTTTACCATTAAGATGAAATGTGTCTATCGGTTTTAATCTGGATTTTCAGTCTCTATTCCTGTGCACACAAAGAACTAGTTGGTGAATAAGGGAAGAGTGTTGTACTAGGTGAAGAGTTGAATGTTGGAAATATTTGGAGATATTTTCCCTCTACACACATGACATCTTTTTTACAAATTTGATTGTGGGAGTCACAACATGCAATGGTACTTTGAATGTTTCTAGTTGTGGGTGGAAAAGACTCTGTTGTAAAATGTTATAAATTGCACAAATTTATCGTGTAAATGGTTAGATGGTAAGGGGTCAAAACCTATTTTCTAAGGGAAAAGCTTGATATAGCCCATCTCTCGAAGGGACTGTCTGAGAAACCCATATACCTCTTTTGTGTTAAACTCGACTGTGTCAAGGTGGTTGCGAGTGTACAACCATTGACATGCTCTAAGATTGTTCTAGAAACTTTCTGTTACTGATAAGTTTAATCAAATTTGAGTTATTTTGTGTTAAATCTATGTAAAATTGTGTCTTCTTCATTTCTGAATGTCTACAAATGGTTTTTCTTGTTCCCATTGCAATATTGTATTGAAATCCTTCTCACTCACATAGATCTCAATCCTTGTGATAGTTTAGTGGCTTCTGCAATTTCATTTTTAGAAAAGATTTCATTTGGTAATTAGATAAATGATTTAAAATCACTTTTCTTTCATTTGTTGACAGAGATTATTTGTAAGCCTCTGGGTGTACCTTAGATGTGAGTGATCTTAGATTTTGATGTTTCATTAAGTCTTCTAACTTGAGCCTTCATGCTAGAATCTCATAGTTTGTGTGAAAAAGCGCTGATTTGGGCCTCCATTGAAGTAAATTTTCGTTAAAGGAAAATTTTAGCTATCTTAAAGTAATTTTTGTGTAAGTTCCTCAATTTGTAAAAAACTCTCAAAGATCTAGCAAATCAAGTTCATTCTGCCTCACCTCCCACCAAAAACTTCATTTAAAAACAACCAATCCTACTTGTACTACCCATGTTTGTCTTATGTGTGTGCAAATGCATAATTTATACCACCAAAACATGTAGAAACAATAAGGATTCCCAATGTCTTTAGTAACCTTTTCCTTGTTTTTGAAAATATCTCCATAATCTGGAAGTGACAACTCGTGAGAGTCAGATTTGGTGTGTTGATCATATTTTCCCAAGGTCTTCTCTACAAAATTTGTGCAAAAGAAGGATTTACCAGTATTCTTCAATAAAAAAGGTTAGAAAATAGTTTCTCTTACCTTGGTTGAAAGGAACAACCTAAAATAGTTTGGATACTATCACATCTTTTTAAGGTTTTACCCACTCCTTACAACGTCTGAGTGCTAAAAATCCAGATATATTACTTCCTTGGCTACAAAATGACATACATAATCATATATTTGCCTATGAGTGTCCTGTCAAATCAATGATGCTACTTGGCCTTTGAAGGAGATTAAATGTGTGTACCAACTTGCTTCTGGTGCCATTACTGGGGAAATAATGATTACAGTTCATATTCAAACCCTAGAAAACACTTCATATATGCTCTAAGTGCTAATAAATTGTTTCAAGTACCATCTTGTGTTCTGGCCACTAAAAAAGTATTCAAAGTTACAAGTGCTATGTGTAATTATTTCAGTTTTCACAGCTAGTGCACTTGCTTTCATTGATAAATTTGGGCCCAAAAAATTCAGATCATCCCATTTCCAGTTTCTAGTATTGATAGACATTTGACAGATCATATTTTAGTGCATTTTCACAACTAAGGTGGAAATCCTTAGCGGCAACTCCTTGTTAATCTGATTCTTGATGAGTACCAATGTCTTAACCTCTGTCAAGTGAGTTTTGTTACTAATATTTGCAAAGATGGAGGGAAGAAGACATTTCTTTGCTAGAGATCCTACTAGGACATCATTTCAAGAGATAAGAAAAACAAATTTAGAAGGAAGAAAATCTTGGAGAGCTGTTTGAGATCAATAGTCAAGAAAAGAAGTCCCCATTGATGAAAGTGATCATCCTATCATTGAATATTGCCATTCAAGTGATTCTGAATCATGCAGTCTTTTTGCGGAATTAAATTCTCCATCTGGAGAAGGGCCTTCATTTTATTTTGAAAAGGTTTCTTCTCATTCTGCTACTGTCTTTTCAAAATTTGATAGGGTTTTCCAAGAAATAAGGCCTTTAGGGGATATCCATTTTGAAATTTATACTCTTGTGTTTCAAAGACCCTCTATCCCTTTTCAATTTGTCTCCCCTCTAGATTCACGTTCTCAAAATAACATGGCCCAGCCCCCACCTAGACCTTATTTTGATTTAAACACCTTTGGTCCTATAAATTTTATAGGGATGGATGGTTATCCAAATGCAGTTCCCCAACATGTAAGAAATAGATTATCAAAGTTCCAAAGAAACAACACTATAACTAATGATCAACATTTAAAGTTATTTATCAATATGATGGAAGATTTTGAGATTGAACATGAAAATGTATATATCAAATTGTTTATACATAATTTGGAAGAGGATGCAAGGGACTACTATAAATCTTCTCTAGATAATTCCATTGATTCTTGGACAAAGATTAACAATTCATTTAGATTATAGTATGGTGATAGAACTAACCCTAGGTTTCTTCTATCAAAATTTGAAAATATCAAGAAGAATCCTAATGAGTTAGTACATGATTTCAACACAAGGTTTAACAAGACCTTTAGGATATTTCCTATTAGCTTAAGGCCATGTGATGAATCATGTTTGATGAAGTATTCAAATGCATTTGATAAAAAGGATTCTTACTAATTGAGGAAAAAAACCCTACTAATTTGAGGCAGGCCTTCACCATGGCTCTGAAAATTGAGAATAACATCAAGTCAATTGGGAAACCTCCAAAAATGGAGGGTGTGAAACTAGTTAACCTGGATTCAAATCCTCAAACAAGTAACACTGCTGATTTGGAGGAAGTTGTGAAAACTTTAGAAGGGGTTGTCAAAGAAATATCATACAAATTAGCCTAGGCAGAAAAAGGAATTGGAACGAGTTCACAAGGTCAGCACAAGCGGAAAAGCTAAGAAAGTTTTACAAATCATCATAAAAATGATCAAAGATCTGATGACAGAGGCAAGGGACCTATTGGATTTGGAAATAAACATTCCCAGGACAAGGAAAATATAATGGTACCTGATCCTTTGGCTGCTAGAGTTATTGTTGTGGAGGAGACATAAGTCATTGATTGGTTTGACAGATGTTTCATGTCCCATGCTCCATGTGAGGAAGATTAGAAAGAATAAGAATAAGCTTATGATGATAATGATGATGATGTTTATATGATGGGTTTCTCCATGAGCTCATAACAAGGGGTAAATTCAACTGAGGTAATAAGTACTAGAATTGCTGCTGATTTCTGGGATTGTATCCGCCGGGTACCCATTCTTCCTCCCTCTCATATTTTCGAAGTAGATACTATACAAGCTTTTGAATTGCCCAAAAATGAATTTGAATATTTAGGAGCTCTAATGATAAAGAAGTATGATGGAGGAATCCCATCCGAGGAGGACAGGTAGTTATTGATGAATGTTGTTGTGGCTTAAGAAAATGATAACAACACAAGAAGTAGGGTTGTCAAAGGTATAGGGCCTCAGGCCAAGCCAAAAACTTGATTTCTTTCAAATATTCCTAAAGAGGCTCCTAATAATGATGCATCTACCATGGACCTTGCTGTCCTAAACAAAAATCATACCCCTCCTCATGCCCAAGTTTTCAAAAATCTTGTGCCGTCTAATGAGTGTGTCAACCTTCCTTCCAATGCTACCTTGCCAAAGTCTGCCCCTTATGATATTGCCCAAGTCTTGAGTCAGATAAATATGTTAGTTCCAATTGTTGAGTTGATTAGGATTCCTGAGCACAAAAAAGATCTTTTGAGTATTTGGTGTTGAAAGAGGAAAATACTGCCCTAGGTAGAAATATAAACATTGTGGAGACTCCACCAATCATTGAAGTGTTGGAGACACGACAAGTGTTAGAAGAACTAGGTGAACCACCTGAGGTTTATTTGGGGACATCCTTGGTCGAGTCTCAGCTAAGTGTGGATCTATTCTTCACCACTCTGATCATTAAAGACAAATTGCTACACAATTGTATGTTTGAATCAAGGGCATCATGTAATGTTATGCCTCTAGAAGTCATGAATGAGGTGGATATCAAAGTAACAATAGCATATGGGAAGTGTACTGCTATGAACTACAGAGAAGTATCAGTGTTGGGATTTGTGAAAGGTCTAGTGGTGCAGCTTGCAGCTTACCCAGGTAAAAACTAGATGCTTGATGCTGTTATTGTCGATTACCTAGCCAAGTGGGATATGTTTTTATCTAAACAATGGGCTGCAAGTGTTGGTGGGAGTGTTCAAATGGACATGTCCTACGCTACCATCCCAATTGAGGGCATCCTTGTTAGGTTGTAAGGAGAAAAGAATATGTTGTACCTTATTGAAGATCCCAACAATTCATCCTATGAAGTAATGTACACAATTTTTGATGTTGATAACTTTGTAGGATATGCTCGAAAAGAGCACAAAATTGAAGAATGCAAGTGTCTTGAACATGCAAGATCTCCTTAGACTTTAATGTTTGATGGAGCTTGCTCCAAGTTCAGAAATGGTGCTGGTGTTGTTATGATCTCTCTATGCTAGGAAGAGTTTGTATTTTCTTTCAAACTCAACTTTGAGTGCACTAATAACATTGCTGAGTATGAGGGACTATTATTAGGTCTGAGGATTACTTGGAAATATGGTGTTAAAGACATCATTGTCAAAGGATATTCAAAATTAATTGTCAAAAAATTCAGAAAAATGTATGCCACAAAAAATTAGTGAATGAAACAATACAAGCATGAACTTTTAGATTTCATTGCGATATTTGATTCATTCAACATTGTGCATCATGATAGGAAGTTCAATGATTTGGTGGATAAACTTGTAATATTGGGATCTCGGTTTGATAATTGTGCAATGTCCCCATATTGTGAATATGATGTTGAAGTATTGACAAGGCCATCTGTCCCTAACAACATTAAGCATTGGCAAGTTTTTGATGATGATGCTTAGGTTAGAATATTTCTGTAGAATAAAGGGGAGTTTGTTGACTAGTGTATTGATTGGGAGCCAATGGTGTGCATAGAAGAGGGTAAAGAAACCTCGTTTGGCAAAGACATTATCTAATTGAAAACTAATACCATTCCTAGAGAGCTGGTTGCTCTTGAGTCCAACTTTGATAATGTTGATTGCAGTATTAATAGATGCATAACACCCTCAACAGATGTTGAGGAGCATGACCTTGGAAAAAAGGAGAAACCAAGGAAGATCTGGTTGGGAAGCAATCTTAGCAAGGAGGAAAAATAGTCTTATGTCCAATTGCTAAAAAAGTATCAAGATTGCATGGCTTGGACTTATTTTGAACTAAAGGCATATAGAGAGCATCTGTTTCAACATGAGATTCCCTTAGAATCTAATGTAAAACAATTCAAGAAGAAGAAGAGGCCAATCAATCCACTCCTATCTCTTAAAATGAAAGAGGAACTGAAGAAACTAAGGGATGGGGGGAATATTCAGCCTACAAGGTATTCTTCTTGAGTTACAAACCTATTACCAATTAGAAAGAAGAATGGTGACATTAGGATGTGTGTGAATTTTAGAAATTTGAACAGAGCATCAATTAAGGATAATTAACCTTTACCAAACATGGAAAACATGTTGTAGCTAGTGACTAGTTTTGAGCTACTCTCTACCCTGGATGGTTTCTCTGGTTATAACCAAGTTGTGGTGAAGGAATAAAAAAGAATTAAAATGTCCTTTACCACTCCTTGGGTGACTTATGTATATGTCAGGATGCCCTTTAGACTAATGAATGTTATAGCAACCTTTTAAAGAGTAATGGATGTTATTTTACTGGTTACATCAATGAATTTGTTGTTGTCTACCAAGATGATGTAACTGTGTTCTCTAGAAAGAGAGGTGATCACTTACTGCACTTGGAAAAGATGTTGATAAGATGTAGAGAGTATAGCATTTCACTCAATCCAAAGAAGTGCCACTTTGGAGTGTAGGAGGCAAAGTTTCTTGGTCAGATTGTGTCACAAGATGGAGTAATGATTGATCTAGAAAGGGTAGAGGCCATCAGTAAGGTCCCAATTCCAAGAACCAAGAAAGGAATTCAGTCCTTCTTTGGGCATATAAAATTTGTTAGAAGGTTCATATCAAACTTTGCTGAGTTTAGCATTCCAATTACTTCCATGCTGAAGAAGGACCAGGCTATTAAATGGGAGGAGGATGTCATTCAAGATTTCAGTGGGATCAACGAGGTATTAAAGCATGCCCCTATTTTGGTAGCTCTAGATTATAAGAAGCCTTTCCAAATATTTTCCTTTGCTTCGGAGAAGACTGTTGCATCTATTTTATTGCAGAAGGATCACGAAGGGGCTGAGAGGTCAAATGAATTTTTAAGTAAGGCATTGCAGGGGGCTGAGATGAAATAAACTAGTATGGAGAAACAAGAATTCTCCTTAGTGAAAGCAACAAAGGTTTTATGGCCTTATATTTTGAGTTCCGAAATTGTTGCTTATGTTCCCCACACCATGGTCAAAGACATCTTATTAGAGATAGAGGTCTCAAGCAAAAGATGTAGATGGGTGAACAATTTGCAAGAATATGACATGAATATCCAAACCATGAAGTTGGTGAGAGGTTTGGGCTTGGATAAGCTTATGGTTGAGAGAAACTTGCAAAATATTGAGGTAAATGAGGTAGGAGAAGGAAGGGTAGATGTCTTTAAAAAATTGATGAGTTCTCAGTGGTACAAGGATGTGATTTTTTACCTTAGACATTTATAATGCCCTGAGGATTTGAGTAAGAACAAGAAAAGGGCCCATAAGTTGGCTTCCCAGAAATATGTCACTACTGATTATGGGTTAGCTTGGATGAACCCGCAGAGAGTCCTCTTAAGGTGTGTTCCTAAAGATGAATCCCCCAAGATAATTGCTGATCTCCATGGAGCAGTTTATGGGGGGAATTTTTTCAGAAAGGTCAAAGCACACAAGATCCTGAGGGATGGTTATTGGCGGCCAACTCTCTTCAAGGATGTAACTCTTTTGGTTAGAAGATGTGAGAGTTGGAAATGCTTCTCTGGAAGACTGAAAGCTTCAGATTCCCTTCCTTTGCAACTTGTGTCGATTGAAGCCTCCTTCAAGCAATGGGGAATGGATTTCATTGGTGATATTTCAGACCCTTAAAGTTTTGACCATAAGTGGATTATTGTAGCCACTGATTACTTCACCAAGTGGGTGGAGGAAATCCCCGCCAAGAGAGAAACACACCAAATTGTCATGGACTTCATACTGAACCATATCATCTGCACGTTTAGGGTGCCAGTCAAAATT
The DNA here is from genome assembly GCA_019776745.2 of Taxus chinensis. Lineage (NCBI taxonomy): Eukaryota > Viridiplantae > Streptophyta > Pinopsida > Cupressales > Taxaceae > Taxus > Taxus chinensis. Next base: position 763,238,278 of record CM034149.1, read on the forward strand.
GTTGCTGATAATGCCATGAGCTTCAGAGCTAAACCCTTGGTGGAAATGTGTAAAGAATATGGGATCAATTTGACATATGCTTCTAATTATAATCCCCAAGGAAATGTACAAGCTGAGTCGAGTAATAAAAACTTTCTTAAGATTATCAGAAGAACCTTAGAGCTAAACAAGAGAAAATGGGGTGAGCAGTTGAAGTTTGCTGTCTGGGCTGACTGAATTACTGTTAAGAGAGCCACTGGAAAGAGTCTATTTGAGTTGGTGTATGGAATTGAGGCCCTACTACCCTTGCATATGCAATTATCCTTGTATCAGTTCATTCAACAATTGAAATATGAAGATGTAAGTCCATATGATGCCCGCATTAACTAGATTATTGAATTCAATGAAGAGAGGAGAGAATCTCACTAGAGGCATGTAAAGTTCAGAGAAAAGATGAAGAAGTTATTTGAAAAGAAGTTCACTCCTAAAGCTTTCAATGTTGGAGATATTGGGTTGCTATGGGATAACAGGCATGAACATAAGGGCAAACATGGAAAATTTAATGCTTTATGGATGGGCTCTTACTCCATTGATATTAGGATTGGTGAACATACTTTCTTCTTGAAGGAATTAGATGGGGAATTGCTTGAACTTCCTGTTAATGGAAAGCATCTGAAGCATTTAATGGATTGATTCCCTAGAATAAGAATGATCTCATCTGTACATTTTATAGTTTGTTGGTTTTGTTTTTGTCTTTTGTGTTCTTTTGTTTGCTCTAGTCCTTGGTGGCCTAGTTTTGCTAGTTTTCCTATTTTTTTTGGGAGACGGTTCTAGTTTTATGCTCTACAAAATGAATCATTTACCCAATGGATATTTTTGGCACTTGGTCTACCTTTGTTCTTGTGGCACTCACAAGGAGTGCACATCCCCGATTTGGAGCTGATGTTGGTGGTCAAAATAGTCTCACTCCATTTTACCATTAAAAATCTATCAGCTTATGGTCTCTTTCACTTTTTATCTTCCAGTATTTTTCCTGAAAAGTCTCCACCTTCCTTTTGTTGTTGTAATCAATCCTTTCCTGGACTGAGGATCAAGCATAGATCTAATATTTTTTCCTTGTTTCTTTGTTCATCTGCAAAGGTCTGTATTTGGGAGTAAAACTCAGGCTGTCCTGTCCTTTCCATTTTCCACAGTCGGGATTTCTTGTCCTTGTCATTTTTTCTCTAAATAATTGAATAAAAATGAATGGATGTAGATCGAAGGAATGTATTTGAGCCATGTAACATTTCTAAATCCTTCTTCCTTGGAGAAATTTCATCTCTGGGCTTAAATGATCATTTTCCACATTTTAAGATTTGACGGGCATTTCTCGTAGTCAAATTTACATCCTTGCATCAACATGAAACGTGGCCTCTTTTGGTTAGATGTGGCTTAGCAAGGTACTTCAAAAATTTTATGAATCACCTCAAATTAAAAGAACTTATCTACGTGGAATAACGATGTTCATTTGAAGGTTTTCTTTTTGGTTGGCCTTGGGGTTATGGCGGAAGGACACGTGGAGGTTTCCACTGCTCGACCCAAACATAGACAAACTTTTTATCGAAATAGTACTATTTGATAGGACAAGGACACATGGTGATCCCACGCTCATTCAAGGTCTCCGCTTTGGGAACCATTTTGAAATTGTGCCATGAAGACACATGGAGGCTTCCACCAGGTCTTCCCATACTTATTTTTTTTCAGAAGGTTTTGAGAGGCCTGGGACACTTGGAGGGACGACACATGTTTAAGGACCAGCCCTTGAAATTTTATTTTAAATAATTTCTAGGAGGTCACTTGGAGGCCTCCACCCACTTTGCATTTTTCTTGGACTTTTAATAGGCCAAAGGAGATTGCCTCAGACCCTGAAAAATGGTGCCTTCCACTAAGCTTTAAGACTTCAAACAAAATTTACCGGTCTAGGACACGTGGTGAGCCCACGCCCATTCAAGGTCTCAACTTTTAGGGACCATCTCAATAGGCACCATTGTGACGCGTGGCCATTTGAAAAGTCAAAAGGGTGGGGAAGCAGACCATAGGGGGAAACTTGAATTTTTTTCCTATTAAGGATTAAAATATCAAAAATGGCCTGCAAACCTGACAAGAAGGAGGTCAAAGTTAGATTTAAAAAGCCAAAAGGGTGGATATTCAAACCATCAGAGGAAACTTCGATTTTTTTTCCTCTTGTCATAAAAAGGATTAAAACATCAAAATGGCCCATAGGCCCGGCAAAGGAGAAGTCAAAATTTGATGGGAAGGTCAATGAAAGAGATGCGGAATTTCGGGGGAAATTTGGAAAAAATTTATTTTGTGGAGAAGGAAGTTAAAGGTATAAAAGAAGTGGGGTTCCGCTGGGACCCACATAAGAAAATAAAAGTGGAAGGGCGGAGCTGCGGGGAAAACTTGGCAAGTTTTCCCTTTTCCAAAAGAATGTGAAATAACAAAATTTGGCTGCGATTCCTTTGGGAGCCACCTTAGGACATGTGTCATTCTCATTTCTCAAGGGTAGAGGCATGGAGCAAAATGTTAAAATTTACATATTTCTAAAAAGTTGTAAAAGGAAAAAAGGAACACACAAGCCCATTTTAAAATTAATCTCTCACGTGGATGGTCCTAATTCAAATTAGAAATCAATGGAAATTGCGCATCTATATCTAATTTTTCTGCCATTTGTACTCCAGAGCTCCTAGAGATGCCAGTCTTCAGTATTTCTTGATATTTCTTACATGCGAAATAGGGAAGGGGAGTTAATTTGATATCTAAATTAGGTAAGGAAGATCTGGAGATGTCTTTTACCATTAAGACAAAATGTGGCTATCGGGTTCGATCTGATTTTCCATTCTCTATTCCTAGGCACACAAAGAACTAGATTTGATAGATTAGGGGTGGAAGTAGGTGGTGAATAAGGGAAGAGTGTTCTACCAAGTGAAGAGTTGAATGCTGGAAATATTTGTAGAGATTTTCCCTCTACACAGTTGACAACTTTTTTGCAAATCTAATTATGGGAGTCACAACATGCAATGGTCATTTGAATGTTTCTAGTTGCGGGGGAAAAATACTATGTTGTAAAATTTTATAAATTACATGAATTTATTGTGCAAAAGGTTTGAGGGTAAGGGATTAGAACTAATTTTCTAAGGGAAATGCTTGATAAAGCCCGTCTCTCTGAGGGACTGTCTAAGAAACCTATATATCTCTTTTGTTTTAAACTTGATCGTGTCAAGGTGATTGCGAGTGTACATCCATTGAAAAGCTGTGGGATTGTTCTAGAAATTTTCCCTTGTTGATAAGTTTAATCAAATTAGTGTTATTCCCTGTTGACTCTGGGAAAAATTATGTCTATTTCATTTTTGAATGTCTACAAATGGTTTTTCTTATTCCCGTTACAATATTGTATCAAAATCCCTCCTAATCACACAGATCTCAATCCTTCTGATAGTCTAGTGGCATCTACAATTTCATTTTTAGAAGTGCTTTCATCTGGGAATGAAATAAATGATTTAAAATCACTTTTCTTTCATATGTTGACAGAGATTATTTGTAAGCCTCTGGGTGTACCTCAGGCGTTATTGATTTTATATTTTTATGTTTTATTGAGTCTTCTAACTCGAGCCTTCATGATATAATCTCATAGTTTGTGTGAAAAAGTGCTGATTTGGGCCTCCATTAAAGCACACATTCTAGTTAAAGGAAAATTTTAGGGATCTTGAAGTATTCTATTGTGTAAGTGCCCCATTTTGTAAAATACTCTCAAAGATCTGGAAAATCAGGTTCATTCTGCCTGACCTCCCACAAAAAAATTCATTTTAAAACAACCAATTCTACCTTTACTGCCCCTGTTTGTCTTGTGTGTGTTCAAATGCATAATTTATACCACCAAAACATGCAGAAACAATCAGGTTTCCCAATGTCTTTAGTAACCTTTGCCTTGCTTTTGAAAATATCTCCATAATCTGGAAGTCACAACTCGTGAGAGTAAAATTTGGTGTGTTGATCATATTTTCCGAAAGTCTTCTCTACAAAATTTGTGCAAAAGAAGGATTTACCAGCATTGTTCAATAAAAAAGGTTACAAAATAGGTTCTCTTACCTTGGTTGAAAGGCACAACCTAAAATAGTTAGGATAATATCACATCTTTTTAGGGTGATAACCACTCCTTACAAGGCCTGAGTACTAAAAATTCAGATAGACCGCGTCCTCGGCTATAAAACAACATACATAATCATTTATTTAGCTCTGAGTGTCCTGTCAAATCTGTGATGCTACTTAGCCTTTGAAGGAGATTAAATTTGGGTACGAACACCTCTTATACCTCCCACATACTCTTATGCCTCCCTCATTCTCTTATGCCTTCCTCATAAAGAAACAAGTAAGAAATGCAAGAATTGCTTGTCCAAGGTGGGGTACCCAATCCAAAATCCCTCCAAAACATGAAATAAAATTTTATGCCTCCCTACATGAATTATCCCCATAGTCCCCTCCTACAACACACTTAGGCAATCTACCCAAGCACCCAAAAAGAATTCTAAACAACTTAAAACAAGCACATATACACAAAATAAAAGAATAACATTAAGCAAGAGTAAATCTCCTACCTTTCCATGGTAGATCTTGTTCCAAGAGTAAAAATATAAGCTTCTTCAACCCAAGAAATTACCAAAAATCTCCAAAAAAAACCACAAGAACTCAAAAATCCTCTAACTCGCCAAAAAATGTAAGAGCAGAAAAGAATGAAGTAACACCTAAACAAGCAAAAGAACTTAAATAAATAGAAAAAGGAGTGAGAAGGGTGAGGTGGCTCCATGTAGGATGCCACATCACTCCTTCTCAAATCCACCTCACAAGTCAAACCTCTACATTAATACATGATAAATTGGTGGGTCAGAGGAATGACAAGTTACTTACACAAATAATCCAAGCCCACACCCCCTAAGGACAAAATTAATTACATGAAAGAAAGTGCAATAAAATTTTACCTTTTTGTCTTCCCAAAAAACATAATGGGGTCTATTTATTACCCCCCCAACCCATAGGTAGGGTTGGTATAGCAATTTAAGATGTGTGGGACAAGTTTGACTTTTCCCATAAGCCTCCAAAATTGTCCTTTAAGGCCAAATTCATATTTCCATGAAGGGGTAGAGTGTACAACACTGAAGATCACAAGCACTCAACTTACAACACAAAATCCAACATCCATCTAGTATAATAAATGAATTATTTTTTTCCATCCCCAATTTAGTTTAGAATACAATTAATTAAATTAAATGAGACACTTCAACCCATTAATGATAAAGGGAATAAAATACACCAAATTCTAAATAATTAATACAATAAATTACATCACTAAAAATCACATAATAACTTTAAATAAAGGAAAATAAATAAAAGACAACACATAACCCCTTGGTCACAATTTTAGGTAATCCTCCCCATAGGAATTGCATAAGAACAATTCAAACACACATACACAAAAATACATGTTGCCATGGTGACCCTTGTTGAATCCACCTAGCATCCCAATGTGGTTGGTCTCCAATTGCCCGATTGTTTGTTGTGAATATATTTACCTAAAAAACACATAATAACTCATTCGGCCTCGTGGCCACATCAAAACATCTAAGATAAACTATGAAATATAAATCCACAATCATTTACATATGCATAAAATCATCATCTAGGCCATTATGATATCATTTAGAATTTCTAAGAACATCTCGATTCTACATTTCATTAGTATCAATAGGATCACAAAATTATTTCAATTATCAAGGTCTACTAAATGTGACGAAAGTATTACATGTCATATATATATATATATATATATATATATAAACCATGTCAACAACATATCATCATCAATATAAAAATGTCTCTAAAAGTCCACACACACATCATACTAAGAATCGAGAACCAACAATACTTTTAGTATCTCTAACATCTACATCATGTTAAGTCAGAATAATAAAAAATGTCCATAAGTAGAGTCAATAGTATAAAAATCAATAGTAATAGGAGTTGAAGGGAAGATTGCACTACATCCCTCTCCCCTTAGACTCGACTTCCTCCTGGAAGTCATTGGAATAGGTGTGGAAACTTAACTGGTAATAATGTATCATCCTCCCAAGTAGCAGTAGTCTCATCGTACCTGTCCCACTAGACCCAAACCTGGTAAATCTCTCTACCTCAAAGGGCTAGGGTCCTTCACTCTATAATATGGATGGGATCCACCATCACCTGCCCTTGATCCTACACCTATAATGTGGTCCAATCTAATATGTGAGAAGGATCAGAAATGTATCTCCTAAGCACTTAAACATGAAGCACATCATGGACGCAAGACAAGCTTGGTTGAAATGCTAGATGATAGGCAAAGGGACGGATGCGCTTAAAGATCTCAAAGGGACACACAAACCTACAATCAAGCTTATAAAATTTTCTGTAACAGATAGGGCTCTTATGTGGTCTGACACAAAGAAAAACCTGCGTGACCACCTCATAAGTATGTTATTTCCTATGTGGGTCTCCATACTTCTTCTTCCTGTCTTGTGCCTCCTACAATCTCTTCCTGATCCAAAAAACATGCTGCTTCATGTCCTACAATAAATCTAGCCCATGAGAAATATTTCCTCTAATTTGTCCCAACTAGGAGGTGTCCGACACTCTCTGACATATACTTCCTCAAAAGGATCCATGCTTATCAATCTCTAGAAACTATTATTATAAGAAAACTCCACCAAGTACAAATAGTTCTCCCATGTCGACTTGTGATCCATGACGTACATCCTAAGCATGTCCTCTAAGATCTGATTCACCTGCTCTATATTTCCATCTACTTAGGGTGATACACTTTACTAAAATTGATCCTCATCCTAAGAGCATGCTACATGGTGGTCTAGAAGTGGAAAGTGTACAAAGGATTGCAGTTGCAAATGATCTTCCACAGAGTCCCATGTAATCTGAAAATCTCATCCAGATACACTTGTTCCACTACACTAGCTATGTAGGAGGTCTTCATCATATAAAAATGAGCCACTTTCATCAATTTACCCACCATGACCATGATGGCATTGTCATGGTATCTCGACATTTGTAACCCAACTATGAAGTCCATGGAAATAGTGTCCCACTTCCACTCCGGTATAGCATCAGGAAAGAGAAGGCTAGCTGGATGTTGATGCTCAACCTTCACCCTCTGACACTCTAAAAAATGTGACATAAACTGAGCCATGTCTCTCCGAAGTCCCCTCCAATGATACAGCTGTCTCAAAGTGGCGTGCATCTTCTTCACCCCAGGATTGGCTGAATAAGGTGCACGATGAGCATTTGTAAAAATATATTGTCTCAAGCCTCCATCTCCAAAAACATATATCTGACCTCTATGTCTAAGAAGACCATATTCCTCTATTGAAAATCCATCAAAAGACTCAATATTTTCTCTGGCTACAAGGTAGAAGATATCATAAGGATGTTGCTACAAAATCCTACTCCAAAAATCTATACCCACTAAAGTAGCCATAGCCACACGTCTCCATCTACCTAGGGTGTCTGTAACCATGTTCTCCTTCCCCTTAATATGCTCTATCTTCATATCATAATCACAAAGCAACTCCATCCAATTTTGTTGATGAGCGTTGAGATTGGGCTACGTGAAATGGTGGCGAAGACTCAAGTGATCAGTCCTGAGTGTAAATCTCTGACCAAGAAGGAAGTGCCTCCACCACATTAAGGCATGCACAACTATTGTAAGCTCAAGATCATGGGTAGGATAATTGAGCTCATAATCCTTATGTTTGCAAGATTTAAAAGTAACTATTGTGCCCTTTTGCATCAACACACCTCTAAGTCCTAGTAATAAATCATCTGAGAAAATGAAGAACTCACCCTAAGGATATGAAAGTGAAAGAATAGGCACTCTCATGAAGTATTAATTTAGTGTCCTGAAGGCATTCTCACATCTATCTTACCATAATAACTTCTTCCCTTTCCACTGAAGGGAGATCATGGGGTGCACAATCAGAGAATTTTTTTGAACAAATCTCATGTAATACCCTGCCAAAGCCACAAAGTTGTGCACCTCAATCACACTAGTGGGTGCTAGTCAATCCATGATATCTCAAATCTTGGAAGGATCGACTATGATACCTTTCCCAGAAATGATGTGGCCCAAGTACTACATCTCTGTTTGAAAGAATGTACACTTCTCTAGGTTCCCATAAAGGTGCTTCTCCCGAAGACATTGAATAACCCGACAAAGGTGATCCTTGTGCTCCTCACGCATACGTGAGTGAATCACAATTTCATCTAGGAATATGACCATGAAATGATATGTGAATTTCGTGAATACCCCATTCATCAATATTATAAACACTGTGGGGGAGTTCATCAGACTGAAAGGTACCACTGTGAACTCGTAGTGGCCATATCTTGTACAAAAGGTGGTCTTATGAATATCTGCCTCTGTGATCCTTAGCTAATGATAACCTAACTTAATATATATCTTTGATAAGATGGTGGCCCCTCTTCATCTGATTAAATAAATCATCAATGTGTGGAAAGGGGTAACGATTAGGCCTTTCTCAAAAATTCCCTCAATCTTTAACTTGAGGTCACAAATCTTAGGGGTAGTCATCTGATAAGGTGTTCATGAGACTGGCTCTGCGCCCGACACCAAATATATGTGAAAGTATATCTCACGTGGGGGAGGTAACCCTAGTAGCTCCCCTAGAAAAAAATCATAAAACTCTCTGGAGTTAGGATAGTCATCAAGGGATGGTCCACTAGAATCATACTTTGATCTATCACTAACCGTAACAACATACATCTGATTACCTCGACACACTCACCGCTTAAGATGCATAGTAGAGATGGTGTGAATGGAAATGGGCCTTCTAACTCTCACTATCACTAACTTAACTCCGAGATCATATGTACAAGCAATAGTCTTATGGTAATAGTCCACTCTAAAGACAATGAGTCCATGCCCAAGATGAATCCATATGAACCCAGAGGAAGGATTCAAAGATCTGAGGTAGTGGTGAAGTGTCCCAAATCCACTACACACTTCTTAACTAAGGAGTCTATAGAAATTTTTGCTATAGAAATCATCTCAACGTCTGAACTACAACCCTTCCTAATTACCACTAGCCTACAATGCTCTACTAAGGATGGTGTAATAAAAGAATCAGACGAACAAACATAATATAATATAGAGGTAGAAATACCACCAATAATACTTGTCATCTCTATCATGGAACTCTTTTTCTCATCCTGGTGGTTCTCAACTGCTGTGTAGATCCGATGGCTCCGTCCCAGGTCTCCAACAGTAGGCTTTGAGATATGTGTCTTGCCCTTGTTACTAGGGTTCTTTGGGCACTCTCTCCAATGATGTCCTATAATACCACAAATATAATAGTTACCTAGTCCTCTCCAATGGGATGAAGCTCCAGCCGGTACTCTAGAGGTGTGTTATGGATCCTGACAAACCACCTATAGACTACTCAGGCCTTTGTTGATGAGCTCCTATTGAATGATCTCTCAATGCTCCATGTGTCTTAATGGGACCCCTAGGATGAGGCCACATACTTCGCCCCGTATGTGCATCAAATATCTAAGGAGGTCTACAAGGTGGGTGGATCTCCTGCTGCTGTGGTGGCCTAAATGAAGATTTTCCTAAACTCTATCCACTAGGAGGAGGAACTAACCCCTCAATCTGCCATCCTGCATCTACTGGATGCGGTTCCAAAATTTGTCTCTATCCTGTTCTATCTTCCACCATGTCTTTTCTGTAATATAGGCCTTCTCCTCCACCTCTACTAATGTTTGTGGGTAGTGAATGCGAACTGCATAACCTAAATCTAAATTCAGGCCCCTAATGAACATGTGAATCAAAACTTTCTCATCCTACATATAGTCGACATAGTGGAGTAGGTCTAGAAATCGAATCTTATACTCAACTACAGTCATAATTTTTTGATGGAGGTCATGAAACTTGTTTATTTGTTGTTAAATAAACCTCTTGGATAAATACTTGATCCTAAACAACTCCTCAAATAGCTCAAAGGTAACTATCTTTGAGTCACCATGGAGCTTCTGCTCCTTAGTAATCCACCAGACTCCTACTACATCCTTCAGAAGATGGATTGCAACACAAGCTTTTGTGTTGCTAGTAGGAGGACAAAGCTTGAAGCATCCACTCAAGCTCACCAACTAGGCCTCTTCCTAAAATCCACCTGTATCTTTCGAATAGTGAGATGGTCATAACTTTAGGATCTCCCTGATATGGTCTACAGCTGACAACTCACGAGCCCCTAGGTCTCTCTACATGCTCCTCCCACTACCTGGGGGCTCTGAGATCTATCCCTAAGTCTTGAAATCTTATCTCCATGGCCTCTCTATGGTGACTCTTCCCTATCTGATTTGACATGGAATTTATATGCCCTATGTTCCTCACTGTGTTGAGGAGATACATGAGCCTTCGCTGATGGCTCCACATCATGTCTGGCAAGTCGTCCTCCTAAGGACCCTCTGCGTATAATGCCATTAACATCCTGAAGTATCTTTAAATTATGAGGTAGAATGGCCACTACTATCTAATCTGGAGGTGGTAAGTCTGGGTCTATATAAAAGGACCCCTCATCTAGTCTGCACCTCTTGCACAGACTAAGGTGAGAGTTAGTTCATTGTTCTAGGTTTATTTCGATTTTCTAGGTTTTCTATATTATAAAATTATAAGACATTGTGGTTTTCTAGGTCTATAGTATATTTTGTGCTAGGTTAAAATTTTCAGGTCTTATCTTTAGTAGATTAGCCAAAGGGTCCAAGATTTGAACCTATGGATCTGATACCAAATGTAACGCTTGCAAAAATGATGATCTAGGAACACGTTAAAAACTAACGCTCGTCTTGAAAATTGTGGCTATTTTTTTATGTTAAAGTAAAAAGGCTATAGTGGTGTTAACCCCTAGGGTACATCAAATTAATTTTCACCAATAATCTAAACTTTACAAATGATAGACTAGGCAGGGAAAATTTTAGTGGCGAATATTCGTAATATGGCGAATATTCCATTTTTGAAAATTTTGAAAAGGTGAATTTTTTGGCATGGGTCAGTGACCTGTTAGCCTAAAAATTACACTTTAATTTTTTTTAGGCATCGGCTTCACCTACCCTTGAAAAATATCCCCTATATAAACCTAGATTATTCGCCAGGTAGAACACTTCTACTTCACATTTTTCAACAATATGATATATCCCGTATTATAGACGTGCGACAAGGGGGTAAGTTATTGACGTGCAATAAGGAGGTAAGTTATTGACGCACGACAAGGAGGGTTTGCAGACAAGGAGATACTGTAGATATTGACGCATAGTAGACGCATGAAAAAGATTTTGTTGACGAGCGATATGGAGTTTTTTTCGATGAGAAAGAAGAGGGCAGAGGTTGCAGACGCGCGACAGGATATTTGCTGTCGCGCGTCAAAAAAATGCAGTGACGCGTGTCAACAGGCCTTAGTGATGTGCGTCAACAAACCTTAGTGACGCATGTCAATAAACCTTAGTGACGCGCGTCAACAGACCTTAGTGACACGCGTCACTAAGGTTTGTTGACGTGTGTCACTAAGGGTCTGTTGACGTGTGTCACTGCATTTTTTTGACGCATGACAAGGAGGTATAATAGATATTGATGCATATCAGATGCATGACAAAGAGTTTGTTGATGCGCAAAACAAAGATTTTTTGATGAGAAAGCAGAGGTTGGAGGCTGCAGATGCATGACAGGAGATTTTGCTAGTGGCACGTCAAAAAAAATGTAGTGACGCATGTCAAAAGACCTTACTGACGCGCGTCAACAGACCTTAGTGACGTGCCTCAACAGACCTATTGACGCACATCACTGAGGGTCTTTTGACATGCGACAGTGAAATCTCCCGTCACGCGTCTGTAGCCTTCTCTTGCAGTGCTTGATAATCAAGCGAAATTTTTTCATACAACCCCCAAAAAATTTGCCTTCCTGTGAAACCGGTTCCGAGGATACTTGCAAGGTATTCTCCACCTCCGATTTCCAGGAGGTCTCTTAAAATGAACCCTGGTGTCATCTTCCCTAGTACCTTGTGTGGAACCCTATTCTGAATGTAAACTATTGTACTACATGCCTCTGCCCATAGATAGCGGGGCATGTCCTAGTCATGTAGCATAGCCCTTACTACCTTCGATATAGAACACGTCTTCCTCTCAGCAACTCCATTATGTTGTGGATTGTAAGGAACCATCCACTCTCTCTTGATTCCTTCTCTGGTACACAAATCCTGGAATTCATTTCCTTTGTACTCCTCTCAATTATCTAACCAAAGAACCTTTATCTTCCTTCCTGTTGAGTTCTCCGCAAGAGCCTTGAACTGTTAGAAGTGAATGAAAACCTCATCCTTGGTCTTCAAGAAGTATATCCAGGTCTTCCTAGAGAAATCATCAATAAATGTAAAATAGTACACATATCCTCTGAGAGAATTTGTTAACATTGGTACACATACATTTGAATGTACTAGATCAAGAACACCCTTAGATCTATTGTCAATCCTTGGAAAAGATGCTTTCGTAAACTTCCCCAACACACATCCCTTACATACATCGTCATGATTTGTGCTCACCTTTAGAACACTTGTCACTGTCTCACGAAGCAATTTAAGTGCTCCATGATGAATATGGCCAATCCTCGTATGCCATAGCTCTCCAAGATCTCTAGGATTACTGCTGCTCATAAGTTCCTTAGGAGTATCAAACTGTAGCCTATAAAGGTGAACACTCCTAACTCCAATAGTTATGGGTTATTTCCAATCCTTGTGCTCAATCAACACATGTGTCCCTCTAAAATGTACATTATACCCTTTATCCTGAAGAATAGATATAGAAATCAGATTCACACCTAAGTTTGGCACATGCAAGACATCATGAAGTGGAACTATCTTTCCATTCTCACTAAGAAACTGAATAGTTCCTTTCCCAATTAGGTTGAGCTTGGACAAGTTCCCCATAGAAATATGGATATTGGTGTCCTCCTCCTGGTAACTAGAGAAGTACTCTCTAACTCTTGTCATATGAAATGACGCCCCACTATCTATATACCAAACACACAGTGGGGTTGAGATGACCATACAAGCTATGAGTGAAAACTCATCCTCCAATCTCCTAGGGAGCTCCTCTGCACTTTCTGAAGCCACCACTTGGTTCTTTCCCTTCTTATCATTCTTCTTCCTTTACGGGAAGTTACTAACATAGTGGCCAAATTCATGATAGCCATAACACTTGACCTTAGACATGTCCTTGTTCTTCTCACTTTGAGAATTTTATCCTATGCTAAATCCCTTCTTTGCTTTCCATTTTCCCGCTAGGGCAACATTTTCTTGTTCTCCCTCACTTTTTTGACTCTTGTTGGCCCCATTAACAAGACTTAATATAAACTCCTCTGGAACGACATCAGTCCATAGTCGATCCCAACTCGGTAAGGTGTCTCATCCACTAACAACTTGAACAAATACATCCCACTGTTTAGTAAACCCATTTAGGGCTATTCTTACTAGCTCATCATCATCTGGCTTATCTCCAATAGATGTTTTCTCATTCTTGATGAGTCTAAGCCTGGTGAGGTAACTTGTAACATATTCTCCCTTGTTCATCTGGGTATTCTTCAACTTTTCTCTGAGAATTAGATTTCGGTTAGTGGTAGCATTCTGGTAAAGATTCAAAATGGCATCCCACATCTTCTTCGCCATATATAACTCGGATATGTGTGGAACAATATGATCCTTGAAAAAATCAAGGACAATCCTCCTTGCCTTGTAATCCTCTTTCTTATATGTTGCAAGCTGTTTTGCGTCTATAGGTACAGTTACAACAGTGGTGACATAATCCTTTATACCATTCTCTTCCATCAATATAGAAAGCATGGCCTTCTAGACACAAAAATTTGAGGCACCATCTAATCTGTCGTAATCTCTCAAACCAGCTGAAGTCATCTCAAAGGATAAAAGTAAAAATAATTTAAAGAGATCAAACTAGGTTATAGAAACCCTCAATTTCTTTCCTAAGGAAAACCTTTTCTACCCTTAAAAAAGTTCTAAAACCATGTGAAAATTATATTGCAGTCACTGATTATTAATCTCCTATATGAAAAGATTATTTAACTGCCAAAAAATAATTCACAGCTAATATCGAAAAATAACACAACTCCAACTTCAATAATAAAAAATATGGAAAGAAATGTGTAACATAAAGAACACAATATTTTTAGACAAATTGTCCTTGGAAAAACCCCTAAGGGAAAACCAATTCTACAGATGAGAAATTATATTAACTTCAGCAAATTAAGAGATATAAAGATTCCTTTCCTAGTACTGGTAGAACTTTGACAATCTCCCAACTTCTCCCGCTGATATTCCCCACTGCTATCCACAATGCTATTACTGCGCCCTTGTAAACACTAGAATATTGTTTTCTATCACTGCAAATGCTTCTCCAAACTTGTGTTCTCCAAATTCCCAATGACCTCCTTTTATACTACTCTCATTGGTAAACCAATGGCTGAGATTGATTCTCAATCGACAGCTGAAATACATAACAACTTAACAACCATAACAAATAGGTTACAAGGTGTCACTAAAGAAAATTAAAAATTAGAAAATAATTAATTCATACTCAACAATAATATAACTATTATCTAATCTTAGCAAATGGACAAACAATTGTACAAGCTAACAAACTAACAGGAAGATACATGAATTTTGGAGGGCATTTGTCGTTTTCTTGTCAGTAACCTATGATGGGGTCGTAACATGGATTTGTTGACATTTTTTTGTCGAGCATAGTGTTTTTTTTGTGTGTTTTTCAATAAATATGTAGAGATTTTTTTGGTTTGATACATCATGAATGAAGGACATTGTAAGAAGAAAAAGAACCAGTGTAACGCTTGGTTCTTGTGTAAAGGGATTGTGGAAATATGGGAAACCAACAAAGTGTACAGTTGAGACATTAAGACATCTCTAGGTTCATGGTACACATGTAGTCAAAAAACCATATTGGTTCATGGGAATCCAAGAAAACTAGAAACCACCAAGGTGTTCTCAAGGATGGATGCGCTCAGGTCACTTCAAAGTTTTTGGTAATCTTGTGGGGAAAAACAAAGGTGTCACCAAGACCAAGAAGTTTGAAAGATGGCTTGCCACCTCAAAGGTGAGGAGGCTATATGGAGATTGTAATAAACATTTTACTATGTTTGGAATAAGGGGGGACTGCCATATGGAATTATGATGTTATTAGAAATAATGTATTAATGGGGGGAATATTAGTAAAATATAATGCATTGGTTAGTATTAGTAGTGATGCATACATGACATTTAGATGCTGCAACTATTCTCATTCCTTCTAGAAGGTTTTCCTTCCTGAATCATTTCATCATTGTATTTATGGTGGTGCTTGTTTCATGTTAAT